>OY293414.1:52510171-53710171 GCA_958502065.1 Chrysolina americana | reverse complement strand
ATAATAGGGTCCACATGAAATTAGTTTGTGCAAAATCAATGGTGACACCCATTAAACAATTAACTATTCCCCGTTTAGAATTATCCGCAGCACTTTTGCTTGCAAAAATCGTGAAGAAGGTAAAAGAGGAATTGAAAACTCCTGAAATCAATAGCTACTATTGGACTGACTCTACTATATATAGTTTTAGGATGGCTGCGGATGGAACCCAGCCAACTCCAAACCTTTGTTGCTAACCGCGTAGCCAATATTCAGGAATTAACCAATATAAATAGTTGGCGTCACGTGCCAACATTGCAGAATCCAAGTGACTGCGTGTCACGTGGACTGAAGCCCAAATTGTTAAAAAACATGAAATTGTATTGGCAAGGTCCAGATTAGCTGAAATATAACGAAAAATGTTGGCCTCGCCTACCATCAAACAATTGTGTGGACATGCCAGAAATCCGCAAAGGACTGTTGTGCCATTCTAAAAAGATCGTATTTACTAATGAAATATTCAATCGCTTTTCTCAATTCACAAAACTAATTAGAATTACAGCATACATGTTCACGATTAAAAATAATACCACAATCAAAACCAACAGAAATTTAGGACCACTAACGCTAGAAGAAATTGCTATCTCAAACAAAGAACTCGTTAAATTATGTCAGTTTGAATCATTTGAAAACGAACTTCTTGATTTATCAAAGAAAAAATTTTATCCTAAAAATAAGCTATGCAAACTCAATCCTTTCATTGACCATATACATACATACATACATTTTTATTTGTCTCAAGAAAATTTACATTTTATAGACACGTCCAAACCTTAACCTAAATACTATTGATGAATAAAACAATTTGTAGTGCTGGTATATGATCGAAGTTGACAATAATTGTGATATGGAATCTACAAGATAAAATACATTTCAAGGGATGACTAATTATGAATTTATAAAATTTAAAATGTATGAAATGTATAAAACGTAAAATGTATAAAGGTTTACTTCGCTGTGGTGGCAGTTTAGTGAACTCGAAATTTGATTATGACAAGAAATTTTCCATTTTGTTGTCCTGAAAGCATTCATTTACGAAGTTGCTGTTCAGAGAAGAACATTTAAAATTATTACATGCTGGAAAAACTGTACACGAGTATACCCGCTGTTTCAGAGCAAAACCCACCCTCATTCATCCTATCATGGGAAACTTACCAGAAAAGCGACTGATTCCTGCACCTGCCTTTCACACAAGTGGATGTGACTATGCAGGGCCTTTTTTGATTAAAAATAAACGGGGTCGTGGTGCAACTGTATCAAAATGCTACAAAAGCTTATTCATATGTTTTACAACTTGTGCAATACACTTAAAATTGGTGTCTGATCTTTCGACAGAATCATTTATAGCCTCTCTAAGGCGTTTTTAGCCCGCATTTATTTATTCAGACAATGGCACTAATTTTAAGGGTGCCAGATCAGAACTAGAAAAATTTGGTGATTTTTTGATAACTAATAATAATTACTTGACTAATGAAATCAGAAATATGGAAATATCGTGGTCATTCATACCCGCATACTCGCCACATTTTGGTGGTCTCTGGGAGGCAGGTGTTGAATCGGTAAAACACCATTTTTATGCAGAGTAGCTAGTAACGCGTCCCTGACATTTGAGCATTTTTCTACACTTCTCACTCAAATCGAAGCTACCCTGAACTCTCGTCCCCTTTCTCCTTTAAGTACCGATCCTTCAGATTTGGCACCACTTACTCCTTCACACTTCCTGATTGGAAGAGCCGCAACTTCAGTCGCTGATCCAGACCTGACTGAAATTCCAGAAAATAGACTTTCGCACTTCCAGCGTATTCTGCAACTCCACCAACATTTCTGGAAGCGTTGGTCTCAAGAGTACATCAGTAAACTTCAACAATGACACAAATGGAAAAGCATCCAAGGCTCTCTCAAGATTAATGATTTGGTACAGCTGAAAGACGACTATCTCCCCCGACTCAAATGGTCACTAGGACGAATCGTGGAGCTGATATATGGAAAGGACCACCTAGCCAGAGTAGCTATTGTACGAACGTCGGCAGGCAACCTAAAGCGGAGCTTCTCAAAAGTTTGCCCCTTACCCATATGTAGTGAATGATTGAAGAGCAATATTTTGTGCTAATCTACGTGTTTAGTGAAAATTCTTCTATTGTACTAACAACTATAAAACTCTGGCTCAATCAAGTCGATTACATTTTGTTACCTTTTATATATTATTTTGAAAGTTGTTTCTTTCAAGGTGGGCGGCATGTTCAATTTCTGTTTTATTTCACATTGTATTCATACTAGCAACGCCGTAAACACCCTTGCGTTTTTGTCTTTTTACTATCTGATTTTGACAAGCAGAACGAATATTAGATATATAGCTGTCATCATGAAATCATTTTCAAATAGTATGAAATAAATAGCGTAAACTTATTGGACATTTATTTCAAACGTAAGAAGAGATACAGTCCACTAGAAACCCAACAGAATCTGTAGTTGGATTTTATCAGTCTTATTCTATATATATATATAATTTAGCGAGTGATAGGTAGTTTTCTTAATGGATGTTGGTTCATTTCCAAATAACCAATCATTCGCAATGAATTTTTCAAAGTTTACATAGTGAATCAAATAGAGAAACTTATCTGTAGTTATCAACATCCTGGTGATTTCCTTTTTTAAAAAGAGGAATTACCAAAGCATTCTTGAATTCATTTGGAAACACACCTAATATAAAACAATGATTGACTAAATATATTAGAGGTTCAATGATACAGTCGATTATATATTTTACAATTATTATGAATGTTTCATCCATTCTAGTTGTATTAATTCTCTCTCATGTAAACATAAGTTAAGGTAACGCTAGAACGCAAGGTAAGGAAATGGAAATGGTAAAGTTCACAAAAATGTAAGCTAACAAGTTTAAATTTATTATGTAGGCTGCACTACAATGGCCCTTGTGTATTTGAATTTACAGAATAGTAGATACTCGGTTTTTCAGTATTTTCTCATTGTTCTCATTGTCGTCTTCATTTAGAATACATCAATTGGCAAGAGGTGAGAACCAAACACAGATAGATAGAAGTTGGTCAACTTTTACATCATCTTACATTTTATACCTTTCTTGCTTTTTATCACAAACGTGTTTACACAATTCCAATAGTTCAAATTTCTTCCATTCTTGTGTTACCCTGCCATACATTTACATGAACCAGGATTTAGTTTTTCACCATTTCACCAGAGCATTCACGCAAGGACATGGAAAGCTTTACCTTATCTGTATCCTAGGTTCTTATGGTTTAGTGATTCTAATGTTTTGTAGAAATGCATAGTGACTGGAGACACATTGACATATTTGTAAACTATTTCGGAAGTGTATACTTGCATCTGCATTCTTTGTGGCCTTATATCTATTTTACTAGCGATAAAATAAGAAATAAGATAAAAATGTTCAACATACAAAATACAATGGGATTGTATATACACCAACTAGGATAAAATAAGAAATAATAAATAAGAGTTGGCCAACTTTCAACTTATTTTATTGAAGTAAGAAAACTCAAATGCCCATGTGCTGATAAAATTTGTGACAGCACGGGCACACGGGCAGCAACCACAAATTCTATGTCAAGAAAGCCGTGATTTCATTGGTTGATTCTTACTTCTTATTTAATTTAATTTATCTATACATTTGAGTCCATTTGTAACTTATTTCTTATTTTATTCCTTATTTCATTTTATTTCCACAGTGAAATTTGTTAACTTAACAATTTTTTATTAATATTTAACAAGACTGACAAAGCCCATCTGAGTATAAACTTCAAGAAAATATTTCCAAAATACCTTCAAAATGAAAGCTCGGACAAAAAGAACAGTTCTGGATTGATCGAATTGTGACACCTTATGACTTGATCAGTAATATTTTGAATTCGTATATTTATCTTTGATAATAACCCAACACTATGATAGGGATTTTATTAATAAAAAAAAAGACTTTCCTCAAAGAGCAGAAAATGATTGGTATACTCTCTTCAAGATCAAATTTGATAGTTTTTGCTCAATATTTCTACTATAGTCCACTATCCTCATCTGGTATTCGAGGTATTTTAGTTTTGATTGTTAAGGAAGGCTTTCATAGTTGCTGAATTGTCTGTGTTGTTTCCTTGAATCATAAAGATACTTCATTTAATCAAAAACAACAATAATTCAGCCGTTCATGGTAATGCGATTTCGGTGAATAATTCAACCTTTCATGGTAATGCAATTTCGGTGTACTTTAAAATTTCAAGTTGAATGTTCTCTACAATTTCCAGTGATAAGTATGTTATTGAATACACTTTTTGTTTTGATATCTACCTTGAATTTTGAGTTGGCGCGAAATCCTCTGCGTCGTAAAATTTATCAGAGTCACTGTCACTAAGCATAATTTACTTTTACTGGAAAAATCATCTTTTTAGAACTTTTAAAACTACAGGAAAAATAGATATTTGATTTTCCATAATATTTGACGTTGAAGTTTGAAGTATTTGAAGTGTGAACTTGAACCCCTCTTCTTCTATTTTGTATTTACTTTTAGGTGCGTTCGGTTTTGGTATAATTCACAGAACACTTATACCATGTATAGATATGCTAGGTTAAGCCCGTAGCTCACGGTCAAATAGTTTGATCATACTGCCTTCAAGTGACGATATTTCTAGTGGTTTGCTTCAAGTTTTGTGAAATAAACCGATTGAAATTACGTCACTTCGGAGCAGTTTGATCAAACTATTTGACCGTTAGCCACGGGCTTTCTAACGCAAACTATGTCATTACGGAACGATAATCCGTAATTAACGACATTTGCGATTCTGTAGCTAAATATATCGTTTTATCGTTATTCTACGATAAAATTTATCTTTTGTATACGCGTCGATGGAGGTGTCTTTATATTGTCGTTGGTGGATATCAAACATGGAACATGATTTAATTCACAGAACATATATGTACAGGGTATTATGTAAGTACGTGACCAAACTTGAAGAGGTAATTTTTTGAGTGATTCTAAGATGAAAAGTTCATATAAACATAGGCCCGGTAATGCTTCGTTGTCAAGATACAGAGTTTCAAAATTTTCAAAAGAAATGGTTGTTTTCGTATTATCATTATTATTATGGTATTAATATGAAAAAAATAACAGTAACACCCAGTTTCTGATGGTTTAGTAGTTGAAATGTTTTATTGTGTTTTGTCCCATGCAGAGACTTAAAAGTGATTTTTATATTTTTTCTCAAAAAAAACAAGATACGAAAAAAATTCCAGATATAAAAAGTTGTAATTTCAGTTGCTCAATGTGGAACAAATACAAAAATTCCAAACATATTTGTAGTGCACCTTTTTTCTGTAAAAAATATTGGTTACGGTGACTTCCGGGACGCCATATAAACAGTTCATCTCAACCGAATGTCAACAGATCTGTTCATGATGAGGTTTTTGATATATATGGCTTTATAACAAGTAGCACTTGCAATTATGTGTCCGTGAGGAACGTTACCCAGTAAACATAAAAACATAACTTAAACATAACTGTTATATCACATTGTGACTTGGTGATGTTATTCAGAGATATATGCTTGATATTACAGATACGTTGCGTCCATATGCCTTTGTGCCTCTTTTAAATATTACAATGTAATGTTAATTACTTAACATTACATAAATGTATCATATTTTGCTTAACTTCATTGTGACTTTATTACATACATATAATGTTACTCAAAACATCTGTGCAATATTTGTAAAATGTAACATTGTAATATCAGGGTGGAGTATATACTCGTGGTTTACCAACACTTTTTTCTATATTTATAGGTATATTTCTGGAATTTCAGTAGTCACTTTTCAGTAGATGAATAACAATTGCAATTAACAAAGTTATTCATCTACCAAAGAGTGGCCATTGAAATTTCAGAAATACAACTTTAGGTGTAGAAAATTAAGTGTTGGTAAACAATGAGTATAAGCTCCACACTGTATACTAAGAAATAAAATATGTATATAAAGGGGGTATATAATGATGTAAAACATACCAATCAATCAAAAAACTTTATTGCCAATGATTAAAATATCATGGATAAAGCCTTATAAAACAAGACAGTTACATAATTTTTTTTTCCTTTTGGCCATGGACATTAGTCCTTCAGCCACACACAAGTTATATCTATACACATGCTTATATTCATTACATCATATCTTGATATTATTAGTAACAATAAACTTAACAAAATATCGTATATACTCTTGGAAACTGAATGTTTGCCTGGATCAGTTTATTCCATAAGGTTACTCTTTGATAGCTTTGACAACCGAAGAATATAAGATATAAATCGCCGACCTCGTCGTCTTGTGGACAAAGTGGACAGTCTATGACTCCTATTTTATGTAAATGCGTTGGAAAGCATCCATGATTCAGTTTTAACCGGGTTATAATTGAAGAATATTTTTTGTTGACATTAAAGCTAAAAATATGAAAGACTTTATTTGGCAATTCTCTGTGAATGGTGTGATAGGAACTATTTGAGTGTTCACTAATTTCTGTCTAATATCTCCTCCAGCTGTCCAACATATTCAGCTTGAAAGTTACATCATTGACAATTAAATTAAAATTAGCAGTATAAAAAATATAATCTTGAATCACTATGAACAGACAAAAGTACCTAATAATATGACTTATACACAAATAGAAAGACAGATATAATTCAATATCCGTAGGGGAATTTTGTTGTTTTCTGTCAGATATTTGCTTTAATTTCCACTGTGTGGTATTATGTGGAGAGACTGGTATTTTTCGGTTTTACGAAATATTTGTTTCATAGAATTGAACACTCTCCTATATATTGGGGTTGAATGGCGGAAGAGCAGTTCCCAATATCCTCGCTCGGATGCTGACGACTGAATTCCTCTATGTCATACTGTCGATAGTTATATCTTGTGTATCTTCATTTGTAAAAAGAAATTGCAGTATAAATTAATTAAATAATAACAATAAATAATTGATGAATTTACAGATTCTTTATGAAATATGAGATACCAGAAATAATAGGATGCATGTATAGATTACACCTATATAAAAATTGTTCCATCTACTTTTTAGAATCTTTACTTCTCATTTCGTTGAGAAATGCCTCAAATTGGCTCTTATATGTCATCTTTTATTTATACCCCGCTGCTTCTTATTTATTATCGGTTTGGCTGTAGTCATAGTCAAATCTGGATGAAAACAATCATTATTTATTAGAGATTTTATTAAATTGATTATTATTTATGTACGTATATTTTATTCAAACTAACCACATTTCATTCTGACAGCAGACAACTTCGTTCAAACGCGTGCACAAAAGTATCGATTCTTATTCAAACTGGCTGGAAAGCGCCACAAATTAGGGATAAGTCAGTAAACTCTGTTATTTTAGCATTGAAGTCTATATTTTCAGTACATGGAACACCTGATAATAAGTAACAGCTGACAATGTACCTTTTAACAGCGTACATTTCAAGAAATTTGCGAGAAATTGAAATTTTGAAATCATTTTACGTAGTCCATATTGTCCAATGGCTTAGCTGAAAAAGGGGTAGATACAGGAAAAAAGATGCTCAAAAAAGTTTTAGAAGAAAATGGTAATGTGCACACTGCATGCCTTGCTTCAATATCGAAACTATCCACTCAAGTATATTGGCTATTCACCTGCTCGCAGTTGATGCTAATGAGTCGAGTTTGGAAAACTAAAGTACCAATAAATTCCAATTTGTTGCAACCTAAATCGTGTGAAAACGTATATGATAAGTTGTTATATAATATAGAAAAAACATTTATGAGTCTTACTATAACAAGGGCACTAAAGATTTAAAATCGTTGGACCCTCATTGCAATGTGACAATTTTTAATCATCTAAGACACAAATGGGAACCTGGAAAGATTGTGTGTTCACCTATATCCCACTAACATGGAAACCTACAACTACTTGCAGAGAACTCCCTGGCCCTTGCAGATTCAAACTTGAAACGGAAAATTCACTCACTAAGGCAGAAAATGTGCATACGTTAAGTTGATATTGCTCACTTACCGAATACTTCCGGGCATAAATTCATACCTGACAGTTTTTTACCAATAACAAATGTTAACTTTCAAAACACATTAAAAATAATACTTGTATAACATATACATATTAAAACTTTTATCAGTAAGTTTGATGTAAACTTTCATGTGATATTTCTCAAACCATAGCTTGTCGTAAATTTTGGGTCATGAATTATTTGGGATTTTACAACCAATTGTTTAGAAGGTTTTCATTTCAAAACTATCATTTCCAAGTTGGATCCCAGCTTTGATGTACATTATTTCAGCATCCTAAAATTGCAGTAAATTTGTGGTGATAAATTATTGGGAAATTCATGCAAAACCTTTGCATGCAAATTTAGTTAAAAATTCGTAAATTTTAGACGAACCTAACCTGACCTGAATTATTTAATAAATAGATTAAACTGAAAAAACAAAGCCCGTATCTCATGGTCAAATAGTTTTATCAAATTGCCTAGCAGTGGTGTCATTTCTATTGGCTTATTTAACACAATTTGAAACAATCCACCATAAAATAACGCCTCTGCAAGGTAGTTTTGAAGTGTTCTGTGCTTTTATCCACCAAACAGACGTTGTTGTGTGGTTTTATTAAACTATTTGACCATGATCCACGTAATGACAAGACAGCTGTTCCTGTCATTTAAACTTCCCGCCATTATTGTGACCAATTACAGATCTCGTCCTCTGTATGGTTATATCGTGGTCACGTGATCTACCGTCTACGTATCCATTTTGGATTTGCTCTTGGCTTTTGCTCTAATGCTGATGTGGTTGGTGAACTAGTGTATTAGTGATGTATAACGATAACGAAATCCCGCTTCACTCGTGTCTTCATTACATTTGTGTTGGTATTGTTGAAATATGTGATGAATGAAGATATATATTCAAAATGAATAACAAGGTGAGTGAATTATTGTTTAGTGTACCTAGTTATATATGCAGAATTGATTTCAATTACGGGAAATTTGTTTACTGTGTATCATATGAGAAGGCTTTCAGGGCGTAAATGTCTATAGGTAGGTAGATAGATATATGTTTAGGAAAACACATTCGTAACAGATTACTATACCTACTAGAACTTATTTTTTTGTTTGTTTCCACGAAAAATTTCACTATTTAGTATGTTTAAAAATATTGAAATTAAAATTACATCAGACTATCAATAAGACCTATGAAGGTATAAAGCAAAAAGGACAAAATCTACACATAATGTAGGTCTGTGTCCTCTGCTAGGTACAATTATTGAGTAGAATTATTATAATCATAATACTCATTCGAAAGAGGGGGGATGCTGGGAGTAAACAGGCTCTTAAACATATTTCATTGTAAATTGTGAAAGACTTTTGCGGCCATAGTTAATTACATGGTGGTTCTTCCGGTTTTTAGGCCGACGTATATATTTTGAGAAGATCTCGACGGTTTCGCAAACACGAGTGGTTGAACTTCTCAAGAGAGAGATTTTTGCATGTGAATTGAATAAGTAACTGGAAACATGCAAAAATCTATCTTGACGAAACGTCGAGATCTTCTCAAAATATACGTCGGCCTGAATACCCGAAAAACTACCATGTAATTATTCATTGTTTCCCCTAATTATATCATTGGCTTTGACAATCAAGGTGCAAAATATGAATTGGTTTTAATGAGAATATATGACACCAAAAAGTAAAAAATTTGATGTCAACTCCAATTTCATCATTTCAAAGTTTTTTTGCAAAATCTGTTTTTGGGGTGTTTCAAAATTCATTTGCCAAAAACCATCAAATGAAATAGAAATTTCTATTGTCTTGAGTTGAAAAAATCACTTGACAGTTTGGTTATTAGCATATGAATTATGAAGTAGAATATGTAAATAAAGAATATTGAGAAATATTTCTAGAGAAATACTGAAAACCCAATATTTTCAGTAAAAAGTCTTTTCTTCCTAATTCCGAAATTCCTTCAGATTTTCTTTTGACAATTTCATTCTGGCATACCTTTCATGTTAAGGAGAACCAATCTCACATATCATCTTTTTTTTGCAGGAACGACAGAAGGAACATTAGGACCTATAATTAATATAGAAATGTAATATGTATTTTATTAAACACTTTATAACTGCAATAGTTTTTTGTAAATTGAAAACTTCTTTTCCTTAAACTCGTCCATCTTATGTAGGAACTAACAATGGAGAATATTTAGAAAGAAATATCTTCCATTTTCTTCTTGGGACTAAAAAAGAAGTCTCACGAGATTTTGAGGAGTTTTATTTTAGTTTGTTTTTTCTACATTATTACGATGTAAAATAGAAATGTTTGACAAATGTTTAACATCATGATTTAGAGTCTGACACTTTCAATTCAATAAAGTTCATTTTTGAAAAATTTTGCATGCCTACTCTCAATATTTTACATGATGGTATTTAGAGAAAACAATAAATATCAAACACAAATCTGACGATGATTTCTATAGAACTTTAGGTAAGTAGTTCAACATTGTAACCATTTGAGTTGGCGAAATAATATTTCATGAAAAACTTTTTTATTTTTCGTTTTAAGAAGAAAAGTTACTTCATGAAAAGTTTTGCATGTTCTAGAACCTAATTATTGTAGTATAACTGCACTTACTAATTTTCCTAATTTATTTAAAACACTATTTACAACAATTATTCACTAAAACATTTACCTCAATAACTATTTCAATTTATTTCTACTGTGGCTATCAGCGAACTCTGGAACTGTAAATCCCTCTCCATTCTGACTGTCCCGCTTATATACTCCCATAATGTTGTAGTTGAACGAGGGTGCATAATTAATTAGATCAGGGCCGGTCTCGGGGCCGGACTCGAAATCGTTACATTATGAATAATTAAAAATTTGTTAGTCGTATTTGAGAGAGTGTCAAAAAATACGAGTTAGAGGATACTTTTATTTGTGAAAATATCGAAAATTGTAATTGAAATTTGATCAGAACTAAATATGGTGGTCGGTGGATCAGCGGTCTAATGCACAGGCCGTTCGAAACTCCAGCATAGCGATAGTCGGTTCGAATCCGATGTAGGTACGAGAATTTTTCTCAACTACTTTTATATCGGATCGATAGGCGGCCGCATGCCTTGTTGAAAAGCAAGTGTATTGTGAGTGGTCTAGATGCCAATCTCGTCTAGTGCTAGCTTGGAGTGCACACCGACCACCCGAGGTGGTGCTGTAGGTTTTCCAGGTTTTCCTACAGCTAAAAAGTGAATACATCACCTAAAACATCAGTAAGTCGCCCCGAAGCGCCACGGCAAATAATAATAATAGCCGTCCTCTACCCGCACAGGCTATGCCTTTGGGTACACTCAACGAGTGTTTATGAGGGAGTATTATTATTATTATTATAATTATACGGTGACACTTTAAAGTTTACCATTTGAATAATGGCTGTCGTAGTGAAATCGGAGAATTTTCAAAGGCTAAGCTAGTTTTTAACAAAAATTTCTTGTAGAAATTGGTAGGAGAAGAATATGAAAAAGAAGTAGTATTTCTTTTAGATATATATGATTGTTTATTGGAACATTTAATAATTTTGAACATCTTTTCATAATTTGAATTTCCAATTTTGTTACAAGTAAAAGTGCTTTAAATTAAACATGTACCAAATTCATATTTTTTTACTCTATACTCATTTACAACTGCCACATTTTAAGGTATGATCATTCAATATAAGGTATCTAGAACGTGCAGGATTCTCAATGAAAAATAACTTTTTTTTTCTAAATCGTAAAATAAAAAAGTTTTCAATATGTCGCCCACTCAAGTGAATATACTGTAATAACATTTTAGAAATACTCTAGAAATTTTCACCTGAAATTTGCAATAAGAATTTTTAACGAACTTTAAAATGGAATTTTTTGGAAATTTTGAAATGGACTTTCGCAAACTGCATAGAAAGTTCACGAATTCAAGATCACTAATGGCATTGTTGTGCACACTTGCTATCTACATATCTTAGAAGTGATCTGAAAGTTCTCCTATGCTGTTCGCAATGAGATTCTTATTATGAACTTACAAATTACAATTTTCAGAAGATTTGGAATGAAGTTCCATAAACTATTTGTCAAGTTTTCAAATACAAGTTATGTATTCAATCCTTGTAGTTAACTTGCCAGAAAGTCATTTTTGTAAGTTTACAGAACCAAGTGTGTCGAAGGTCCTATCAAGCTTGATCAGAACTTGCATTGAGTTGGATGATACTTATGTTCATAACTTGCACTTGGTGATGTAAGTCTAGTGAGAGTTCAGAGTTCTATCCAAGTCGTTTATGTTTAGTGGGATAGATCTTATCTTGTCAAGGACTCTACAGGCAACGTGACACGAAGAAATCGAATAGATCTCAGAGAGTCTTCAAATTCTTTTGATAAAAAAACAAATGAGCTTGATATCGGTGAACCCTCCATTGAACCGGTTACTGATCTTTCTGTTTCGCATCGAACTTCTACTCCGTTGCCGGAAAGTCCTCAGAGTAGCATTGCGACACAGATTCTATAAACTTACAGATACAGATGAGACGGCAGACAAGGAACGTTAGTTGAGAAGAGAGAAAGAAAAGCGCAAAATTTAAAGGGCCACACTGACATCTGACATTCAAAGACCTCTTCTACTCCAATCAGTTCAATCTTTGACAGATGTCAGATGATACAATAAAAACAAGTGTTCTCGATATCAGTATCAGTATTATTTCAGTATAAAATCCGTTGATCATTGATTTTCGTTATTAGGAAAGATATACCATTTACGATTATTAGATTATCCTTGAAGTATAACGATGAGTGATGAACAGAATAAAGCACCTCACAGGGGAGACGGAAGACATTATTGTAATACAGAAACTGCAGAAATAGTAACAGCAAATCGGACATCAAATTACATAGTTTTCCATATGGAGAAATTAAGTGGGTACTTTTTTGTTTATTCAATGACATAAAATAATCGTATTCTATTCAGGAACAATAATTAGAAAAAGCAAAGGATTGGCTTAAATGTTTTATTATTAGGATTAATGACAAGATTGATGTGTATGTGTTTTCTTGAGATATTTCTAGTAATATGTGAACTGTTTCAGTCATAAGAACGAATGTTCGTCAATGATTGGTTGGACTGCTATTTCCAACCAATCATATTTTCTTATGACTTCAAACTGCTGCTTAAATTCGCCATAGTGATTGTCTTATTGCAAGAGAAAGATTATACTAACACTTGTAACTTCTGAAGTAGCTAACCGCACAACATCAAGAGCACTACCAAATAACCAAAAGCCATATTAATGTGCATAATTTGCCTGAAACTGCTATGGCCATTGTTGAGGTCATATCAAAGTTCAATAAACTATTTGATCTTTTCAATTCTTCTGCGCTATTATACATGCACTGCATTCAAAGCATTCAAAGGGGAAAAGTTTCAGCTATATTTTTAACAGGAGAATGCTTTCTCAATGAATTGAAAGTGTTCAAGGGGCCAAAGAAAATTTTCGTTAAATTCATTGATAGTTGGGGGCTTTAAATCTTTGTTTGCCAGAAAACTGAACCAAGACCCATTAGAAGATTTCTTTAGTTTTATGAGACAGCAGAATGGCTATGCTGAGAACACTACTTCAATTCAGTTCACTAGAGGGCATTCAGAAAATTGTTCATTTTGAAAATAATCAGTTCAAAGTATATGAACTGTGCTCCAAATCAGAATTTCAGACTTCAAAATACCTGTAACTCGAATTGATGTATTTTCAGTGAAATACTAGGAAACAGATTGTACATCATTTTGTAATAGTCCATTGTGACTATCAAGAATGTTATTATCTGGAACAAAATGCATTCAAATAAGTATGTGACTATAGATTGATACTTACTTGAAAATTAATTCATGTGAAACATGTAGAACATTTTCAATGGGAAAAAAATTAAGAATATGTGAAAATATTACTGTGTTGATTTATTTCCAAAAATTTTCTTGATTACATAAGTACTGTTCAGTTGCACATTTAATGCAAAGGAAAAGTTAATAATAATAATAATAATAATAATATTTATTCATTCCTCATTTAAAAGTTCAAAATAAAAAAAGAAGAAGAAACTTATTTTTATATAAGTACAATGACAAGGAAAACGTCAGAAAGTTTGTACAGTTGATAAAAAATAAAATAAAATAAAATAATTAAAATTTTATCAGTTAAAATTCATCTAGTGTGTAGCAATTTTTTTCCAATAAGGCTTTCTTTAATCTTGCATTGAAAATGTCTAAATTTGGTGAATTTTTTGTCATATCATCTAACTTGTTGAAAAGTTTAGGTCCAAGATAAAGAAAGCTTTTCTGATACAGAGTAGTTCTATGTGTATTTGGCACTAATTGATTTCTGAATCGCGTGGAGTACTGATGTTGCTGAGCAAGAAATTTTGATTTGTTTCTGTATACGTAACTACATAATTCATAAATATAAAGACCAGTGATAGTAAGTATTTTAAGGTTTTTGAATGCATCTCTACAAGATTCTCTCCATACAATACCGGAAATAATTCTTACTGCACTCTTTTGCAGAATAAAGACTCTTTCAGCAGCTGTCCCAGTCCCCCAATTCAGAATTCCGTACCGCAAATGACAATTTATGGTCGCATAATACAAATTAAGTAGTATCCTCTTACTGCAGAAATTGGCCATAAATCTCAAAGCATAACAGTTTCTTCTTAATTTATTACAAAGTGTTTCAATGTGAGGGGTCCATGTTCCTATTGGAATGTTGGTGTTACTAATATATTTTTTTTTTTGTTTAAAATTGTTTTTTCCGTTAACCAGCTGTCATCCCCCTACAAACGACAGCCCTCAGAAGTCGAAACTTGTGCGAGCTAAGGATTAACGAGGTCTTAACTTTTAACGTGCGATTCCTAGCACGAAACCAGCGACCATGCTGGGAATTGAACCCACGTCCATCTGACTGATAGACTAGCGCTCTACCATCATGACCACTGATTGGGATAATTGAATAGACAACTACAATAACATAAAATAGCATCACTACTAGAAGATTAATGATGGGTATGAGAGTTCGCTAACAGTCATTGAAGCACATGTCGTTAGTGAACGATAATCGTTAATTAACGATATTTGCGATTCTGTAGCAAAATATCGTTATCGTTTTATCGTTATTCTACGATAAATTTTATCTTTTGTATAGGACGTCGATGGAGGTGTCTTTATATTGTCATTTGTGGATATCAAACATGAAACATTATTTAATTCACAGAACATATAGGTATAGGTGATTATTTGAAATTTGAATTAGAATCTAAATATTTGGAAAGAGTGGTTAGCACAAATTTTGGGATATTTCAAAGTGGCGCGATATTGTTCAATAAAAAATTAATAACCAGAGACAACTAGAGTACAGCTAGTTAGAGAAGATATATTGCGCAGGTGGAATACATATGAATACTACGATATTCTCAGTACTTCTTATATGAACGTTCAATAATGATCTATAAAACTATTTGAGACAACAGCGACTCAGAATACTGAGGGACACAAAGCAACCAGTTTGAGTTACCAGATATTCTTTTTCGACAAATGTACAGATTGAATAAAGAGGCAGTGCAATAATTATTCGAAGAAGTTGTGATGTTGATATGTTGCCGGCACAAAGAAACACAGGAACAGCTCCTGTTATCAGGGTGAAAATCTAGATGTCATATTTCGAGTGTGTCATTTGTTTCACAGTTTTTTTAGCACAATATTATTTATGGCGCATGGCAGCTACCAGAAGCCTGTAGGATCAGACAGATACAACAGTTCATATCAGCCGAATGTCAGCAGATCTGTTCACGAGGTTGTTGATATGGCTTTATAACAAGTAACACTTACAATTATGTGTCCGTGAGGAACGTTGCACAAATAGAAGACAGATATAATTCAATATCCGTAGGGGGAAGTAGTTGTTTTCTGTCAGATATTTGCTTTAATTTCCACTGTGTGGAATTATGTGGAGAGAGATGAAATATTTCACACAAAACATGAGTATGTAGCAGATGTTTAATAATGACAAATAATTGATGAATTTACAGATTCTTTATGAAACATGAGATACCAGAGGAATCATAGGATGTATAGATTGCACCCATACAAAAATTGTTCCACCTAGTTTTCAGAATCATTAGTTCTTTCGCTGAGAAATGCCTCAAATTGGCTCTTATAGTCGTCTTTTATTCATACCCTCTTTGTTATATATCGGTTTGGCTGTAGTCATAGTCAAGTCTGGACGAAAACAATAATTTTTCATCACATATATTAAATTGTTTATTATTATGTACTTATATTTTATTCAAACTGTAACCAAATTTCATTCTGACATCAGCCAACTTCGTTCAAACGCGCGCACAGGTATCGACAAACGCTTTTGGTCACAAAACATTAAACTTCAAGTACCAACATTTACCAAACCCATTTAATACTATGTTACCAGATTTTGTTCTAACGACATCGACACTGAATGTATTTTAAGAATTTATTGTTAGCAGTGTCGTTGGCGAAAATGTCGTTAGCGCAACGATATCGTATTCTAACGACAATTTACTGAATAAGCCTCGGTCATATTGATAGGTGAAAGTATGAATGCTGAATTTTGATATTAATCTAAAACCAAAAAGCTTTGTCTATAAGTTTTATAACTTCCGACAACAAAGTATATTTTGACTTTGACTTAGGTGTGTGAGAGATATTGTGGTTCCTCATGCTTGAAATGTCGGTCCCAATTTTCTATTAGTTGATGACAACGCTCGACCCCATCGTGCCGGAATCGTAAATAACGCTTTGAGAGAGCACAATATTGATAGATTTTATTGGCCCGCGGTGTCTTCAGACATGAATCCCCTCAAACATGTTTGGAGCAGAATGAAACTGAGGCTGAATGAAAGAGAAGGTGAGTTTTTGAATGTTGAGGAACTATAATGAGGTTTGTTTCAATTTCAGTGAATGGTGACATCCCAGTAAACATAACTTAAACATAACTGTTATATCACATTGTGACTTGGTGATGTTATTCAGAGATATGCTTGATGTTACAGATACGTTGCGTCCATATGCCTTTGTGCCTCTTTTAAATATTACAATGTAATATTAATTACCTAACATTACATAAATGTATCATATTTTGCGTAACTTTAATGTGACTTTATTACATGCATATAATGTTACTGAAAACATCTTTGCAACATTTGTAAAATGTACCATTGTAACATCAGGGTGGAGCATATACTCATGGTTTACCAACACTTTTTTCTATATTTATAGGTATATTTCTGGAATTTCAGTAGTCACTTTTCAGTAGATGAATAACAACAATAGCTATTAACAAAGTTATTCATCTACCAAAGAGTGGCAATTGACATTCCAGAAATACAACTTTAAGTGTAGAAAAATAAGTGTTGGTAAACAATGAGTATGAGCTCCACCCTGCATACTAAGAAATAAAATATGTACATAAGGGGGTAATGATGTAAAATATACCAATCAATAAATAGTTATTTGTTTTACTAGGCATAAAAGCACAAGATTTAATGCCGCGGCTGGTGTTTCATAGCCGAGCATAGCGAAAAATTTATTGATAGATCTACCAAAGTTAAGTGTTATTAGAAGAATAACATTGAATGAAAACCTATTTATTTTGAAAAATAAAAACAGATATCACTGAATCAATAATTATATGGTTGTTGTCTCGGTTACTTCTCCTTTCTTTCTAGTTTCTGCTCTGCTAATGTCATCCAATCCATCACTATGAGTCAAACTCTTCATCTGTGATTGAACTGCAAACATCTTTTACATATTCTGAAAATATAGTCATTACAGTCACTGAAAACTCATATTAATCTTTATGATATAAGAAAACGATCATCCAATAATCATTAATAATTCTATGTTGCCCCTCTAGAGGTGTAAGAAAAATAATTACTTACGTTTCAGTATGTCCATAATTATCAATTCAAAACTTTTGGAATTTTTCTTTGCCCAGTTCAGAAGGGCTCATCTTCGATTAGTTCGGAAACAACAACTGCTATTTAAGTTTTTGTAATCTGATCATTCAATAAGTACCAGTTTGTACATCAGAACTGATAGAGAAATGTGAAAGGACACTACCAAACTGAAAAGAGAAAATGCAGTTAGTTTATTGATAATTTGTATTAAACAATTCAAGTGATTTCTCTACAAATCTAAAGAAACGTTAATATTATCATACATTAATGAAATTAAGAAAGATCAGAACACTCTGTATAAAATATATAATTTTGAGTTCACTTACAAATTAAGCAGCTCCAATATTGTTGTTTTAGCAAGCTAAATTCATTGGTTTCAGTTCCAAAAATTCCTTGATCAATCGGTTCAAAATAATTTGACGCAGCTCCAGATGTCAGCAACCATTTCCATACTGCCCAATATCTGATTAGCAGGAACCACAACTGATAGCTTTTCTACTATTCATAGCATCATATGTAGATACTCTCTAATCAATAGTAGATATCACTACATAACCTAAATGATAAAGTAACATTAGTGGATGGAGTAGTGGAAAATCATAATCTTACCATGAAAATTATGAGTTTTGCAATCCCATTGATTCCAATCACTTATAAGTAGTTTGAATTATATTTTAATTCTATGAACTCAAAACTCCTACCATGACCGCCATGATTATTAGGATAAAATTAACGATGGCGTCAGTGATATATTTATTTTATATTCACTGGGTAATATTGTTTGAACGTGGATATCATTTTGAGTTTTTGTCGAAATTTATATATATCTAATCCTTCTCTTTGGAAACCACTGAAATAATAATAATCTGCAATTGAAAATCAACCGTTCGAGAAAATATTCACAAAATAAGTGAGAATATGTGTATTTCTTTGGAGTCAAAGAGATTGGATGATTTTTTGTGGAATTTACAGTTGATATAACATCCTGTAGGTTTTTCAGAATATCGATATAATAAACACACCAATCAAAAGTATTCAGAAGTTATGAAGTATGATCAAATCGGTTCAGAAATGAAAGAGCTGAAATTGTTTATAAAAGTTAAAAGGTGTAAAATGCTATGTTTTCTTAAAACATCGATATTTCTAATTACAGTGCACCTATTCCATATTTTTTCTCAGAATATCATTAAAATGCATGATATTTCATGTTCGAATAGTTGGGAATGAAAAAAAAATGTTTGGCGTAAACGGGGGTGAATGATTTTTAGTCGAATTTGCACAAACCAGTATATCACCCTGTAATTTTTGCGAGGGTGACAGTAGGCAAAATTCGGCACACTCAAAAGACCAATTAAAAACACGGTCAGAATGAGGTTACTTTTCTTTTCGATAGTAACCATAACCGAAAATGAAAAACAACTTTAATCGAATTTAGGCGGATGACCAAAATGTTCGGTATTTACCAATTTAAATTGGTATTTACGAAAACGTTTAGGCTTTTTTGGTTATTAGATTGGTTTTCATCTAATGACGTCACGAATCAGCTGTTTATTGTCATAGTTGTCACCAAAATTTTGTGGTAATTACCCAACTCCAAAGTTGTTTTTCATTTTCGGTTATGGTTATTATCAAAAAGAAAACTAATCTCATTCTGACCGTGTTTTTAATTGGTATTTTAAGTAAATATTTCATATTTCACGATATGGCGACAACATATTTACTGAGTTTGAATTATGAAGGGACAGATTACCAGGTGGAAGTACAAGATTTGGCAACAGCAAATTTGAATGGTGAGTATTCACAGGTATAAAAGGCACTTGTTAAGATTTCTTAGTGTATTTACTGCTAGCTGATTATACGGGATTTTATTAGAAGGTATATACCTCTGGTTAAAAGCAAAAATCCTCCCTGACGAGAATTGATGCCTTATAAAATAATGTAAAAGCAATACTACATTTTCATCGAATAAAAATTCGCGACGCCAATAAGCACACAAATCTCAGTTTTGTTTCTCCATTTATAATAGGTATAATACTTTTAACAGTTATTGTATACAAAAATACGAAAAACCAGAATAATTAAGATTAAAACAAAGGAATAACATGAAGAAGGCAGAAATAAAACAAATGTTTTTGTTTACACTTTTTGAATTTTAATAACCAGGAACCAGAGTTTAAACCAAAAGGTTTAGGTGAAAGCAAACGTTGACGTCACGTCTGTCATTTATCATGAAAGACCAAGGTATATCTGCGGTAAATACCAAATAATTGTGGTTATCCGCCTAAATTCCATTTTTGGGGTTGGGTAATTACCACAAAATTTTGGTGAAATCTATGACATGAAACAGCTGATTCGTGACGTCATTAGATGAAAACCAATCTAATAACAAAAAACGCCTAAACGTTTTCGTAAACACCAATTTAAATTGGTTAATACCGAAACATTTTAGTCATTCGATTATAGTCATAGTGAAGTCTGGATGAAAACAATCATTATTCAATACAGATTATATTAAATTATTTATTAATATACGAAAAAATTACAGATATATGTACGTATATTTTATTCAAACTGTAACCAAATCTCATTCTGCTAAGACAGGAAGACAGCACTCTGACAGCAGACAATTGAACGCGCGCATACAAGTATCGACAAATGTTTTTGGGTCACAAAACATTAAACTTCAAGTACCAACATTTACCAAATCCATTTAATACTATGTTACCAGATTTTGTTCTAACGACATCGATACTGAATTTATTTTAAGAATCTTTAGTGTTTAATCTTGATTAAATATACGGTGATACGAGCGTAAGAAACACTGAAGTTTTCAAATGCGGGTTGGTAACTCAGGTTAGTGATCTTATCCGAAAAGACCTATTGACTCAAATCTGATAAATGTCAAACTCGATGCGGATCGAGAATTCATAATCGTATCCCTGCTGGACGCACCTATACACGATAATATCATATATGACAATATTGACAATTGACAATGTTGAAGAAAAATTTTCAAGAGAAATAAGAATTAAGATACATTTTTGTCGAAGTTCAGTTTACTGGAAGGTGGGACCGATAATTTAACGCAAAATCACTTCATAATAATTTTCTCACTCAAGATTGTTTTTCTTTAAAGAGTAAAGATATTATGGAGGACTTGGCTGTGGAAGTATGCGGCGAGAATGGAGCTCTTTATAAGGTACAAACCTATGTACTATTCGAACGTTATTTTTTGGTAATTTTCTTGAAGTTCATAATCATTATATGTTCTTTAATTTATCCCAGTTTTATAATCCCCAAAAGTTTATTGAAACATGAATCTCCAAACGCGTTTCTTTTCATTATAATATAGCTATTCCACAGCCCCTTCATTTTTCATGTTGTCTATTTGATCAATGAAATTATTTGTTCAATAGACAGTTTATAGCACAATAAGAATACTATTTTGCTAATCTCTGTCATAATAATTTTCTCACTCAAGATTGTTTTTCTTTAAAGAGTAAAGATATTATGGAGGACTTGGCTGTGGAAGTATGCGGCGAGAATGGAGCTCTTTATAAGGTACAAACCTATGTACTATTCGAACGTTATTTTTTGGTAATTTTCTTGAAGTTCATAATCATTATATGTTCTTTAATTTATCCCAGTTTTATAATCCCCAAAAGTTTATTGAAACATGAATCTCCAAACGTGTTTCTTTTCATTATAATATAGCTATTCCACAGCCCCTTCATTTTTCATGTTGTCTATTTGATCAATGAAATTATTTGTTCAATAGACAGTTTATAGCACAATAAGAATACTATTTTGCTAATCTCTGTCAATCATGGCTTCTGTCAAAAATATTCAATATTTTTTATTTCACTGAGCACCATTTATTTTGAATTAACTTGTGATTTTCTACTTTCCAGGGCTTTATCATAGATATATTTGACGAAGAAGTTCTCATACATTTTGAGGATGAGTAAGTTTCTGAAGCTGTCAGTAAGCAGTTTTGTATGTGATGTCTATTTTCATTTATAGTTGGCAGCCTGACTCTAAGTTTCCAAATTCTCAAGTTAGGTTACCGCCTAAAGCAGATCCCAAAGTTGAATTTACAGAAAATATGGAAGTTGAAGTATATTCAAGATCAAATAGTCAAGAAGCTTATGGTTGGTGGAAGTCTAGAATAAAGGTAAGTTCCTAATTTTTTACCACAATTTATTTTAAATTCATACTAAATTAAACTTAACTGGATAATAATGAACATGTTATACATTTATAAGGGGTAATAAGAAGTTCGTCAGTACATTTGTACAAGCAATAATACTAATATTACTAATAAGTACTTTAAATGGAAATGAAAATTATAGTAGTAAATACATTAGTAATATAACTAGAGAATCAACTAATCTATGTACAAAAACAAATGCTAACACACTCATTAACTTTTATGTGTTAGCAAGGCAAAGCATGATAGATGATAGCTAATTCAATTTGATTTGATTTTTTTTTAAACCATTCAAATAGATATTAAATACTTTATTCATACTAGGACTCACTAATGGCATCTAATGATGTTCGAATAACCTATGCTTTATAAATGATGAAAATTTTAATGAAAAAATATTCACGTTGCCAAAAAACAACCAACGTTTTAGCGTGTGTAAAGTGTGGTTCGATTTTTGATTTATCCTGCTTGATTGATCAGGAAACAGCAGAAATGTGAAAAGTTATGTGATACCAGAGTTATTTGCAAGATGTGTAAAACTTCGCAAAATGATAAAAATGAAGATCAAACTAATCAAGAAGAAAATACACTTATAATCAGAAACATATTTCCTTAAAAAAAATTGAGGTAGAAAAAATTTAAATTACTTGAAAACAATGAATTGTGAACTTCTTACACATAAAATCAAACAGAAACCATGCCAATCTTAGGTAAACAAAGTTGACTTTTGAAGAAAAAAAAGATCTTTGTATACCACCTAACAAATTGAACCTGCAGGGGCTACTAGTCCAACATTGGGATTGCAATGGTCATACTTTAAATAGGAGCAATAAGGATACTCCCAAACATCATCCCATAACTCCATTATTGGACGTCCTATATGTTGGGATACAAATTGAACTGAGAAATGAATCGTCTTCTATTTATTTTGTTCAATATTACATAACATTTCAATACATTTATATATAGCAACAATAAACAAATTTCACACTCATTCTAGATATTACACAACTAATATACAATGTGATCATGAATTCAGATTAGTATTACAACATGCCCTCTTAATCGAAATCAAAGAAGAATCTGTAAAGTAAAAATGAATAAAGTAAAATATATCAGTAAAGTACATCACTGAGAACACTCATAGGAAGTCTAATCCTACACCTTTAACACATCTAATATGAGCAAATGCTTGTAGCTGTTTAGTAAGAAAATCTGTCAACATTCTGTCAGATGAAATACTTATATTCAATGTCTATAATTGTTTCTGCAATTTTTTCTCTGACAAAATGATACCTAACATCACTACCTTTCTCGTCTAACCAGTACAGGTGATAAATTCCGAGCTCCACTTTAACCATCATTTTCACTTAGTTGAAGTAAACACAAAATTTTAATCTTATAAGCAAGTGCTGGTAATAGTGCAATAATCAACATAAATCAATAAGCTTCGTGATTTTTGTTCCACATAAGGAATTGGCAGATAAACTTTGTAAAGTCTGCAGTAAGGTGGTAAATCGAAAAAACCCCGGTCTGCAGTGTGGAAGTTTTTGTGCTCAGGGTCAGTGTATCAACATAGTTGGAAACCAGCTCGATAGTGTCCGAACCTGAAGGCGTCTCGTGGACATGCCTCGACTGCCGAAGTCGTTCCCGGCCCTCAGTTGAAGCATCACTGTAGAAGGATTTGCAAGCTGTAAACGATACGTTGCCTGGTGATTCAGCGTCGAATGCTCTGGGGGCAATCCGCACAGAGCTAAGACAGATTCGAGAACAACAAGCCCTTCTTCTAGAATCTGTAAATTTTTGCAGTTATAAAATATCTGATTTCGAAAATGAAATTCACAAATTAAATGATTATATACGAAAAACAGATCAACTGTACAGTGAGAACAAAAAACTAAAGTGTGATCTAGGTAGCCTACAGTCCAAGATAATTGACTTGGAACAGGTATCTCGATCGAATAATATTGAGATACAGGGTGTTCCTGAAAGGAACAATGAAGATCTCTACATTATTCTCGAGAAAATAGGAACTTACATTGATTGCAAAATCAATCCTATTTCTATTGATTATGTACACATGGTTCAAAGTAATCAGAATAACACTGTTAACAAAACGAAAAATATAATTGTGAAATTCATATCAAAAAGAGAAAAAGAACGCTTTTTGTTATCAGCTAAAACCAAACGAATTGGAAATAACAGTTCCCCAAAAATGTCTCTAGACGGAGTATCTGATGCATGTTATATTAATGAACACCTGACGCTAGCCAGCAAGATCCTATATAGGGAAGTTAGGCTAGCTGCAACTGATAAACAATATAAGACCATATTACATTAGATACCCTTACTTCCAATGGTTAAATTGTTAATCTATGGACAAAATGCCAACGGACTACTTCTAAATTGAGTGAATTAAAAATAAACACACTCGACATCAATGCAGATGTTTATTTAATCACTGAAACCAACCTTTTCAATGAAATTTGTGACTCTGAAGTTCTTGACCTATCACATTACAACATTTTTCGTCGAGATCGCGAAAGTGCCGCGAGTGCTGACAATAAAAAATCCGGGGGTGGCGTATTAATTGGTGTTCGAAATAAATTCGGTGCTATACATCAAAAGCACTTTGAAAGTGACGCAGAAGATTTATGGATTACCCTGTATAATGACAACAATAGCTCAAAGGTACATATTTGCTGTGTTTATCTACCTCCTAGGGATGACTAAGCTAGATTATGTTATACTACTAAACTCCAAGAAAATCTTAACGAACTTGCAGGTGAACATATCTTGATATTTGGTGATTTCAACTTTCCGGATACCCAGTGAATGCAAAACTTTTCTTTCTCCAACAAACATTGATAACACAAACTCTCAATTAATTGATCTTCTATCATTTGCCGAATTCTCACAGCACAATTATGTAAAAAATGTTGATGATAGAATATTAGATTTGGTGTTTTGCACAAAAATCGAATGTACTGATTTAGAAACGAGTGATGTACCTTTAGTACCTCCTGATTCTTATCATCCTTCTATTGAGTTCTATATCAGTTTTTCAAAATTGAAATCTCTCAACAAGACTTTAACAAGTTTCTACAATTTTAAAAAATGCAATGGGGAATTCTCCTTAATTTGGATTATTTGAGCAAATGCAAGTTTGAACAAAATAAAGTTGAGTTTCATTCATGAGTTTTTCAATTTCAATGCAAAAAGTATTCAAATAAATTTTTCAAAGTTTGGGTTTTAAATTTTAAAGGGTTTTGTTTCTAATTAACATGTTGGCAACAGCCCCTACAAAATGTAGGGGATGGTAGTATGCTAGAAGAAGAATCTGTCTTTGTTAGGAACACAGACCACAAAATGTCACAGAAGACTCGGAACCACCGATCTATATTTTATTATAGGTCTGTGCTCGGAACATTCATCTCTGTTTAACTTATTAACTATGTGAGTAGCTGTAAAAATGAAGTAAGCATACCTACCAAAATGAACTATGATGATACTTCTGCCGACAACGGTGAAGATATATGTGATTTATTCGCTACTTATTTTCGCAGCGTATATGAGCCGTATCAGCAAATTTATAAGTTTTCCGGACAGTTTAGCAATAACAATCTCATAAATTCAATAAAATTCACTCCAGAAATGATATTCAATAAAATGAATTCACTAGATGAGAATAAGGGAGCTGGAATCGACGGCTACTCATCTTATTTTGTTAAAAACTGCAACTAGCTTAAGTTTTTCTTTATGCATTATATTCAACACATCCATGCAGTCTGATACTTTTCCAGATGTATGGAAAACTGTTAGTTCCAATATACAAAAATTCTGGAAGTAGAAACTCGTTTGCAAATTTTTTGAAAGTATTATCTATGACAGTCTATTTCATTTTCTCCGGTCTTCAATTTCAGAATACCGCCATGATTTTTTCTTCAAGCGTGCAATAGAAACAATATATTCAGAATACATCTCGAATACACTAGACAACCGAGCACAGGTGGACTGGACTCGGTGTACACTGATTTCAGTAAGGCTTTTGATAAGGTTGATCACAACATCCTTATCTCGAAGCTTGCTGGAATCGGTATACAGGGAGACCTCCTGAGATGGTTGTCATCCTATTTGCACAATCGAAGCCAACTTGTGAATCTCAATGGATATAGATCTGCACCGTTCGTGGTCACTTCAAGAGTTCCACAGGGTTCACATCTTGGTCCTTTGTTGTTCTCGGTGTTCATTAACGATTTGATGGGGTGCTTTGAACAATCTAATATACTCTTATATACAGATGACTTGAAAATTTTTGGTAAAGTAACCTCTCTTAGGGATTGTATGAAGATCCAAGAAGATCTATCGAAATTCTCAGATTATTGTAATCGCAACAGATTGAAACTTAATGTTAAGAAATGTGCTATCATTCAGCAGAAGCAGTACGGCCATTGAATTTCAATATTCCATAACTTCTAAAGTAATAAATAGAGTAGATCGAATCAAAGATCTTGGAGTCTATTTTGATTGTAAGATGGGTTTCAATTCACATTTAGACTATGTGATTAATTCCAGTAGAGTAGAGCAGTAGAGCCTTAGGTTTCTTTTGCAAAATGTGTAGGGACTTCAACAATGAAGTGGCAATAAAATCAGTTTACTTACTCATTTGTTTACAGCAAATTAAATTTTGCTAGTGTTATATGGAACCCATATCATAACATAAATAAAGTACGATTAGAAAGGCTTCAGAATAGATTTGTGAGATTCCTCCACTTTAAAATTACTAATACATATGTAATCACAGGTATTAGTGAAATTCGTACCCACTATAAGATACAACTTCTCGAACAACGAAGAATTATCAGTGATTTACTTATTATTTACAAAATATTAATAAAGTGTTATGAATCAACCGAAACTAGTGTCAATGATATCATATCATGTTCCTCGAAGGTATACCAGGAATAGATAATTATTAGCGTGCCCCAATTATAAAACAAATTTAGGAAAAAATTCTCCAATGACTAGAATGTGTGATTCTTTCAACAAATATTGCAATGATGTAAACATTTTTTCCATATCCTTATATTCTTTAAAAAAATACTGTAAAAAACATTTTATTTATAACCATAAATGTCAATGTTTATTACTATTTTTCTCGTATTTCATATATTTCATTTTTATACTTTCGATGTAATTAGGTGTATTTCTGTACTTTTTTAGATATGAATATTAGCTCTGTAACTGATTGTATTAGTGGATGCTTATATGGGTAATAACCTGTTTGTATCCTAAATTTCGAATAAATAAATAAATAAACAAACAAATCAATAAGGTTGGTTGGGATATGGTGGATTGGGTTCAGTGGTAATTTTCGCGCACTTTGGTTATCATTAAAAATAACAACTTAATCGGAGTGCTCTGTAATTTCGGAAATGAATCATCTCAAAAAAATAGAATCTTTTACCGCGCTTGATAAAGACATATATTCAGCCTCAGTTGAAGATAGTGCAACTGTTGTCTGTTTTTCACATTCCCATGAGACAGCACCACCAGACAATTTGAAAATAAACCCTGTGTATGATCTACGATCAATAGAACTATTGGCACAATCAGCATCTGTAAAACTTTCCAAATATTCACCTGTTTTTCGGTAAGCAATGCAATAATTCAAAGTACCTTTCAGATACCTGAGAACATTTTTAGCGGCCAACCAATGAGTTCTATCATACTTTGTATTGAATTGACTTAAATAACTCACGGCAAAGGCAATATCTGGTCGAGTATTTACTGCTCGAAACATAAGACTTCCTATAAGATTTTGATAAGATTTTTATAACAACCATTTTCACTGGGTTTTAATTTATTATTCACAAGAGGTGTTGCCGAAATATTACAATCTTCCATATTAAATCGCTTCAAAATATTCATGATATAAGTATACTGACTCAACTTGATTGTACCGTGTTCATGCTTGATTTTTAAACCTAAACAATATTCAAATCTTTCATAGAAAAATATTTTTGTAAATCTTGTTTTAGAGCTTGAAACATAACAAAATTATTATGAAAAACTATTAAATCATCTACATAAACAGTTGAAATAATCAAATTAATGTATCATCACTTTTAGTATAAACACACCCTTCTGAAGGGGTTTTGATAAAACCTAATAAAGATAATGTCTTATCCGATTTGAGATTTCATTCATCTAGCCGCTTGTTTACGGCCATAGATAGATTTTTTCAAAAGACATACTTTATTTTCTTGATCTTTCACTACGAAACCCTCAGGTTGTGACACATAAACCTCCTCGTCTAAGTCCCCATTCAAAAATGCTGTGTCTATGTCTAAGTGTTGCATTTTGAGATCTGCTTCAGCAGCTAAAGCAAAATGAGTTTTTAGAGAAGAAGTTCTAACAACGGGAGAAAAAGTTTCGTAATAGTCAATACCTGCAATCTGATTGAAACCTTTAGCAACTAATCTTGCTTTATACCTTTTAATACACAACCGTGAGAATCTCTTTTCAGTTTATGAACCCATTTACAAGGTATAACCTTATCAGGTTTATCAACTAATACCCAGGTGTTTTTAATCAGCAGAGATTGAAGTTCATCTTCCATTGCTGTACACAAGTTGTCCCTGAAGTTCGATGTTATAGCTTCACGATAAGTAAGTGGTTCCTCGGTAACGTAGTCATGTTGAACTGAAAATCAGGACCAAAATCTGTCGGAGTTTTTGTCCTTAATGGATATCTCCTTTCAAGTTGAACCTGGTCAAAAGTATAGTGCTGAGTTTCTTCTACATTTCCAATAATATCCTATCTGGTCTCGGACGTAAAGTCTCCTGCTCGATCTGATTTACTGAAATAGGTGCATCATCACCACCACCGTACTGCAGTACTTCATTTACATTTTCAACTTGGAAACTTGAAGATGTTGAAGTGAGAGGTAAAAAAGTTGATAAATTGGAATAATTTTTCGAAATGTAGGATTCCTGCTTCAAACTCAAGAAATAATTTTCAAAGATAACATCTCTAGCTTTAATTGATTTTCTTGGATATTCAACTTCACGAATATAATACAATATCCAACGAATATAAACTCTTTAGCTTTCACATCATACTTCTTTCTTTGACATGAAAGTACCTGAACTAAAGATCTACAACCAAAGATTATTTTGGTCATTAGTCAGAGCACGATGTGGTGACCTGTTTTTCAAGTAAACAGCAGTTTCAACAGCATCCTGCCAATATACTTTGGTAAGAGAACTATCTGAAAGCAATGATCTAGCCTTTTCAATCACTGACCTATTTGTCCTTTTAGAGACACCATTTTGCTGTGGACTATAAGGAACAGTCGTTTGGTGTTGAATCCCTAAAGAACTCAAATAGTCAGAAAAATCTCAATTCACAAACTCTGTTCCATTATTTGTCCTAAGTATTTTAATTTTTTCACCGGTTTCCCTTTCAACAGTTGATTGAAAAGTACGAAATTTATTCTTTACCTCAGCTTTTGAAGGGACAATATAGATAAATATCATTCTTGAAAAGTCGTCAATGAACATTAAAACATATTTGTTACCTTGAAAAGAAGTTTCAGACATGGGTCCACACAAATATGCATGAATTAATTCAAGTAATGAAGTTCCTTTCTTATATACAATTTTCTTGAAAGGCGTTCGTGATTGTTTACCTTTGATGCATGCTATACAAGGTTCCTTATCTACTTTGCCGAAATCTATGCCAATTGCATGCTTCTTTTCGAGCCGATCCATTCCGATACGACAGAGATGCCCAAGACGTTTATGCCAAAGTTTATAATTAGATATATCTGATGATGCATTTAAAGCTGTTACAGTTTCTTGTGATTGAACTGTACAATCTGAAACATACAATATAAAGAACCATGTAAAACCATATCACCTGAAAAAGAAATGTTATCAGATTTATAAAAAGAACAACCCGTCTGTCAAAAATGACAGTGAAATCTTTGTCAACCGCTTTCTTGACAGAAATAAGATTTGAATTCAAATTTGGTACATAAATAACATCAGTAATTTTATTTACAGTATCAGAAGAATTTGAGATTGAAATATCACCTATACCTTCACTACATAATTCATTACCATTTGCAGTTGTTACTTTGCCACTGTTAAAAAGGTTTGAAATTGTGCATTCAATCTGGTCTTGAAGTCATGTGTGAAGTAGCTCCTGAGTCGATATACCATTTATCGCATTTAGGAACATTGCTAACGTTCAGGGCCCACAACAAATTCGATTCACTCGAAGGCTTTTTAATTTTTATCTCATTTTTCTGTGGACTATCTGGCCGCTTGTGTCCAGGCTGCTTACACCTATAACAAACAATGGGATTTTTACGTAGAGCTGCTTCTTTGGATCCCGATTTTGCAAGTTCATTAAGCAATTTACTTTTCGCCAAATCGCTTGTAATATTCACATTTGAATTCTCTATAGTGCATTCAATTTACTTTTCACCAAATTGTATTGTGTATATATAAATACTAATAATTTTACTTCTTAAAGATTTTTTTCTTTTTTCAATATTTTTATCTATCCCAGACACCCTGATGTCTAATTTTAAATTTTCTTTTACTTTAAGTATACACTTTTACAACTTTTATATAATTTGAGGACTGCATTGTACTCCGCACAAGTTTCGACTCATGGAGTCAATCTATGTTTATTGTAAATGTTTATTTACTTCATTTCATATTTTATAATGTTAAACTGAACAATAAACAATATCTATATTCAAATTTGAATTCTCTATAGTGCATTCACATTTCAAATACGGACGATGTCAACAAAAGCACGTGAACGCCAAACTAGAACAGAGACGCATTAAGCTTGCTAACCCTCTGAAATTAATTTGAAAATGTAACGTCATCCAAAAACAACACAGAACTTTATGCCAAAACAAATATTTGGAATAAATAATCAATACTAAGTATATTTAACAACACAAAAACAAATGACTCCGGCAACTTCAAACAAAACGAACCTTTAATAATTGTAACGCAGCCAAGCTGAATACATCTCTGCAAAAACATTTCGCTTGGTGTCGTGTCAGGTTGTTGTTCTATCGACCAATAGCGTTGCGAGAATTGGCGATCATGAGGTGGGCATGCAAGCATGCATTGATCACTGTTTACATGGAGCGTATTTGAAATGTGAATATACTATAGTGCCATAACCAAGGGATCATAACGTGAGTTCAAACCTCCTAATAATATATCTGCGATTGAAGCATCTTCAATAACTTTTCCAATATCTGCTAAATCTTGGGCAGTAGACAAAACTGCGTTAATGTATACTTCAATAGTATTGAAATCACTCAAGGATAAACGATACAGCTTGCGTTCTAGAGCCAAACGACGACCCATTCCCTTATCTTCATAGGCATTAGTAAGTACATCCCAAGCTTCTTTTGCAGTATTACACCTTCTAGCACCACCGTCAAGCATTAAACATATTTTTGAAAGAGCTTTCTGGTCATTTTTGGTTTTCACAGCAGCAAGGGTAGAGTCACCTTCTTGATAACCAGCAATTGTACACCAGAGATCTTCGTGCATTAGATGCATTATCATTTTGAATTTCCACACACTATAGTCCTCACGGCATAAAAGTGACTTTATTGACGAAATTGAATTTGAATTATTCCGTTGACTTCCGCTGGCATAAACTTCAGTCATTTTAGGAAATATTCGTTTCAGCAATCTTCAAAAAATGTAAGTTCTGGGCCCGTAACCTCTTGTTGGGATACAATTGAACTAAGAAATAAATCGACTTCTATTTATTTTGTTCAAAATTACATAACAATTCAATACATTTATTTAAAGCAACAATAAACAAATTTCACACTCATTGATATTACACAACTAATATATGATGTGAATTATAGTATTCTCAAAAGGTTGACAAATTCAATGAATTGTTTTGGTCTTGTAGCTACCATCTCTGATTTCACTATAATAGGTGCAAAGACATCAAGTTATATTGACAATATTCTAACTGATATAAATACAGATTCCATTATGTCATGTGTCTTAGACCCATGTATTGCTGACCAACTAGGCCAGTATGCTATTTATTTTTGAAAGCAATGATCTTACAAGTACAGAAACTCGAGACTATATACAAATAGCGGTTTACATGATGTAAATCTGACAAACTCTTACAACCGTCTTGTTCCGTGATACCAACAAGAAACCTTCTATAATGTGGTATGATGAAAACTTGAAATCAGCTCGAGAAAGACTGCCCATAATCAAAATATAAGTAACGTAAGTTAAGATCCCACTGCCGAATCTGCTAATGAAGCTTTAAAAAAAGATTACAGCAAGTGAATCAAACAAACAAAAAAAAGCAACCTACAAAAATTATATTTCCCCATCTGCAAATAAAGCAAAAGCCAGCTGGCAAATCATAAATTTCGAAACCAGCAAAAGTAAAAAACATCACCTATCAACAACATAACAGTAGATGATTTCAATGAGTATTTCGTGACCTTGGCTGAAATGGCCATTAAAACATTACATTACATTAATAATCAAGTTGTTCTCAAATCAGATTACTTTCCAACCCCCTTTAACTTATTCTTTTTGGAGCATGTGACAATCTCTGATGTGAGAGAAGCTATAGCATCATTGAAAAACACTAACTCAGAAGATTGTTTTGGCCTTGGTAGTCGTATAATAAAGGAAACCTCTATTTATTGGAAAAACCATTTACTACTTTGATAAACTTGATATTTTTAACAGGCATCTTAATTGATGTATTGAAATATTCCAAAGTTATCCCTATATTCAAGAAAGGTAAATATTCTTGCTCTGACACCTATTGACCCAATTTGTATATTTGACAAAATAACTGAAATATTCCTCAAGAACAATACTAAATATTAACTACAATCATTTCTTAAGTGACACACAGTACGGTTTCAGAGCGGGTCGCTCTACAATACACGCTTTACAAAATACCATTGGTAGCATAATCGAGGGTCTGGAACAAGAAAAAATACTGCACTTACTTTATGTGATCTCACTAAGGCCTTCGATTGTGTCTCTCATGGAGTCCTATTTGAGAAATCATCTACAGTGTGTCAGTTTGAATAAAGTCAAATCTGATTACAAAATGGTCTAGTTATGGGGTTCCTCAAGGCTCAGTGCTTGAGCCCCCACTATTTGACACCTATGTGAACGATATCAGTAAATACTTAGACGATACATCATTCATAACCTCAGAATATACGATGAGAACAAAAGAAGTTTTTCCCTGCACCTCAAAAGTAATTTCATTCCTAGATGCGCATTTCGTTAACCAAGTTAACTACATCAGTAGAATTACTAAACAAAAGAATTCTATGAATATCCAACTGTACAACGTACTACCAGTCACAGTAAAATCTTCAGGAAAACGAAATTCAAATATAACATGAAACGATACCTCCTTCAAATATGTTTTTATTCTTTCGAAGAATACTTGTTTACAGTTGAAGATTTCTCTACTTTGGTATATATTTAGTTAAGAAAGCCATATACTCAACATTAGTTTTATTTATACACTTTACATTAGCTAAATTTGAAAATTGTTTTGTCAATATATTACACAAATACACATATTTTGACTTCATTACAAAAAATTCACCAATTCCGGTTTATATTTGTTGGAAAATATGGTTGCTGCAATTACATGAGAAGCTCAATTTTTAGCTGTATCTTACCTCGAACCTTCCTCTCGTAAATGTTGAAGCCGTTCGTCAGTTGTGATGATTTGAGTTTGATGTTCATGGCTAACTTTGTTCGATTGAACAATCAACTGTATCTCCGCCCTTTTTCAACCGATTTTCAATTTTGAAGAACAGTTTTATCACAAATTGCGTGTTCTTCCGGATAATAAAAAAAAATGCTCATGCTACGGATGCCTTGAGCGAATATTTTATAAATGATTTCTCTTTGCTACAACTTAAACAATATAACAATATAAGTAATGTCAATGGTAGAATACTAGACTTGCTGATGTCCCCCAAAATTGACACCACAATAAGTGGAAAAAGCATAGGAATGCAGAAGATTATCAACAATTCTCTATAAGGAAACATATTAAAACATGCATCAAACAAGATTTTGATAAATACGTCGCTATATCTGAAAATAATTTAACGTCCAACTCCAAAGTTTTTTGGTCATTTGTGTCAAATAAAAGGAAATGCAGCTCATTTCCTCGATACATACATTTCAATGATGGGCATGGTACCGATTGTCCTACTATTTGTAAAATATATATATATATCCATCCCTTCTGGAACTATCAAGCACATCCAACATTTTTGATATAAAACAAATCACTAAGGAGAAAATTCTCGCTTCACTGTCACGGTTAGATAATAATAAGGGTTGTGGCCCTGATGGAAGGAATGCCTAGTTGAACCTCTCCACTTATTGTATAACAGATTTCTGCGTGAGGGTACATTTCCAAAAGTCTGGAAAATCGCTTACATAAATCTGGAGACATCAACGTAGAAATTATAGGCCGATATCATTACTGAGTTTATTGGGTAAGATATTCGAATCCATAAATTGTATGAAAATGTTTTTTATTGTTACACCACTACTCAACAGGGTTTTTACAAAAAACGCTCTGCACTAACAAACCTGGTGCCATTTGTACCACATATTTATAGTAATATGGAGAAGGGGATCTCAACCTGTGCTGTGTACACCGATTTTTCAAAGGCTTTCGATAAAGTTCATCATCCTACTTTATTAATAAGGCTCAGAAATTTTGGTGTGCACGGTTACCTGTTGGTACTTCTCACCTCATATGTTCAGGATAGATACCAGTACGTAGCTCTGAATAATACAAAGTTTTGCATGTTGCCAGTTACCTCTGGGGTTCCTCAGGGTTCCTATCTGGGACCCCTACTATTTAGTATTTATTTAAGTGACGTTGGGAAATGCTTCCAATACTCCAATATATCATTATATGCTGATGAAATGAACATTTTCTGTCCTATAAAATCTCTCACCGACTACAACAAAATACAGGAGGACCTAGATCGCTTTTCAGATTACTATAATATATATATAAATTTTCACTAAATACTAAGAAATGTAGTCCAATCATATTCACCCGTAGTCAGAATCCCCTTATTTCTTCTTCAAGATTAACAATGATAGCCTGTCCATCTCTGATGAGATAGTTGACTTAGGTGTAACTTTGGGTACCAATTTGACCTTTGACAGTCATATTGAAAAAATTGTCAAGAAGTCTCTCAGAACCCTCGGTTTCGTATCGAGAAATACTAGGGATTTTAAGAATTTCACCTCTTTACTGATTATGTTCAACACTTTGATAAAGCCTATCCTTGAATACCGTAGTGTAGTTTAGAACCCATCATATCAAAGATACATAAAGAGATTGGAGTTTGTGCAAAATAAAATAATATTATAAATTACAGATTCTTCAGATATAGGCATTACTTTTCATATGGCAGTAACCTAATTTTCTACAATCTCGTGAATTTATCTCTCAGACGTGACTTTAATGATATACAGGGTGTTGATTAAGTAAGTTGATAAACTTCGGTTGGTGATTCTTTGAAAGATTTCAAGACGAAAAGTTCATATAAATATATGTCCCAAATGGCTTGGTTTTCGAGGTACAGGGTGATTAAAATTTTTTAAATTAAATTTAAAATAAAAAAATAAAAAAATAAAAAAATAAAAAAATAAAAAAATAAAAAAATGAAAAAATGAATAAATAAAAAAATAAAAAAATTAAAAAATAAAAAAATAAAAAAATAAAAAAATAAAAAAATAAAAAAATAAAAAAATAAAAAAATAAAAAAATAAAAAATTAAAAAAATAAATAAAAAAAATAAGTAAAAAAATAAATAAATAAAAAAAAAAAATAAAAAAATAAAAAAATAAAAAAATAAAAAAATAAAATAAAAAAATAAAAAATAAAAAAATAAAAAAATAAAAAAATAAAAAAATAAAAAAATAAAAAAATAAAAAAATAAAAAAATAAAAAAAATAAATAAAAAAATAAATAAAAAAATAAATAAAAAAATAAATAAAAAAATAAAAAATAAATAAAAAAATAAAAAAATAAATAAATAAATAAATAAAAAACGCCACCAAAAATCAGTAAGTTGCCCCGGAGCGCCACGGCAAAAAATAATAATAGCCGTCCCCTACCCGCATAGGCTATTTGGGAACACTCTATGAGTGTTTATGAGAGTTTTTTTAATTTTTTTAATTTTTTTACCTGCCAGGAATTTTTCAGTCAGGCACTGTCTCCGGAGCCCCGACACTTCCGGAGGGCGCGCTGGGACTTCCCCGACGGCGTGGGGTAAGTGACTATTGGGTCCGAGAGTGAACCAAGAACTACGGCCTCCTGCATTCTTCCGGCTAAAATTTCTGCCATATTACGGCAAGCCGGTATGATTTTTAACTTAGAGAGCAGTGTGTCCATCATTCCACCAAGGTTATCAGAACCACCATTTTAACAGAATGGTTTGGGTGAAGCCTGCGGAGTTCAAAGAGAAGATCTCGATATTTAGTCCTTTTTTCCTCCTCTTTTCGAACGATGTTTGTTTCTCCAGGAGCTGAAAACTCAATAACGAAAATCGTCCAACTTTGATGATCAAGGAGGACTACATCAGGCTTATTGGCTTGTATTAGTCTGAGGGTGGAGAATAAGTAGTTCTAATAGATTCTGCACTTCTCATTTTCCACAACGGACTCAATATCCCCCGGAGCATAGGCAACACCAGTGTCTCGTCTACACCGTACGAGTGTCGTAGATGATAGTGCAACACTCGTAGGGCCGCGTTATGCCAGTGGATATAGGCTGAGACCGCTTAAGCTGAACCAGCTGACCACAAATGCATTATGGTCCCCACGACACGCTCTGCATCTTGTGACAGGGACCTCTATACCCATCACTCGACTACGGTAGACAAAGGTGTCGAATACACCATCCTGGCAGGCCATAATAAATCCCTCGGTTTCCGACTTCAGTCCACTTGACTTGAGAAAAGCAAATGTCAGGTTTCTGGATAAGCCAAGGTCCGCAATGTTCTTGAAGAAGACCCCATGCATTGGCTTATCCTTATGTAGCTGCAGAAGACTCTCACTCTCCGCAGCTTTAACGTGGGCTTTTTGCTGAACGGGTTCCAATTCGGTGACAGAGTTTGGGTTCGTACGTTCAGTGTCGAATACGAGACCGAGTTCATCGGCTGAACGGGTTGCTGCCTTGAAGAGAAATGCTCCAATCCCTGCTTTTTCATCATCGCATACCAAGCAGAGAAGGGGATCTGAACTCCTGATGACTCTACAGGCTCCATCCAGTACCATTCTATTGTGTAGACACTACAAACTCAAAAGCCCACGACCTCCCCGTTGTCTGGGGAAGGGAAGTATAACCGTGGAAAGGACGATTTGGGATGCAAGCTCCTATGGAGATACATCATTTTGCGAGTTTTATCATCGAGTTGTCGCAGCTCTTCCTGAGTGCATTTCATTACTCCAAAGGAGTTGAGTAGAATCGGAACTGTAAGCATATTAGCTTCAGCAACTCAGTTCCTCCCCGACAGTTCTGATGACCAGATCTATAGGAGTTTATGCTAATACTTGCCGTGGAAAGAGTTTTTGACAGAAGTTACCTCTTGGGTGTGGCGTTGTTCCACCCCTAGGTAGGTAGTCATCTCCAGAGGGCCTGTTCAATGCATCTCACTATTTGATCGGGTACCGCAAGGCATGAAAATGCATGATAAGCTCATGCGATGTTGTATCAAACGCCTTGCGATAATCGATCCAGGCCATTGAAAGATTACGCTTATACTGCACGATGTCTTGCATGATGCATCTGTCAATCAGCAGGTTCTCCTTGGAGCCAGCGACCCCCTTCTTTGACCCTATCTGCTCATATATCAGTTCATATACCGGCTCAACTGCGGAGAGTATTTGCATGTACAAGATGCGGGTAAACATCTTATAACATGCGTTCAAGCATGTTGTCGGTCTGTAGTTCTTTGGATCAGACAAATCTTCGTTTTTGGGGATTATTAGTATTAATGTAGTTGAATAAAGTTCTATTCTATAATTACTTTATATTGATCGTCTATAGGTGATGTCAAGAAGTTCATCCACTGTCTTGAGCAAATACTTCATAAATTTTATAATGTAAAAAACCTATGTTTTATGTGCAGATATAAATATAAACTTCTGAAAGGAATCATCATACAAGAAGGGACTTGTGAACCTATTAGCTAGTTACAATAAAAAACACTTACTTGATAAACCAACAAGAATAATTGTATTGATAATATTTCCTCCAATTTTACCAAACAAAATGTTACTATTTGACCACTCATTTCAAACAGGTTCTTTCAATGTAAACTTATCTAGATTGAATACTCCAATCACTAATATAAAACGAATTTATAATGATTCAAATGAAACTTTTTCTATCCGTATAACAAATGAAATGCTGAATGCGGAGTGACACGTTTACTGTTGATTCATTTAAAAATAAGTTTAAAGCTTCTTCACAGCTGTTCTTTTCCTACAATAAAAGTTAAGATGAAGACAACACCAAAACAGTGGTTTCACATCACATAAAATACATGCATAGCCAACTGTGTGAATTAAAAAAAATTAAAGTACAAATAAATAGTGAGTTTTATACCTCTGAATATAAGTAATTCAAAAAAAGTTAAAAAATACTGAAAATATATTAGAAACAGGTCAATGACAACAGAATGTCTATCAGCTATAATTGAACCTCTTCTCCACTTAGTGAACTTGTCTTTCGCCACAGGTACATTTCCGAATATGATAAAAACAGGAAGAATAATTCCAATCTACAAGAAGAATAGCCCTCATTCACTAGAAAACTATCGGCCAGTGACAATTCCACCTTGCTTCTCAAAAGTATTCGAATATGCATTTTTACATAGGGTTCTTCCATTTTGTGAAGGCCGTAACATTTTTACAACGAATCAGCACGGATTCCTAAACAAAAAATCAACTTCCACAGCTATCCACTCCTATTATAGTGAAATAATTAGATGTATTGAGGCAGGAGAATGCCCTGTTGGGATATTCTGTGATCTCAGCAGGGCATTCGATTGTGTTAACCATGACATTCTTTTAGAAAAATTGTTTAGGTATGTTATACGTGGCATTCCACTGGCTTGGATAACAGACTATCTACGTTGCAGGAAGCAATATGTGGAAATAAACAATATTACATCCGAACTTATTTCAGCAGATCTAGGGGTCCCTCAAGGATCCATTTTAGGTCCCATATTATTCATTTTTTATGTTAACGATCTGGATAAATCAATCAAAACATCCATAACCCTATATGCAGATGATACCTCACTCATTGTCTCCGACAAGAATGATTCGGAACTAGAGGACAAATGCAATAAAGTTTTTCAAGATTTGAATAGGTGGTTTGCATCGAATAATCTCTACTTGAATGTAAGCAAAACGGTTTCAATTCGGTTTCACAATCGTCAGAGAAGTTGTAACACCATTAGTTTTCAGGAAAACGAAAACTCCGATCTTGTCGTCGCAGATAGCGAAGGCACCAAATTCTTGGGACTCTCCATTGATCAATGTTTGGGGTGGCATAATCACTGTGAACTCCTAATAAAAAAACTGAATACAATATCTTATCAGATCAGAAATTTGAAACAAGTTTTGAACTGTGATCAATTGCTGACATTGTATTATGCTCAGGTTGACTCCAGACTTAGGTATGGTCTGTGTTTCTGGGGCTTATCTTCTCACTGGAAAGAAGTATTCGTTGCTCAAAAAAGGTCACTACGAGCAATGCTAGGCATTCCTATGAATGAATCTTGCAGAAACGCATTTATTAAATATAACATTTTAACGTTGCCTTGTCTTTTTATATTTGAATGTTGTTTGTATGTATATAAAAATGTTGACAAGAATTTTGTGTCCAACAAATCGAAACATAATGTGAATACCAGACACAAAAATGATATGTATGTCCCATTTGGTAAAGGTAAACTGGCTTACAATTCTCCTAACCTTATGGCTCCCAGAATTTACAATTTACTGCCAGTTACTGTAAAGAACAGTAAAACATTGGGTATTTTTAAGAAAAAATTAACTTCTTCCTACGTAATTGTTTTTATAGTCTAGAGGAATATATGTCCATTTAGTTTGTAGGTCAATACCGACGATTCCTATACAATATGAAATGTAATTGTCAAAAGGAAAATAAAGTTTATTTATTTATTTATTTAATAAAAAACTCCAATAATGTTGCACATGAAAGTTGGAGAATAATCAATGAATATTGTAAAAGAATTAGTATGTAATTATTTCCTGGCAATTTAATTATATCAACAGTTATTTTACTAATCCTCCAATAATTAATTAAGGTTCCAATAAAAACATAAAAGTGAACAACTACTGCTTTTTTCTGACACATTTAACGCCAGATGAAATGAGAGCAATTTTATGAAAACTACCTCAAAGACAGCTCCAGAAATTGATAATATTAATGGAACAGTGTTGAGATCAATAGTTGTAGATCTAATTCATGAACCATTTGATTATTTCATAATTGAGTCTCATTAGAGTTATTTTTCCGGTCCTAAAACAATCGAATCGAATATACCAATATTCAAAAATAAAGTTTCTGAACCTGATGCGGCAAACTATCGTGGTATTTGTGTTCAGAGTCAAATCTCCAAAGCATTTGAATCTGCCGACTCTATCAGACTCTAAATACGGTAAGGAATAACTCTTGATCAAAAGCTTACATGGGAGGCGCATCTCCACAGTTTATTTCTAAAAGTTGGCAGTGCAAACTACGCAATTTGAAATCTGAGAGACACTGTCCCCAAAAATGTTATAAAACTCAATTTTATGGACTGGTACAATCAAGGCTACAGTATGGATTTATTTTCTGGGGCAACTCTGCACATTTTCACGGTTCAGAAAAGAGTCATTTGCTGCATGGACAAGGCTCGTCCAATGGACTCTTGTAATCCATTATTTTGAAAATATAACTTCTTTTTATTATCTTATCTTTACATATTACAGCTAGTTTAATTCATCTATGATAATAAACACCTATTCCCTAAAAATTCAGATATTCAAAATTAAGCTACACAAGGTGAAGATATTTTATACCATCCCTATTTTTGATTTAGTGCGAGTCAGAATTCCCCAAAATATCTGGGCATTGAATACTTCAATTAGATAAAATCATTTATAGGGACCAATCAATGTAGAACTGTATTGAGAAGTGAGGTATACAGGTTGATTTACAACCACTTACACAAAATCAGTCAATGTGCTCTCCCCACCAGAAGAAGTTGAAAACCAAAAGGAATTATAAAAATAGAATAAAAAAATTACCTGAATAATTGGTAGGAACGCGCCGCCACTGAATACAGAGTACCTCCCTCTTCATCAGTCTTGGGACAGACAGCAGAACATTTCGGCAACATTGTGTCGCTGGCGACTGTTTCTGGCAATTGTTGAAAGTCCCGTCTCGGAGCGGAAAGATCAAAAGGTTTTCTTGTTGGGTTGCAGTTTTTAGCAACACAGTTGGTTTAGAGGAAACATACAAGAAACTCGTATTCCGGCATGTTTGTTGTTTTAATTTTTTAATAGGTCACGCGAGTTTACGCTTTGTGCATTTACAATGAACAAGAAAACGTGGGCAATAGAAGTGGATAATTTAATTGAGGCATATCGAGAGCGGCCTAACTTATGGAATCCGAAAAATGTTGACTATGAAAACAGATATAAAAAATACGATTTACTAAGTAAATAGCGCAAATATTTGGAACAACCAAGGATGAAATTGAACGAAAATTAAAAAACATAGTACCAAAGAGAAAGAAGAAATTATAAGAAGTGCACAAATAAATCATCGCTCGTAGTCGACATGTTCACACTGTTTCCTGTCTCTTTAGTAGAAACAGCCGAGAACAAACCGAAAACAAAAATATCTATTTATGTTGCTTTTGTGGACACATAGTTGAATTTTTGTTTCCAAAGACAGCGACTAGTTTTTGTTGCTCTTTTTGGAAACAAAACGCAGTTGCTTTGGTGGAAAACCGCCTTTACATTACAACATAGCAACATAAACCATAACACAGCACAACAGAATTACATAGTATCATGTTAAAGCAAATGTTCGAATGTTGCTCGGTATCACGAAGTCTTTGCACTGCACCCAAAATTGTTCGTAAGTTTGGATGGCGTCTATTTGGAAATTTTCATTTATGGCACCATATGTGTCAATCATATCACAACATTCCCTCAACGTTAACGCTGGCATATTGAACAGAAGAACAGTTAGTACCGATTTACAAACGACGTGAAACTACGATCACTGGCAACTCAAACTGACGACTGCCGATGTTTGGACAGGTGACGGGTGATACATACGTGCACCATTGCCATGTCTTCTCACGTTTCTGCAGTGGCGTATTGATTGTCATTGACGTACAAAAAAATTGGTTCAATGTTCTCGGATAGCTCTGAAATTTTACAGATGCGTTCGCACATGAAAGACCAGTACCTGATTAAATTTTCTGCTGATGGTGGTAAACCACCCTGTATAGGTTCTTGTAGTTATGTATGTCTTCCCGTAGGAATAGCTGAACTAAGCATTGCTGCGTATGCAGATTTCCAGGAACACGTCGAGACGGTGTTGAATTCAAATTCGGTTCATGGGAACGAAGAAACCTTTAGAATAGACATAGACTGTGGTAACTAGTAAATTTGTTACATTAGGAATGAAGTGAAATGTGATATTTGAAGTAGAATCTACTTTTGAACTCAAAATTGATGAGGCTGTATATACAGTACAGCCAGACATTATACTCAAAATACCTATATTAGACAAAACAAAAGATTTTTTCTCATACTTACATACTTTGCAATGCATTTCAAATATCAAAGCTGAAATTATTTTTCGATTTAATTGGGGAAACACCTCCGTACCGGATCCCAGAGATGGCGCTGAATTCATACTTCAGTGTTTGTCTCAGGGATTTCCAATTAGGATGAAAGGATTTTTCGATTCAATTGGGTCGAACTAGCCTTCGCTGATGATTGGCAATGCCCATGAAACCGGTATGGAGGTGTTCCCCCAATTAAATCGAAAAATAATTTCAGCTTTGATATTTGAAATGCATTGCAAAGTGGTTCTTGTAGAAAACTTTGCCAAGTATTAAACAGATATAATTCAATGTTCGTAGGGGGCAGTAGTTGTTTTCTGTTGAATACTTGCCGACGACCATACCTATTGTATAGGTTTTTTTGCGGAAGATTGGATTACGTAATCCACCATAATTCATTATTAGTTTTATGATCTTCCGTCAAGTAGTGTCGCCCATCTTTCATGTTTCTGGCTTCATATTGAAGTCGACACGTAGTCGGAGTGCATTTTAATCTGGAACCCAGAGATGGCGCTGAATTCATACTTCAGTGTTTGTCTCAGGGATTTCCAATTAGGATGAAAGGATTTTTCGATTCAATTGGGTCGAACTAGCCTTCGCTGATGATTGGCAATGACCATGAAACCGGTACGGAGGTGTTCCCCCAATTAAATCGAAAAATAATTTCAGCTTTGATATTTGAAATGCATTGCAAAGTGGTTCTTGTAGAAAACTTTGCCAAGTATTAAACAGATATAATTCAATGGTCGTAGGGGGCAGTAGTTGTTTTCTGTTGAATAATTGCCGACGACCATACCTATTGTATAGGATTTTTTGCGGAAGATTGGATTACGTAATCCACCATAATTCATTATTAGTTTTATGATCTTCCGTCAAGTAGTGTCGCCCATCTTTCATGATGTTTCTGTCTTCATATTGAAGTCGACACGTAGTCGGAGTGCATTTTAATCTGGAACCCAGAGATGGCGCTGAATTCATACTTCAGTGTTTGTCTCAGGGATTTCCAATTAGGATGAAAGGATTTTTCGATTCAATTGGGTCGAACTAGCCTTCGCTGATGATTGGCAATGACCATGAAACCGGTACGGAGGTGTTCCCCCAATTAAATCGAAAAATAATTTCAGCTTTGATATTTGAAATGCATTGCAAAGTGGTTCTTGTAGTAAACTTTGCAAAGTATTAAACAGATATAATTCAATGGTCGTAGGGGGCAGTAGTTGTTTTCTGTTGAATACTTGCCGACGACCATACCTATTGTATAGGTTTTTTTTTGCTGAAGATTGGATTACGTAATCCACCATAATTCATTATTAGTTTTATGATCTTCCGTCAAGTAGTGTCGCCCATCTTTCATGATGTTTCTGGCTTCATATTGAAGTTGACACGTAGTCGGAGTGCATTTTAATCTGGAACCCAGAGATGGCGCTGAATTCATACTTCAGTGTTTGTCTCAGGGATTTCCAATTAGGATGAAAGGATTTTTCGATTCAATTGGGTTGAACTAGCCTTCGCTGATGATTGGCAATGACCATGAAACCGGTACGGAGGTGTTCCCCCAATTAAATCGAAAAATAATTTCAGCTTTGATATTTGAAATGCATTGCAAAGTGGTTCTTGTAGAAAACTTTGCCAAGTATTAAACAGATATAATTCAATGGTCGTAGGGGGCAGTAGTTGTTTTCTGTTGAATACTTACCGACGACCATACCTATTGTATAGGTTTTTTTTGCGGAAGATTGGATTACGTAATCCACCATAATTCATTATTAGTTTTATGATCTTCCGTCAAGTAGTGTCGCCCATCTTTCATGATGTTTCTGGCTTCATATTGAAGTCGACACGTAGTCGGAGTGCATTTTAATCTGGAACCCAGAGATGGCGCTGAATTCATACTTCAGTGTTTGTCTCAGGGATTTCCAATTAGGATGAAAGGATTTTTCGATTCAATTGGGTCGAACTAGCCTTCGCTGATGATTGGCAATGCCCATGAAACCGGTACGGAGGTGTTCCCCCAATTAAATCGAAAAATAATTTCAGCTTTGATATTTGAAATGCATTGCAAAGTGGTTCTTGTAGTAAACTTTGCAAAGTATTAAACAGATATAATTCAATGGTCGTAGGCGGCAGTAGTTGTTTTCTGTTGAATACTTGCCGACGACCATACCTATTGTATAGGTTTTTTTTTTTGCGGAAGATTGGATTACGTAATCCACCATAATTCATTATTAGTTTTATGACCTTCCGTCAAGTAGTGTCGCCCATCTTTCATGATGTTTCTGGCTTCATACTGAAGTCGACACGTAGTCGGAGTGCATTTTAATTTGGAACACAGAGATGGCGCTGAATTCATACTTCAGTGTTTGTCTCAGGAATTTCCAATTAGGACGAAAGGATTTTTCGATTCAATTGGGTCGAACTAGCCTTCGCTGATGATTGGCAATGACCATGAAACCGGTACGGAGGTGTTCCCCCAACAAAATCGAAAAATAATTTCAGCTTTGATATTTGAAATGCATTGCAAAGTGGTTCTTGTAGAAAACTTTGCCAAGTATTAAACAGATATAATTCAATGGTCGTAGGGGGCAGTAGTTGTTTTCTGTTGAATACTTGCCGACGACCATACCTATTGTATAGGTTTTTTTGCGGACGAATGGATTACGTAATCCACCATAATTCATTATTAGTTTTATGATCTTCCGTCAAGTAGTGTCGCCCATCTTTCATGAGGTAGATAATATTCGAATCTAAGATCAAGGTCCTCGAATTGAATTATGGTACTGCTGTAAGAGTGATTCAGAGATTGAGGTTCGCTCTTTGATGAGTTCGAACATGTGCTTTTGGTTTTCATTTAAGGTGTTAATTTGACTATCATAATACTCTGCATCTTCATCATCGAGGGTGCCGAATAAATATTTTGAAGTACGACCAACAAAACTGAACAATCCGTTCGTGTTTCGTTTCAATCTTGAATTTTGAGTCTCCCCCGATAATAATGAAAGTCTTTGATGTTGAAATGCAAGGAGTTGCAATTTTTCGTTTATTAGTAATGAACGTTTTTCGCACATTTTATCAAAAATTAATGAGGTACTTACTTTAGTACATAATTTATTGAAATCTTCTTTGAAAAATTTTACCATATTGTACTGTTGTTTGTACGGGGACATATCCAAATATGTGAGTAACCTCCATCGATCGTTGTACAGATGGAGTGTTCCTACCTGATCGTAGAATATTCCCGGACTAATTGCGGTAATATTGTACTCTTTATCACTTATCACTTCCGACAGCCTTGCCACAGCTTAGTGCGAGTAATCTGTAAAAATGATTCATATTTTTATTCTGAAAAATGTTTCAGCCATTTATTATGTAGTTTGACCCGTTATTTGTATTGTTGTATTGACTTCAGAATCAATTGAAACGATTTTGTAAGGGCCATTCCACAGTGGTATTAATTTTTTGCATTTACCCTTGGGTGAACCTTCTTCCTTCAATAACACTTTATCGTCAATTTGAAATTTTACTTCGTTTACGGACCTATCATAGTATTTTTTATTATTTTCTTTTGCGTTCAACAAATTTTCGCGAGCTATCTGGTGTGCATTTTGCATTTTTGACTTCAGTTCGTAATTATATTCTTCATAATTAAATAAGGTTTCAGGCGTTTTCTTTAAAGCAGTGGGCAAGCTTGCCTTGTGCCCGAATAAAAGTTCAAACGGTGTGAAGTCAGTAGACATATTATGGCTTGTGTTATACGAAAACATCGCGTAAGGTATCCGTATATCCCAGTTGTCTGGACGTCCGTCTACAAAATTTCTCAAATGGTCTCCTAATGTACGATGGCTACGTTCAAGTTCTCCGTTAGACTGTGGTCTGAAAGCGCACGTATTAATTTTGTCAATATTTAACAGTTTACACGTTTCCTTAAAAACTGAGCTCATAAAATTTGCTCCCTGATCTGTAACTATGATTTGAGGGGCACCAAAAATACAAACAATATTTTCAACGAATGCTCGAGCGATTGTATTTGCTTCCTGATTTGGAATAGTGATTGTACATGAAAATTTTGATAAATCGCATTGGAAGGTTAAGATGTACTTATTGTTTCTTTCCGTGACTGGAAGAGGTCCAACTACATTCAAAAAACATTTTTCAAATGACGCTTGAGCAGTGGTTGTTATTTGCATCCTAGTTCGATTTGAATTTTATTTTTCTGAAATTCTTGGCACGATTTTACAAAAGATTTAATGTCTTCAAACATATTTTTCCATGAATAGTTTTGTCTAATTCTCTTAAATGATTTAGAAATTCCCACATGGCCTCCATAACTAGAGTTGTGGTATTCCTTTAGGATGATGTTTATATCGTCCTGAGTTAACTCACGTTTGACCTTGTTGTAAAATAAGGTAACTATGATATCAGTGTTTTTAAAGATATACCGTAACATAGTTCTTATGTATTCTAACTTCAGATGATAAAAATCATTGAATTTTGTAAGATTCGGTATGAGAATATTCTGTATATTTTTATTTTGAGAGAAACTGCGTACATTTTTCAATGATTCGAAAATATTTTCGTAATTACACCTATGTTTTTGATCTCCCGGTATATTCACGAAACTAACAAAATTATCCTTGGACTTCGCTACCTTTATGCCAAGTTGAGGATCGGTTTCCGTATTGCATATACGAATGTTATACTTCTCTATTACATCGCGAAAAAATGCATCATGTACACTGTGGCGTCCAATTGAAATGAACGTCCTTTTTCAACAAATTAGTTAATGGTTGGGCTACTCGGGCGTACTCTGGAATGTAACGCCTGTAATAACCCGTCAACCCTAAAAATTGTTTCACCTCTTTTGTGGTTTTCGGTGATGGAAAATTTTTCACACAGTCAACCTTTGATGGATCAGGAAGTGTACCATTTTCCGTAATGACATGACCTAAATAAGTAAATTTTCGCCTCATAAATTGACATTTTTCAGCTTGTAACTTCAAATTATACTCTCGGAATCTGTCGAAGACTTCCTTCAATTTGGAAATATATTCCTTCAAGTTTTGACCATAAATTACTACGTCATCTAAATAAACGAATACCTTTATACCTTGTAATCCTGTAAGGACTGTATTGAGTAATCTTTGAAAGGTGGATGGACTTCCTTTCAACCCAAAAACCATTCAATTGTAATGAAAATTACCGAATCGCTGTTTTCTCTTTGTCAGCGTCATTCATTAATATTTGGTTATATCCGCTTGCCAGATCTAGGGTACTGAAAATTTTTGAATTTCCCAGCTCATCTAAAATGGAAGTTATATTTGGCAAAGGGTAAGCGTCTCCGAACGTAATGTCATTTAGTTTGCAAAAATCTACAACACGCCATTTTTTATTTCCACTCAAGTCCGGTTTTTTCGGAACTTGCAACAAAGGTGAATTATAAGGACTCTTAAACGGTGAAATAATTTCATCATTCAACATTTGTTCAACTTGTCTTTCAATTTCAAGCTTCTGCTGATGCGGAAGCCGGTACTGGCGCGTATGAATCGGAATTGAATGTGTGGTTGGAATGTTATGAGTGACTGCATTTGTGTAGGTTAATTTATCACCTTGTGAAAAAAATTAGTCATTGAATTTAGTGCATATGCCTAGGATGGATTCGCGCTCATCGTCGGACATATGATCTGTTTTTATTATGGACTTGACTCGTTTTATACGGTCATAATCAACGTCCGTTTTATTTATGTGAAGCACATCATATTCGTCCAGTGTTTCAGTGATTAAATTAATATTATTAAGTTTTACACTGTTTTCAGTGGAATTCAAAATGCTAATGCAGGCCTAATTATCAATGGGTTTAATTAAACAGTTATCTATATAGACACCTTCAGTAATTTCTTGTTTCATGCAAACACTTTCTTCATTTTTATCGGTTTTTACTTTTATAATCATTTCGCTTCTTGCTGGGACCAATATGTTCATTATCGGCCTTATTATTTTCTAGTTGCAACACAACGACTTCATTACTGATTGAAAAGCTCAATGTCCGTTTATCCAAATCTAAATTAGCTTTATATTTTTTGAATGCAGTTTTTCAGTTGTATTGTACCATAATGTATCCCCAGAGTTTCAACTGTTCCTTCGGAGATTCCATTCAGATTGACTTTGAAAGCATGATGAATGACGGCGTCATCTAAGGAGGAATTTACCTTTGGTCTGAACCATAGTAGGTATATTTATTAAAACTGAATCAAGTTCAGAGCAAGAAAAATTGATACTAAATATCTCATTGGTCGTTGTTATTCTATCCAGACAATTTTCCAGAACAGGGTGATTATTTATTTGTGAATTCAGGCATTGGAATGACTCCCTGTAGCCGTCCCAAACCCTAGTTCGTTTCCCGACCTTGCATTCGGTATTTCATTTGACTGAGCATTATTTATTGGGTTTTTGTTAACTTGGTTGTTTTTTTTTTCTTAATTTAAAACAATTACTCAAAGAATGACCAGGTTTCTTACAGTATTTACATACCAAAGTACCTTGGTTCTTGACTGGTTCCCTTTTTACTGTAACTTCTGAAAATCTCGTTAAACTCGATGATGCTGATGGTTTATTGAAATAACAATCTTCCGTTTTATAATTACTTTTATGACATGTTCTGCATTTGAACTTATTTAATGAAAACCTGTTCTGAGGTTTCGGACCTAGATTTCGTTCTTCCTCAACGCCAGCTTCGATCACTGAAGTTAGAGTATTGAAACGGCTTGCTTTTATTGTCAGACGAATGCTAGAATTCAATCCATATATAAAAGCTTTTAGGGCAGATTTTTTATTTAAACTTTCTAGTGTTTGCTGCGCAGCCTTCACTGGCAATGCACGCGTCATCCAAATCTGACAGTAATCGAAGGATTCGATTTGAATATGATCTAACATCTTCGGTGAAGTTCTGTCTGATGTTTAATAATTCGCTTTGTGATAGACCAATAGTTCTCTGTTCTAAAAATTCTGCTTGTAATTGTTGCTTCAGATCGGCCCATTGTCAAAATCTTTATATTTGACAATATTATATGCTCTATCCGACAGTTTAGTTTCTATAATATTTATCAGAGTCGGTTCGTCTCTGGCTAAATCGGCTTGACCAAGATCTGAGAAAACAATATCACAGCATATCACAAATTTGTGAAGCATACTTCGATCTCCGCTGAATTCCGGATTAATTTTCATTGCAAAATCTACGTTGAGTTTAGGCATTTTTCAAGAATTATAAAGTTGGGATTGAAAAAATTTAAATATTTTCACTGATAAGGAAGTAAATGTTCAAAGGTATCGAGACGTTCTTGAGACGACTCCCCAAAACAGATGCGGGCTTGGCTGAAGTTCTCCCTAGAACAACGCGTTGAAAGAGTGTTTGGTTACTCTTGTTGCGGCTCGCTGTCCTTGATTTTCTAGCCTCTAGCTAACAGTTCCTTTCTTTGGATGGATGGTCTTCCGAGTTTTCACCCCACATCTGACACCAAATTTTTATGTGGTGGTTTGTTCAAGATGATAGTTTGGTCGAGCGGAAATGTGGACTTTCAGGTTGCTGCTTAGTGAAATTAAACTCGAAAATCCGTGAAATAAGTGTATTGGATTCAAGCACTCAAATGTTACAGGTCAGATGTTGAATAGACGAATTATGGTACTAGACTGACTTGAGTTAGTCTGAAAAGTCCTTTTAAATGAATAGTGTCACGTGTTACTTGTCACACGACGAGCGCGCCAAAAGGCAGCTCCTTATTGGTTGAAGACTATCGCCTAGAAACAATGTTGTGAACTCAAGTCACCTCGTATGGAAAGTGTAGTCATCATTTTGATATGAAGAAATGATATAAGTACATATTCAGCTATGGTACGCAATTATACAGTGTAAATATTCTTAGAAACAAAAGTGCTCTTACGAATGAGAACAATAAAACATATAAATGGATATACTAGGTGAACGAAATATCTATACTATATTACAACCCAAACAATTTGAATAGGGAAAGTAGTAAGTGTGACACATCATTAAAAAGGTAATTTCATCGAATCAAAAATAAGTTTATTCATAACTTGTATCAATTAGCATGTCATTTCACTAAGCTCATCCACCAGTACACAGCATGTCTTCGTACCACCTCCGTGGTCAGAGAGGGATCCCATGCACTGTAGGTAGTGGGGTGGGCACATCAATTACCTCAGTGGAAGCCATCAGTTTTCCTCCCGTAGCGGCTCTCCAGCACCCAAGGGCGGGGCGATGTAATAACCCTGTCTCCCGCGTTGCTCATACAGGGGTTGATAGAGGCAAGAATAAGATCGTAGTGATGTATTGTCGTGAAAATCTTCTATGAATTCTCGGAAAAAGTTTCATAAAAAAAAAACGAGTTTCGATAGTAGCTCTCCTTAAGGGAGTTTGATTTAATGTATTGGTTATCGTTCATGGAATAGATCCAATTTTTGATAAATGAGACCCCACACTTGCGGGGCTCATTGTGGTAGGCCCTAATTCTCGTGATATTTCTGGGGAGAGAACTCTTAGCGATCTGAAATTTGTAAAATTTGTATGCAATATCTCTTATGTGGTCCTGGATCGACGTGACTTTACCCTTGTCACGGAGCTGATCCAATCGGATGTATCTGTCACTATTAGTGACAATAAGCAGTATTATATTCTGCATTATTTTCAACCTCGTAAGTTGTGAGTTGGACAGACTGCAAAACACTGGGCAAGCGTATGTCATTGCCGGTCTGATAATTTGTTTATAAACAAGAATTTTGTTTTCTGGTGACAGCTTGGAGGCCCGTGTTATGAGGGGGTAGGTTCGCTTCACAGCGCCCGATACCCTCTGGATCGCCAAGCTGACATGTTTGTTGAAAGTCATACGCTTGTCCAGTAGTACGCCGAGGTATTTCACCGATTCAGACTCCTCCTCAACATTGTCTTTAACTTTAAATTTCCTATAAAGTTTAACCTTACGATCGCTATACTTTTTAGTGAAATTTATCAGCTCGGTTTTAGCTGCGTTAAGATCAATTTTGTTTTTCTCTAAGTACGGTATGATTATTCGATTTATCTGAGGTCATTCTTTCGGCTGCCTCTCCGCTTGCGAGTGAATGTGCGTATCGTCTGCAGATATTGCAGTTTGCACCGAAGCGTGCGTCGGAAAATCATACGTATTTTTTTCTAACTCGGCGTTTGAGTTCGATAAGGTCAGTGATGAAATGGGGAAGTATATCGTGGCATTCCTTTACCATAATCTTTTTGGTAGTCAGGTCTCTTGCTTTGAGAATATCCTCGACAAACTTTTCCATGCCACTGTCCAATCCCCCCCCCAGTCACGTGCGAGTCCAGAATTGTGATTTCATTCAGAATCCTTCTGAACTCTCTCCAATTTGTGTTCACGTAATCGTGAGCTGTTTTTGATCTAGTGTGATCTTCTTTACTCTTGATCGTAAACACGACCGGATTGTGATCTGAGGTGAGCTCGTCCAGGGCCATTAGATCAGTTATGTCGACGGAGTTTTTCCTTATCACCAAATCGATGGTGGAAGGGTTAGAGCCGTTGAAGGGGAAGTGCGTTGGCATATCAGAGTGTTCGATAGTAATGTTATTGTCTAGGGAGTACTCCCATAGCGTCTTCCTATTTTTATTGGGTTGGTTGGTGCAGTTCCATTCCGGTCGCCTAGCATTGAAGTCTCCGATCAGGAGTACTTAATGGGCAGCACTAAGCAGTATGTCCAAGTCAATTGCCCCGAATTGCCTGTTAGGTGGATTATATACCGCATACACTACGGTGCCGTCCTCGAGCTCAATGCCCACGTGTTCTATCGAGCTCGCTTTCGGAGGAATCGCAGTATACGGTATTCCCTTTCTGATAAGGATAGCCACCCCACCATTTCTAACAGCGTTGGGGCGATCTACTCTGATGGTGGTAAAATCCCTCAGTTTCAGCCTATGATCCTGTCGAAGCCAAGTTTCGGAAATACACATCAAGTCAACCTTGTGTCTCAATAAAATTAATCACAAGTGGTAGCTTACTATTAATCCCATTGGCATTGTACATACACACCCTTATCGGCTTCACACTCGTTTGGCCTCATCCATGAACTTGTAACGTAACCGGGGTTACTTTGATTGCTCAGACTGCTCAGCAGAGAACGGCGTAGGTTCTTTGGACTATATTGCCAGTTTCGGATTTTTTATATGGCAGGCAAGTGTTTTCAAATTTGAACTGTAAGAATTTGACTGGCTTGGACGCCAGCAATTTTTAGTTTAATAGGTTAAAAAGTACAAAATACCTAATCTATGAGAGATAATCAGATAATTGAAATGAGATAAATTAACTTCCTTCTGTAACCAGATCAACAAGAAAACAATATTTAAAAACAAATATATATTAATAAATTTAACAAAATGTAGTGTCAAAGTAACACGTTGATATTCAAACAATATTATGAGGTTAGACCAAATATTTATAACAAATCTGTGAAAAATTACTGAATTTGTTTCGAGGACACAGGTTACCTTAGTTCATACAGTGTGTAGATTCACAGGCTAGTGATAACTGGAACGTTGTGATTGTTGTTCTGCTAATAGAGTACGAACGAGATGACACTTCAGGCAACAATTTCAGGCAATCCTCTGGTATGGATTACGCCTCCAGGTTGTACTAATTTCCTTGTGTTACCTCGTAGATAGGGGTCGAGTTTATGAAAAAGGTTTGATAGAGGTTAGTTTATCACAGATTTGAAAGAGTTGAGACGTATGAGTACTTAGATCTAGGATAATCTTAACAGCAGAATATTAATGGCGCACCATGAAAAATTTTACTTTAAATCATTACTGAAAATGTGATGAATATATATAAATACAAATAAAAAAAAGATATAGAAATAAACATCAATAAATGTCAATGATATTTAATGTCCACAAGTTTGGAGGTTAGTTGTCTCGAAAATCAAAATTGACGTTTTGAGGTTAGCACTCCAATATGTATGTTAAACTTGAAAATGTTTAACTTGACGGTAAACTTAAAGATAGGATTGTTGCATTCCAGTTAACCAAAACGGCCATAATCGATGGTTGATCAACAGGTTATAAGATCATAATTTCCGTTTCAATTGGCACTATATTCTGGATTGGAGCTGGTCGACAATCTAATTCCCAGTATTATTCACTTGAGCATCATTCGAAAATATTTGTGATGGCATCAATCCATGTGGATTTAGATTTACTACCGTGACCTGATTTACACCATCAAGCGAGTTGTTCACACCTCGACAGCCAAACTAAGAAGAGAGTAATCCCACTTCTCTAATTCTTGAACTGAATTTCCGACATCATGTCAGTGACATCTATATGGACCCAATGCTATCAACCCAGAATGAGTCTGTCTATAAATGAAATTCACCCCTAGACAAGTTCAGCTATTTGCCATCAGCTGTCACTAGACGTCTTAGCTAGTGAGAGAATTCTGTTGTCTACTCTTTAGACAAGTTTACATGTTCGTTATTGGGTGTCGCTTCTAGTACAATTTTGGAATTAAGTGGAAACAAATCGAAATCTAAATCTCTAACCAATAGAGTCTATTATTGTCTGGATTTGTCTGAATCTTTCTCCTGAATTCCCGCATAAGACTTACCATTGCCGGTATATCTATTGTAATAAAACTGCACTTAACTAATTTTTATAATTTATTTACATACGTCTTAATCAATAATTTATATCACAAGTCATTATTTTCTCGAAGCACTTCCGGTCTTCTGCTTCTGGGTACAACTGTCTGACGTCTTTCTTCTCCACCATCCTCGGACTCCAACACACGCTTCAGAACTTCGTTGTCCAGAGTAAGGGAGTTCCATTGAGCCCAGTAGAACTTGATGGCTGGCGAGTATCCTGCTACTTCCTGCCATGTCGGTCTTCGGTTACTCCTCTTCCAGCTGATAACTAAGCCAAGATCTGGATCTTTCTCTTGGTCTTTCTGGAGCTTGCTGTCATTCCAGTTATCATCTACCGCCGTTGTTCTACAAACTGTCACCTCTTTCTCCTCTGCTCGTCGGCAATGTGAGCAGTCATCTGGACATGGCCTTCGCGATAAGGCATCTGCATTCCTATGGCTGGTCCCTGCCCGATGTTCTATGTCGAAGTCGAATTCTTGGAGTATCTCAATCCAACGTGCCACCTGACCCTCAGGATTTTTGAACTGTAGAAGCCACTTGAGGGCGGCGTGGTCAGTTCTCAGCAGGAATCTCCTGCCATACACATATTTGTAAAAGTGCTCTACTACTTTGACCACAGCTAGCAGCTCCCGTCGGGTGACACAGTAATTTCGCTCCGGTTTACTGAGGGTCTTGCTGAAGTACCAGATGACTTTATCCTGTCCATCCTGGATCTGAGACAGGACAGTTCCAAGTCCCACGTTGCTGGCGTCCGTATCCAGAATGAATTTTCCGTTGGGAAGAGGATAACTTAGTATTGGCGCGTTGTTTAATGCCCCCTTCAGCTTCCTGAACGAATCTTGGCATTCTTCGGACCACTCGAACTTTGTCTGTCCTTCCGTGAGCCTGGTCAATGGTTTGGCGATGTTAGCAAACCCTAGCACGTACCGACGGTAGTAGGTACATAGGCCAAGAAAACTCCGAAGCTGGTGGATATCTTTGGGAATGGGCCAGTCTTGAACAGCTTTAATTTTCTGGTCATCTACTGCTACTCCTTCCCCAGAGATAATGTGGCCAAGATAGTGGACTTCTTTCTGAAATAGGTGACATTTTTTAGGGCTTAGTTTCAATCCGGAGTTCCTCAGACGCAGAAATACCTCGTCCAGATTTTTCACGTGGTCTTCGAATGATCTGCCGAATACGATGATGTCATCGAGGTATACCAAGCAAGTCTTCCAGGGGAGTCTCTTCAACACCGTCTCCATTAATCTCTCAAAAGTGGCTGGAGCGTTACAAAGTCCGAATGGCATAACGTTAAATTGCCACAGCCCTGAGCCGATGGTGAAAGCTGTCTTCTCTCGATCTTCTGGAGCCAGTTCTACCTGCCAATATCCGCTCTTCAGGTCTAAGGTCTAAAAGATTGTAGGGCCGGCGAGCGTGTCCAAGGTGTCATCTATTCTAGGTAGTGGGTAGCTGTCTTTCTTTGTCACGTTGTTCAGTTGTCGGTAATCCACGCAGAATGGTGTTGATCCGTCTTTCTTCTCTACCAGTACAACTGGAGATGACCAGGAGCTATCAGATGGTTCAATCACTCCTTCTTTCCCCATGTCCCTGACTATTTTGTCTGCCTCTTCCTTCTTGGCAAGAGGGAGTCTTCTGGCTGATTGTCGGATTGGTCTGATATTTGCCTCATTTTTCCACTTAGAGGAAATGTATGGATAGAAGGGCATTTTCGACTGCAGTTAAAATGATTTGTTTTCATTTATTTGAAAACTCTTCTCGAACTTTGTTCGATTTATTCATTACATTCACTCCTCCTGAGTGCTGTTTTGATTTTCCTTCGCGGATGGCGCTGCGACTGACTTATTGTAAGTTGCGGCTTCATTCGTAAGAGAATTACTAGAAGGATATTGAATTTTTTATCGTTCGTTTTTTGGAACAAGACGACTATTGTCTGACTTATCCGACATTTATAGTTCGAGAGTTCGAAAATAGACAGAGTAGCGACAGTGACTGTGAAATCAATGTTGTAATTATTTAAGTGTATTTTTACTATAGTACAACTTATTGGAACTGAATTTAAAGCAGCCAAAAACAATTATATATCTGCGATATAAAATGCAAAATCGAGACACATAAATATTAAAAAACAAATTGAACAAACTACAATAATTGATTAATATGGTTTACACAATAACATACACTTTTATCCTTTTTCAAAATAAGTTTTTACTGCTCATGCCGATGTTATACAGTATCTCACTTCTCTTGGAAACACCCCCGTAATTTTAGTCCTACGATTTTCAATTTTATAGAATCAATAGATACACTCAAACATTTCGGAAAAATTATAGTAGAAATCAAAATTGGGCGAAAATGTATTCGGATTCGTAATCAGCACATCTATTTTACCGTTAATCCAATTGGCTTTTGAAAACTCTCGGTTCTAAAGTATCCAAATTTGTTTCACTTCTCACGGAATCACCCCAGTAACTTCCATCATTTTTGACGTAGAACTGGCAAATTTACAGAATCGATAGACTCCACAAAAATATAAAGTTCTACGTCATGGGCTGCAGTGGTCATGATGGTAGAGTGCTTGTCTCCCAATGACAGGAGCGCGGGTTCGATTCCCTGCATGGTCACTGGTCTCGTGCTAGGAATCGCACGTTAAGAGGTAAGGCCTCGTTAATCCTTGGCTCGCACAAGTTTTGACTTCTGAGGGCTGCCGTTTGTAGGGGGACGGCAGCTGGTTAACAGAAAAAAACAATTTTAACAATTTTTTTATTTCAACGTCAAAAATTACGGTAGTTACGGGGGTGTTTCCATAAGCATCATTGATTCTAGGACTCAAATTTTTTCAGGAACGAAGTGGAATATTATTAAATTAGTTGAGTTATGAATCCAAAATAGTTTTTTACCTATGTTGCTCCTACTATTAGTACCCGAGCCCTCGTAAAAAAATCGGAAGTGATAACCAGCAAGTTGTAACTTTGTATACTGTTTAAATGTGACGAGTCTGACAAGATGTCGCAGAGAGAAAACCTTGAAAGTAATGAGTTTTCCTTTGTCGCCAAATCGACTTCTTTGGAGCGTCGGACTACTGAAGATCCTTATTAATTTTGTCGGATAATGGTGCCATTGAAATTCTCATTAAATTATTGTATTCTCCTAGAAAAATCAGACAAAAATGTTTGGTACTTCTAGGTTGTCCCCCACACTAAACGTGTCGATATCACTATTTAGGTTGGCGACAGGCAGCAATCTGATTTTTCTAGGAAAATACAAAAATTAAATGAGATTTTCAATGGCATCATCGTCCGACAAAATCGTCCGGACCTCCATAGATGTCGATTTGACGACAAAGGAAAACTTACCACTGTCAAGGTTCCCTCTCTGCGACAGCTTGTCATATTTGGCACACTTAAACAGTATACAAAGTTAAAACTTGTTGGTTATCACTTCATATTTTGTACGAGGGCTCGCGTACTGAATGATTTTCTGAATATTACTGTGTATATCACTTGGAATGATTGTTTCAATTTTTATTAAATTTTTGTTAATTTTTTATGTATTTATCAATTTTACAAAATTCAGAATTTTACGGCCAAAATTATGAAAGTTACGCAGGTGTATACCTGTACTCCTGAAAGCATTTGTAATCATTTCTTCTGTAGTTTCAATGGTTTTTAGTTATCTCTATACACAACTTTCACGTGTCCTCTAAACTCATTTTGATAAGGTCTGGGCAGGCCTTCGACACCATTTCTTTCAGACATTCCCCAAACAAAAATCATATTAATGAGTTCTCTTTGTTGAAATTCATTTTCAGCTTTGAAAGAAAGTGATTCTCAGGGAAGAAAGGGGTAATAACAGAACGTTCATTGACTGATACCAGACATCTATGTATAAAGATAGTAAAGGTATGCTTTTGATAGGCAAATTTGGGCCATTTCTGAAAAAAAATTTAAATTGCTTTTAAATGCTTATAAATGAGTAATATATCAATATTTTTCTTTTTTTTCACTCTAGAATAATTTTTATCTTATGCATAAAAAAATAATAAAATACAAACTGGCAACATTGGTTTTCAATGATTATTGTCGATAAATGTCGAAAATGTCATTCCGTTATTTTATTGCCTTCAAAATTTTGCTGAAGAAGAGCTTATTTGAAGTTGTTCCGGAATGGTTTGGAAGCTAAAATTTTGGGTGATTGTTTCTTTTTTATAGACCTAGAAGTGTGCAAAATTATATGACCGGGAGCAGATGGTCCAGAAAAGTATACCCTCCTTTCATCCTAAAGAATATCTTGATTTCATTTAACTTTGTCATTATCTCCAGTCCTGATGGAGATACAGTACTTTCATCGAGTTTTGATAACGGCAACAGTTATGTTCCCGAAATGTCAATGTTTTTTTTAAAGAAAAATAGTGAAAGGTTAATACACCTAGAAAACTGTGTCAATAAATGAAACAATTGATTACAATTTATAGTACATAAATCACCTTCACTTGGATATTGCCAAAACCTTGCACATGTCTTGTTACGATTTAAAATTTTGTTCACACAAAACAATTCATACTTCAGCATCTCATTTGAAAAGCGTTCGTGGAATGACACGAAACACATAAAATACAATTCACATCAGTAAGTACAACTCATGTGACTAGAGTAATTGTGATCAGTTGATCACTCTTGGAGTATATGATTTCCGAACTGACAGGTGTTAGACTTGCCAATGCCGTCTTCAAACTATTGGAGGACCTGGGCACATTAGGATTATGGGGCCCCTATGATTGTCAGAGCACTATTTTGTTGGAATTCAATTCAATTTACACAATCCCCATAATAAAAAAAGCTTTTTTGTTCCGATCAGGAAGCCTACAAAAGCACCTAAGCACTAAAGTGTTTGTGTTGTGTTTTGCAGGTTCCGATAGAAGTTTTTTAATTATCCAATTATAGATAGAGGATCATATCATTTAAGTTCGGAAGAAAATGAAGGTTGACTGTAATTATAAGATCAAAATAATTTAGCTATTGTATATTTGTTGAAACATGAAATTTTTAATGCCTAATTTATTTTTTTTAAATTTAGATTTTTTTTGTATTCTAGCGGTAAACAGTTGTAAAGTTATTGACCAAAGAAATTAACGAAACGTTGAGAGTGGCTTTTATTGGAATAGTCCAAAAAAGTAGATAAGCAATGCCTAGAGTAATTTATTTTTGTTTTCAAAGTTAGATTAAATGAATGACTGAATGACATAATATAATCCAGAAAACTAAAAATTTATTTTAGTATTCACGGGTTAGTGTTTAAAAATCCATGTCAATTGAAAATCGAGCATCACTTCTTCAAAATCTATGTTTTTGAGCATATCACATTCTGTGAACATTCGCGACAAACTGAAGCATTTTACTGAAATAATTTTTTATTCTTTTCAATTTGAACAACAAATGGTACAACACCACAGACAAATGTAAGGGAGTACTTGATCGTCATGTCGGTTTATTTAGGTCGGTCGGTCACGTTCAGTTTTACGTCACTATAGAAATCCTGTGAGAGACCAAAAATTCGGTCTAGTAAAATAATACTTATATCATAAATTCCTCATGGATAGAAATGATAAATTGTAGCTAGTTTACTGTTGATTTATCTTCAAAACAGTGTAGGAATCCTCACTTCTTAAAATTGTATTTTTATATTTTCTAATTAATCTACACATGCTGTAATGAATAGCTTCGCGCATGCAAAAGGTAATGAGCATGTAGGTATATTGTAGTCAGTCATCATCGAATGATTATTTCGAAATGAATATGTTCTTCAGAGAAAATTATCGTTTATCGTTTGATGATCTGGCAGGAACTAGGGGGCCGCTATCCATTGCGGGTCCCTGTGCACGTTTCCAAAGTGTCCAGTAAGAAAGAAGAGCCTGATACTCACTCAGTTATGCATTTTGTTTCCTGCTGTTGTGACAGTTGACAAACTGAGATTATCTTAATATGAAATGCGTAGTAGAACTATGAATGAAGGAATTTAAACATCATTATTTTCGGACATGTAAGTAAAAAAGCCAACAGCAGTAGTGCTTCGTTTATGCAACGTTCCCAAGAACTACGACTAATAACTAATTACTGAGTAAGCCCCTAGACCTAAGAAATCTGTCGTGTTTATGCAATTTCGTGATTCTTTTGAATGATATGTTGGTATTGTTGGTACACCCGGTATAGCATTTGGCAGCCAGCTGCCATGTTTTTTCTCTCAAATTATATGTTTTCAGGTACCCCCTTTACACGTTTCTCATTGAAATGACACGTTGAAGCGCTAGACCTTCGCCGTTACACCACCATTTTTTTTCTCAAATTATGTATTTTGAATCACTCTATATATATTTTTATGTTGCTTCCCCACGTCCCCAACCTCAAAACTTAATTTTACAACTGACAACACCCCATCTCGATCTGCTCTCTCTCAAACGTCAATTTCATGTATCGCTCTGAATCGTACGTACCGCTGTCATATACTTGAAGCAGAAATCATTGACGCCGTACCTCGTAACGCTGTTGCGACACCAACGCCATCTAGCGGTGATTTCTTGTACTCTGTTCTAGAAAACGTGTTGTACCTACTGTCGTTGTCTTAGAGTATTTAGTCGGTCAACCTTACGGGAATAAAATTGGATGGAAGTGGGGTTAATATTTAGATGGCGCCACTCCGATGGGCCCCAAAAAAAGAGGAACTACATGTAAAGAATGAAATAAATCCATTTCTGTGAAAGGTGGGGCGAGGAGTGAGATGCGAGCTCCAATCTTGACATTCTTGACGGGATTATCGGATTATAGTAAATTTGTGTATTCGTAATATTCGTTTTATCGTTCATTTCGTTTCAGCTGCTCTCTAGCCCTAAGCAGTTAAAATTGAGGCAGTTGTTAGTTGTGATTCTTGGATATATTTTTAGTAGCATTCATTTGTAGTGATCGTTGTCCATTGTTACGTTGATCTTTTTGGGAGTGGTATTAGTTGGAGTTTCTGTACCTTCTTTTACAACAATACAGGCATGTTTTATTCAACTGTGGCTTCATCAATCCACCAACTGTTTCCTTATTATAAGAATATAAGGGCGAAAAAAGGTAAGAGAAATAGTTTCATAAACTTAAGATCATAGATTACAAACTATGGAAAATGAAAAAGTTTCAACAAATAGGTAGGTACAATTCAAATGTAAATAACGGTAGTGGATGAAAAGTTAGGTTATATTATTTTTGATTGAAAAATTTTCTCATTAAGAAAAAATTCTTCTTTGCTTAAACATAATTGAAGTAAAAATGGAACGGGAAATGTCAGTGTTACGAAGATATTTTCAACTAGTGATTTATATTCTATAACTAGTCCAAAATAACTGAAGCTTACTTTATATCAATGAGAAAAGTTCTTGAAGATATATTATTGAAGATAAGAAACACATTTTTTCAGGAGACAAATGAAACATATTCTGGGAATAATATAATCATATAATATAAACCTTAGCGAATGAGGTCAGTTGCTTTTTAGACCTTTTCAATTTCTATATTTTCACACAACTAGGTATTTGAAAAACTGCATAAATCACCCCTTTGCATATCCCCACACTTCTAATCTATGTGGCTTATTTCAGTAAAATAATTTCATCAGATGAACTTTTCTGTGATTAATCGATACTGCTAATAACTTAGTTATCGACAAGCTTTTATAGACAAGAGAAAGGGATGGTAATAAACTGTTATAAACAGTATTTGATTCATTATATACATTATAATATTAATAAACGATCACTGAATTATCTTACTATATAGGTATAGTAAAACAGTGATGTCTGTCTTTTCATACACAGAAAAGAGCATTCAAAATTGTTACTGTAAATAAGTTTAGAAAAGGAATGACATACAATTTTTTCATTGTGGGATTCCAGACAGAGTAAAATTGTGCATACATTTTTTATATGCCAGATTTTTCTAAATAAATTTTTATATCTTTCTTTCCGTTTTCAGATGAGTGGACATAAAAGCGCTTGCTACAAGTGTGGAATCTCAATAAGATTGGACCATCATTTTCCTGTCAACGCATCAACAGATGCAAAACTTGGATAATTAATACACTCTGGTAAGAACATGTTTTCTTATTTCCATCAAAGTTCATTTGATATATACAATCAATTGCTACATCTTCTTTAGCTCGCTGAAGTCCTAAGACTTCTGAGGGTTGCTTTCAGGTGCTCAAGGAATTTAAATAAAAAAAATTCAATATTTTCGATCACTCGAGAATTGCATATTTTAATAACCTAGGTAGTTCACTCAACTTCAGTATGTTCCACAAGCAATTTTTTGAAAAGTTCAATTATACTTATACAAATATTATAATATACACATATTAAAAATAATAAAATAATTTATGTTGTGACATGGCACTGTAGTTTGTGCATTTTACTCATAGGCCGAGGGTCCATGAATTGATTCCTTGCTGCGGAAAAAATATTCCATTTAATTCTAGTTGTAGAATGAATTTGAACTTCTGTATAGTGACTAGGAAAAGTCAATGACCGTTCACTGTTGGGTTCAAATTAACGGTGCCGCTCCTGGGTGGCGTATGGAGTTGGTAACAAAGACAAGAAGAACACTTTCAACTGAAGGACCTAGGTTGTTGGTCATTGAACACATGGCGATGAATACAATAATTACTGCCTCTACTATTGAAATAATTTGTGTATTTCATGCAAATTTGGTTCTACCACATGCATACTTCTTGCTTCCACTTATCTAAAATAAACCGAACCAAATGATATTTTGGTCATCATTTCATATTTTTGTTTGTAATACAATTGTAAAGATGTATTTTGGTGGTACCCTACTCTTCAACGAGAACTCAATATTTTTCTTCATCTCATGCTAGTACTGTAGGAGGAATTTAGGTTTTTTTTATTTAAATTGTAGAGAAACTGTGAACACGTTTGTTTCTGACTGCAAAATCAACATGTTGCACTTACAATTAGGGTTACACCCGATACATGTTTCTCTTTATATGTTTATATGTATATAGCCACTCGTTAAATTGTTCTACATTCATTTTATTTACAGGTATTTTTGCAAAATCCTCACGAACAAAATATTTTTGCACTAGACATTTCAATCCACGTTTTCTTCAATCCAATAGATTGCCATCAGATGCTGTATCCGAAATAGTTAATCTGAAGAAAAAATAGACGAAAAAAAATTTGGAATTGAAAAAAAAATGGGGAAAAAATATATGAAGCACCAAAGACCTAACTAGCCATCAACAAGCAAAATGGCATGTTGAAGAACCTTCAACAATTTGAATTTAAACTGTTATAAATATACCATACGAAAAATCTCTAAATTTTTTTTTCTAGAATTGCATACAAGTTAAGTGCCTTTTCAAAGATATTGACATATAACTACTGTTAATATTTTGAATATTGCCCAACTCTGATGTATTTAATAAATCTAAACTGATTTTCTCAATTTTAATAACTTTAAAATCAGGCTATATGAATGACTTTGAGGTGTAGTTGATTATTAATTATTTTGAATTTATGTTTTTATTTATTGACATTGTTTAAATTTAAATTGTATTAGGGAAAATGTTTGGAACTGTGTGTAGATTTTGGATCATTCTATAATACTACGAACAATTTCTTGTATGATTAGGAGCATCCCATTTGAATTACAATCTTGACAAAGTCATTTATTATAGTTATTGGTCTATAATCTGTAGGCTGTTTATCATCGACTGTTTTGAAAATATTTTTTACACCTCTCATATACCGCTGACAAATTACAAGATTTTATTATTAAAAATTAGGTTTTAGTATATGTTGAACTTCTCATAAAAAATACTATTTTTCTTGAGGCGAAAAATATAGTATTCCTTATGTCGCCTAGTTAAGTGGACACACTATAAGTTGGAACGAAACACGCGATACTCCTCAGAACCATCCTACTCATTTGTAGAATCCATTTCAAAGTGATGAAGTTTTTTTTGTTATAAATTGAATCAAAAGAAAAATACAAACATTTTATCAATTTTCAAATATATCAAACAAAAATTTACGTAAATCCTAGTTCAGAGAAATAATTTTAAAACATATTTTCCTGTCTCTGGATTTTGTATAAGTATCTGATTTTTCGAATTTCATTAAGTTTATTTTCATGTTTTTTTTTCATTCACAGATATAAAATTTTCAAGTAATCCAAAAAAGACAGTTACTTATTAGTAATTCATTAATGAAATAAATTTAATTTCCAATAATCTTGTTTTAATGTGGTTTTATATATTATTAAATATAAGTTATTTGTAGAATTCATTAATACACCAATAGAAACATTTTCCCTAGGATACGAGTCTGAAATCGATTGCATGTGAATTCACCAATTATATTCAGCTCAAAATATTATATTCCATTCATTATTCACACTATTTCTCAAAGAATGAAGATCGTTGAAATGAAAAAGACACAGAGTTATAGATTCTCCAGTCTTCCGTTTGATTCCGTTGAGGCAGCACCTCCCAGACCTCAGTTTCAATGAAAATCTAATAGATGGCTCTGGCGATGGCCATCCAAGGCGTTTTGTACAGACATTGGCCGACTATATACTCTTAAACAATGCTACTGTTCTTGGTAAGAAATTCTTCCGACCAATAGAAATTCGCGTAAACGAAGTATTTTGATTCGGCGCATGCCTAATACCTTTGTTGACTAAGAACTCGATTCTTAGTTAAAAGTTGGAAAACTTTTTGATCATAGTTCTAAGTACTAGTAAGGATTGCGTTAACGTGCTAATTGTTTTGGTGGTATTGAATTCTTAGTTATTAGTTCTTAGTTATAGTTTTAGTTCTTGGGAGCGTTGAATAAACTAAACATACCTGTTCTTCAGTCTGATCCAAAGAAAATATTGTTATCAAAATCAGTTTGCAATCGGTATGATTAATATACCAGTGTCATCAAATATTTTTTTTTTATATTATACCTACATCATAATAGTTGTGAAATACACTTAAAAGCGTGCGTCAAGATTGAAACACGCCATGGAAAACTATCCTGAATAAATTGTTCAACTAGTTGTTAATCAGTGGATACTGCTTCATGATCAGATTCAGAGGTAGTGCTTGCAAAAGACAGTACGTCATTTTAAAAAATTATTGTTTAAAATTGTTTTTTCCGTTAACCAGCTGTCATCCCCTACGAACGACTGCCCTCAGAAGTCGAAACTTGTAATAGCTAAGGATTAACGAGGTCTTACCTTTTAACGTGCGATTCCTAGCACGAGACCAATGACCATGCTGGGAATAGAATCCACGTCCCTCTGATTGATAGACTAGCGCTCTACCATCATGACCACTGCGGCCCATTGATGTCAGCTGATTTTATTTTGTAAATTAGTTGAATCTAGAGAGCAGTCTGTATAAGACAAGGAATATGTTGTAAATGTGGAGTCTGTCCTATGATAAGTCTCCTAATATTCAGTAAACTCTATATTATGAGTATTGAGGAAGACTTTATGAGTTTATTCGTATTTTTAAGTCTTGTTTGTGCTGAGTCCATTTTCAACTGGCAGTATTTCGAAGGTCGTCAAATTTTTCAGTTAAACGTGTTGTATGTGAGTTAGTACTGGTGAATGTACCTAATATTCTAAATTTCCACTTGATTCAACGGCTTGTTTCTTTTGGTTGCACTTTCAAGTTTTGCCATTGCCTGCCATCCATTAATTCCATTTCACTGAATAAACCATGATTCCCTACTACTAGCGAGAACAAAACATTTTGGTAAAAGCTGTAGTTGAAAAGGTTTAAATTCACGATTAATCGTGCAAAAAAAAACACATGTAATTTGATAACCTTCGTATTTAATGTGAAATTTGCGAACAAGGAATTTCATGAACTTTTAAACGTTTCTAATTTTCTTTATTGCAGATGATGAAAGGAGACTTCTACGTATTAGAATATGTAGGATGGGACACAACATACACGGAAATAGTTAGTAATGATCGTCTTAGAGTTAAAAATAATAATCCACCAATAGAAAGAAATATGTTTCATAAATTTGAAATAGAAGTTCCCGAGGATGTCCGTGAATAGTAAGTAAATGTAAATAAATGTACTTTTTTAAACATATTTCATTTTATTTCCAAGTGCTAAGATAGAAAACGCTCACAAGGAATTTCAAAAAGTAATAGGTGCTGGATATATTAGCTACAATGCAGAAAAATGTGCCCTTGTAGTAATATCCAGGTGTGAATCAAGTCGTAGGCGTGCCTCGTTACTACAAGAAATGCATTTCAGAAGTCTTTCACAAAAAGTGCTCTTACTCAAACGAACAGAAGAGGCAGCCCGTCAACTAGAGAGCACAAAATTAGCCACTATAGGAGGGTAAGTTCTTTAATTATGAATTGCTATTACTTATTGCATTGTAATTTTCAATGTGTATGTCCACACAATTCTAGGTTTCACACAAATATTTATTTCTTTGGTATAAAAGTTCAGTTGCAGAAAAAACAAACAAATAGTTAAGTTCATTTGTCCAAAAGTTTAGTATAAACTGCATATATTCATATAAAAGTCGAATTTATAAAAACAATTTGTCAATCCTCTGCACTGTTCGAAACCTTTAGTGTAATAATGAATATACTGGAGTTCTATCCGAATACCAAACTGTACCTATGCCATTTTTATACCTCGACACGTTTCAGTCACCAATTGACCATCTTCCAGAGAGAAAATTTAAATTAAAGATACGTAACATTAGAAGGAAAGTGATCAAAGTAGTTTCATACAGCACTCCCACTCTTTGATGACTCACTAAAAATTGTACTCAAAGCAATTACGTTTTTCTAAAACTTATCCCTTTATAACGCTTCGTGAAAATATCCGCTAACTGCTTCTTGTAATCAACATAATAGACAGCATTTGAATTGTCTTCAACTTTATCTTAAGTTTAATGGTACTTCAAGTTCGACATTTTTTGTTAACTGAATGGCACTTTTATAGTGAACGTACAACGAAGTTGCTTCATTCATGTTCAATCCAATTTCTCGTAGAAAAGTCTCAAGTAAACTGTTACTTGAGAAGGTTCTGTTTCAGTCATGTACTCTAATTCAGTTGTAGATCTAGAATTTTTGTCGACTGCAACACCATATCATTGGAGTGACATATACACCAGTAGATCGTCTTGTGTCCACGTTTCCGGCAAAATCTGCAGCTAAATATACTCAGTGGTTCATCCTTATCCTCCCCTATAACACGGCGGCTGCTCCATTCCAAAACCCAGTATGTGAAAAAAACAAAATTGGGAGAAAAACGAGTTTTAGTGTTTTTGTTTGGCTTTGAAGGGGTTGCACATACTTTGTTAGGGGTATGTCATGTCTCTGAAATTAGTACAGCCATCAACAAACAGGTCGGGTTGAAAGATGCGCCTAAACACAGTATATCCAAAAATATTGAAACTTCATTTTCTGAAAAAATGTTGGATACTGTGTTTTGGAACGGAGAAGCCGACGGGTATCTGAATATTATTTTCACTGCAGCCAATGTTCTTTTTCAGAATTGTTTAGATATCTACTGACGCAACTCACTGCCAACATTATACAGTGCGGCTTTCAATAGTCCCCCCCTTGTTAACTTTTGAACAGTTTGACGTACAAACTTTCAAAAAAAAAGATGGTATAACCGATATTAAGTATTGAAATAAACAACATTGTAGTTGCTTCATAGATGGCGCGAGGGCCACATCAACTTTAAAAATTAAAAAAATCATTGAGGTTCAAGTGTCAAAAATTTGAATTTGAATAATAATAATTGGATTTTTTGGTATTTCATTTCAAAAAATTACTTTCTATTATAACATTAGAAAGGAATGGTTATGCTGAATAGTACAGGCAAGAGAAAGTTGTATGTTCCTATTTAAGTTATGGACCTACAGAGTATTGTTTTTTTCCCAATTTTTCCAATATTTTTTTTGGCGGCTTTTTATAACGCCGACGAATGAAAATAAAATATCACAGTAGTAGCAACTGTTATCAAGTGACGTATGGTTTCCATAGCCAACTTTCAATTTTTCATTTTACTTCCACGGCCTACTCGGTGAATTTCAATAATAATTTTTTTCTGATCTAGTTTCTGGTTAGATACCAACTTGTGATATGTCATTAGAAAGGGAATTGAATGCTGAATAAAGCGAAAAGAAAAAAAAAATAGGGTTTCAATTTAAAATAAGAAAGTTGATGTTACTTCCGGTCAGACCGGAAGTTAACTTCGACATGTCAATATGCTCAAATTCTAGCTCTTATGTCATTATATCGACGCTCCAAATTTCACAAACCTACTTCATACAATAACTGAGATATTCCATAGGCAATACTTCCGTAGCCACCCGGTATACGACCTTTCATTTCCTCTTTCTCGAAAAATTTTAAATTTCCGGAACGGAAAACTGAGAAAACAAACCACCGCTTCAAATGCTCACTTCAGAAAGGGGCGATAGAAGTTCTCCAAGGGAGGGAGTCAATCTCTCTCACTCTGTCTATCGTCAGTGTTACCAATCGCATAGCACAATTGAATAAATTGGAACAGCTCAATGAGATGGTGTTACCAACATAAAATTCAACAAACCGAAAAAATTGTCGTTACAGAGCATTGAAAAATGTACCGGGAAATGTCACTTGACATATATACATTCTGTTCACTAGAGTTCGCAGCATATGGAAAACTTTTTTATTATTAATTGTACGAAAAAATTTACTCATCAAAATTATTTGAAACACTCATCAAAATGCCATCTTGTATGAGTACTTCCCTATATACGCTACATGAGACAGTTCTCTGTGTTCTACAAGATGCACCTTGAAAAGGAAGATGGTTTAAAGCAGCAGGAAGAGATACCAAAATCGAAATCAATGTTTTGCTGCTGTGAAGGTCTAGAATTCGTTTTGTTCTCATTGCAGCTTGAGGAGGAGAACTACATGAGATACAAATTGATGGGAGGAAACATTGTTTTGAATCCAGGGGTGGTGCTTCATATATTTGACTGTCAGACTGATAGAAAAAGAACCAGTACTGTTCCTGATAGATCATTGTGAAATGACAGAAAAAACAAGTAGTCAATAAAGCAGTTGCAGAAAGTGATAGAAAGCAGCACAATATGCTGGTGACAACCCTTATCGATGAACTTTGTGCCAGTCCCAGTGCCCAAGAACCAGAAACAATAAAAATTTATTGTACAACCGATGATTCGTCCATGCCTGTTAATGATTCTTCAGAAGTACCGCTGCTAACTAGAAATGTTGAAATACAAGCAAAACCACATTTTTGCTGTTAACATGTATTCTGTAACATAATAAGTAGCACGTAAGATAGTGCTACTTCACCAGTGAGGTCTTTGTCTCCTGAAGATGCCGGTACTTATCCAATCAAGATGTCCCCCAATGTTGGAAGGTTGATATGATCACAAGGAAGTAGTAGCAGCAGCAGCAATTCTGAAGGAGAATAAGTGCCAGTTCATTTAGTCCAAGCTCTGATAGTGATTACGATGGGAATGATCTTTCTCAAGATATAAAAGAAGAACAGTTATAAACATTGAATGGTACTCGGTTACTGATAGAAAAAAAAAAAAGAAATATACAGGTATCCCTGATCATTGGTTTGCACTTGTGATACATTTGTTCTGCATACAAACCAATATTTTTGAAGATAATTTGATGATAACTCTGATGAAAATCAAACTAAATCATCAATTTTTTTATCTTCGGGGACATGTTTGTATTTCGGTCTCCAAAATTTTTTAAAATTCTTTGTTGAAAATTGTGTTTTACCTGAGGAGTTTCATATTTTGGCCATCTCAAGGAAAGATAAGGTATCATTTACCTATACCATTCAGAGCATGTTTAGCAATTTCAGTCCATCATAGATTGCATTGAAATTCAAATTCAAAAGCCAACATTCCCAGTCAAACAATCGCTTACATGGTCGGAGTATAAAAGTGCAATACTCTGAAGTAATTGATCTCATCTACGCCTGATGGAATTATCAACTTCATATCAGAAGAATATGGAGGAAGAATAAGTGATTCTTTGATAGTGGAAAGCAGCGGTTTCTTGGATTTACTTCCTAATGGATTCAGCATGATGGCTGACAGAGGCTTCAAAGAATTCGCTAAACAGTTACTTGATAGAAATTGTGAGTTAGTTAGGCTACCTAGTGTTTCAAGATTACTGAAACCCACAAAATCAGAAGTACTAGAAGGTAAAACATTAGCTAGCAAACGTATTCATATAGAAAGAGTGATTCGTGATTCTGCAATAGATCAGAATTTTATAGAACATATCGATCATATTATTGAAATTGCATGTGCATTAACAAATTCTTAAGGTCCCATCATAAATCAACATAATATTGTTTTAGAATATGAAAAACTTGAATAATTAGGGAACTACCACGATTCTATTTTGTAAGTCTCATATTTTGGAACACTTTCTCATACTTCCAAGTCTGGTAAACCATATATTTCAATGAAATCCAAATATTTTTCATATTTCATTTATCCATGACTCCCTAGGACTTTCGATGATGAAACACATTGAAATTTATTGTTTTATTTATTTATTTATAATCAACGGGTAAACCCTATTTTACATAACATAGTAAAATAAATAAATTCAATAACTTAACCTACTTATACTAAATTAAAATGAGAATTAATCAAAATAGAAATGTCGAAATAATTAAAAAGTACATGTGTATTTCAAAAATATGAAGAGAAACATTGACATTCATCAAGAGTTCAAATATTTTTGATATAATAATAAATATAATAGTGCTATGAACTGGTTGATACTTTTTTTTATAATATTGGAAAATTCAGTGGAAAAACTCGAATAAAATTGACATTATAGAATATCAATTTAGTGACAACTTCTGTTACATTTTTTTAAACATGATACATAGTGATAAAACAATAGAAATATACATTTTTTATAATAACCCAAAACATTCAACCAATCAATACTTCCACTAATTTCTTGGTTTCTATTGAAGGTTACCCAACTCCAGCTTCAACCTCGAGTATTCAAATTTCAACCTGGCCAGAGGTTTCGTGAATATATCGGCAACTCGATCATTGCTTTCAATATACTGAATCCATCAACACCTGATTATAGTTTTCCCTCATGAAATAATATTGTATATCGACATGTTTCGTACGCTTGTGAAAATCTTGATTTTTGATCAGTTTGATAGCACTTTAATTGTGTGTATACGAACCTGTGTTGCAATTAATAATACTTCTGTAAAGCTTGTCTAACCATATCAAATCCTCCACAGCCATACTTGCAGCTACATACTCAGACTCAGTTGTGGAGAGAGCTACGGTGCTTTGTCTCTTTGATTTCTAACTTATTGCTGCTGATCCAAAGTTGAAAATATTACCGGTTGTTGAATGTTGATCATCACCTCCATAGTCTGCATCACTGAATCCTGTTATTTTCAATTCTGATGACATCTCATATAACAATCCCATGTTTATTGATCCATTTAGATAGCGAAATATTCTTTTAACTGTTCGCCAGTGGTTGATTTTAGGACTTTCCAAATATTGCCTAACTTTCATACACTGATATGAGTTCTGACGTCATGAAACCAAACAGATTGCGTTTCGATGGCCGCTTGAGTTTGTTCATTTTCACCAACTTTAAAACTCATATTTCATTATAAATCGGAAAAAATTTTTGTTTCTAGTAGGTACAAGTTCTAATATAAACCTCCTATTTTACAATAGTACATAAAATACATTGATATATGCATAATGAAAACACCGAATTGTACATCCGTTGGATAACTGTGAATTACAGTCCAATGTGGAACTACTTACGAGCCACTCTCGAGGAAAACCAAAAGGGAAAACCCCTCTCATAAATACTCCTAGAAAAATCCCAGTTCTGGAAAAACCAACTACGCCTACACAAAAACGAACGGCGTCACAGGCATCCACAAGCACAAGTAATGTGGACAAACTACCAGAAGGGGATAAAAATGAGGTAGAGGAAATACCCTACTCAACATTCGTGAGTGCCTACCAGAAGGAAGCCAGGAGCTTTCCCCTTATAAAAATCCGAAAAATGAAGACCGATGAGACAGCTTCCAGACCACCAAAAAGTTCTTCAGCGGCATAATAGACGCTAAACAATGACTGCTAACCAAATCAGAGGGAGAGTTGCCCCTATTCAAAACCCCAAGAAGGAGAGTAATGGCCATCTATAAGGACTCCCGAGATAAGGATGGGAGGAAAACCGTATGGTCCCGAAGGATAAGGCACAGATGTTTAAGCCTAGTCAGCCCCCTAGCACTCCTGAAACGCCCAGCAATGTAACGTCTGAAACCAGTGAGTCAGACTCCAGCATTGAAGGGAGCGTAACGAGAAGTCGTTTGGCAAGAACGCTCTCGGATTACGCAAGATCACTACTGAAGATAAAGCTTCAGGAGACGGGGAGGTTGAAAAAGCCGAAGAAGGAAAAAAACCCAGAAGAGCATCACCATACAAAGCGAGATACAACAACCAGTAATCGCTGAAACTATCACCCCTGCTAACAATGAACAGCGAACGGGAATGAACCTGGACCCCCCTGCTGTTGAAAGCCCAAAAGGACTTGCGTTCTTCTGCGCTGCGGTCAAGAAGCAGCAAATCCTTGACAAACAGAAACGGGAAGAAAGGGAGGCCACGAAAGAACTAATGGTCGCCAACAGAAAGAAACTGCTGGAGAGGAGAAAGTCAATAACTCCCCTAACCTCACCCCCACCACCGCAATCGCCTCGAACCTCAACAGGAGAAAGCTCATCCTCGGTAATAGGATGGGAAACAGAATTACAAACTGCCAGATCACGGATCAGATTGAACCCTTGAAAGATCAAGTGAGAACTCGAGTGATCGAAAAGGTCTCCCTATTCTTTGAAACCGTAAGGCCAATTCCGAAAGAGCCAGCTGATTATCCCTGGCTCCAGATCCAGGACAGGAAAGTTAAGCAAGTGGGTGACTATTACCGGGAGAAGTACGAGAACGAAGCCAAGAAGGAGATAGAGCGGCTTGAAGACACGCTGAGATTCCTGAAGTCCCCCAAAAAATCGCCTACAAAGCATAATGAAGAAATGGATGATGATGAATTCTTAATGCCAAAGAAGACCTCCAAGCGAAAATGGACAGCCTGCAACCTACAAGACGTCCCAGTGGAAGTCAGAAACTCCTTCGAAGCGCTAGAGGAGGAGGTGAAAAATGAAAAAGAAATCAACACAAGGAAGACAACACTCCGAAGAACGCTCCTGAGAGTAGAAAGAATAGCAACCCCCTACCCCCGGCAGTGGAGAACAGACATAGGAAATGTCTTCCAATAGTCATCAAGGGCACCATTAAACTCGACAACAATACCAAGAGTAAGCTGCAACAAGATCTCAAAGGAGCACTGACGTACAAGTATACGACTACGTCATCGCTAATCTACGCAAGTACGTCAGAAGATCACGAAAGCTTAAAACGCAGACTGAAGGTGGATGATGTCGAGTACCACACTACATCATGCCGGGGCAAAAGAGCCATGCCTTTATACTGAAGGTGCTGTACCACTGCCCCAAAGTTGAAGAAATAGCTGAAGACCTGAAAGAGCAAGAGGTCGAAACGTTCGGCATCACCGAAATTAATGGCACTGAACGAAAACTATACATCGTTCTCACAGACAAGAAAGTCACAGTAGGATATCTCAACAAGAACGAGAGCTGTGGACGATATAATAGTTAAGTGAGAGATCAAGAGGAGGAACAGATCTCTCACACAGTGCTATAGACGCCAGGCCTGGGAACATGCCCAGTCCAACTGTAACCGCACAGTTAGGTGCATGAAGTGCGCAGGGGGACACTGGTCGAGGGTAAGCCCCACCCAAAACCACCCCAGCTATTTGCTGCAACTGCGCAAGAAGAAAGAAGAGCAATAGCAGAGCTGAGGCAGAGGTATATAGCAGCCCCTCCAGCAGAGAACATCTGGGAGCAGAGGAGACGAAACCAGCAAAGTCGACAGCAGGAGAACCAGACTGAAACAGTAAGTCACTGGGATTCCCCCACCACAATCCCAACCTCTATCCTTCTCAGACAGGCAGAAACAGTCCAACCAAGCACGTCCAACGCCGTAAGTGGATTCATGGAGAAAAATGAAACGATTAAAGGTCTAGTAAACACAGAAGGCCTACTGTAGGCCATGGACGATATTATCGAGGGTCTGAGGATATCCTGTAACAGCACCGAGAAATTCATGGCTTTTTGGAGAGTCATGGAAAATATTCAAGGTTACGGCCTTTAAATGCCCATAAAGGTGTGCATGCTCAATGTGAATGCAATCAGAAACAAGCTGCCGCTTTTCGAAGATTTCATTCGTAGCCATAAGATTGACATGATGCTTCTAACCAAGACGAAGCTCCGGCAGGAACACAAGCTGCAATTCAGTGGTTTTTCTACCATCAGGGAGGACAGGCCCAATGCAATCGGAGGGGCGGTGTCGCGATTCTTGTAAAGTAAAACTTCATCGAGCATACAGGCATACAACTGGCATGTGGTACAAAGATATATGTGGATACAACGCCCCGGATGAAAGGTTCAATACAAGGGATCTGGATAATCTCCTCAATAGCGGACATAAAGTGCTACTAGCGGGAGACTTTAATGCAAGGAGGCCTGAGTAGAACTGCGCCAATCACCCGAATGCTCTGGAACTACTACCAGGATAACGAGGTAATAATAGACTTCCCTAACGCCCCAACGCATTTTCCCTGGAATGGTCAGACCTCTACGACAATCGACTTGGTGGTGAACAAGAACGTCGTGGGCATCTTAGAGCTCAAAACAGCCCCCGAGTTGATTTCGGATCACGATCCTGTGCTTCCCCAAGGGGGAAAGAATCATGTATGATTATCACACCACTGACTGGAAGGAGTACAGGAGAGTGATGAACGAATAAACATTATTAACACCGCAAATAACCGCGTACAACGTGGATGCAGAAACTCGGAGGCTGATAGAAAACATTCAGAAAGTGAGAGATGCCACCACCAGGAAGAAGGCCGTAAGAGAGGATAGATCACCTCTTCCAGACTACATCCTAGGTCTCATCAAATTGAATAACAAAGAAAGAAAGAAATGGCGGAGCACACGAAACCCAGTACACAGAGAAAATATGAGGAACCTAGGGCATGAAATCAACGATCACATAAAAAGCCACAAAGATGAAGTCTGGAAGAGGAAACTCGAAAACTGCAAGGTGGTCGATAACTCCCTCTGGCGGATGTCCAAACGTCTCCGACGGAGGCACAAGGACATTCCAGCCGTGGGGAATGGTCGGACACTAGCGATAGCCGATCCAGTGAAAGCGGAGTTATTCGCGGAGTATTACCAGAGCACATTCCAGACGAGCGCCGACTCCCTGGAGCAGAGAGTTTAGAGAAGCCCCGAGGGTGAACATCAACGCTAGGTCCTCCTCGAAGCTGATGACTACCTTCGAGGAGGTACAGGAAACAATAAAGAGGCTCCCTAGAAACAAGGCACCAGGAGTGGACAAGATTGATGCAGTCTTACTCAGGAATCTGCCAAGAAAGTCGTACAGCTAGTATATATAGTATATAGTATCATAAAATGGCAGCACTACACGCAATGATTAAAGCAGGCGGAGATTATCCCAATCCTCAAACCGGGCAAGCCGGAAGCAAGGGTAGAGAGCTATCGCCCAATCTCGTTGCTAAGCACCATAGCGAAGGTGGTAGATAGAATCCTACTGAAAAGATTTGTGAGCCTGGAAGAGAGGCTCAAACTCATACCGGCGGAGCAGTTCGGGTTCCGAAAGGGAGACTCAACCACCTCCCAGGTAGCCCGAATTGTCCTCGAGGCGAGACAAGGCTTCCAACTAGGCCACAATACAGTCATTGTCCTGCTGGACATTCAAAAAGCCTTCGATACCGTCTGGATAGAGGTATTATTCATGAAGATGCTGAGAGCAGGCATGCTGGACTGTGTGGTGAAAATCCTAGACTAATATCTAATTAATAGGACTTTCAGGGTTAAAGTTAACAACGCTAGCTTAGCAGATATGGTTGCCGGAGCAGGAGTGCCGCAGGGATCGAGCTTGTCCCCACTTTTGTATTCACTATATACGCACGACTTTCCAATGCACGGAAACACGAGCACGGCTGTCTATGCCGATGACACGGCAATATACGCCAAGTTGTTCTACAGCGCGACAGCCGCAGCCCTAGTGGAAACGCATTAAGAGACACTTGTCGTGCCGTACCTAGCAAAAAAAAAATAGTGCTGAATCCTGACAAAACCGAACTCATAAATTTCACAAAGAAAAGAACTAATGTTGAAATCTTTGGGGGATTTAGGTTTCTGGGAAATCTGATTGACTAGTCCGACTTCGTGCGGTACCTGGGAGTACAGCTGGACAGAAGGCTAATACTCATGAAGCATGTCAACCTAGCAATACATCGAGCATGAGCCGCAGTCACTGATTGCGAGGAACACTAGGTTGGCAGTGGAAAACAAAATACAAACAGGTCATCAGGCCAACGATGACCTATGCCCGTCCAGTGTTGTGCAGCCTCGCCAAGTATCAAATGGTACGACTGGAGAGGATGCCAAACAAAGTGCTCCTTATCGTCATATCTGTAAAGTTCTATCGTTACTTCATCCTCGGAAGTCCATTGACAAGAGATATTACAGCAGTCAGAGCCCACCATAACAGGCCAATAAAGCATGGTGGACTCATTTACCAGGCATTGGATATTTTCCATGAAGATCTAGAAGCCGAGCGATAACCAGCTCAACAAACCATGTTTTAAACCCGGTTTTTTCGTTGTTTTTCCGGGAAATCCTTAGGACACTGAAAACCCGATAATAAAAGTCCAATAAGTTCATGTTTTACATAGGATCCAAGAAAACCCCCCGCATAACTAGGAGGTAGCGGGGGGGGAAGACAACTGAGACTTAGCGCGTACGGCAGAGGATGACCTACATAACATCGTAGGGCCTGCCATTGAGAAGGTATGAGCAGGTTTGCTCAGCTATCTGAAACACTCAGATAGGAAGGAGCGAACTATCTCTATAGAATGCAGTCAAAATTCCTCCTTTACCCCATACCCTGTGGCGAAGTGATAGTTTTACGGTGTTTTATTTATCTGTTATAATGTTGCTGTACAATTTTATGAAAACGTAATCAATGTACCTTTTTTGCCTTTTGCCTTGATAACTACTTAAACCAGAATTCCAATGAAAAAAAAACAATTGCGTCATCACGTCAAAACCGGTGACATAACCTCTTCAGAATATTCATTTAAAAATCGGCATTTGAAAATAAAAATCGACTTGTTTCAGGACTTTTGTCCCAAGTACATTGCTTGCGAAATATCGAATTTGTTCCATACTTCAAGCCGCGAACTGTATATACTTTTTCTTATATATTTTGCCAATTAAATTATTTTTAATTCGTCACCTGTAATATATCTGATGACTTAGTGTTCGTTACAGGCGTTCATTCTCAGAAACAATGAACATTTATCTATCTATTGTTTCTATCTATCGTCATACCCATGCCCAACTGAGTTGCTGGGAGGGGGGGGAAGTTAGTGGAGGTTACCATCTTTTGCACTTTCAGTTCTCACCCCACCTCAATTTCTTCCCTAATAGAATCAGATATTTCTCATTCATTACCAAACTGAAGGAACAAACTCCGGAGAAAAAGGTTATTCGGAGAGAAATAGAAATTCAAATAACAAGGCTTCTAGTTGAGTTATGCCCAAGGCCTTTCCAACTTCTCTAAAATAAAATACGTTATATTTTGGTGGGGCGAAATGTTAAGTGCTCAAATAGTCCTATAATTTAGGTTTAAGATATACCAACTTTTTCCCTTTCGGACCGGATAATTATCTGATGAATGCGAAAAAAAAACTCTCGTACTCTCCTACTCTTGGCCAATTATAATTTTTCATTATCTGGTCAATTCAACACTCCGGCAAGTGAACCAAGAATTACGGCCTTCTGCATTCGTCCGACTAAGATTTCTGCCTCATCACGGCAAGTTGGTTTTATTTTCAGATTCGAGAGCCATCATTCCACCAAGTACCCCTATAATCAGAACCACCATTTTTACAGAAAAGTTACTGTACTGTACCCCTTTCAGAACTACCATTTTAATAGAATGGTTTGGGTAAAGCCTGCAGAGTTCAAAGAGTAAGTCTTGTTATTTTTTCCGTTTTCCATCGTCTTTTCGGACGATGTTTATTTCGACAGGAAAATTATAAAAAAATCGTCCTACTTTGGTGGTCGACAAGGACAACATCAGGCTTACTAACTCAGACTGATTTGCCTGAGGACGGGTAATAAGCAGTTTCAATAGATTTGTCACTTCTCATTATCCACAAGCGACTCAATATCACCCGGAGCATAAGGTAGCACCGGTGTCTCGTCAATACCATATGAATGTCGGAAATGGAAGTAGAACACACGTAGTGCCGCGTTATGCCTGTGAATATAGGCTAAGCTGGACAGGCTGACAGCAAATGCATTATTTCCTCGGCTGCCCCGCGACACCCTCTGCCTCTAGTGCCAGGGACTTTCTTACCCATCACGCGACTACGGTAGACGGGGGTGTTGTAGACACCATCCTGGTAGGCCATTATGAATCCCTGGGTTTTCGACTTCAACCCACTTGACCTGAGAAATGCGAAGGTCAGGTTTCTGAATAAGCCTATGTAGCTGTAGGAGCCTCTCACTCTCCGCAGCTTTGACATGGGATTTTTGCTGAACGGGTCCCAACTCGGTGACAGACTTTGGGTTCGTCCGTTCAGTGTCGAATATGAGACAGAGTTCATCGACCGCACGGCTTGCTGCCTTGAAAAGAAATGCTGCAATCCCTGCTTTTTCATGGTCGCAGACCATGTAGAGGAGGGTATCTGAACTCTTTTGGTGACTTTCCATGCTCCATTCTGAACATTTCTGTTATGTAGTCATTCCAAACTCAAAAGTCCACGGCTTTCCCGTTTTCTGGAAAAGTATAACCGTGGAACAGACAATTTGTGATGCAAGCTCCTATAAATATGCATCATTTCACGTCGAGTTGTCGCAGCTCCTCTGGAGTCTTTCATATTTCCAAAATAGGCCAAAGCCTATGCCCTACCCAACCGTCGCCGATGTAAAGGAGTGGATCTGTTGATTCGGTGTTCCGCTGGAGTTGCATTCGGACTAGGGCAGACATTTTGAGTCCAACCTGTTCGAAGAAATGTGTCAGATGCTAAACAAGTGGGAGACTCAGGGGAGTGTCCTGGGTCCTCTTTTGTTCATATTATATCTAAACGATATCAACTATATCAAAGACTGAATTCATCAATCTCTTTGCTAATGATAACCTGCTTGCAGCAAGTGATACTAACCCCCAAAATGATATAGCCGAAATAAATCGAATATTATAAAATATGTCAGAGTTCTTAAATATGAATAAGCCGAACGTTACCACAACTAAAGCAAATATTCTAACGATTCAATATTAGTACAACCAGATTGATAAGAATATGATTAAAATCATTATTTTTATTCATATTACTATTTCCGCTAATGAAACAGCAGAAGTCTTTACAAACTTTTTTTCGTCTGTTTATGTTCCGACTATAGCTACGTATAATATTAACTTCGTCAGGGCCGGATTGTTTTTTTTTTCTTGCCGAGCTCAATCATTGAAGCGGCCTCCGTCCTAATTTGAACACGATACGTGAATATACCTATACCAGCAAACCTCGACAAACCTCATCTGATATGATTCTTCCGATACGAAAATATGCGAGTTGTACTTATGTCTGAAGTTGAAATGATGTACTTTTCAATTTTTGTTTATACAGGGTGGACCGTCAGAGTACGATTGCTGGAGTTTCATGATAACTACTAATATGTTTCAAAAAGTAGAGAAAACTAGACAACAGAGTCTATAAGCAGAATTAATTCTCGAATATACAGGGCGAACCGACAAAAATCTACAGAATGGAGTACTTGTTTTAGAAGAAAAGCCATGTACATTAGTTAATTTTTTGAAGAATGTTTGTGATCTCCACGCACCTTTCAATATTATTGTCTATCTCTATGTCTATGATTAGAAAACATTGACTTATTGAACTTTTAAATTTTCTGTTATATTATTCCGTTTTCACTGACACACATGCCTTTGCTCCATAAAAATAGCATGAGAATACACAGAAATCCTTCGTTATTTATAATTTTAATAATTTTTTTAGTGTTGAATGCTTCAGAAGAAGATCTCGTTGATATTATTTTTGGTTTGGTAGTGACTGAAAAAAAAATGGTTTCGATGACCTGCTGGATCCCTAGATCTCATTTAAATTGTTTTTCACTATGGGGATACGTGAAAGAAGTCGTATAGGTATAGATATACACCAACCACTATTCAAAATATGAATGCTTACCGTAAATTCTAAGAGCAGAAGAAAACTAATTTCGAAGACGGATAGATATTTATATTAACCATATAATGGGGGACATATCACTCAAGTTACTTGAGGATAGTGTAAAAGCTGAAACCCACCGTAACAAATGAAGTATCAGTGGAAATTAGAGAATAGTTATTTCCTTCATCTAGTATTCCAACATAAATTTTTTCAAAATGAATGTATCATCAATTGAACAAGTTGATTCATTTTGTTTCCCAATTCCCTGTTTTGTGTATATTTCGCATGTGAATTGTTTTTGTTTGCTTGCAATTTTGTTAGAATTAATGTGCATTAAGGAAGTTGTATTGAGAATCACCAAAATGAATAATTATTCCCATGTGTTTTCATGGTACAAAGCAATGTGTGTCATAGAAAAGGGGTAGTAGTAATTTGGGGGGAGGCTCACATGGACCCTTTTTGCCATAGAAAAGTAGTAACTGAACATGTCAAAGTGAAAAAAAAAAAAAATCGGAAACAGCTGGAAATAACAATAGGGATATACATCAAAATTCATGTCCCTATCCGACTTGAGCCACCCTGTATGATTCAAGGATTTTATGATGGATCAGAAATATCGCACATCTATCTGTCAAATGGTATTTGGTATTAGAGTTATTTTTTTTCAAATCTCATAATAGTGACGACAGTGATTTTTTCGGCATGCATCTACAGATGCATATCATTACGTTCAAGTGGATGGAACACACTCATTAATATTGGATGGGTACTTCACTGTCACCATTTTCCATAACGCAAGAATATGTTCGTTTTCAACAAAATCGTTGGAAATCGAGCGTTTTTTTTTCAATATTGTCACTCTAGAACGGGAGTGCTGTCACAAAATAACATTTTTCGGAAAACTTCAACATTGTGTTGAGATCTGAAAACGTCAAAGACTACTTTGGTAGACGATTGTGGAAAAAAAACTCTTTCAGAAGATTAATAGAATTACAAAACTAGCAGTCGGAAGTTTGTTTTTGAATTTTACTCAATCTTAATGAGGCTGAGACTTGGGCCTTCTGCCCAAAACCGTCCTCGCACCCTGCGGCCTCCCGAGTTTTGCTCGGTAGCTCGCCTGTCTCAATCCGGGCCTGAACTTCGTTACGGATAATGTTGCGTGTAATAGCACTTTCGTACCCAATGAAATAATAGACGACGACTATAATAGGGCGGTGAAAAAATTAAAACCTAAAAAAGCAGCAGGTGTAGATGACATTCCTCCATATATTCTCAAAGCATGTAATGAATGGTTGAAAAAACCTTTGATGCATATTTTCAATCTTATTATATCAACTAAAGTCTTTCCTTCAATATGGAAAATAGCGATAATGACTCCAATTCCTAAATCAGGAAATAGATTGAACATCAAAAATCATCGTGGAATATCTATTATATGTGCACCATCCAAATTGTTTGAACAAATAATTTACTCTAAATTATATGACTATACTGAAAATTATATAGTGTCTCAACAACATGGCTTCCTGAAGAGCAAATCAACCAATACCAATTTATTCATCTTCACCAATTATGCCTACGAGACTTTGGAAAGTAGGTCACAACACTATTTTCATGGATTTCCGCAAGGCATTTGACTAAGTAGATCATGATACTCTTTTATCAAAATTGAACAATTTTGGACTGGCAAACAATTTCCTGCAGTTGATGAAAGACTATTTGAAAGATAGATCGTTGATTGTGAAGCATAATGGAAAAACTTCAAAAAACTTTTTGTAAAGTCAGGTGTACCTCAAGGTTCTAACTTGGGGCCTCTTTTATTCATTATGTTTATTAATGACTTGCCTTCTAAAGTGAAAAATGCAGATTGTCTGCTCTTCGCAGATGACCTCAAAATATTTAAAAGGTTTCAGAACGTAAGAGATTGTGTGAAATTACAAATGGATATAGACCACGTTCATAAATGGAGCTGTGATAACAAAGTATATTTTAACATCAAAAAATGCTGCGCTATGTCAATTACTATGAGGTTAAAGATGTGGGGGTCACATATAGCGACACACTTTCATTCTAAAATCATATCCAAGCTATTGTGCGTTATGCAAACCGTATGTTGGGTTTTATAATAAGACAAACAAGCGATTTTGATAATATAGAATTAATGAAACTTCTCTACTACACACTAGTCAGACCTAAATTGGAGTTTGCATCGATAATTTGGTATGGAGAGAGTCAAATTTTACTGCAGAAAATTGAGAAAATTCAGAACAAATTTCTTAGATACTTGTACTTCAAAAAATTTCATAGAAGAGCTGCCTATAACACAATAATTTATTTATTTATTTATTTATTTATTTATTTATTTATTTATTTATTTATTTATTTATTTATTTATTTATTTATTTATTTATTTATTTATTTATTTATTTATTTATTTATTTATTTATTTATTTATTTATTTATTTATTTATTTATTCATTCATTCATTCATTCATTCATTCATTCATTCATTCATTCATTCATTCATTCATTCATTCATTCATTCATTCATTCATTCATTCATTCATTCATTCATTCATTCATTCATTCATTCATTCATTCATTCATTCATTCATTCATTCATTCATTCATTCATTCATTCATTCATTCATTCATTCATTCATTCATTCATTCATTCATTCATTCATTCATTCATTCATTCATTCATTCATTCATTCATTCATTCATTCATTCATTCATTCATTCATTCATTCATTCATTCATTCATTCATTCATTGATTCATTCATTGATTCATTCATTGATTCATTCATTGATTCATTCATTGATTCATTCATTGATTCATTCATTGATTCATTCATTGATTCATTCATTGATTCATTCATTGATTCATTCATTGATTCATTCATTGATTCATTCATTGATTCATTCATTGATTCATTGATTCATTGATTCATTCATTGATTCATTCATTCATTCATTCATTCATTCATTCATTCATTCATTCATTCATTCATTCATTCATTCATTCATTCATTCATTCATTCATTCATTCATTCATTCATTCATTCATTCATTCATTCATTCATTCATTCATTGATTCATTCATTGATTCATTCATTGATTCATTCATTGATTCATTCATTGATTCATTCATTGATTCATTCATTGATTCATTCATTGATTCATTCATTGATTCATTCATTCATTCATTCATTCATTCATTGATTCATTCATTGATTCATTCATTGATTCATTCATTGATTCATTCATTGATTCATTCATTGATTCATTCATTGATTCATTCATTGATTCATTCATTGATTCATTCATTGATTCATTCATTGATTCATTCATTGATTCATTCATTGATTCATTCATTGATTCATTCATTGATTCATTCATTGATTCATTCATTGATTCATTCATTGATTCATTCATTGATTCATTCATTGATTCATTCATTGATTCATTCATTGATTCATTCATTGATTCATTCATTGATTCATTCATTGATTCATTCATTGATTCATTCATTGATTCATTCATTGATTCATTCATTGATTCATTCATTGATTCATTCATTGATTCATTCATTGATTCATTCATTGATTCATTCATTGATTCATTCATTGATTCATTCATTGATTCATTCATTGATTCATTCATTCATTCATTCATTCATTCATTCATTCATTCATTCATTCATTCATTCATTCATTCATTCATTCATTCATTCATTCATTCATTCATTCATTCATTCATTCATTCATTCATTCATTCATTCATTCATTCATTCATTCATTCATTCATTCATTCATTCATTCATTCATTCATTCATTCATTCATTCATTCATTCATTCATTCATTCATTCATTCATTCATTCATTCATTCATTCATTCATTCATTCATTCATTCATTCATTCATTCATTCATTCATTCATTCATTCATTCATTCATTCATTGATTCATTCATTGATTCATTCATTGATTCATTCATTGATTCATTCATTGATTCATTCATTGATTCATTCATTGATTCATTCATTGATTCATTCATTGATTCATTCATTGATTCATTCATTGATTCATTCATTGATTCATTCATTGATTCATTCATTGATTCATTCATTGATTCATTCATTGATTCATTCATTGATTCATTCATTGATTCATTCATTGATTCATTCATTGATTCATTCATTGATTCATTCATTGATTCATTCATTGATTCATTCATTGATTCATTCATTGATTCATTCATTGATTCATTCATTGATTCATTCATTGATTCATTCATTGATTCATTCATTGATTCATTCATTGATTCATTCATTTATTCATTCATTTATTCATTCATTTATTGATTTATTTATTTATTTATTTATTTATTTATTGAAGAAACAAACAGACCGAGGCCTAATTACATGTTTCTCATAAATTTACTTACAATTTTGTAGTGTGACATATATAATTGAGAACCGAGGATGTCCTGTTTGATATTAACCTGTATATTTTGTATATATACTCCGTGTGCCTTTCTGATTTTCAGTTTTAATTCAGCCCTAATTCGTTTATAGTTACATAAGTGAAATTCCGAGTCATTTTTCTTTTTTCTAAAATAGTCTTTCATTCGTTAACTCGATTTTATATCGTCCGTGAACCAGGGAGGGTATTTTTTACCGTATGCTTTTGAATATTTAGTAATTTTTGGTACTGAAACATTGAGGATTCCGTAGAAAGTTTGATAAAAATAATCAACGCTATCATTAACAATTTCGTATTGGTTCAGAGGCGACCAATCATGGTCCCTCAACATTTCGTAGAGTAGCCTGAAATTGGCTTTCTTGAAATTATACTTGTTTTCAAGATCTATCGAGTCACCTTTTTTTATATCTAATTCTAGCGAGAGTGCTGGATGATATTTTTTATCAGGTTTAACCAATGGAAATGTATTCTCTTCCACTTCTATTTTGAAATTACTGAGTAATAGGTCCAAGATTTTGTTATTTTCATTGAGTATATGATTATAGGATTTGAAATTGAAACTTTCTAATAAAAGGGCCATGCTCGCTAATGTCTCATTCTTATCATCGAATTTAAAAGAGGTTCCATCGACCTCTGCAATATTATAGTCACCTAGAAGTACGATACGTGTATTTGAATCAATGTGAGGATCTAGCTCTTCGAATAAATTACAATAGTTTTTGTAAACCACAGATTTTGATCTTGGAGGAATATAGATTACGTTTATAATTACTGGGTTACCTGATATATTGAGTTTCACGAAAACTGTTTCCAATATAGTTTCTACTTGAATTAGAGATGAGCTGTACTTATTATTCACAGCTATTAATACACCTCCACCCCATTTCTTATTCGTTACCTGTAGGTCCCTATCTTTCCTGTACACCGTGTAGTTATTTTGAAATAAATCACCATCCGCGATATCAACCATGAGCAAAGTTTCCGTTAGAACTACGATGTCGAATGTTTCCGCCGAAAGATTGTTTCTGAATTCTGTAGTTTTAGTGCGAAGACCCCTGCAGCTCTGATAGTATACAGTTATCATCGTTTAAATTATTCTAATTCAATCTAAAAAAGCAGAAATAAGCAAGTAGTGCTAGTTTGAACCTCCAGACATTATGATTCTGTAATATAAGTTTATTAACACAGTTTGAAATTATTCGAACCATAAATGTTAAAAAAGAAAAAATTGAAAATATTCTCATTCAAATAAATCGAAATAACAGAGTCATATCCAGTTAATATCACAAAAACTGTGTTTACTCACAAAAACGAAAAACAAGAAATATGTTCTGACTACCTTCGGAATAGTTTACAGGCCGTTTACATGTCCTCAACATTGTTTACGAGTCTTTTTGCTTCATTTTGTAGTATGAAAACCTTCCCTCCCATTGTCCAGACGTTTTTTCGGCCGTGCTTTTTTTGGGCTAGCTGGAACAGTTCGTATGTCTGCTTGGACAAATCCTCGAATATAGACACCCCCTTATTTTTGAGTAACTTCTTGGCTTGGAAGACTTTGTTTTTGGTGATGGCTGATACAAAACGGACTAATATGGTGCGGTGTCCAGTCTTCGTATTGTTCGTTCCGATTCTAAACACGTCATCGATTTCCGTTTGCGAACACGAAACATTCAGATTCTCTTTCAAAAATTTCAGAGTTGTCTCGAAAACATTTTCTTTAGGAATCCGTAGACAGTTTTTTCGACACATTTTGGTCGATGACACCACGAAGAGATGTTACTTCTTTTTCGGTATTTTGTAATTTTATTCCCATACCAGTGATATTCTCCTCCATTTTGAGTAATTTTCCACCCAAGTCTTCGAACTTTTGATCAATTTTATTTTCCAAGGTCGTTACTATTCTTCCAATGACATATTACGGCTAGGCCCCGTTATTTACATTTCGAGCTGCGGTCAAGAACAAGTCACATTCTAAGCATAATGTTTATTGCATTTTGTTTCGCGGAACATAGTTGCGATATTAAACATATAAAGCTTGTATGTAATTAGATAATTGAGCAGAAACTCAGCTTTGCCGACTTTTGGATTGACTGACCGCAAAAAAAGCTGCAATAAATATTGTGCTTAGAATGTGACCGCAGATCGAAATGTTTATAACGGGGTCTAGCCGTAATATGTCATTGTATTCTTCTGCATACTTTCTCGATCAGCATCTCTAGAAATTCTTCCGAATGCTGCGCTCAGGTTTACTCAAATTGCTCCGTAATTTTTTATCGATGGTCAATGACATTCTATGTTTAAGTAAGGTAAGCTCGGGTAAGTGTGAATTTGGGGCAAGTGTGAGTTTGCCCGCTATCTTCGCTAAACCGTGCGACAGCCCAATGCCATCTATTGACGAAAAGCCTACACTCATAATGAATCCATAACCATCATATAAAATACCAAAGAGATCTTGTGAAATCCAAATATTTTCCCCAATTTTCTAACCTACAATTCATCAACCCGAACGAGTATAACGAGTTTATTTCAAGCTTTGAGTGTATTGTTAAAATCTAAGGTAAGAATCCATTTTATACACTTTTCTTCTACCTTAACAATGAATCTGACTATAGATTGTCGATTTTTCATGAAGTTGTTTTTTTTTACATTTTTCCATTGCATGTCACACTTAACCCGAAATTAAATTTTATTGGGGATAGTGTGACCTATCTGTCGGGGTAAGTGGGAACCTGGTTCATTTGGCCAATCTAAACAGTCATATTTTTTCAGCTATAGTACGAAATTATATACGGAAATCTCAGAGAGCCAAACAATATACCTGGCCAGATGTGAAAGACATTGATACACTTTCTGAGGATGAAATAACAACTGTGCTTCCATCACCACTCGTCAGAAGATGGGGATCAATGAAATTCTCATTCGATTTCTACCTGTAAATTTTTCTTTTCAACAAATGTTCACTTTCACGATTATTTTTTATTTTTTTCCAATGGGGCATTTCAAATTCAATATTAAAAAGTTCCTAACTATGTTTTGAACAAAGATATCTCGAAACAAATAAATTGTGGTGAAAGTTCCTTTACTGTTTACTCACACCTGCCCCAAAGAGAGATTTACGTGCATTAATATCTTTAAATTGCCCCAAATTTCCGGGGAAGTGTGACCTATGGAGATGTATATCTGAATATATAAATAAAATTCATAGAATACGTTTTTAAACAGTTTTCTGTGGCGTATTACAAAGACTGACCTTCGATGTAAATACCTGCAAAATTTCATTGTTACATTAGTTCAGGTTCATCAGAAGGACTGAATTCAATGCTAACTAATGAAAATCACGGTCACACTTACCCGAGCTTACCTTAATACGTCGATATCTTTGCTTATGAACGCCTCAACGTAATTGTCCTGTTCTTGTCAAATGAATAACAATAAACTGTTTAACTAATATTTTCCCACGGATGAAGCTACGACCCACAACTAAGTTGATCGCAGCGCAATCCGCATGGAAAATCAAGAAACACACGCTTCGTTTTTATGAGGCTCCAGAAAGAGTTAAATGTATTAATTCAAACAAAATTCGAAAATATGTGCTGGATATGTGCCACTTGTTGGAAACGCGTGGAGAGAAAGGGTACTTCGACTTCGATTCGTGATAATCTCCAGCACATATTTTCGAATTTTGTTCGAATTGATATAGTAGAATAGCAGATTTATTTTTGTAATATCGATAAATGAAAAAAACAGTAATATGTAAAATCAACAAAATGGAGAATCAATTATGTTTCAGAATAACATTTTATATGTCTTAAAAACAGCAGAATTGAATGGATAGAAATGATTTATGATCCAAATTGAAATTCATCTAATATGTTCTTATAAGAAACAATAAAGCATCATACGCGAAAGCAGTAGAACCAGATTTCATAGGTCTGAATTCGGCAAGATTGGAAAGTGACCGAAATGTGAAAATAAAGTAATTGCAAATCTCAATAACTTAAGCTCTTCAAAACATAAAACGATCACGCTCAAAAAATATCGAAATGTAATTCCATCAAAACAACATACAATCGTATCTGAAAACGTAAATCCAACAAATTATCTGTAAATGAATCTGTAGTAACATAAAATCCTTGGAAACAAAATGTGTCAGACTGAAAACGGTCAGAATCGAAATCTAGCAGAAATTGTGGAGGGGATGAGCGAATTAAGAACCATGCTTGTAGAGAACGATCGACTTGCTAATCTCTGAGAGACCAAATTCTGATATTTTTCGGTTCTGTCCTTTTCGATTCTACTATTTATTCTTATGATTATTTTCAATATGGAAATTTTATGTCTTGTACTCTATGGATTCGACGATTTTAATTCTTAAAATATTCTGTTCCGATATTTTTCCACTTCTACAAAATATTGATTTTCTGATTTGCTGGTTTGGTCAAATATCTGTCTTCCCATTTTCTGTCATTCTCCTTTGACAGTTTTATATTCAGTTCTGTTCAGTAATGTTCAGTTCTTCGAAAGATCGATACGATCATTTATGATTTTCGAATTTTTAGATTTTGATGAATATCCGTTACTGCAATATATTGATTTTCCAAATTTCTCGTTCGATTATTTTCGATTTCTTTAAAATTAATTCTGAACCATTTCGCTTCTCTAGAATATCTTTACTGGATTTTATTGGTTCGATACTTTTAATTCATAGTCAATTTCAGTTTGAGATTTTACTTTTCTGATGGACTATATGTAATCGTAAATTATAGTTTAAGTACATTTTTGCTACAATACCAAGCTCAATATACAGGGTTATGATAAAGTAATGCACAAAATTCATAAAACGTACAACGATCACTTTTGAAAAAAAAATGCAAAAACACGTCAAACTGTTTTTTTTATTCCGCAACTTTTGACATAAGTTACAAAAATAACACGTCAAAGTTATGACGTCATCAACAAATTTTTTTAATGGGAAGCTAAGAGTTTTATTACATCATGTGATAGAGCTTGTGTTTTTACACAAGGGAAAAATAGTTGCAGTAGGGCTCACATAAGAAAAACAACGAGAAAAGGGATAAAAAACGAAATAACAAAACCAATTATGAAAAGAGGTCAAACTTAAACTTATCTAGTAAGAACATGTGTTCTTATAAATTTTTTCAATTGTTTTACTGAAACAACGGTTTGTCAGTGTCAGTCGTACAATTAGTGTCACCACAGTTTTATTATTATGGCTCGTTTATCCGAAAGAGAAAGGATAGAAATTCTAATGATGGTAGGTTACGGCGATCGCCTTCGAAGTCATGAAGAAGCATGTGCTTTATTTAACGCAACACATTTTGAAAGACCTCCAATTGCTAGAAGCACAGTAAGCAGAATTGTTGCAAAATTTGATGCAACGGGAAGCGTGAGGGATGCTCCAAAATCTGGACGACCAGGAATAAGCGACGATGTGAAGTTAGATATTTTGCTGTCAGTAGAAGAACACCCTCACGCAACTACAACAGAAATTGCCTTACAAGAAAATGTTAGTTAGTCAGTCGTTTGTAGGAAAGATGTTAAAAAAAGAAAAACTACACCCATACAAAGTTCATCTTGTTCACGAACTCTCAGAAGATGATCCGGACAGACGTTTGGAATTTTGTGAAATCTTCATGCGGCATTGTAACGAAAATCCAAATTTGTATTTTCCGATGAGTCAACGTTTTGTCTAAGTGGTTCTGTAAATCGACACAATTCTCGCTACTGGGCTCGGGAAAATCCCCACTGGATGCAGACAAAACACACCCAGCGTCCCCAAAAAATTAATGTTTGGGTAGGAATCGTCCGGGGAAGATTTATTGGTCCTTATTACTTTCGCGGGAATTTAACAGCTGAACGATATTTGGAACATCTTCGTATGGCAATGCTTCCGGACCTACTTGCGGCATTTCCGGATCCAAATAATGGGGACAACTTGGATCCCAGTATTTGGTTCCAACAAGATGGCGCACCACCACATTATGGTCATACTGTTCGAAGGTTTCTGGATAACCAGTTTGAAGGACGGTGGATTGGAAGACGTGGACCAATGGAGTGGCCACCTAGGTCACCTGATTTAACCCCCCTTGATTTTTTTTCTGTGGGGACATTTGAAAAGTCGGGTCTACATTAACCGGCCAGACAATTTAGAAGACTTTATGGAAATAATTAGACACGAAATGACTCGTATAACTCCGCAGATGATCGAAAACTCTATAAAAGCGGTCTACCATCGTCTTGGCCTACGTCAGTTAGTAAACGGGACACAGTTTGAACAATTCCTATAAGAAATAGTTTTGGTTTAATGGACTGTTTAGTTAATTGAAAAGTTATTATGAAACTTACGTTTATTTCGTTTTTTATTCATTTTCTCGTTTTTTTTCTTATGTGAGCCCTACTGCAACTATTTTTCCCTTGTGTACAAACACAAGCTCTATCACATGATGTGATAAAAATCTTAGCTTCCCATTAAAAAAATTTGTTGATGACGTCATAACTTTGACGTGATATTTTTGTAACTTATGTCAAAAGATGCGGAATAAAAAGAACAGTTTGACGTGTTTTTGTATTTTTTTCAAAAGTGATCGTTGTACGTTTTATGAATTTTTTGCATTACTTTATCATAACCCTGTATATATATTTTGTACTTTTGTATTTTACTCTTTGATAGAAATATCCTGGAGAACCTTTTATCTATTTCTTATTCTATTATTTTATATTTATATATGTAAACCAAGATGAAACATGTAAATGTATTATGTAAGTTAGATACAGTTTCCGAGACCAGCATACATTTGCTGCTTTGGATAATGTAGTATTCATTGTAATGCAAACTACGAAACTATGAACTCTAAACTGTATATGCATTGTTATCAAGAAGGCATTATATTTGAATAAAGTACTTTAAAAAAAAACCCGCGGATTGCGAATCCCGGTGTCTTCTCCCCTTCGAGCTATTGAGTCATCCGTTGTAGTTTTCGTGTCCTCCATGGTTCGCAACTCCATTTCATGATTGGCCCGTTTCGGATTTAGAAAGGAAAGAGATTGTTCTCAATTAATTCGTCTCTCTAAATACCCTGGGTGCTCACCATGAAAAATATTGTTTCCTCAGTAAAATAAAAAGGATAGTGGCTTATATGTTACGTTTCATAAGACTGCCTTGAGAAGATCGACAAATTTCTTCAGCCAAACGAAATTACAAAAAGCCCTTCTTATCATTGTTCAACACAAGCGATTCAGTGATGAGAAAAAAAATTCTGCCTAAAATATTCCGAAAGTTGGATCCTTTTCTATCTGAAGCGTTTTAGTGTGTAGGTGTAGACTTTGGTGGTATCTCTTTCGTCACCCCTTCCGAGGGAAGAGGAATAAAATCTAAAATGGCCTAATAGTAAAACCACGTATTTCCACAAATATCAAATTTGAGATTTTTATGCTTGATTATTGGCAGGCGAATTCTGTATATTTACAAAAAACGTCAATAAATTTAATAAAGTCATAAAAGAGAAAATTTTAATCCACGTATCATTTAGTAGGGTATTCTGTTTTTGCAAACCTGGTAACTCCGACATGTTTGCATTCATCGAGTGGTGGCATCATCACGCGCTTGTTTCAAACTGTGTTTTCTTTGTTTTTTCGTCACTTCACAACGTTGCTGTTGACTTCCATTGAGGTAAGTATCTTTATCGTCTTGTATCATTGGGATTTTATATTACATTTTGTTCATTTAGGCGTTAAATTAAGAGAAATAAACTGTACTTTGGAGTTACGTATTTTGTTGTCGAACAAGTTTCATACCGAACCGTTCATAAAAATGGAGTAACTATTACAAAGTCACAGTTCGTAACTATCAACATAGTCCACTTAACTCCAATGGTAAAGTATAGTTAAACACGTAACTCACAATAGTATATTAAAGAAACTGAAACATGTTTACTTACACGTTCATATAATGTGTATAGTGAGTTTTAATTGAAGAATAAAATTTTCAGTTCATAAATAATGCTTCAAATCATGAATTATTATATTTTTTCTCCCTCCTGTAAAATGATCAAAATGGAGTTACTCGGTTTTACTATTAGGCCGACGATATCCATCTTTTGATGTGTGCCGCCATGAGAGCTGTTCTCCTCCATTTTTGCTAAACGAGGCATATGTTCGCAGATTTTTTTCGATAATGGTAATTACTTTATAGGTATCTCTCAAATCCTCGACCTGAAGAAAAAAAAATCACGTGATAATTGCATGTCCCTGCTAGGCCTCACTTTAATGGACTTGGTGAGGCAGGCATCAAATCGGTTAAATCACGTCTCAATCGGATATCGGTTCTCAGATGTTGACCTTCAAGGAATTCTATATGTTACTCACTCAGATTGGAGCTTTTTTTAATTCTCGCGCACTATACGCGATGAACTAAGATCCGAAAAAAAATGTCTGTTCTCACCTCCGGATACTTCTTGACTCGAGAACCCATAATTGTTCTTTTAGACCCAGACTTTTCACACTTGAGACCCAACCAACTGGATCGCCGGCAGCTATCACAGAAATCATTTTGGGATATACAGTGAGGGGCAATATTATGGAATAAATTCATTTTTACGAGAATAGGCAACTTTTGAGACAAATCCCGAAACACGTCGATTTTTATTTCCAAATTATGATTTTGTGGCAGATATGTCATACTAGTGACGTCATCCATCTTTGCGTGATGACGTAATCGATGATTATTTTAAATGAGAATAGGGGTCGTGTGATAGCTCATTTGAAAGGTTATTCAATTCTCTATGCAGTGATATGAACATTAACATAATTATTTATACAGGGTGGCCAAAAAAATATTTAATTTGTAAATGAAATTAATTGTCACAAAAAGAAGTATTATCATTTATTAAATACAAAATTACATTGTACTACTGTCGGAAAACAGAAAAAAAAATTATTTGACAAATAAAAATTGCTTTTCGCTTAAATTAAATGTTCAAATTGCCACCCACCGGCCTCTTGGCAGTAATGGAACCGACGAATACATTCTTCTTGAACATTGTGGATCATTTCTGGAGGTATATTACGAATTTCCAATCTAATTCTATTTCTTAAATCTTGTAAATTCTGTGGTCTATCGATGTAAACTTTTGATTTTAAGTAACCCCATAGGAAAAAATCAAGTGGTGTAAGATCTGGAGATCTTGCGGGCCACTCTATTGTTCCTCGTCGACCAATCCATCTCCTAGGGAAACATCTGTTTAAAAAATCACGAACAGGACGTGCAAAGTGCGGAGGTGCACCGTCTTGCTGAAACCATATGTTTTCATTTGGCGAATTACGATCATTTTCATTTGGAAACATGTCTGTAAGGGCGGGTATAAGTTCATTTTGTAAAAAATCAAGATATATTTGCCCCGTAAGAGACCCATCGAAGAAAAAAGGACCTATAATTCTATCCTCGACTATCCCTGCCCACACGTTTAGTTTTTGAGGGTGCTGAGTATGTACCGCAGTCATCCAATGGGGATTATCTTGACTCCAATATCTGCAGTTTTGCCGATTCACTGTTCCATTTAAACAGAAGGTTGCTTCATCAGAAAAAAGGATTTCACGAATGAAGCGTGGATTTTGATTACATAAATCTTGCACTACTTCACAAAACTGCATTCGGCGATCTGGATCATCCTCATTGATTTCGTGGACATTATGAATTTTATACGGATGATATTTCTCTTTTTTCAGCACACGTAAAACAGACCTTTTAGAAATGTTTGTATCAGCTGCAATTTGCCTAGAATTAATTTGAGGATTCTCTGCCACACTTAATAATACAGACAGTTTCACATCCTCATTCATTGGTGGACGACCAGCATTTGCAACATGTTTCACGTGTCCAGTTTCTCTAAATTTCTTCTCAATTTTACCAACAGTGGATTGTGTGATAGGCGTATTAGGATATTTTATGGTAAATAAATTACATACTTCTTGTTGTGTTCTGGTTCTATCTCCATATCCAACCATAATTAATACTTCGATTCTTTGTGTTTCAGTTAATGGGGCCATTATTTATTTATTTCATGAAATAAACTAGTCCTTATGAGAAAATGTCAAGAACTGACTTACATTTGACCCAAGCCAACTCGATTTGTAAAAACTATACTTTTTGCTATCTTTTTAGTTCTCATTATTTATTTGCCTACTATCGGAATTTATTTTTGTTTCTTCATAGTAGTAGAAAGCACAGCAGTTCTAAACATTTATTTATAAACTGTTTCAAGTGTTTCAATAGTAGACAAAATCAATGAGGATGATCCAGATCGCCGATAGACCACACATTTCCAAGATATGACAAATAGCATTACATTGGAAATTCGTAATTCAACTCCAGAAATGATCCACAATGTTCAAGAAGAATGTATTCGTCCGTTCAATTACTGCCAAGAGGCAGGTGGGTGGCAATTTGAACATTTAATTTAAGCGAAAAGCAATTTTTATTTGTCAACTAATTTGTTTTTCTGTTTTCCGACAGTAGTACAATGTAATTTTGTATTAAATAAATGATAATACTTCTTTTTGTGACAATTAATTTCATTTACAAATTAAATATTTTTTTGGCCACCCTGTATAAATAATTATGTTAATGTTCATATCACTGCATAGAGAATTGAATAACCTTTCAAATGAGCTATCACACGACCCCTATTCTCATTTAAAAAAATCATCGATTACGTCATCACGCAAAGATGGATGACGTCACTAGTATGACATATCTGCCACAAAATCATAATTTGGAAATAAAAATCGACGTGTTTCGGGATTTGTCTCAAAAGTTGCCTATTCTCGTAAAAATGAATTTATTCCATAATATTGCCCCTCACTGTATAGATTCAATGGATGGTGAATACCTGCATACTCTACAACAGCGTCAAAAATGGTGAAATAAATCAAATTATATTGGTCACGACGATCTCATCGTTATAAAAAATGGAAACGTACCTTCATTGAATTGAAGGATGGCTAGGGTGGAAAAAGTATTCCCAGTAGTTGTTGATGAGGTGGTCTTCCGAAAATACGTTATATTTTGGGAGGGCGAAATGTTAAGTCCTAAGATGTTTCCCCATCTCAAATCAGGTTTGAGATATACTTGTTTATTCCCTTTTTTGTAACTATGCATTTATCAGATGAAATTTCGCATCTTTTGCCACGCCCGGTATTCTCTTCACCCTCATCATTATCGTCAAAGGGACTAGATATTAATGTTTCTCGATGATGAGATAGTTTGGTAGTACAAAGTAGCGGGTCGGTGATACCGGATCAGTGATAGTGCCGAATTTACGGGTCCCCTTCAAATACATCCCCCTAGACTGTCCGCTTCTTATCTGCTGATTGGGTAGATGCATCTCCAGTTCTGAATAGCCAAAAAGGCAAAGCGAAGGTAAGGCAAAAACCTCTGTGGATTATTCGAAACTCAGTAAATGCATTCAAACTTGAATTAAATCCGCAACAAATTGCAAAATATTTTTTCTCGTACTTGACCAGTATTCTTCCAGACCCTATATCAAATCTTCTGAATGCACCTTTTCATTGAGAGATAGAATATAGTATTGAGTCAATGCTCGCGAAAGCAATATCACTTAAATGATAGAAAATAATTAGTCGTGAAGATGAAATCCTCGCATGAATTATGAAGAAACGTGCACCAGCTATAAGCGAAGCTGTATCATATCAATAATTCCATGAAATTTGGTATTTCTTCGTCAATACTTGAGCGAAACCAATCTACAAAAAAGGAAACCTTGAAATCATGGAAAATCACCGACGCATAAGCCTCCTATCTAGTGTTTTTTTATTTTTCGAGTTAGTGATAGGTAATTATACCGGGTGTCCCAACAGTGCGTATTTGCTCGATATATCGATAAGGCTGATTCATATGAAAAAAAGTCTTATATAAAAGTTACACGGCACCAAATAGGCCATGTTTTGAAAATAGTTCCAGATGCACAGGGTGTTGCATTTTTCCGTAATAGCAAAAACAATATTTCTTTTAAATGTGTTGAACAACCAGTTTATTTTTTTGTCATTGAAATGGTCCCTTCGTTCCCTATTCAGACTGAATTTTTTTCCAGCCACAATGTGCCGGTACCAAGTTATTAATTTTTTCGACAAAATGGGGACTGATGCAGGCTCTGAATGAAATAACTGCAATTAAGCTGTTTCTTCAAAGATCTGAATTTTGGCTGGTGAAGTGACGTAGGAAATACCAAAGTAGCCGGTATTATTCTGATCATCATGTATGTTCATACAGGGTGCCTCAAATGTTACGTTCATTTTCGTCCACTTCGATTTAAGTTTATGCGATTTTTTCAATTAGAAAACTCTTTATATTAGTTTGTCTCCACATTTTACATGAAATTACCTATTAGAAGATACCAAAATGTTAAGTTATTCCTAACAGTTCTTCGATTATTTGTTTTCAAAATTTTCTTACATAATTAAAAAAATATGTTAAGGACCCAATCTAAATAAAATAGAAGTACGCCTATGTGTAAATAAAACTATTATTATTGTATTCGCTGTATCAAGTGGTGTGCTCGAGTTCGACGAGGAACGATACAGGACAGAGGCAAAATGTGAGGATTCGCGATAGACGTTCTGACCTCATTATATACAGATTTCAAATATAAAACTGATTTGCTGGTAATTAATAAAATTACTGAAAAATTGCCTAAGTTTACTTTCTCCAAAGACCTTATTGATTTACCTGCAAATTTAAATTTAGCCGATACATCTTTCAATATTTGTGATGATATAGATTTGTTGTTGGGATCGGATTTCTTTTGGTCAATTTTACTTACGGGGCATAAAAGATTAGGTGAAAATTTACCGGTACTGTAGAATTCTAAATTGGGATGGATTATTGCTGGTAATTAAGGTCGCGGTGTTGATACTTCTATAACGTGTCATGTTATACAGAATGATGATAATATTAATGACCATATCAGCAAATTTTGGACTATGGAATAAGTTAAAAATAAAAATAGGTTTTTGACCCAAGACGAAAACTATTGTGAAGAACATTTCAAGAAAACTTTTAAGCGGGATGAAACGGGTAGGTTCATAGTAAAAATACCTTTCAAAAATAACTTGAAAGAACTTGGCGTTTTATGTTTTATAATTTAGAGAAACGTTTAATGAAAGATATCAATTTAAAAGGGAATTATGAAAAGTTCATGCAAGAATATCGACTTTTGGACGTATGACAAGAATATAGATGAATATTCAAGAAATATTTCACTGAATAGTGTTCAATATCCAGGTCCATCCTTACAAATTGACATTTGAAATATTGTTGAGGTTTCGAAAATATGAATATGTAATTGCTGGAGATATCTCAAAAAGATGTATAGACAAATCTTAATAGATCCAGATCAGAGGCGTTACCAAAGAATTTTTTGAAAGTCTGATGTTAATGAACAATTGAATGTTTTGAATTAAACACTGTTACTTATGGAACAACATCGGCACCATACTTAGCAGTGGGATGTCTCTTACAACTAGCCGAGGAAAATTCTGATACGCATCCCATAGCGAGTGAAATTATAACCAATGACTTTTATATTGATGACTTGCTGACTGGAGCAGATTCGGAACAAACATTATTACAAATTCAGAGAGACGTTTCATCTATCTTGTCTGATTCCGGATTTGATCTTCTAAAATGGTCGTCTAACAATCTTAACCTCATAAGCCAACTTGTTGTTAATGATAATTTAGACAATAATATCCTACCAATAGGAAAGGATGTACATAACAAAACTTTAGGAGTATTTTGGAACGCATCTTCCGATATTCTGTTGATATTCAAGATATCAATAACTTGCAACTCTCAAAAAGAGCTATTTTGTCTATGATTTGTAAAATTTACGATCCGTTAGGACTGATTAGTCCGGTCATCATTGTAAGAAAATTTATAATCCAAGCCTTATGGAAACTTGAGATTTCATGGAACACCGAGGTCCCTAATGAAATCTTGCTGGAGAGAATTTTATAATGATTTAAATTTTATCAACGAGTTAAAAATACCCAGACAGTGTCTTATATCGGAATATATTTATATTGAATTACATGGCTTCGCCTGAGAAGGCGTATGCAGCCGTTCTATGTATAAGGGGATTTTGCTCAACAAAAGGATATTTTAGTCATTTGCATTGTTTGAAATCGCGATTGGCACCCTTAAAACATGTTAGTATACCAAGACTTGAATTATGTGGAGCCGTTTTGTTGGCCAATTTGGTAGAAAGTGTGACTACAACATTAGAGATTAATTTTTCAGAACGATATTATTGACTGATTCGATGATAGTCCTTTCATGGTTGAAAGCGGAACCTAGTAAAGGAAAACCTTCGTTGCAAATAGAATTAGCGAAATTCAGAATTTAACAAACATTCAAGAATGGTTTCATGTCGCTTCTAAACAAAACCCCGCTGACCTTTTGTCTCGTGGCATTGGGGTACCTACGTGATTTGTTATGGTGTTAAGGCCCTGAGTGGCTATTGATAGATAAAAACTATTGGAATATTAAAACCCAATTTGAAAGTGATATTCCCATACCAGAATACAGGAATATAAGTATTTCATTCATATCTGTTGAAAATTCTGATTTGATCGTTGATTTGATCAAAAGGTATTCGTCATACTTGAAGTTGTTATGAGTAACAGCCTATATGCTGAGGTTTGCTAATGATATGAAAATAAGAATCAACAAACACAAAGAAAAAACTATAGGGGTATTAACAGTTGACGAATTAGATTCAGCACTTTTGTTACTGGTGAAAACGACACAAATTGAATGTTTTCTATTAGATTCTGAAAATTTGTTGAAAGAGAAGCCTTTACATAATAAAAGTAAACTGTTATCTTTAGAGCCCTTTTTTGATAATGGTATTTTAAGAGTTGGAGGAAGATTAGAAAATTCAAAGAATAAGTTTGAAAGGAAACACTAACTCATTTTACCTAATAATCATTTATTGACTACTTTAATAATTACATATGAACATAAAAGATTATTCCACTGTGGTGTTCAAAACCTTGTATGTGTTGTCAGAGAAAAGTTTTGGCCACTGGCCTGTAGAAATACCTGTAAGAAAATTGTCGAACCAACAGGAAAGCGATTAATTGGTATTTCTTCCCGACTTTGGAGATCTTCAGTTATACGCATTTTTCTGTAATGTTTTACCAAACAGTAAAAACTGAAGTTGGCTATAATGTCAAATATCGACAAAAACAAAATAATGAATTGTGACATTTGTTCAAAGTCTGTTCTGTGATTTGCTTGAAAACTGTGATTATTCATTATGAATTATACAAGGGAAGAGTTGATTGGAATGGTGTATGCATTGGGTGCTGGTGAAGAAATTGTTTGTTGACATCCCGTTTGTATGCTGCAAAATATCCTGATAGAATGCATCCACAAGCGGAAAGTTTTGTAATATTGAAGGAACGATTTGAGAGAACAGGCCACATCGAAATCGGGCTAAAACAATATTGTCCAATGAAAACCAATTAGCTATTAGTTTTGCAGTGGTAGAAAATCCTGAGTTGAGTGTTAGAGAAATAAGCAGAGATTTAGATATATCGAAATCTTCAGTTACCAGGAGTTTAAAATCTAACAAAGTTTGCCCTTACCAGCGCACCAGGAGTGGCTAGAAGCAGATTTTTTGATGAGTGCAGTTTTGTCGGACGATGGAAAATAAAATTATGGAAAATGCAAGATTTCTGAAGAGCATTATATTCACCGACGAATGTACCTTCCACAGGAACGGATTCGTTAATAGGCACAACTATCATTACCTATTATAGTACCGAAAATCCGCATAAACTCCATGTTAACGATTATCAGCATAAATGGAGCCTTAATGTATGGGGCGGAAAATTGTGGATAATTAACCATATTTTTTCAATCGATACTTGAATGGACAAGAGTTTTTTCGATTTCTTAGAGAAGACTTTCCCAGATTGACCGAACACCTCCCTAATCACATTAAAAATGAAATGTGGTATATATTTTTTGATAGCAGTACGAGAGGAGTTGGATGGTATGTTTCCTGATAAGTGGATAGGACGAGAAGGACCTATTCCTTGGCCGCCGAGGTCGCCGGACTTAACATCAATGGATTTTTATCTTTGGGGAACAGTAAAATCGGAGGTGTATCGTACAGCTGCTACAACACGGGAGGACATGAAAATAAGAATTCGTGAGGCATTTCAAAGAAATATGCCTTTTCATTTGAGCAGCGTGAGAACAAACTTCATGAAGAGATTAAGAAAATATATGGAACAGAATGGAAGATATATTGAACATGTACTGTTGTAATTATTGTCTTTGCTTTGGTTTTACATTTAGGAATTTAAACATATTTCTTCAAAATGTAAAAATAATTTAAAAAACACAAATAATCAAAGAACTGTTAGGAATATAACATTTCGGTATCGTCTGATAGGTAATTTCATGTAGAATGCGGAGACAAACTAATATTCAGAGTGTTCCGTTTGAAAAAATCTCAAACTTAAATCGAAGTGGACGAAAATGAACGTTACATTTGAGGCACCCTGTATGAACATACATGATGATCAGAATACCGACTACTTTGGTATTTGCTACGTCACTTTACCATCCAAAATTCAGATATTTGAAGAAACAGCTAAATTACAGTTATTTCATTCAGATCCTGCATCACTCCCCACTTTATCGAAACAATTAATAACTTAGTACCGGCGCATTGTGGCTGGTAACAAATTCAGTGCTGAATAGGGAACGAAGGGACCATTTCAATTACAAAAAATAAACTGGTTGTGCCATTAAAAAAAATACTGTTTTTGCTATTACGGAAAAATGCCACACCCTGTGCATCTGGAACTATTTTCACAACATGGCCTTTTTGGTGCCTTGTAACTTCTACATAAGACTTTTTTCATATAATCAGCCCTATCGATATATGGAGCAAATGCGCACTGTTGAGACACCTGGTATAACCTCATTCTTGCAAAGTTGCAACCGCTTCAACAATGATCAGCATGCATATCTGCAAAGATGATCAATCCAAAGGGTTATTTTTCAATCAACTCAAAATATCCCAAACTTATTGGATAGAAAATATGTGGACCTTGGCATATTTTAGATCTATACAAAGCATACATGAACTACCAAATACTCATTTAAAAAATTGAAAAATACGGTATGAGTATTGAAGTATTGATGACAAACAAATCGTCACCATAGGGCGAAATTTTATTCGTATGTTTGTTTATTAGGCGTTTGTTGTGAGGCGTTATTAACAGTAACGTCAGTCTAACAGATTACCAATAAGGATAGGAATACCTCAAGGTAGTATCGTTGGACCGTTGTTATTTATCATTTATATAATTGTACGATTTGCTAAATAATAAGCTGAGCACAATACTGAACTGTTTATTTCGAACTTCACTAAAAAGATACAACTACTTTACTAAATAAAAAAACACGATCTATACAACAATACAACTAGCTGAATATTCCAAACACTTGTATACTTCTTCAAAAACTGCTTATTACTTCTTCATAAAAACTTCTTCCCTTCCAGTGATATGTCTCGCCCTTAAATACTCAAGTAGTGTAACCAGATTCTTCCAGATTCCGCTCTAGATTACTCACGACAGAATTTCACCAAAATAATCTTTTCTTGAAAATTATTGACAAAGCGCTCGCGGAATCAACTCAGCGGCGCAGCTAGGGGGCTTTTATCAATTAACATTATCCCCCTCTCAATTTTGATCGTCCCGATCATACAATGTCTCGTTGTCTCCATTTTAACGTTTGAGTCTCTCTAGGTGAACGACCTTCATTTTCGCTCTCGGACTGCGTTGAATCCTATAGACCACGTCGTTTATTCTCTTTACTATCGTATTGGGTCCTTCCCAAGATGGTGTTAAATTGGGAGACTCTCCTTTCTTACGACGAGGGTTGTACAGCCATACTCGATCTCCCTCTTTAAATCCACCAGTATTGGCCTTAAGATCGTATCATTCTGTCACTGGTTATCTTCAATCTTTTTCTTGTAAAATCGTGGATCCCATTCAAACTATCTCGCAGTTCGTCTGCATAATCCTGTATCTCTTTTTTTTCAGCACTTGGTGATCCGAACACCAAGTCACAGGGCAATCTCCCGAAGATAATGCTGGCTGGAGTGAGCTTTGTGGAATCGTGCACAGAGGCCCTATAAGCCATCAAGAATAACGGGAGATGTCGGTCCCAATTCTTTTGGTGCTCCTCTACTACTTTGGAAAGATGTTCTTCCATAGTCCTGTTGAACCTTTCAACCATGCCACCAGACTGTGGGTGGAGGCCCGTTGTTCTGGTCTTGCTAATTCCCATCAATTCACAAACTTCCTTGAATAAATTTGATTCAAAATTCCTTCCTTGATCGGAATGTAGCTTCATTGGTACTCCAAACCTGAAAACATGTTATTCACCAGAGCTCTTGCAACTGTGGATGCTTCTTGATTAGGCAAGGAATAAGCTTCAACCCATTTGTTAAAATAATCCAGGGCAACGAGGATGTATTTGTTGCCATCATTCGTCATCAGAAATGGTCCAGCTAAATCGATGGCGATTCGTTCGAAGGGTGCACCTACATTGTATTGTTTCATCTCTCCTCCCGATCTTGTCTTGGGGGCTTTGCTTGCTTCACACTTCGAACATCTTCGGCACCATCTCTTTACATCTTCACGACATTGTATCCAGTGAAATCTCTGCCGTATTTTATCCAAGGTCTTATTCACTTCAAAATATCCACCTGATTTGCTGCCATGAATCTCCTCCAAGACATCACTTATTCTCGAAGTAGGCAAAACCAATTGAGAAATTATTTTTCTGCCGTAGGCCGATTCTCAAGCTCTCTTCAATAGACCATTCTCAACAATCAGGGAATCCCATTGTGCCCACAATGCCTTGAAAGCTGGTGATCGCAAGGAGATTTCCTTCTAGGTGGGTCTTTTCGCTCCACTTTCCTTCCATCGTAGAATATTCGCAATGCTTGGATCACTTTCTTGGTCCTGTCTCATTGTCGCTGTGGTCCAATTGTCGTCAACTATTAATCTCACTTGGTTGATCCCTTTGCGACGTACAATTCGCTCACAAGTATCCGAACTAGGTTTTCTGGACAAAGCATCTGCGTTTTTGGGTAATTCAGTTGTTCTGGTGCTTTATCATTGCTAGTAAGCATGCGCCCCGATATCAATTCGGTTCTCATTCTTTTTACTGGTATGACCCTGGGGGCTATATCATTGCTAGCCGGCATGCACCCCGATATCGATTCGTTTGTTCGTAGCCTCTTAACAGGGGGGGCTCCATCTTTGCTAGCCGGCATGCGCTCTGAAATGTTGTCTGATTCTAATTTTTCCTGCCGCCAATTTGAGGACTCGCTGGAAGACCTTGTCCACACAGGTGAACGTGGTAACATTCTTACCCTGCAATGTCTAATAAAATGTCCCATTTTTCCACATCGATAGCAAGCCCTGTTCTCCTGAGTGCTCATTCCGCTTTTCAAAGATCTAATCGCATCCAGAACCTTCTCCAATAAACTAGTAACTGCGCTTGATCGTTGTTCGGGCTTTTCTATTGAAACTGCTCGCACTTTCGGACTCAAGGAGTTGAGGGCCGCCTCAACTTCTAGAGAACATACCAAGGCATCACGACTCCTCTCGAAGTGTGTTAGTCGCAGAGTCCTTTGGATTTTGGTGTCTCTCAGTTCATCTATAAATATCTGCACCTTGAAATCTCCCGGTGCTTCTGGGTAAGCCAGCTGAATTAGGCGTCTCACATCCGATTCAAATTCCTGCAGACTCTCACCTCATTTCTGAGTGCGCGTTTTCATTTGAGCCCGATACAGCTGTTCTCGATGTTGATCGCAATACCGCAACTCTAATGCAGTAATCAGGTCTTTATATTTATTTTGTTGTTCGATGGGTTACATCTGCAACATACCCAAAGCTAGCCCTCTCAAAGCTGTTATAAGTGCCGTAGCTTTTTCTTCTTCGCCCCATCCATTTGCCACTGCTGCAGCTTCAAATTGTCGGCGATACATGGACCAAGAGGACTGTCCATCAAAAGTCGGTGGTTTTACGGAAATTCCTGATTTGGCAACTCTGTCTCGACGATCTTAGTTCTTGAGGAGTGCTACCTGATTTTCTAGTCCTTTCATCTCCTCTCGCACCTATTGAATTTCTTATTAACCTCATCTTCGATTTTCTTGACATCTTCCCTACTTCGGTTTTCTGTAATAGTTGGAAGAACTTGTCTTAATGTTCTAGAACCTTCTGGAAGTCTATTTTCCTTTGTTTTTCAATTTTCTCGCTCTTTTCTCTGGGCTTCGAGAATTTTCTGGAGTGCCTCTTTTCGTTTTTTATTTTCCTCCCGGCGCCTTATTTCCAAATCCGCAAATTGATTTTGGATAAATTTCACAATGTCCTCCTCCATCGTATCGTACGATTCACCATAAATAGTTTCTGTTTTTCACTAAAATCCCACTTCTGACACCACTGTTACGATTTGCTACTTCACTGAATAATAAAACACTTGCAACTCTCTAAATATTCCAAATACTTGTATACTTCTTCAAAAACTGCTCATCACTTCTTCATAAAAACTTCTTCCCTTCCAGTGATGTCTCGCCCTTAAATACTCAAGTAGTGTAACCAGATTCTTCCAGATTCCGCTTTAGATTACTTATTTTGTGGAACAAGACGACTACATTGTCGTCTGACTTATCCTTGTACTGATGAGAGGAAAATCGAAACATGCATGTATGCAGGAGGTCATTTCCAACAAAATGAAGGATAATATTCAATGGCTTTGTAACAAATAGCACTTGCAATAATTAAGTGTCTGTGAGGTACGTTGCACAAATGGACGACAGATATAACTCAATATCCGTAGAGGGAAGTAGTTGTTTTCTGTCAGATATTTGTCTTAATGTCCACTTTGTGGAATTGTGTGGAGAGACAGGTATTTTTCCCTATATTATTAATGATGGTTTAAATTTTCAAACCTAGATTTTATAACTTTTAGTTTTTTTATTTATATTATTTCATTCCGTGTCGCCTGTTACAAATCTTGTATTCGCCAACACAACTCTGAAATAAAGATGATTATTCTATCGCAAGAACATTTGCTGAAATCATAGTGAAAGACTACAATTTCGTCGATTATTTGTTTTAGATTCTCTGATGAGTTCATTGTAAGAGAAGACTTAATGGGTTTAGCAATTGGAGCGCATGGAGCAAACATCCAGCAAGCTAGAAAAGTTGATGGAATAACGAACATTGAATTAGAAGAAAATTCATGCACTTTCAAAATTTTTGGTGAGACTGATGAAGCAGTACGAAAAGCAAGGTCTATGTTAGAATATAGTGAAGAATCTCTTCAAGTTCCGCGAGCTTTAGTGGGAAAGGTTATTGGCAAAAACGGAAGAATTATACAAGAAATTGTTGATAAAAGTGGGGTGGTACGTTTAATATCAAATCGAATTATATTTCTCTGTAACCGGTATTTTTTTGCAGGTTCGGGTGAAAATCGAAGGCGATAATGAACCACAACCAACAATTCCACGTGAAGAAGGGCAGGTACCATTTGTTTTCGTTGGCACTGTTGAAAGTATATCAAATGCCAAAGTTCTTCTTCAGTATCATCTAGCTCACCTCAAGGTATGTTCAATCTTATTATACAGTAAAAGCCAAGCAAGTGTTAGCATAGGTCGAACGTGGACGAATTTACTCATGCTCATTTGAACAAACAAACACGTCAAAATATCTTCAGATTTTGTCATATTCAAACGTTTCCCTTCGAATTGACAATATTCCACAGGCTATCGGTGATCGTTTTTTGCTGTCAGGTTGGTAATGAATTTCGGTTTCTATTATTTGAAACACTGTATTTTGATACACTGACATGTGCCATGTGTCAGCGATGACAAATGTCAAATTATTATTTGCTAGGGATTGGTTATAATAATTTGACATTTGTCATTGTTCGTCTTTTTGTTAATTGAACTAATTATTCACTAAAACTCTAGATAATATGATTGCAGAACATTTTGGTTGGATCGGGGGCCAACCACTTATGCCTACTTTCGTCCTAAGCGTGAAGAGTGTGCGTGTATCCACACATTAATGTTGGATAGTGATGTTATATTATTCATTGAATGAAATGGAAGTGTAAAAATTACAAGCCAAATCAATTAATTGGATATTGACCTTCGTAGCCCTAAAATCATTAACAATATTATTTGTTACTGTTCGGTGATTTGATTATGTTGTGGATTAGACAATATGGCATGGTATATATTTTTGAATCAATTATGGTGTGCCGAACAAAATAACGCAATTTTCGAAGATTGATGTTGCTCCATGCGCTGTTATTCAACTGTAGTAGTTTTTTCAGTGCTCCGGTTACGGAGATAAATGAGGAGAGCTAATAACACCCTAATTCCAAAATGGCGGCAGTTCCGGAAACTGAGTTTTGCACTCATGGCCATCCCCATCCTCAAAAAAAATTAAAAATTGCATCCTACCCAAAATGTTTTGAGAAATCATCATGCATCCTAACTATTTTGGTTGTATATATGTATTTATATATTATAAACCACATACCTTGCTGTTCGGCTTTTGTCGATTGTTTTTAATCATATTGAATAATATCCTAGACGGCACAATCATATTGCATGAATATCCTATGCATATTTTACCGGAATATTGGCATATTCCAGAGATATGCCGTATCCTCCAAAACATGTGCTATGCATATTCCATGGATATTCAAGGTCACCATGAAATATGTTCCAGGAATATGCCATACATTTTCCACTGCATATGCAAGGAATATTCCATATCCTTCAGCAAAGCATGTGATATGCATATTCCAGGAATATCCTAAAACATATTCATGGCACATGCTATATATATATGTTTTCTTACCATAAAAATATGCCCGAAATATATTTTTGTATGCTTCTTGAAGATGAATGCAGAACATATCCTGGGTGACTAGTTTATATATGGAATTAACTACCCTTGATATATCGAATAGGAGGTCCAATGTAGTATTATTTTGAGTAAGAATAAAAAATTAAATACAAAAAAAATTATTTATTGCAAAAACGACAAATACAACATACATATGTATTCTGATACACTATCTTGGCAATTATCAAGACCTTTGTAAATTCAGATCTGCATTGACACTAACACAAATTACTCAAATCGGTCTCATTACACTTTTCAGTTCTTCAGAATCTTTGTTTTTCTTAATCCTAAAAAAACAATCAGAAGAAAATAAACCTCGTTGTACAATAATTTACTTAGTGTTCTATTGCAACTCTCAGTAACTTAGATCAGGAAAATGGTATGTTCTTCTTCGACTTCTCAGTAAATTGCTATGTGAGTGGGATATACATACATACCCCTAAAAATGCTATTAACATAGTATAGAAAAAAATTTATGAATTATATTTATTTTGATAATTAAGCATGTTGATTGATATTTGCAACATATATATTGAATAGAAGTGATATTTTATAAAGGGGGAATACTTGAAAATGATGTAAGTGAATAGATAATGAATTTGACATTTAAATATTGTTAAAACACTATGGTAAGGTTAGTATAAAATTTAATTAAATTGAAGTAATGACCAAGTGTCTAATTTTTATATACATTGTCTCTTATTACAAAAAATATCAAATATTCTAGAACAGTTGGTCAACATTGAGAAAAAACGTTTTTTGAATATGTTAAACTACATAGTATAAATTAAGTAAAGGTAAATTTTAATTCAAATTGACGTCATCTCTGTGGTATATTTTTACCTTTTATCAAAGTAGCCATGTCTACATTAGATAATTTTTTCCTTCCATTTCCTCCAACCTAGCTAAAGGTGTCTTAAAACATCATCGTCAACTAACTGAGGCATATATCTCCTAATACACTGATGCGTCCAACATGAAGAAGCTTTATCATCTATAAATAAAATTATTACATCTTTTCAGTTATAACTAATAACAACAATTTAACAACAAGCACTCATCAAAGTATTTGTGAAGGAAGTAACAAATACTATTTTTTTGTCAGTAAGTTTTTCATCCAACTCCATCAACTCTATTATGTAAGACTGGGATATCTTGGATATTCTTGGCTAGTTGCAAATTAATACCTGGAAAAATATATTATTTGTTATACTAACGAATGAAAACTAAAAACAGAAAAGATTTTGAAGCTTTTGATAAGGAGATTCGGAGAATGAGTTAAATTCCGAATTATCTTACCAGGAGTCGTTGGTGATTTCAACTGCGGATATTTTCTAGCAACTTTTTCTGGAATATGTAGTAATACTCTCAACAGCACTACAAACTACAACACTTCCACCCATACGAGGGCTTTCACTTTTACTAAAAACATTATCTAAACAAATTTCATAGATATGATGTTGATACTTGACGATTGACAAATGACCATTACAGCTGACAATGTCATATATCCATAAACTGATCGCAGTGCCAATCGCAAGAATTCCTTTCCACAACACTTCCCAATAGGCAATTCGCATGAACCAATCAGAACTATCCTGCCAAGGCGGTATATTTGAATCGAAGTATTCAACTTGGTTAGCAAGCAATGCTGCCGTTTCGATACTTTTGTACTGAATTCAGTACCTTTTGAGTGCTTTCGATACGTCAGTACGACTATTTTTAAAACCGATGTTATTCAGTACGTTTTCGAAATTTAAACTATGGCTCTATTTTATAACATAATATCCATAATTATTATCAATAATTGCAAGTGACAAGTGACAATATTTCAATGTCGGCATTATTCTGCATCCAGCAGTTGTATCCTACTTCTTATTTCTCTGCTTTTTGGCTAATTGTCCCTTTTTGGGAGTGGGGACACAGAGCAATTCTTCTTCTTTAATACTGATCTGCTGTCAATTAATGACAGATGACAGCGTTAAAAGACAATAAAATCATTGATGAGTTTGAAAATGCGGCAACAAGGGAGAGGTCATTTCCATTTTCGATCGCGATGTAAGACGTTTGCGTTCCTGCACTTTCAAATTAGCTTGTTCTGAACAAAATCCTCTTTTGCCAACTTTCAGTACGTTTCAGTACCTTTTCGTCGAAAATTTTAGTACGGAGTAAAAATTCAGAGCGGCAGCACTGTTAGCAAGGTAGTTTAGTTAGGTTAGATCATGGTCCTTTCTTTTTTCATCTTCAAGCCATAAAAGAAGGGAACATGATCTAATTTAACCAAACTGTACCTTGATATCCAAGTTGATCCTCAACATAACCTAAAATTACATTTCACACCACAAGGCGCAATTAAAATAGATTGTTGTGAATAGGAATTCTTGCATGCCAATCAGCTGTCAGTCTCGCTTCGAGCGCAGATAACCGAAACATTTGATTGGTTAAAATTCCGCTTCAAACGTACTACTTCATAAACTAACCAATCAAATGCTTTATTTTGGCTACGAAACTTGAAAAGTTTGTTTAAATGCATGTGGTTTTTCAGTTTGTATTAAATACATATTCGAGAAACATTTGATATTTTTCTAACAAAAAGTTCCTTCAAATTGAAATGCCTTTGGAATATTCCCAGAATATTCAAAAACTCACGTTTCTGCTTGATATGCCTTTTGAATATACCAGCAATATTCAAGGAGAATATTTTATGGATATGAGTGGAAATATATTCCGGAAATATTCTCAATGTATATAAAATCAATTAAATATTCATGGAATATTCCAGGAATATTGCAATATCTGTTGGAAAATAGGATGTTGTAGGGGCATATTCCAGGAATATTGGGTGCCGTCTGGGATATGAATATGTTATTGACGAACGAAATGATTCGTTATAAAGAAATAATAAATTATTTTGAACAAGTCGCCATTTTATCCCATTTAATTTCTCAAATATAATTTGGATGTCATCTACAATGTTTCAAAGTTGTAAAGTTTTTCGGACTGTAATGACTTGTTTTCTAGTTTTTTAGTTGAATTCTCTAATAGAAATTGATTTTTTAAAATATATTGACAATTCTCTTCAAAAATTGTTTCATTGATTGTCTTTACATGACAGCAATATCGAATACATTAAACAGAGTATGTAATAACGGTGGTCGGTGGCTCAGTGGCTAAGGTCTCTGACAGTGGAACTTCTAGCTCGCATCAGACAGACGTTCGAGGCTTCGGTACGGAATCTTTTTTCTCAAGTACACGGGTCTCTTTAGGTGGCCACATGCCTTGTTGTAAATCAAGTGTAATGTGAGTTGCCTAGATGCCAATCCCGACGTCTGGTGCTAGCTTGAAGTGCGCACCGACCAACCGGGGTGGTGCTGTAGGTTTTCCGGGTTTCCCTGTACCCAAATGCATAGGGTACACACTCTATGAGTGTTTATGAGAGAATATTATTATATGAAAACAAGAAACATCAACAAGAAAAACACTGGTTGGATGGAAGAGCAATCCCAGCCATGAGTAATCATGTGTAGGAATTGAATCCTGCCCATTGCTAGGATATAAGCTCTTTGCTGTACCTGACAATAAAAGCATTTATTATTATTATTTTTTTTTCAATCCGTTAAGATATACCCAGACAGGCTCTCCGGAGCCCCGACACTTCCGGAGGGCGCGCTGGTGTATCATTAGCCCCAGTAAACACTCGCCCTTGGGGTGAGTGTTTACTGGGTCCGAGAGTCATGTGCTCTGAGAAGGCGGAGTGAACCAAGAATTACGGCCTTCTGCATTCCTCCGGCTAAGTTTTCTGCCGCATCATGGCAAGCCGGTACGATTTTCAAGTTTGAGAGCAGTGTGTCCATCATTCCACCAAGGACCCCTATTATCAGAATCACCATCTTGACAGAATGGTTTGGGTATAGCCTGCGGAGTTCAAAGAGTAGATCTCGATGTTCGTTTCGCCAGGAGCTGAAAACTCAATGACGAAAATCGTCCTACTTAGATGGTATTACAACACTCGTAAGGCCGCCTTATGCCTGTGGATATAGGCTGAGACCGCATAAGCTGGACAAGCTGACAGCAAATGCATTATGGTCTCAGCTGCCCCACGACTCGCTCTGCATCTAGTATCAGGGACCTCTATACCCATCACGCGACTGCGATAGACGAGGGTGTTGAAGACACCATCCTAGCAGGCCATTATGAATCCCTCGGTGTCCGACTTCAGCCCACTTGACCTAGGAAAAACGAAGGTCAGGTTCCTGGATAAGCCAAGGTCTTCAATGTTGTTGAAGAAGACCCCATGCATTGGCTTATCCCTATGTAGCTGTAGGAGCCTGTCACAATCCGCAGCTTTTACGTGGGCTTTTTGCTGAACGGGTTCCAACTCGGTGACAGAGTTTGGGTTCTTCCGTTCACTGTCGAATACGAGACCGAGTTCATCGGCTGCACGGGTTGCTGCCTTGAAAAGAAATGCTCCAATCCCTGCTTTTTCTTGATCGCATACTAAGCAGAGAAGGGGATCTGAACTCCTGATGACTTTACAGGGTCCATCCAGTACCATTCTGTTGTGTAGACACTCCAAACTCAAAATTCCACGGCCTCCCCGCTGTCTAGGGAAGTATAACCGTGGAACAGACGATTTAGGATACAAGCTCCTATGAAGATGCATCATTTTGCGAGTGTTTACGTCGAGTTGTCGCAGCTTTTCCTGAGTGCATTTCATTACTCCAGAGGAGTAAAGTAGAACCGGAACGGCAAGCATATTAGTTGCAGCAACTTTGTTATTCCCCGACAGTTCTGATGACCAGATCTGTCGGAGTTTGTGCTGATACTTGCCGCGGAGAGAGTTTTTAACAGTAGCTACCTCTTGAGTATGGCGTTGTTCCACCCCTAGGTAGGTATACGCCTCTCCGGCATCCAGATGATGTAGGACGCTTCCGTCTACGAGCTGAACGTCCTCTCCGTATTCCTCGCATCGTCCTCTTTTGAGATGAACCGAGGTACATTTGTCGATCCCAAACTCCATTCCGATGGCATGCGTGTACTCTTGCACCACCCTTAAAGACTGATGAAGGTCCTTTTCTCCAGAGGCATAAAGTTAAAGGTCATCCATAAAAAACAAATGGGTGGCCTTATGCCTCCGGTTGCTGGGGGTGCCGCAGTTGAATCCGCGGGTTTTCCGTAGTGCAACGGACAATGGCAGTAGTGAGATGCAGAAGAAAAGAGGGCTGAGGGAGTCTCCCTGAAACACGCCCCTTCTAAAGATAATCTGCTCTATTTGGACTCTGACTCGACGAGATGTAATGGTAAACGAGTCCTCCAGAGCGGCATCAGCTGTTCAATGCATCTCACTATTTGATCGGGTACCGCAAGGCATCTGAGCAAATGCATGATGAGTTCATGCGATGTTGTATCAAACACCGTGTGTCATGCATCGTCATGAAGGTTTTTGTTTGGGAGAACGGCAAAAAAACGTTGGACGGAGAAGGCGAGAGATAGCAATGGCATGAAAATCGGTGATAAAGGAGACGATAATTTTTGTTGGGCAGGGGATATTCACTGGTGTTTGTAAAAAATATATTTATTGTTGTGAAATTGTGGTGGTATTAATTAGTTAATTGAAGTTGATGAAGTCATCTATTGGAATAAAAGGTAGGAGTTTAAGTGTTGTATTTATCTAATTGTACCTATTCTGTTTGACATAAAAAAAAGGTAACTATATAACCGTTTGTTTGTTTAAAAGTTTTTGATAAACAGGCTATTATTCCGAATCAAAATTTTTCATATTACTTGAACGTAATTTCCTTTGTCTGTCGATTATTAAAAGGAAATGGTGTGGAGAATTTCACTCGTAGCAAAAACAGAGGACAATCGAAGGAAGTTATGTTTTGCTCTCATGACTAGTATACAGGGTTTACTTTGAGTAGTGAATCAATTTTTGTTGATATTTATATTGATGTTGCAACGCAAGGTAGTGTTTCGAATCAGAGGAGGTTAATTTGAGGATTTTACGGTTTTACATGGGTCCGGGCACATTGGAATTGTGTGAATAATATGCTTGGATTTGCCATTAAGAATCAAAAGACTTATTGTAACGTGCCTTTGTGTGAAGTTACATGTCATCCGGTGATTTGTAACGTGCCTGTGTGAGAAGTTGCATCTCACCATTGTCTTGATTTCAGTCTGGTGATCTGTAACGTGCCTGTGTGAGAAGTTACCTATTGCCGGCTGATTTCGCAACGTGCTTGTGTGAGAAGTTGCTTAATTGTGAGCTGTGTTGAAAATATAATGACTAGTAACGTGCCTGTGTGAGAAGTTACTTGTTATTATATGTACAGTACTGAGATGAGATTGCATTGACTTGCAACATGCCTGTGTGAGAGTTGCTTGTTAAGGGGATCTTCTCTTCACTTTATTTCTACGAGTTTACGAGTTTATTGAGATTTGCTTGATTTCAAAAAAATGAGTTCAGCATTGTGTTTGGTCTCATGATACCAATCCTTTAGGCATGTAGCCAACAATACTTGAGAACTACATTGAGAACTACATTTTATGAGGTATTCTTCGCTTATGATTGATCTTACAAGTTTATGCATATATGTCTACAAATTCAACAATACAAAGTGTTTTAGAAATAAAGAAAGCTATTTATTCCTCATTGTGCATTATTATTATAAGGAGTTCCCTCAAAAAAACAAAAAAAAATCCAACATTCGCATGTATAACATGCGGGTGAACATCTTATAACATGCGTTCAAGCATGTTATCGGTCTGTAGTTCCTTGGATCAGACAAAACTCCGTTTTTGGGAATTATCACGGTTCGTCCCTCGACAAACCAATCCGGAATCTGTTGCTCCCCATCTAGCCATGAGTTGAAAATTCCTGCTAGATGGTGGTGGGTACTTGGAAATTTTTTCCACCAATAGTTATTCAGGTCATCAGGATCTGGAGCAGCAAAATTCTTCTAGCCTTTGAGGGCCCGTCGAACTTCTTCCGGGGTTATCGGATTGCGCAGTTCATTGAGTTCAGGCTGACGAAGCCTCCTGCAGAAAGCTTCGAACTGCGTTACGGCTGGAGTATCTACGTCGAGTGGTTGCGGAAATTCGAAAATGTCCTTCCAGAAGGTTTCTACCCGATCAGCCGCCGGCGGGTTATCTACAACACGTGGAGGCTCTTGGAATAAGCGAGGTTTATCGCAGAACTTCATATTTTCCGCGATGCTTCTCGCCCGCCTCACTAGTGACGTTTTTGCAGCCACCAGCATTCGTGTCCTATCAAGATAGTGCTGTTTGATGGTAAACAGCAGGCCTCGATTTAGAGTGTGGTGAGCTCGTCTCAAATTTGCGGCAATTCGCTGCACTGCGGGCATGAAGGCCTATTGGCCGCCATGTAGTCCGCTACACACTGGATACGAGGCGTGTTGTCTCGCCGACTTGATCTTAGCTTCCATCTTGTGAATGCGTCGATCATGCCTTCCAATCAAAGGGGTGGTATCCCTCATCTCCGCTTGGGACAGGGCCTGAGAGGCGTCATACACGGCAGAGTTGATCTGCCAGATGCCAGCCTCTTCTGAAAGGACATCGTGAATATCCGCATCCACCCGTGCCAGTTGTTGTGGCTTCAGGGGCTTCGTGTTATGAAGCGCCTTCCGTTGGTGGTATGATGCGGGGCTCCTCTACAGCCAGGTCGATACGTGGCATATCTGCCACTGCGTTAATCGGCTGAGGAGGAGCTCTGACATAGCCTCGTGCCCGAAGATGAGATACATAATCCCTCAGGTTTTGGGCGGAAAAAACGACATGCTCTGGGTGTATCTCACACCACACAGCATGCATCATTGCCATGTATCCTCTTCGGGCGGGCTCACTGCTCTAATAACAATGCAGAAGACCGTCCATTAATTCATCCGTCCACTCAAAGCGTCCGTGTTCATTGCGGTCGTCGTCATGTATCAATCCATCGTTTTGGGCCCCACCCCCCCTAATTATTATATATATTTTTTCTATAAGGAATGTACCAGTCAGGCTCTGTCTCCGGGGATTATTATTATTATTTTTATCATCAAAAATAAATACAACGTTCTTGAACATACTCCCCGCATTGAAACACTCTTCTTTCAATCGGTTTGTTCTGGTAGCGGACACATTTTAGGAAAACTTCGTTTAATTATTCCATTTCGGGTTTTGATCGTTGCAATACGTCCATGACTATCGGAACCAGAATGAACTTCCAATATGCTTCCAAGTCTCCAATCGAGTGGTAATGAGCTGCCATTGCGGAGCTGGCCTTCACTTGATTTCCATTCATTTCTTACTTGAAGCTCGGATACATATTCTTTACTCTAACGTTTCCATACATGCTGGTATATCCGAAGCAGTAAACGATTAATTGGGACATCCTTCAGCTGAACATCGGGTACTGCTGTTAGCGACTTACCAATGAGGAAGTGAGCAGGGGTTAAAGAAGTGAGATCGTTAGGATCCGATGAAATTGGACACAATGGACGTGAATTTAAAATAGCTTCTATTTGCACTACGATTCTTTCCAATTCCCCAAAAGTGAATGTAATATCACCCATAACTCTTTTCAGATGATGCTTGAAACTTGAAACTTAACGCCTGGTTCCCATAAACCTCCCAAATGTGGAGAATGACTTGATAAAAAATTCCATTGAATTTCTTCACGAACATAGTGTTCATTGAGATCATGAGAATGTGTAAAAATGTATTTACCTAATTCTTTATTGGCTTCTATGAAGTTCGATCCTCGGTCAGAATAAATTGAGGAAGGTTTACCTCTTCTTGAAACGAGACGGCGAAGTGTCATTATAAAACTATATTATGTGGTTAAACTGGAAACCAATTCGATATGTAGTTAGTTAGTTGAAAAGCTTACAAATAAACTAACATAGCATTTAGAAACTTTACATCCTCGACCTTTTCTGTCTTTCACTCGAAATGGTCCAGCATAATCGACGCCTAATACCTGAAAGGGTTCATTAGGACAAACTCGATCTTTTGGCAAATTTCCCATTATGGGCTGTACATGTAAGGATTGAATCGAAAACATCTTAATTGGCCAAAACTTATCCCTGATAGCAGAAAGCAAATGTTGGGGACCAAGATGGAATAATTTCAAGTGATAACGTCTGAATATCAGTTTAGTCAATGGGTGCTTACCACAGTTGATTATTGGGTGTTTTTTGTGGAATAAAAAATTTGAATGTTTCAATCGTCCTCCTGCTCTTATTAAACCTTGTTCATCGAGAAAAGGTGTCAAACCTAATAAACGACTTTTACGATTCACAGAGTTTTTCTTCAATAAGTGATCTAACTAACAAGGAAAAGATTTCATCTGTGATAATTTTACTAAACACTTTAGTGAATTATTAAGCTCAATCACAGTGAGTTTACTTGTCTGGTGATTATCTCACAACGTGTCCCTGTCGAAATATCTTCATCATATTTAATGTTTGGCCAATTTGTACTATCAGCTTTGAGCCAACCACCATAAATCAGATGAGATCAGTTCTTTTGAGAATACTCCTCTTGACACTAAATCGGCCGGGTTATCCTTCGTAGGAACATGTTGCCAAGAGTGTAACCTAGTAATCTTTTGTATTTTTGACACACGATTCCCTTCGAAAGATTTCAAAGAATGCAAATCACTGTTTATCCAAGAAATGACTATAGTTGAGTCACACCAGAAATGACAAGAATTGAATTTAATATTTATTGAATTATTTACCTTTTGAAATAAATTGCATAATAATAGAGCTCCACATAATTCAAGTTTCGGAATCGTTAATGACTTAAGGGGGGCAACTCTGGATTGTGAACAGAGTAAGTGCACAGCAATTCTGCCTGCATTATCAATACTTCTTAAATAGATACAAGCCCCGTATGCTTTTTCGGAAGCATCGGAAAACCCATGAAGTTGTACGTTCACAAAATTTGAATATAATACTAGTCGAGGAATTTGAATATAATACTAGTCGAGGAATTTGTAAATCGTTCAAGTATCTCAAATTACCCTGTATACGGTCCCATATTTCTCGTAAATCTGATGGTAGAGGATCGTCCCAGGATATTTTCTCCATCCAAAGTTTTTGCATTAAAATGTTTGATTGGATAGTGTAGTAAAACTGCATTGAACTAATTTTTCTAATTAATTCAAAACACTACTTAAAACAATTATTCACTAAAACATAGACTTCCTAACTTCAAATTTATTTCTACTGTGGCTATCTATCTGCGAACTCTAGAACTGTATTTGTAAATCTCTGTGACTGTCTATCTGATACCCAGCGGCTTATATACTCGTATTTACAGTTCTCGACTGATCAGGACAACAGAATGAATCATCTAGATGGCTCTCTCTCGAAAGTTCGGTTTCTTGGAACGTTCGCGCTTCTTCTACCCGGGACTCATGTGTTTGTCAGCGGAGAACTTGTTTACATTTCGAGTGTGCACCACTAATTGGATGATCAGGGCTGGTCTCGAGGCCGGTCTCGAAATCGTTACAATAGTACATGGACTAAGAAGTCCCAAAGGATAAAAAATCTTAGCAGCGATATGTGATAGCACAGATCTTTTTGTCGGGTTGTTAATTTCAGGAAATTCTGCTACTTTGTATAATAGCATATCGGAGTGACAAGACCAAGTTAAACTCAAGGGTTTGGCATATTGATTTTCTCCAAATTCTAGAATATTAAAATCCAAATCTGACTTATCGAGTCCTTCTAGTATTTTTGGCTCATTTGAAAACCATTTGCGTAAATCAAAACAACCACTTGTTAGGACTTGTTTGATTTCTTTGCATACGTTGGAAACATACTCAATGGAGTTTCCGCCAGTTAGCAAAACGTCAACATAAAAATCCTCGCGTATTATTTTTGTTATAGTAGGCGATGACAGTTCGCATTCCTTTGCTAATTCAAACAGACATCTGATACCCAAATATGAAGCAGAAGCTTGACCATAAGTAACTGTATTCATGCAAAATGTTTTTAGTTCACATGATGGATCTGGTCTCCAAAATATTTATTGTAAACAACGTTCAGAGAACTTAATTAGTACCTGACGATACATTTTTGCAATATCTGAGGATACTACAAAAGCAAATTTCCGAAATCTCAGATTTATAGAGAATAAATCATTCTGTATAACTGGACCTACTAGCTGCAAGTCATTGGGTGATAGACCAGAACTTGTAGGAGCAGATGCATTAAATACCATCCGAAGCTTCGTAGTTAAACTTTCTTCGCGTAGAACACCATGGTGAGGCATGAAATATTCTGATGAGGATTTATTAGAATTCAATTGCGACCCTACTACTTCACTCATATGCCCTAAAGATTTATATTCATTCATGAATTATACATATCTCCTCTTTAGAACCTCGTCTCGTTGAAGTCTCTGTTCCATGGTGTGAAATTGTTATTTTTGAATCCCCAAGAACAGTAGCAGACCGGTTCAAAGGCATAGAAACGATGAATCGACCATTTTTGTCACGTCTTGTAGTTTTCTGAAAGAATTCCTCACAGAATATATGATTTTCAGAAATTGATTCAAAATCTGAGCATTCCTCAACCTCCCAAAATCGGGTAAGTGACTGATGCAGATCATCGAATTTGAATGCTAAATTACACTAGTTTCTTCCATTATAGGGATTCCTAGAGGTCCTGAAATGACCCATTCAAATTAAGTTTGGTGCAATATTGGCTGATTTTTACCTAATTTGATTTGACCAAAACAAAAAATATTCCAGAATAAATCGGCACCAATCAAAATATCAATTTTTTGTGGCTGATTGAAATGTGGATTTGCAAGTACAACATCTTTGGGAATTTTGCAGATGATGAAATTACCAGAGGAAGATGATTACAAAATAAAAAATACAACTCTTCATATCAAATTGTTGTTGTTGTTCATATACAGTGCTTCTTAAAAGTCCCCTCCCCCTCTTATCTTTGGAACGATTATATATAAAAAAAGTGAAATTTGGAAACTGAATATTAAAGGTTGTAAACTTCCCTACTGGTGATGAAGTAGATACTGATTCTTAAATCTGTAATTATTATCATACAGAATGGAATTCAAATTATAATGTTTACTAATGTGCCATTAAAACTGCCATTTACACAAATAAAATTAGTATCATTGAATAGGCTTTTTCGATACTTTTTGAAAGAGGTGTCGCTTGCCGTAGGGTTCAATTTGAAATAATTGGTCACAATGGCCTTGTGACGTCATCTTTGACGATTTCGTCATCTATCATCACTAGTAGGGAAGTTTACAACCTTTAATATTCAGTTTCCAAATTTCACTTGTTTATGTATAATCGTCCCAAAGATAAGAGGGGGGGAGGGGACTTTTAAGAAGCACTGTATATGAACTGAAATGAGGAGTTGTATTTTTTATTTTGTAATCATCTTCCTCTTGTAATTTTATCATCTGCAACTCTTATTATAATTAATATAATCTCTGACCACAATAGTTAACTTTTTTCCTATTTAATCGTCTTTGTATCTATTACGGTTTAGAATATAGCAATGTTACCACATGATAAAAGAAACGGCCTGTATAGCTGTCATCACGAAATTAATTCATATAGTATGAAATAAAATGCCTAAACTTGGAGATTTATTTCAAACGTAAGAAAAAGTAAAGGAGCTATGAGAGTTCAAGAATCAATTCGATCCTTTATACATGTTAATCTCCATAAGGATTTTTAACGGCCATTCTGGCAATTTTTGGCGCATTCAAGGTAACGCGCATTATTTACTGTTACCTGTCATTTGTTTCTTCTTCTTTTTCGCCATGGAACATCAGTAACCCTCTCATCTGTCACCTAACCTACCAAACCTGCATTTGTCATATGTCACCTACATTTGTCATATGTCACCTACATTTGTCATGTCACCTATATTTGTCATATGTCATCTACATTTGTCACGTGTCACCACGTTGTCAGCTGTCGAACGTCATATCGTCTTCCTCTTCCTCATCATCTGTCAGTTGTACACCTAACCAGGGCCGGGATTCCGAAATCACGATCGAGCATGAATCGTGTTGCAAATAGCCTACATTTTGACGATTAGTTGACGAAAAGTGGATTCCGAAGTGACGATTAGGCCTCAATGTTGTCGTCTAGACGATTTTGATGATTCTGAAGCTATATAACGATCGTAAATGTTTTGCAATTTTCCTACATTTTACGACTATTTTCTTGTCGTCAGTATATCTATCTTGGTCTGATATATGTGTTGCTCTTTTTTCAGTGGTCATTATTGCTTGAATATTTTTTTACATCCCGTTATTTACCTATGATATATCAGCCCGCCGTGTTTCCGGGGCTGATTATCATGGATTTTGAGCATGGTAATGTCTTTCGTTAGCTTACTTTTTAGAATTTCTCCGACAGGCTTTTAATATGTGCCGGGATGGAGTCGACGCCAGCAAGGGCGCGCAGCGCATCCAGTCGAATGTAGGAGTTTTGGGCAGGCTGCAGAACGCTGGGCATGCATTCAACATCGCTGGCCGTATGATATGTTTATAGATGGTCATTTTGGCCTCTAGTTTTATATGGGATCCTCTGGCTATTAGCGGGTACGTGCGTTTTACCGCTGCCGCAGCCCTCTGAATAGCCAGCCTGATATGCTTTTGCCATGTTGTACGCTTGTCAAGCTGTACTCCTAGGTATCGCACATTGGTCTTGACCTCCATAGCTTTGCCCCTGAAGAACTTTCGAGAATTCAAATTGATGGCCTCTGACTTAGCCAGATTCACCACAATTTTGTTTTCCTCTAAAGACGGAATGATCTCAATGTCCAACTTAGATTAGAACTGCATAGCAGCTGCAACGCTGGAGAACGAATGGACATATATCTGCGTATATTGCCGTCTTCGTTCTCTCACACATAGGGAAATCAGGTATGCAGGGAGTACAAATGCGGGTATAGACTAGACCCCTGCGGAACCCCTGCTTCCATCGAATACTCTGCAGATCTTGTTCTGTTAACCCTCACCGCAAAAGTACGTTCCGTGAGATAAGAGTTCACAAGCCTCACCAAGTATGAGGGCATGCTTACTTCTAGCATTTTGCAAATTAGACCCTTAACCCACACGGAGTCGAAGGCTTTCTGCATGTCCAACAGGACCATGACCGTGTTCATCCCTCGGTGAGCTGCCTCTTTCACCTCGTGAACAACCCGGACAATCTGCGAGGTCGTACTATGACCTGCACGAAAGCCGAATTGTTCAGCGGGGATCATTTTGAGTTTCTCCTCAAGGGAGATTAACCGTTTCAGGAGAATCTTCTCAACTACCTTGGCGGCGACGCTCAGTAGTGATATCGGGCGGTTGCTGTCGAGTTGATGGCTGTTCTTGCCCGGCTTCAGGATAGGTATTACCAGTGCCTTCTTTAGGCAATATGGGTAACACTGCCACTTGATGATTGCGTTTATCAAGTGAATAAACTGCACCAGGGACTTCCGCGGCAAGTTCTTTAGCAGAACCACGTCAAGCCCATCCCGCCCAGGCGCCTTATTCGTCGGACGTCTCCCGATGACTTCCGTCAGCTCCTCATAGTTCGTCATTATTTTGGCAAACCTATGAGGACCGATAGGGGCGGGCATAGACTGTCTAAAGTCGTCTGTTATCTTAGACATCTATCTATGTCCGTCACGAACGTCCGGCGCCTTTTTGTGAACACTGGCGAAATGGTTACCAAACAGTTTCGCCTTCTGGGGATCCGTCACTGCACGCACGTCACCCCTCACTATGGCTGGAACGGGTTCAAAGCGCTTAGAAATGCGCTTCGTCATCAGGCGGAGATCTAAACACTAGACCACGGAGGATATTGATTAAAGGAGGTGAATAGGATGTAGTTATGCTAGCGAATGGCGGCAGGATGGTCATGAAATATGTGTTGGCAGGTGGCGGGGGCATGTTTGGTGAGTCGTAAAAAGCAACGCTTGGTCCCCCTACCTCCACCACACTCATGCAATATGATTTTTTAGCAAAATTACGGGGAATTTTTCGGCGGATGGAAAACATCTAAAATCCAAGTCCAAGTGTTTGAGAATGCATGTTTGTCCCTCCACCACACCCATGCGATAAAAAAAATACATGGCAGCGATAATAGACACAATGGGTATTCAGTGAAGTATAGAGAGTGTATGAAAGAATAATCATAAGAAATGTAGATATGTGCAATGTTCCTGAGAAGTGAGCAAGTTCGTGAGAAAAACATCACCTACGAGACGAGAAACTTCAAAATGTTGAAGATAGTATCAAGATGACTCGACATATTTTTGAGTGAAGTGTGTGTTATTTCAAATACACCAAAATGGTTCCGTAGCGTAGTAGGGTTAAGACATTTGACTCATACTTGCAATGGGCTGGAAGATCGAATTAATCAGAACAGTTTCAATTAAACAAGTCTTGTGTTCAGACAGCGATAATAGACGCAATGGGTTAGTTATCAGTGGAGTATACAGAGTGTATCAAAGAATAATCTTCGGATTCCGGATACCAGGTGTGCCAACATATAAAGTGAGATAATAATAATGACGATGTGAAAAATCGAAGAATACACAGAAAAAAAAACATGGCAGCAATAATTGACGCAACAGGTATTCATTGAAGTATGCAGAGTGTATTGAAGAAACATCATAAGAAAGAATAAACATGGCGGATACAACGCTAATACAGAGCGGTTATTTAGCGAGTTAAAATGTACAGGGTGTATCAAAAAAGTAATGGTGAAGGAAAAAAAACATGGTGGCTGCTTGTCGAATTCAGCGGGTGGGTCAACATATACAGCGAGATAATAATAATGATGACTGAAAAAACCGTAAAATGATTATAGAAAAAAACATGACAGCACTAAGTGAGGCAATGAGTATTGAATAGAGTATACAGGGTGTATCAAAGAATATTGGAAGAACGATTGTGTATCAAAAAAGGATTACTGGGGAAAAAAATATATGTTGTTTCAGAGAGCACATGCGCACACCATGGTAGACATTTTCAAAAATTTATGCTGTCTGCAAGTAGCAAGATGTACATCATCAATAGATGAATTTATCGAGGTCTTACCTCTGCCATGGTCGCTCACTGACTGCATATTGATAATGTTCGCCGATGAAAAATTGTGGCAAATCTACAAGCAGGCTCAGAGCGTTAGATGAAATTTCAATGATTTGGGCCACTTAGAGTACACTAGGGAAATCAGCGTCAAAGATAGGTAAGAGGCTATCAAATATCAAGACTGGGAGGATCATATGCACGAAGACGTATACTGTGTGTAGGCACAGGTATACTTAGTGTCACAAAGGCGTAACTACATTTTGAGATATTTTTCATTATCAAGTTTTTCAAATATTTGACATGGTCCCTGAATATCAAGTAGTTATTCATCTGAAAATATATGTCCTATTTCGAACATTATGGTCGTTACAGATGAATTAGTATATAAAATTAAGTTATTTCTGTTTTTCTCGAAATTGATAATCTGTAGTTACGCTTCTGTGACACTAAGTCCTCGATTTGTCGTACCTGTTCTAAACCATTCAGAAGGGCTATGCGAAACCATCCAGTTCACAGCATCAGAGACCATCAGCATATGGTGTTCGGTACATAGCACATGGGCAATATGAATCAATACTGCAAATTTTAATATCACAACAGATTCAATGGGGTGTTATTCACTTCAAAGCCAAAGCTACTATGACCTAGAAATGCGTGGTGGTGAGCCCTTTGAATTGGATCTTGCGTGCAAACCCCCAACACCATTCAAAATCCCACATGATTTTGATTTTTTTTTTGCATCAAAATGTATGCATTTTCAGAGGGCTGAAAAGTATTTTTGATGCAAAAAGTATCTCTTTTTTGCCTCAAAAAGGGACACTTTCATTGACATAGTGGAAAAAGCTGAGTGAAATTTCAGTCTTTTTCTGCACTCAGCTTCCACCGGAGACACCTCACTGAAATTGTTCCACCGTGTCAATAAAGGTTTCCCTTTTTTTCATTCAAAAATACATGTATTCTTATGGGAAAATGGCAATTTTTTCATCAAAAAAATTACCGAAAATTGACATGGTGGAAAAAGCTGAGTCTCAGCTGAGTGAATGCTGAGTCTCGGCTGAGTGACACAAAAATCACTGAAAACGCCTGTTGTTGGCTTATAGTTCTTTGCTATTCACTGTTACTGAATAACGACTCTGGGCGTATATTTTGCAATTTATTAATATCAGTGACATACAACCTTTTCTGAATATGACTTTTTTTCATAACAAACTTTTTCAACTATTTCACCCAGCAACTGTGTACAATGAAATGATATAGCGAGGAACAAAATAATAATGACAATAATAATCTGTAACATTATCTCCCACCAAAATAAAATAAAAATTAATAATATCAATGAAAAGGTTTCATCCCACATCCAAAAGGCATAACTTCACAACGGTTCTTCGGTACGTTCCTAACTTTGTTTTCACATCTGCACTCCTGACATCTCCATCTCGGCCAGCAAAAACTGCTTCAACTACTCCTTTCAACCAACAGTTCCTAGGCAATCTAGCATCTATTATCATCACAACATCCCCGACGGCTAGGTTTTCTTTCTTCTCGTACCATTTAGTCCTTCTTGTGAGCGTGGGAAGATACTCTATAATCCAGCGTTCCCAGAAGCTACCTGAAAGATGTTGGGCTATCTTCCACTGCGTCTTTGAGACTAGATCATTTTCCGATAGAAGACAAGGTACCGGAGAAGCATTTGATGTTCCCAAAAGGAAATGATTTAGCGTTAATGCTTCACCATCTGCAAAGTCTATCGAAACATGAAGGGTGGATAAAACTTCTTCCTTGGGACACCTCTCTTTCAGAGTGACTGACCATTCTCTCCCAGTATCCTGACCAATTCAATTCCTTTGGTGGTCATTTCAGATAGAATTTGATTTTCATTCATCTCCATGAGCGCTTTCTTCAATTATTTTTCGGCTCCTTTCAGATTAGTTCCGTTGTCAGCAAAAATCTTTTGTGAGCAACCTCTTCTCCCGATCATTCGTCTGATAGCCATTATGATGGAGTCGGTTGTAAGAGAATTTGCAATCTCTATATGAACGGCTCGAACACTCAAACAAGTGAACAACACTCCATAACGTTTTTCATGACGACGCCCAATGGTGACATTCATTGGGCCAAAATAGTCCATACCTGTAAAAGTAAATGGTCTAACAAAAGCCCTTACCCTGCACTTCGGAAGTGGAGACATTTCTGGGACTGATGGTTTGGCTCTGAAGTTCTTGCACCTGTAGCATGAGTTCCAAGCACTTCTTATGGAAGCACGAGCTTGCAATATCCAAAATTTCTGTCGAATTTCGTTCAAAACGAACTCCTGTCCTTGATGTCCAGCTTTATTATGGTAATGAAGTATCAAAAGACGCGTGAAATTATGTATTCTCTCGAGAATGATTGGATACTTTGTATCATATCGTATATCTTCCTCCTATTCTTTCATTTATCCTCAAGATTCCTTCACTGTCCAACATAGGTGACAACTTATATAAATGACTTGTTTTTTCAATAGGCTTTTTCCCCTTCAGGTTCTGGATTTCTTCTCTGAAACAAATTTCCTGTACATGTCTTATCCATAATTTTTCTGCTTCTTCCACTTCTTTCGTTGATAGCTCACCAAAAGGTATTTTTGTACCTTTGAAAATCTGAATGGCCCTCAAAGTCCAAGCAGTTGATCTTATTAGTCGAAGAAATGATGAGAATCTTTCAATTTTTGGGATGAAACCAGATCATTTTCCAAATTTTCCACTTTCTATTGTCAGGGCAACATATTCTTTTTCGATATCTTAAATAAAATCATCAATTGTCTCATTTTCTTCGTCTAACTTCATATCGTCACCTTCAAACCATGTATCCTCTTGACATCTGAGAAAGCTTGGTCCATTATTCCAACGACTGAATTCTGACCATTCACAAACTGTGTTTTCTCTGGTTGCTTCATCGGCAACATTGTCTTTGGGGTTGAAATCCAGTGCCATTCCGTTTCGTCAGAACTATTCAAAATTTCAGTTACTCGATAACTCACAAACGGCTTCAATTTTCGAGGATCTGATTTCAACCAGCTTATAACAGTTCTTGAATCCGTCCAGAAATATTGAAAACTAGTGGGTATATTATGATTTTCTTTAATCGATTTTGCTATTCGAGCTCCTAGAACTGCTACTTGAAGTTCCAACCTAGGAATAGAAACTATTTTCAATGGATTCACTCTGGATTTGGCCATGACGATGGTGGTATGTATATTTGAGTGTGATTTTATACGAAAATAGGAAACGGGTGCGTACGCTTTGGAACTGGCATCACAAAACGTATGTAGCTGTACAACACTTTCCATATTATTACCAATATAATATCTTGGAATGCTGAACTCTTCAATTTTCCTGAACTCTTTCAACCATTTGAACAATTTTTCGATTTCTGTATGTTTCGACTCATCATCCCATCCAGAACCCACTTTTCAAATTTCCTGTAGTAAGATCTTTGCCTTGATTGTATAATTGCAGAGGAATCCAAGAGGATCAAATAATGTATTAACTCCAACATTCCTCTCTTAGTAGATATAATTTTCCTTTCCAAATTTTCCGAAATCTTCTTTGAATCTGTATTGAATAAAAAACAATCTCTATGGGGATTCCAGTACAGTTCTAAAACACGTTCTATAGGCAGTTCTTTCTAGATTTCCATGGCTTTCATTTCTCTTGTTCTTTGTTCTGTTGGGATTCCTATCAAGACTTCCTTGGAGTTACTTGTCCAATTCCTTATACGAAAATCACCTCTTCTGTGAATTTCTTCAACACTAGCAATCAAATCATGGCTTCTACAGTATCCGCGCTATCTAGATAATCGTCCATGTAATGTTGCTCTAAAATTACCTTTGTGGCTCTAGGAAATGTTTCTTTGAATTCTTCTGCATTTTTTCTCATAATAAATTGAGCAGAGGCTGGAGAAGAAGCTGCTCCAAAAATCATCACCATCATTTCATACTCTTCTACTTCTCCATGTTTACCCCACCATAAAAATCTCTGAAATTGTCTATCTTCTTCTCTGATGGAGATTCTATGAAACATGTCCTTAATGTCGCCTGTGAATGCGATTTTCTTTTGTCTGAATTTGAATAATATACCCAATAGAGAATTAAGAAAATCAGGACCTTTTAGTAACTTGTCGTCTGAACTTATACCATTCACCTTAGAGGCGGCATCGAACACGAATCTCATTTTCCCAGGTTTTTTGGGATTAACTATTCCAAAATGAGGTAGGTACCAAGCTTTACTTTTTTGAATTGCATCAATATCTCTCACCTTTCTAGCAAATCCATTATTTCTATATTCATCCAGTTTTTTCTCTGTAGCGAATTCAGGATTTCTCGATAGTTTGTTCTCCATTGTTTTTAGGCGACTCTCTGCTATTTCCATCGATTCTGGCATTATTACATCATCTTCCTTCCACAAAAGTCCTATTTCCCATCTGTTTCCGACTCTCTTAGCTGTTTCTTCCATTATTTTTATAGCTCTCACTTCTTCTGCTGATATTTTATCTTTCATCTTGACACCTAGGTTATCAATCCTAAATGACTAATTCATTAAATTTTTGGTCCTGATCAACATGTAAAACAAATTCATCGTCGACACGTCCATGATGCATCATAGTGCCATGAATAACCCAACTAAGCTTTGTACGAGATAATATTGGTGAATTTTTTCCACCCTCTATAATTTCGCGGGAAATGATTAAGTTAATATTATCCTGCCCGATAAGTAGTTTTATTTGAGCACTATTGATGGTTGGCATATCGACTAAAGACAAATGTTTCCATTTCTTTTTGAATTTTTCTTAATTGATTGTTTGTGTTGGTAAACCCAAATTGCTAACCGTTCTAATATTTTTCATTGAAAATTCTTCGGTTTCATTCAGACCTCTGATGGTCAAGTTGACGCTCTGAGAATCAGTTTCTTCATTTATTGTTGAATTTGTCTATCGAATTCTCAGAGGATCAATTGGACCATTTGCTCCTACATATGATCCTTCATCAAATAAAGCATACGTTTGGATCTCATTACTTGGCCCTTTCAATAATATAGGAGCTATCCGCAAAAGTACTGTTTTTTCTGCTGCCTTTGCATGATAACTAACGGTTTCAGTATCAAGATTTTAGGCGGATTTATCGGATTCATAATGCACAATTTAATGCATATGCATAATTTTAAAATACAATTTATAACATTTCAAGACTCAAGACTAATATGAAACCATTTAGGAATTATAAATTATGAAAGGGGTAAATGGTTTCATATGAATCTGAGTATTGAAATGTTTTAAATTGTATTTTAAAGTTATGCATATGCATTAAATTGTGCATTATGAATCCGATAAATCCGCCTCTTTGTGTAATCTGCCCTCATAAGAAAAATCCGCGTATATAACAATTTCAAGTATTTTGAGATTTTGGCTTCTGATACTATAATGTAACGAATATTACCTATATCAATCAATAGAACCACTTATTTCAACAGAAAACATTTATTTTGAGCAAGTGTTCGTGCACTTATATGCACGAGAATGTGCTCTTCGCTAGATTGAATCCACTTATAAGAGTGTTACTAAGAAAGAACTACGCAAAATTGAATCATTTATGTGCTTCTTAGTAGCGCACGATATACGTGGTTTTCAGCTAGTACACGGTATGTAAATAGTTTAGGCTTAGTACTTTTGCGTTTCGCGCCACATTTACGCGCGAATCGATCAATCGAATATTATTTATCTGTTGGCGCTTCGGAAGTCACAAATATTGTTCTTTATTTGAATTCAGTACATCTTCATACAGTGTGACCCATTTAAAATGGAACCACCCCTGTAGAATGTGCATTTTTCAATCAATCTCAATTTTTTTTTATTGAAATATTAAGCATGAAAAACTGTATCTTGACACTAACTTTCACAATTTTAGTTTCATTTCCAAGGCACTCTATGGTTTTTTTTGTTTGTCAAAAACGGCAAAATTTCATTAGGCAATTTTTGTTTTCAAATTTGGCTACACGACTGGATTCGTAGTCGTTATAAATGAAAACTGTCAAATTTTCATTCAAAAATATTTGTTAACAACGAAGTTACAACAACGTCAATTTTGGAAACAAAGTATTTGTTTGTAATTTTCATTCAGATTATAGACATATTTGAGATCTGACAACACTGTCATCACCAAGTAGAACACCAGTGAATTTGTATAGTGAAAATCCTAAGTTAATAGCTCAATCCGTTCTACAGTTATAACTCCTGAAAATATGGTAATGTGAGAGATTTGTGGTGCAAGCGTTTTGTAATAAAAATCTGACTACGCCAATGGATTTATGAATAATATTCCTTCAAAATCATTCATTTGAGTGTAGGTTACGAGAAGTGTATTCTAGAATAACAGAAAATTAAAAATTAATTTTCAAGTTATGCAGTACTTAGTACATTCTTCCGCATAGCCGCTAAAATCAAATTGATTTAAAGCATGGAAATCATTTATTCAATAATAAAACAGAGAGCAGGACAAAAATTGTTCCTTGTAAATTCTTCATAACTCAGCTAAAACAATATTTTAGAGGAGATATCAATAATTTGAGGAAGCTGAACTCATTATGCAAAGGTTTTATAATCAATCAACAGTGGGCTGTGATTTTGGCAGTTAATCATAAATAAAATAATAGTTGTTAGTTACGTGCATTTAATAATGGCTTTGCAATTATCATTAGAAGAAAGAATTGAAATTGTGAGAATTTCTGGGGACAATTATCATAGTGAAAGAGAAGCAGCTAGGATATTTAATCACCGACATCCAAATCGACTTCCCATTGACAGAAGCACCGTCAGTAAAATTAACAAAACATTTAAAGAAACCGGTGCAGTCAGCAAACATATTTAAAAAAATAATCGCCGAAGAAGAAATTTAAACGAAAGTGCTGTTTTAGATCATTTTAGAAACCACCCAAACAGAAGTTTACGAGTCGCCAGTTTGGATTTAAACTTACCGAGAGAGACTATTCGACGATGTCTTAAACAAAACAAAGCATTTAAACCTAAATTTCTTCACTCTTTAAAGGAAGGTGATGAAGTGAAACGTATGGAATTTTGTTTGTGGGCACAAGGCGAGTACCTGAATACAAAAAATTTTTTAAACTGCATAATGTTTAGTGATGAAGCTTCTTTCAGCACCAATGGGGTAGTTTCATCGCAAAATGCTCGGTATTGGGCTACGGAAAATCCGCACTGGATCATAAATTGTAAAAGTCAATATTCCGAAAAAGTTAACGTTTGGTGTGATATAGTACAAAATAGAATAATAGGTCCATATTTTTTTGATGGAAACATAAACGGGCAAAATTTTTTGGAATTTCTAAATAACCAATTATCGAACGAAATAGATGAAATGTCACTTGCGGAACAAGTAAATTTATATTTTCAGCTCGACGGCTGTTCCGTGCACAATTCGAGGATTGTTAAAGAGTGGCTAAATAACCAGTTTCCAAATCATTGGATAGGACGAGGTAGTGACTTAATTGAATGGCCACCTAGATCGCCTGATCTAACAATATTAGACTTTTTTCTGTGGGGTATTCTGACACAAAAAGTATACAAAACAAGACCAACGAATCGAGCTGAACTCATGCAAAGGATACGACAAGCTTGTGCCGAAATTACAGTTCAACAAATAAGAAATAGTGTAAACAATATTCGGAAGAGATACGATAAATGTATTGAACTAAATGGAGGTTTGGTAGAAGCCACAAAAATTTAAACGTTTAGTTTTAAATCAATGTTTATTTAAGTATCAGTTTTTTCTTAATGGCAATTAATTGTTGAATAAATACTTTGAAACTTGTTTGTATTCATTTTGTTTTCATCAGCTATGTAAGAAGGTAGAGTAAGCTCAGAATCTCATAAAATGTGATTTTCCAGGTGCGCTGTTACAAAAGTACCATTATTTATTATTGGGAAACTTCCAAAAAGCTTACAAGTATGACCATTAATACTTCAAGATTCTATCAAGAATTGGTAAAAGCGGAATTGGGAGATCCCATGACATGAGATTCTGAACTTGGTCTACTACTGCGTAACTTGAAAATGAACTTTTAATTTTCTGCTATTTTTGAATAGACTTATAATCAACACTTATATGAATGATTTTAAGGGAATATTATCCACAAATCCAGTGGCGTAGTCAGATTTTTATTACAAAACGCTTGCACCACAAATCTTTCACATTACCATATTTTCAGGAGTTATAACTGTAGAACGGATTGAGATATTGACTTCGGATTTTCACTGTACAAATTCACTGGTGTTCTACTTGGTGATGACAGTGTTGTCAGATCTCAAATATGTCTATAATCTGAATGAAAATTACAAACAAATACTTTGTTTCCAAAATTGACGTTGTTGTAACTTCGTTGTTAACAAATATTTTTTAATGAAAATTTGACAGTTTTCATTTATAACGACTACGAATCCAGTGGTGTAGTCAAATTTGAAAACAAAAATTGCCTAATAAACCTTTGCCGTTTTTGACAAACAAAAAAAAACATAGAGTGCCTTGGAAATGAAACTAAAATTGTGAAAGTTAGTGTCAAGATACAGTTTTTCATGCTTAATATTTCAATAAAAAAAAAATTGAGATTGATTGAAAAATGCACATGAAATTTCAGAAATGATTTTTTGGAAAACGAAATGACTTTGAAGTACAGAACTTTTGCAAATGAAAGTTTTCTCGAAATCGATATTTTACAAAAAAAGTATAAAAAGAAAATTGAATTAATGCAAGCAAGAGAAGGACCAACTAGAATAAAAAAAGATAAAAAAGAAACTATCATCAGAGATTTGCTACAGTTAATGCCCGTTAACAGGAAGTCTTTCTGGCTCTAGATGCCGACAAATTGACCAAGTAGGTCAATCCAATGTTTCGTTGATTATTTTTCTCAGTCAGGGCGTGAAAAGGAGATCTGATCGGACACTTACAGATTTTGGATCACATTTCCCTAGAAGCCATGTCTGAATCGATAGATTTTATGCCAGTTAGGTACGACTTCGAAATGCAGTTTGAAGTGGTTATAAACAGCCACCAAACTTGCACAGAGAACGGACCTCAACGGGGAAGGGATGGATCAGTGTGGGCGCTATAGGATCAAATTTCATGCTCTCCTCTTGATGACACCCCAACCATCTTCCAAGCAGAAGAATATGCTATAGAATTATGTGTCCAGGAATGCCTTGAAAGAGGCACTCGAAGGGCAGAAATCTATATACTGTCAGATAACCAAGCAGCACTAAAAGCTCCTGAGGTCATACACCTGTCAGTCTAAGTTGACTTGGGACTGTAAACAATCCCTAAGACAACTGGCAGTAGTAAACAATCAGGTCACCCTGATGTGGGTGCCAGGTCACAGAGAAATTAAAGGCAGCGAAGAAGCAGATTGCCTTGCCAAAGAAGGGGCAAACACACAATTTCCCGGCCCAGAACCCTTCTGTGTACTCTCCAGAGCCCACTTAAAAGAAGAGTTCCGACGCTGGAAAACCGATGAGATGAATTCTCACTGGAATAAAGTGCCAGGACGAAGACAAGCGAAAGGAGTACTGTGTCTATCGCCAAAGAAAGCTAAACAGCTTCTAGAGTTGGACATGAATGACTTGAAAATGGTAACGGGACATCAAACAGTACACTGCCCTCTGTTGTACCACCTGAAAAAGTTCGGTAAATCAGAGAGTGATAGTTGCCGCTACTGCGAGAACTTCGCGGAAACTGCAGAACATTTGCTGTGCGAATTCTCAGCGCTTTTCTGCAAGAGGCTTAAGTTCTTGGAAGGGGCCTTCAACGCCCTCCGACATCAGGAACTCAGCACCCAGGAAACTGATAAACTTCGCAAGAAGTCTCGGAATCCAGGGCCTTGAATAGATCAAGGGACACGCACATAAGAACTTTTAGGCCGAAGTGCTTGTGAGGCTACACAGCCTGTACGACCCCCTCACAATTTACAATCTATAGGATTCGAATCACAGTCATTTTATTTGCTAATATGTATGAGAAGTCATATGTTCCGTTTATTTCACGTTCCAATAAAACTACAATGAAAATAACTGTTTCATTACATACTTCTAGTATATAATAAGTAGTAAACAAATCTAATATCATCCGTATAGCACATTTAAATTTCAGAGTTGATAGGTTGATACCAATCAAATACATATTTTGAGTGGTTGTTTCTTAGTACTCACAGATCATTGGTTTTTGCTTAGTATTGACCGGCTCTTGTAGGGCTCAATACGGCGTATTTGCAATAAAACTTTTCTTGCAATTTAAATATAACAAACGTATTGTATCAAGAAGACTTATTTCTGCTAAAGCAAATGACACCAAAAATATTCATTTACATAGATAATGGAATGTTTTGAGGAGGTTCAAACTTTAAAATGCGATTTGCTCGATTCTGACAATATGTTATATACGTGGGTCTTTCTTATGAGGGCAGTAATGGCAACAGGAGAATCTGGATGGAGTAAACTGTGATGGAATTTATTACAACCATCTTTATTACATGTTTTCTTCCTTCTACAAAACCTGATCTGGTGATTGTTACGCATGCAACAGAAGCACATTTTATTTTTCTTTACCCTTTCCCATCGTTTGTCTGAATCCAGTAGCAGAATGTTATTGCAAGACTCTGTTCCATGATTGTTCTTCTTGCAGTACAGACAATACAATCTATGCAGGACACCCTCCTCAGTGGCAGCACATACATATTTTTTCTTCCTATCATTGTCTGCATCCGAATTTGTAACTACACAGCTTGCGGCATTTGCTATCTCGGCGAACCAGTTAAAAAAATCTGAAATATTAAGCTTTTCAGATTTGACATTGAGGCTACTTATTCTTTTTTCCCATTCTAATTTTAGAGAAGTTGATAACTTCGAAACGAGTTCACCCAGTAGCTGTGGATTGAAAAAATATTGTTGACAGTCGAGATTTGTCACTGTCACTGACAGATTCTGTACCGCTGTGGAAAAATCCAATAATTTTTCCAGTTTATCTTCTCGCAATTGAGGAATTTTCCGTATAGATGCTATTGAATCATTTATGATGAATTCTGACTTGCCATACCGTCTTTCCAGTGTATTTATCATTGTATCTACTTCGCACTTAAAATTTAATAATGCTTGAACACTTAACTTAGCTTTTTCTCGAAGACATTTTTGAAGCCTTGCGATGTTTTCTCTATCAGTGAAGCCACATATTGTAGTGGTTTCTATAAAAGTCGTGATGAACTGCAGCCATTCAGTCGATTCCCCGGAAAATATCGGTAAGTCTTTGGAAATGGATTGTCTTGCTAAAAACTTCGACATTTTTTCTTCATCCCTAGTTGCTTTTTCCTTCCCATACGATAGTTTATGTTCCTTCTTCTTACTCTTATGTCTCTCTTCTGTCCCTGTCAGACTACCCGAAATGTGCTCACAGTAATTACCTTTACCAGACCTAGAAATCACAACAGAATACGGATTAGTAAAAAAATGAGTGTCATCAACCCAATTTTGGACCCTCTTATCGATCATTTCATCATTAATAATATCATGCATGAGATTTTCTTCCGCTTGCTGTTCACTTCGACTTCTTACTTCATTCAATTCTGAATTTCCTTGATCATGTTGTTCTAGCTCTGCTTTTTTCAGTTCCATTTCTTTCTGGATCAGCGATTTTTCTAATTCTACTATTCGACGTTGGGCTCTAGTTCGCGTCTTCGTATTGTGCTATTTTTCGTCATTTTCGATGCTGTTGATTTCATTTCGCTTCCATCCGCATGATTAGTTTCCTTTGACATATTTTCCAATTTTCTTGTACTGGGATGAACAAATTGGGACTCCCCATATCTGACTGGAGGTACTCCCATATATACTTTCTACTGCTTCTCCTTACGGACATACTGCTTCGCTGAGAACTCTTGTGACTTGTAACTATATTTCTTCACGGACTGGGCGGTTTTTTGCTCGAAGGACCAAATATTGTTGGCTTATTGTTCTTTGCTATTCACTGTTACTGAATAACGACTCTGGGCTTATATTTTGCAATTTATTAATATCAGTGACATACAACCTTTTCTAAATATGACTTTTTTATATAACAAACTTATTCAACTGTTTTACCCAGTAACTGTGTATAATGAAATGATATAGCGAGGAACAAAATAATGATAAAAATAATCTGTAACAACGCCTTACTGAAATCCTTCCACCATGTCAATTTTGGGTGTTTTTTTTTCTATTGAAAAAATTAGGCACATTTTTCATGCACAAATGGGCACATTTTGAGTAAAAAAATATATATACAGTCTGTCCATAAAGTAACTCCCCCCTGTTAACTTTTGAACGGATTGGAATTTCCGCATGAAATTTTTTAAATTTGGTGCATTCAATTAGACTAAATATTATTGAAGAAACAAACTGAAGTTGGCGTGGTTATTTTCATTTTTACTCTGTGTGTTTATATATTTAGTTGTTCAGTTGTTATCAAATATACATTTCGAGTAATTGTCACTGTACTTCAATAAAAGTAAAGTTTCTCCATTGTTTGAATCATTCACAAGTTGAATACTGCGTTTTATTCTGATTCAATTGGTTATGGGCCCAGAGTAAGCGGAAAACAGAAAAATGGAGGTAAAAACAGTCAAAGTCGAAAAGCTAAAGGATCCGATCAATGGAATGAATGGAAGTTCCAAATGAAAGTAATACTGAGATCTGCAGATATCCTTGAGGTCGTGAATGGTGAAATCAGCAAACCAGAGAAACCATGACATGAAAATGAAGGAGTAGCGGATGAACAGGAGAAGGCTAGACAGAAGAAGATGAGTACCTGAATAAACTAACGAAATGGAACAAAGCGGATGCAAAAGCTCAAAAGTACATTGTTACTTCAGTTGAAAAGAAAGTTTTGCAACATCTTATGTGCTGTGAAACGGCGAAAGCTATGTGGGATAAACTGCACAGAGTATTTGAGCAAAGGTCAGATGAAAGTCTACATCTGATACAGAAAAAGTTCTATAGTTACAATAAGTCAGACAGCGATGATATGGCTACCAATATATCAAAGTTGGAATCATTAGGAGAGCAGCTCAGACAATTAGGAGAACTTGTTCCAGAATCAATGATGATTACCAGAATTCTTATGACATTGCCACCCCACTTCAACCATCTCAACAGTGCATGGGAGTCTACTCCAGAGGAAAAGCGGACCATGAGCAATTTAACATCGAGACTATTGCTGGAAGAATCAAGAATGTCCACCCAAGTTCTGAGAGGAGAAACGTCGGCTTTCGTTATAAAGAAGTTTAATTATCCTAAACCACATATAAAACAACAAGATAAAGGAAATTCGAAAAATCCACTATCAGGAAGATGTTTTATTTGCGGAAGAAAGGGTCCCTACAAAACAAATTGTTGGTATAGAGCAGAAAATTCAGCAAAGAAACCAAGCAGAAAAGCCAATACTGCAGAGCTTCAAGATAATTTTGATACCTTCGTCGGAGAATTGTTAACTATAAGCCAAGAAGGAAATTATGACAAATATAATGATTGGTTCATGGATTCAGGAGCTAGTGATCACATGACCAGCAGATATGAATGGTTTTTGGACTATCAAGCCTTCGAAAAACCTGTACCTGTCAGAACAGGTAATGGTGAAAGTGTCCATGGAAAAGGTTCTATCAAGATTTTGTCCTTGATCAATGGAAAATGGCAACCAAAAATGCTCATAGATATATGTTCCGGATATCAGAATTAATTTATTTTCTTCGGGATCAGCATTGGATAAGGGAATGAAAATGACATCAGACGATAAGGAATGTATTTTTACCAAGAACGGAAAAGTTGTAGCTGCTGGAATTCGACGATTCAAGTTGTACCAGATGGAATTTAAAGTCATTCAACCAGATCATGGTGATGGAATAACAGAAGTTAACATAACTGAAAAAGTTGAAACTCTTCGCCTATGGCATGAGAGACTAGCACACCAAAACAAGCAGCATGTCAAAAAGTACCTGAATAGACATCAAATTGAGTTCAGTTCTTTTGAAGATGACTTCTGTTGTGACGCATGTTTACTAGGAAAACAACATAGATTGCCGTTTCCATCAAGTTTGACAAAAAGCAGCAGACCTGGAGATCTCATCCACACAGATTTGTGTGGGCCAATGCAGAACGTATCAGTTGGTGGAGCAAGATATATGTTGCTATTCAAAGATGATTTTTCCCATTACAAAATAGTTTATTTTCTGAAAAACAAATCCGAAGTTTGTGACAAATTGAATGTCTACTTAAAATTCATGAAAAATCAATTTGGCATAAACGTCAAGAGAATACGTTCGGATAATGGTTCAGAGTATATAAACGAAAACGTTCGAAAGTTACTTGAAGATCGGGGAATTCAACACCAAAGGATTGTTCCATATACTCCCGAGCAGAATGGATGTGCTGAGAGAGAAATGAGGACAATCATTGAAGCGGCAAGAACGATGATATATGCTAAAAATATAAACTTGGAGGTGTGGGCAGAAGCAGTCAATACGGCTGTTTACGTTCTCAATAGGACTGGAACCAGCACGGAAGCAGACAAGTCTCCATTCGAGTTATGGACCGGTGAAGTTCCTGAAACAAACCATCTAAGAATATTTGGTTCCGAAGTGTTCACACATATACCAAAAGAAAAACGACAGAAATGGGATCAAAAGTGCAAAAGGGGCATATTTGTTGGATATTCTGAAACCGTCAAGGGTTATAGGATATGGTATCCAACAGAAAGGAAAATAGAGTTTAGTCGAGACATTGTTTTCAAAGAAAAATTATCACAAAGTCAGACAAGAGGAACAAATAGTGTTGAAAATGAAACACGGGACAGACAAAGTGTGATGAGAAGCATAATATCCAATGAAAATGAAAACGAATCGTTAACAGGAGATGAAAATGTTCTTGAAAATTTACATGAAAAAGTCGAGACTATTGCCCCATCAAACGAAATCGCTGAAATTGAAAATCCTGAAAGCAGTGCATATCAGCTTAGAGACAGATCGAATTTAATTCCACCTTCGAGGTATGCTAATTACTTAATGGCGATGACGATGGTTGCAGAACTGGATTTACCAAGAAACTACAAAGAAGCAGTTACATCAGAAGATTCAGTAGAGTGGAAAAAGGCCATGGACGATGAAATGTCATCTCTCATTCAAACCAATACATGGAAGATGGTGGAATTGCCAGAAAATCGACAAATTATCAGCAACAAATGGGTGTATACCAGCTGAAAATGAAATCTGATGGCAGTATCGACAGATACAAAGCTCGATTGGTGATCAAATTTTATTCGCAAAAGTACGGCATAGATTACGAAGAGACCTTCAGTCCAGTTGTCAGATTTGACACAATTGGAATGATTTTGGCGTTAGCAGCAGCACATCACTTCAAGTTGAGACAATTTGATATAAAAACAGCCTTTTTGAACGGTAATTTGAGAGAAGACATCTATATGGCTCAACCAGTGGGATATGAAGATGGTACCAATAGGGTTTGTAAACTTCTCAAAGCCCTTTATGGATTGAAGCAGGCATCACGAGTTTGGAACGAAAAATTCACAAAATTTTTGTTGAAGTTGAATTTTGAAATTACGCAAGCAGATCCATGTGCTTTCGTGAGGAAAAATCCTAGGCTAATGTATATTGCCTTATATGTTGATGATGGGCTGGTGCAGCTTCAGATGAAACTGATATTGATCACTTGATAACTCAATTAGAAAAAGAATTTCAACTACGGATAACAACATTTCAATATTTTCTTGGATTGGAAATAGAACGAAGACAAGATGGGTCCATATTTCTTCATCAAGCAAGTTATATTAACAAAATCTTGAATAAATTTGATATGGCAGACTCAACGCCTGTAACTGTACCTGCCAATCCCAGTGGTGATGAAAATTCAATTCAGAACGAGGATCTCAGCAGAATCCCTTATAGACAAGCGGTTGGAAGCCTCATTTACCTTGCTGTAGGTACCAGACCAGACATTTCGTACGCAGTAGGAAGGGTTAGTCAATTTTTGTAAAATCCTAACAAATAAACCATGAATCTTGGTATTTTATATCACTCAGAAGCGGATGTAATTCTAAGAGGCTACAGTGATGCTGATTATGCAGCTGATACGAGTACTAGACGGTCGATCAGTGGATACGTTTTCTTTTTGGGAAATAGTCCAGTAACGTGGGGATCTCAGAAACAAAGTTCCGTATCCTTATCTACGACAGAAGCAGAGTACATAGCAGCTAGTCAAGCACTTAAGGAACTTATATGGTTGAAACTTCTTTTTGAAAACTTTTCGGAAGACTCCACTCCAAGCCCTGTTTTATTTGTGGACAATCTGAGTGCAATAAGATTAGTGAAAAACCCCGAATTTCATAAACGAAGTAAACATATTGATGTTCGCTTTCACTACATTCGTGAAAAATTTCAAGAAAATGTTTTCTTGTTGGAATATATTGCTATTGAACATCAAATTGCGGACATCTTCACGAAACCATTACCCAAATTGAGATTCCAGTATCTACGAGATCTTCTGGGAGTAACTTGATCCTTGTGGAAATCAGAGAGTCGCCAATTATCAGTTTGAGGGGGAATATTGAAGAAACAAACTGAAGTTGGCGTGGTTATTTTCATTTTTTCTCTGTGTGTTTATATATTTAGTTGTTCAGTTGTTATCAAATATACATTTCAAGTAATTGTCACTGTACTTCAATAAAAGTAAAGTTTCTCCATTTTTTGAATCATTCACAAATTGAATACTGCGTTTTATTCTGATTCAATTAATATGCGCATAGCCGTTTTTATCAGTGACGTGCGGTTAAGCGGGAATCGGCCGATATTCTGATTTCACTATAGAGTAAAGTGGCATTACTATACAAAATATCGAAAAATGTTATTGAAAAAAATTGTTTGCGATGGAGAGATATTTTCAGTTATACGAACTATCTTTTAAAAGACAATACAGATTATTTGCGTCTTTATGTAAGTGTGAAAAAGAGCCTCCAATTTTATCTATTTCTCATCAAGTTATTATTGAAATCAGTAATTGGCAGACCAAACTGAATAACTGAAAATATCTTTCAATTGCAAACAACTTTTTTCCATTACATTTTTCGATATTTTGTATAGTAAAGCCACTTTACCTCATAGTAAAATTAGAATATTGGCCGATTCCTGCTTAACCGCACGCCACTGACAAAAACGGCAATGCGCATATATAGTCTAATTGAATGCACCAACTTTTATCTAGAATGAATATTTTTGAGGAACCGTTAGTTGAAAAGTTTACCATATGATTAAAAGATTTTGGCGGACACTGTATATGTGTGGCGAAGTGAGTTCGACCGAGCATTTCAAAGTGATAGCGATTAGCTGTGAGGACAATGATGTGCTATCAGTTTGTGGGTTGAAATGAAAAACTTTCAAAAAAATCTATGCAGATAATTTGGTTAAGGCACTGAACGTTGCCTATGGTTTGGGCAACGTTTACCATATTATAATTTTTCTGTTCGAAACATATAGTAATGAATGCTCTACATGAAATAAAAACTCAGTGGGTTCTCATATTTTCTATAGTTCATCAATAATTTTACAGCTTATTGAAAATAATGAGTAATACAATTTCATTCGAATGCTAAATCATATAACTTTTTTCTATCCATGAATTTTGTTCACTTGGATTGCCTAACCACTTGACATATACTTTTTTTCTTTCCTTCTCAATACTTCCTCAACTAGATAAACCTTAGGATTTTGTGTTTTCAATAATTCTGAATCATAAAAACACCTAATCGGGCTCTCATCCATGTCTTCAATAATATCAGTAAGGTGGTATGTTCGCTTAATTTTATCAATTTTGAAAGTTCTGTTGTAAAATTTGCAGTGTAACCCTTTTCGAAAATATTCATGTACTTGATTATAACGTACAATATCGTTCATTCGGAATTTAGGCGTATTTTTTGCCATGTGAATATGTATACTCATTCTGTACATTCCTCTACGCTTTTCAATTTCAATTCCATTTTAGGCTTTACATCGATGCTTGTCATACCTATTGTACGATGTATTATTTTGTTATATTTCTTTGTTAAGATCAGTAGAATATTCAAACATTTGTTATGTCCAATCATTGAAAATTCCCTGTAAATCCACATCTCTTTTATTCGAATAACCCTTTCTGCGACGGCAGTCTTCATAGTACTGAATGTGGAATAATGGTTGAGGTTATATTAATGAATAGAATTAATAATTTTTCTTGGTCGCTTTGTAGATGTTTTGGAGAATATTCAGATTGTTTCAATACAATTGCCATTGCATCGTTAACAGCGGTGCCTGGTTTATTTGTAACGGGGTTTGTCCATAGATATTTGGAGTAGCAATCAATCACCACAAGAATATAACGATATCCTTCGTTACTTTAAGCATAAAGTTGCAATTCATCGAGATCAATTTGCCATCAATCTGCAAAACCTTTGATTGTGGTCATTCTTCTGGGCTAATTATGCCTTGACGGCTTATTTATGTAATTCAGTGACTACTTGTCATTTCATTATCCATCCGTCCGATCGATCATCAGGGTTATTCTGGTGACAAGTGAAACCGAGGCAAAATTGATAAGTTAACAACAATAGCGTCTACCTAGAAAGTATCACTGATATTTCCTGAAATATTGCCATGTGCGCGCATTCTTCAGCTGATCATAATCCCGCATTTTTATCGAATTTAATCTGATGGTAGAACTGTGATGTTAATTATTCATGTACCACATGACCTTTGAATTTGGTTTTACGGTGGGAGTTGCAAGGGAACATTTTTAACCGTATACAGTGACTCCGGTCTTCAAATGTAACTAATAAACCGTTGAAGTCATCGGATTGAAATTTGCTACGGAGGTAGATAAAGGGTCAATACAGGCCTTTTGACCATTGACCATTGACAACTCTGAAATCGGAATAAAACCCTAAAATAAAATCTCAAAATCAACCAATTTTGCAGTTCCTTCATATTCTATACTTCTATATTATAAAATTAATTTTCGAATTATGTCATCACGTAAGCGAATGATAATGCATCAAAACAAAGTCTGGGAAAATTGTCTTGTTTTCGAATATTGTTTACAGTACTGATCGTGTGTGTAGGTGGATACGCAATTATCTGCGTTTTCGCCAATTTCAAGGGTGACTCACTTCAGCTACCGACCGCTAGAGGGAGATTTCACTACAGGCAAATACATGAATGAATATCGAAAGCCCAGTAGTGCGGAAACATTATTGTTTGGAGAAGGGAATTCGTGAGGTTGCCAAATCTTTCAACTCATTATGGGATCTAATGAATATTCTCCAGAATAATCTATTTACAGAGAGTATTTCATCGGACTGACAGTAACAAGACGGCGTCGCCAGCAAGACGGGATGCTCTACACTTCGACAAAGTCATGCTCGGTATGGCGGCAGCATATTATTATGGGTATATAAAGTAGATATCTCTGCTTATTCAAGGCCTAATAGTATTTCGTATTTCAGTCTGAGATCTATTGTCATTTATTTTTTTCTGGCAACTGAACACATTTTTTGTACTGTGAAAATTGGAAAATGCAAAACATAAGTTGCATGTAACTGAAATTGCATTAAACCACATGTATTTCTGTAGTGACACAGAAAATTAGGAAAAAAATTAATTGCGTATACTACAGTTCTCAATTAATTCACTTTTAGAACTTGTTCAACTGAACAAGTGTTGGAAAATAATGTTTATTAATTATAAAATTACTACAAAATATTTAATGATTACAAAATTACAATATATTAGGTAGAGAGCCAGGTATATTTTCATATTCTCTTTATGATCTCGTAATTCTAACAGACTTCATAATATGCATATAAATAGCGAAGCCGCGAAGCGGTATGCTTTTTTAAATGTATTATTACCATCGTATCTAGTGGAGAGTAGTATCGTGGTGAATTCGACCACGACTTATAGCACATGTACGTCTAATGTATGTCCAGTGAATGTACAGCATGAATCTTATGGTTGTCCAACGAACGGACGTCCAGTTATGTCTAAATGTTCAATAAAGGTCCACCAAATGTTCAGGTACACTGGGTATAACATCCTATGTACGTCCGACGTGGATGTCCAATAGACGTACAACAAAACCTTGAATACGCACATAAATATCCGCAATAAGCATATGTACCTATTATATACGTCCATTGATTTTTTTTTTTTTTTTGTGAATGGGTAAAAGAATCTTCAAAAGACGCACCAGCCTGTTGGTCTGTCGGCTGGCCAGTGTCGGATTCAGCCCCCCAGGAGGAGCTGCCTACCGACTAAAAAACTTACTTCCCCTTCCCCCTGCTTCGCTCACGCATCTCCCACTGGAATCGCTTTCGCATTACTTCAGTGGAAGTGCTGCCATGCATTGGTCTGCATTCTTCTATGTGTTCACTGTCTCTCTCTCTCTCTCGCTCGTCCTTCTCTTTGTTTTCGATAATGTGCTTTATTACATTATAAGTATTTTTCCACCCTTCCTCGCCTGATATCAGGGACGCCATCATACTCTCCGTACGTCTCTGGTATTCCTGGCGAGTTTCTTCCCACCTATCGCATGCGAATAGGGTGTGCTCCGCATCGTCCTGTTCTCCGCAGTATGGACAGTCTTCAGATTCTACTTTCATACGAGTAAAGAGGTACTTTTTGAAACACCCGTGTCCGCATATTGCCTGGGTTATGAAGTAGTCTACTTCTCCATATGGCCTGTTTATCCATTCCTCTATATTCGGTATCAGTCGGTGCGTCCATCTTCCATATTTGCCATTTGTCCATCTCCTTTGCCATTCTGTAATTAGGTTCCTTCTAGCAGTGGGTCCGGCAACCCATCTGTACTTTTCGTTTCTCTCTTGAATTAGGAGGTCGATAGGAGGTACTCCAGCAATTAATCCAACTGCTTCTGTTGATACAGTCCTGTATGCAGAACAGATCCTGATGCACAGCTTCCGCTGGACGCTTGCAAGTTTCACTACCAATTTCTGATTGCTCGCTGCTGTATGCCAGGCCGGTGCTGCATACATGATTTGGGAATGAGCCACACTCAAAAGTACCCTTCTTTTGGATGCCCTAGGTCCTCTCACGTTTGGCATAAGTGCAGAGAGAGCTACCACTGTCTTTTCCACTTTCTGAACAACTTTAGCAATATGTTCTGCAAATGTGAGTTTGGTATCCAACCAGACTCCCAAGTACTTGATTGCCTTCTTTGGTTTCACCTTAACACCCTGTAGGTTAAATTCAATTGGCTTTATTTTCCTTTTGGTAGTGAGCAATACCGCTTCTGTTTTTTCGGGTGCCAGCTGGAGACCCCTATTCTTTAGCCAGTTGGATACGCGCTGTAGTGCTATGTTTGCAGCGTTCATCAGACTTTCTTCGCCCTTTGCCACCACTACCATGGCAATATCATCCGCAAATCCTATCAAGGTAATTCCTGGTGGCTGCTCTATTCTCAGAATCCCATCATAAAGAATATTCCACAGCGTTGGGCCCAAAACTGAGCCCTGTGGTACTCCGCTGTTGACTCTCCTGGATTTGATTAGGTTTTCCGCCTCGAGAAGTATTTCCCTTTCTGACAGATATGAGCTGATGATATTGATGAGACTTTCATCTACTCCCCTTCTCCTCAGTTCATCGAGGATTTTCTGCCAACTAGCGCTATTGAAAGCATTTCTTATGTCCAACGTGATGGCTGTGCAGAGTCGTCGGTGCGCCGGAGAAAAGGTTTGTCCTGCTTCCCTCGCAATTTTTACGACTTCCTCTATAGCATCTACGGTCTGCTTTCCTTCCATAAAACCAAACTGTCTCATTGACAGTCCCCCCGTGCGCAGTATTTCCTTCTTCAAACTAATGAGGATGAGCTGCTCAAAGAGTTTCCCTTCCACATCCAGCAGGCAGATCGGTCTGTGTCCGGACGGATTTTCAATGAGTTTTCCTGCTTTCCTGAGAAGCAGAAGTTTCGCCCTTTTCCATTCAACTGGAAATTCTCCACGACTGGCCAAGTTATTGTACACAGCTAATACATACTCAGGGCTGTTGGAAGCTAGTGCTTTTATGACCTCTGGAGGTATGTTTCCTGGTCCAGGGGCTTTATTATTCTTTAATTTGTCGCAAGCTGTCCTTAATTCATCTAAGTTAAAATTTGAAAATATCACAGTTTTATCACATCTTGGTGAACGGCGAATAGGTGGTCAACCAGTTCTTCCACCATTTCCATAGGCATTTGTAGTCTGGGGGGATAACCAGTCAGACTCCTCATGACAATTTTATAGCCATCTCCCCAGATATCACAGTCAACATTATCACAGATCGTTTTCCAGCACTTTCGTTTGGACTGTTTGATGCTATTTTGCAGTAACTTTTTTAACATCTTATAGTCTTCCCATCGTCTCTGGCTCTCTTCAGGCTGGTTTCTCCTTGCAGACCGCGTAAAGAGTCTCCTTTTTCGTATGCAATCTTTTCTGGCCTGAGCGATTTCGTCATTCCACCAATAGACTGGTTGTTTTTTTGTTGTGCTCCTTTTTCTGGGCATTGTTTGATCACATATCATGTTCAGTGAGGTCGTTAGCTCTCTTGCCGATGCACGCATGGTTCTCTCCGGGTTTTCCACTGTTAACTGGAGCAGTTTCTGTTTGTTCAGTTTCTTAACCTGCCAACCTTGGTGATTTATACTAGTTCGACATTGCAATGGTTTCGCTTCAGTGACTTCGAAGAGAATGAAGTTATGGTCACTTAGGGATTCCAGATCGCTAACATGCCAGTTGACAACACGTGTCTTGATGTCAGTGGTGGCAAGCGTCAGGTCCAGAAAGGATGAATAGTCCCTTCTTTGGAATGTTGGTTTATTCCCTTCATTCACTACAAGCAGGTCATGTTCAGCCATCCATTCCGTGACTAATTGTCCTCTCCTGTCTGTCGCATCTGTGCCCCATTGAGGGGATTTTGCATTGAAGTCCCCTACAACGACTGTTTTGTTCCCACTTGATCTTATCAATCTTCCAACTTCCCATAGGATTTTCTCAAGATCATCCAGCCCTTCGTTTGGCGAGGCATAGCAGTTGTAGATGGTATATTCCGGCGTTATCATGTAAGAAAAGCTGTGGCCTTTTTCGAATTGCTTTATAGTGGTTTTCCCGTCAACTTTTATGGCAGTGTTGAGATCTTCATCACAAAACCAGTCTTTTCTGTTTCCTACGGCGTTTCGGTTTGGTTCGCTCATGAGAATCACTCCAATCCCCATGTCATTGGCCAGAGCAAGAGCTAGGTCATGACATGGCCTCCTCCTGAAGCTGTTGATTTGTAGGAACTTCACCATTGTTTGGATTTGGAGTTACTGCTGGTTGCAATGCATTCGCCTTCTGTCTTTTACCCTTCGCAGAACATTTGATACTTCCTGATTGATGGCCGTCCTTTTTACAATGAACGCAGTGAGGATTGTTTTCACAGTCCGCCGCTTGGTGCTCTTCTTGAGCGCATTTCAAGCACAGGGATTCCCTGTCTGGTCCATTACACTGCGCTTTCTCATGCCAATATCCCCAGCATCTGAAGCATTTTTGCAGCCTTTTTCTCTCCAGTACTCTACAATGTGTCCACCCTATCTTTATATTTCCCAGGCTCAGAAGTTTTACTGCGTCTGATTCGGGTAATACGATTGTAGCGTTTTGCTTGCCCACATTGGTGGGTCTCAGAGCTCGTATTTCGACGTCTTCAGATTTCACTGGCATGGATTTCGAGATAGCTTCCCTTATGTCCTCGACAGTTGTTATCTCATCCATGTCTTTAACGTGAAGAATCTTTTTGTTTGACAGAAGGGACGTTGATACTTCCGCTACTTTTTCCTCTATCATTTCCTTGAGTGCTTCAAGTTTCCCAGACCCGTTTTTTATTGTGACTAGAAGCTCCCCACCCCTGGTTTTCCTCACTTCTTGGATCTCTACACCAATGTCGCTCGGGTTGACTATCTCTTTTACCGTTTTCAGCAAGTCTGCGTAGCTGACGTTGGGTTTCTTCACGAGCAGTGCTTCCTGCTTAGGTTTAGCCTGTTTGACAGCACTCACTGATCGATAGCTAGTCTGCTTTGTTCCAGGTTGTTGTTGAGATCTCTCTGTCATCAATAAGATTTCTATGTCCGTGTTGACGAATAGAAATTCTATCACTCTACACACTATAAGACCAGTTATTCCCCCCATTTGCGGAATGGCAAGTTTTTTCTTCTTATGTCTGAGCATGATTGATTTCACTGCTCGGAATGCCTTGAGGATGTTTTCGTCATCAGCTTCTTCGTTTGCACCCCCGTCCGTGATGATTGGGTAGAGTATAACTTTGGTCTTATGGGTAATGTTCCCTTCTTCATCGGGAAAACCAACGATTGAAGCATCATCGCTACTTCTCCCTTCTTCTTGTTCTGGGCTAATAGTTCTTCCTTTTCCCCAAGCCTATCTATGGTCGCTGCTACTAGCTTGTGCGGGGTGGTCAGGTCCTTACTACATGGGAGGATCCACGTGTAATCACTAGCAACCTCCCAGATATTTCCATGTTGTGTACGGATTTTAGGAAAGATCTCGTCGTTCCAGTCCTCTTCTGTTACAAGTTTGAAGCAGTCGTAGCTATCATCTTTGGTCAAGGCTCGCCTTCGTTTTTGTTTGTGTTGTTCTGCCTTGCAGCTTCCGCACTGGACCTGGCCGAGACTAAGGTTTTCAATCTCTGCTCTATGTGTTGCTTCCATGCTAGTAATCTGCGCCTGGAGTTCTGAGACTTTTTTTCCCATTCTTTCTCATTCTCGCTTTCCTTCTTCTGTTGAACAACTTCATCCATCCAGTTCTTCATTTCCACTCTCTCCCATTTTTCCATTTGCAGGGTCAGTTTTGCAGATATCTCGGTTATCTCCTTCTTTGGTTTGTACATTTCATTAACCACTTTTTCGAGTTGTCTGATATGTTCTCCTCTTTGCTCCATGGTGTTTTTGAAGGCTTCCGTCTGATTGGTGGTTTCCTGTTCCGTTTCAGGTGACTCCTCTCTCATCGGTCTCTTACGCTTGTTCGTCTTTTCTGTCAAGGAGTGAGCTCTAGGTCTGGGAGGGGTCCTCATCAGTATGTCTCTCCTTACTATGGCACTCGCTGGTGCTACTGTCTCATCTTTTTTGGATTTCTCGGAGTTTATTCTGTCCTCCAGGGTACCTCCTGATGCTACTGTCTCATCAATCTTAGGTTCTACGAGGTTTATTTTCTCATCCATGTACGTCCCACGAGTTGGGCAGAAAGTACGTCCACCGCAGCAGTGCTCCCATACTACGGCAAGGTCTGCAATACAACCGATGGCGACCAGGATATCGGGGGACATCGTTAACGACTCTTTCGTCATTCATATACCACTTTAAATAAAGATCTCACACAACAAATCCAATCAAAATGTAACTTACTAATAAAATCTCTTTGCACTTCTGGACAAATTGATGAACCCACAAAAAAGATTAACTAAATATAATGGCACAATTCCAAAATTTTATTCTCTCCCCAAAATACACAAACCAATTCTGTCTATGAGACCGATTGTAGCCCCGATTGGTTCACCGACTGAATTTTTGTCTGCTTTTGTGACTGACATATTAACAAGGGCTTATGATTTCGATAATGACTATTATATTAAAGATTCCTTTGACGTCTCCAAAAGGTTCAACAAAATGCAACTCCCAGACAATTATGTCCTAGCTAGTTTAGACGTTGTCTCATTATTTAGTAATGTATATTTAGAAGCATGGATCAGAGCAGTTGATAAAAAATGGCACCGCGTTGGCCCCATCTATAATATCCAAAAGCAATAATTTTTTGACTTAATAACATTTCTTTTTAATAATACAGTTTTCTCTTTTAATATTAAAATTTACAAACAGACTTTCGGTACCCCAATGGGGGCAAAAATTAGTCCCATTCTTGCTTGCTATGTAATGGACGACATTTTAGATATTGTCATTATTGTCCTTCCATTCAATTTATTTTTTATAAAGAAATATGTTGATGACATCATACTCTCGTTACCTGCGGAGGGAGCTACAGAAATAGTGGACATTTTCAACAGCTACGATCCGCACATTCAATTTACGTTGGAATGTGAAAACGATGAACGTAGTGTTCCCTTCTTGGACATGAAGTTCATACGAACAGAAAACATCAATATTCTCATCGATTGGTACAGAAAACCCATGAGTTCGGGTAGATACATGAATTACTTGTCGTACCACAAGGAGTCCATCAAAGTGAACCTCGTCAAACAAATGAAACAACGAGTCCTCAACATCTCTGATAGTACCCTCTGGAACAAAAACTTGGGTATTTTGTACAATTTATTTCGCAACAATTCATATCCTCATTGTCTCTTGAAAAAAAATTTATATAGCTCAACAATGGAGGCTCGTCCAGATAACATTAACAATACAGGTATTTTGGATGTTGCAGTTGGTGAAAATGCGGTCCAGGCAATTAATACTTTTTATGCATCTCTTCCTTACATAACGGATATATCTCCAAAACTTACTAGAATCTTCAAATCTTTTAATAATATAAAAATTGCTAATAAAACGAGTTTAACTGTCAACTCTCTCTTCACGAGTGTTAAAGACAAAACTCCAGTAACTTTTCAATCACATGTTGTCTACTGTATTCCTTGCTCCAATTGTTCGAATGAATATATAGGTCAAACTAACAGGTTGTTAAAAGACCGAATTTGTTCACATAAGAGTGACTGTCGATTGCACCCAGAGACATGTGCACTAAGTGTCCATGTACATCATCAGGGCCACAATATGAACTTTGAGACAGCAAAAATCTTAGCCAGAGAATCTAACAATTACAAAAGAATCTTTCTGGAGATGGCTTTCATATCACAGTCATCCTCATGTTTAAACAAAAAAACGGATATGAAACATTTAAGCGAAATATATTCATTTTTATTGCACTTGGATAAACAGAAATACAATGTCAGAGAGCTTAACTCTCAATCCATATTATAATTGAATAAAATCCTTTTTAACAAATACAATTTTTAAACAACGGCTGATCACCGTAAACAGGTATATAAATGTAACTTTTCAAAATTCTTTTCTCCAAATTTATTTGAATCATAAACTGATAAATTTACAACAGTCATGTCATAATCATGAAACAATGTCTAATCTATTGTTCCAAGCTTGTGTTACACTTTTCCAATTCTGAGTAGGTTCAATCTGTCTAAATTTATATTCTAGTACAGTTCCATGCAGGAACGTACCCGAACTAACTTCACATGTCAACTTAATTTTAAAATATAATTGTTTCTCTTCTTCACGCCGGCCGTTACGGACACCGGTATGGTATCCATTTTACATAAATTCAAATATAATTAGTTTTTATCCATAAAAAAATAATGTTTTAATGTGTGACGATTATCTTTATGTATATCTCACAAACTGTTTCTGAATATGTTCAATAACTGTACACGTCTTTTTACTTCATCCATTGCAATCAATCTCAACACGTAAGTGGTTTAGAATCAATGTTGTTCAATTGTTTTCACTATATTTTGATCATGATTTGTAGCTTTCCCTGATGATGACAATAAAACTGGTCGAAATATTGGAATAAAGTGTTATAAGAGTATACTTTCCTGCATGCTGCTTACCCAACAAGTTCCCTAGCTTTATCTATATATCTATATATCTATCTATCTATATATCTATTTATCTATTCATTTATTTATGTGACACAATATAACAAAATGCATTACATATATGAGAATGGAACCATACAAAAAACCTAAAGCTAACTTATACCTAAGAGGAGAAACAGTGAGTTACCACTGCATACATACTTGTGCATTAATCAGACGGTTTCATGATCTATTCTAGTAGCTAATTATAAGTTGAACACAGAAGAATTTTGAGATGCTTCTTAAATATATTTATGGGATAATGAAAGATGTCTAAGTATGTATTACAAACAAAATTATAGGAATTCATTGCTCTTATTAACGGAGAATTATTGTAGTAATTGCTATTGAACGTTTTTATGTAGAAGATTAGTCTATTTCTTGTGATGTAGGGATTACAATTAAATTAATGCTCAGAAATTATATAGTTAGTGTCGATAAGATTGTTGAATATTTTGTAAACAAAAACTATATCGAAAAATTCCCTCCGGATAAATAGACGTTCAAGTTTGAAGAATATGAGGTTATCGTCATAACATTCGAAATGTCGACGTCGAAAAGATCTGTGATTTAAATTTTTAACAATTTTCTTTTCTCATATCGATACGCAAAATATATTTCAAAATATATTTGTCATAAACAGGGCTACATATAACACGATTATATTCCAATATACTGCCGTCCTAAGCAAAAAAGCCGTATCTCCAAAAACTCTGAAGCTGAGAATCTGTATTTTCGACCATCTTAAGTACAAAAAGTTTTAAACTTCTATACTGAAAGCAAAATGATTGATAACCTTTGGATATTTGAATCTAGTTTACGTTATTTTTTCTTTGGAGAAAGTTAAATTTATAGTGTTTTGAGACTACAGAAACCAATATCCCCATATTCACATTTTTTGTAGATACGGCTTTTTTGCTTAGGACGGCACTATAGGTCTCCCCAGGAAGTTATTCTTTGGTATTTCTCAAGATAAAGCCAACAGTTCTCAATGCCTTCCTAACGATAGACTCAATATGGCTTTCAAATGAAAGTTTTTATCCAGAATGACCCTAGGCCCTTACTTCATCTTCAGTTTTCAGTGTCTGATTTTGTAAGTAGATTTTGGTTGTTTGGGGAGTTAAACACCTTGAAAAGAGAATTAAAGAACATTTCTGTATATTGAGAAAAAGCCTATTGGTTGTGCAATATTCTGAAAAACGATTTAGATCGTTCTGAAGATCAATGTAGTCCAAGTTGTCCTTGATTTCTTTGTATATTTTCAAATCATCCGCATAAAGTAATATTTTAGACGCAGTTAAACATTTTTCTGTCACTGAAAATACTGAAAAGTAAGGGATCTAGGTGTGACCCTTTTGGTACACCTGATGTGATTAGTGTTTTATGCGATTGGAAATTGTTGAAAACGACATATTGGTATCTATCAGAAATATAGGAGTTCAAGAGCTTCAACAGATTACCGTGTAGGTACACCAAAATTTTCAAGTTTAATCACCAAAGTTGGGTGGTGTACTTTATCGAATGCCTTAGAAAAGTCGGTGTACACTGCGCATGTTGAGGCTCCGTGTTCCATTGAGTTGTAAATATCTTGCACGAACGGAAAGAGATTAGTAGTGACACTTCTCTTTTTATGGAAACCATGTTGGTGAATCGTTATGTGATGTTTAACTCGGAAAAAAAAGTTCTGTTGTCAGAAATGATTCAAAAACTTTTAAGTTGCTTATTCTTGATTTCCAGTCAACAAACCTCTTTTAAGGGTCTTCATCCCTGAATAAAGGGAATCAGAAACGATTTTTTGTCTTTGATGGATGAAGGGATGTGTACGTATATAAGGAAAAAAATTCTTAAAAAAATATTCTTCAAGTATTAAATGAATAAACAGTATATTTCCCTTCAATTTTGGGCATTTTTGTTCATCACCACCATCAAAACGAATGAATATTTTTATATGGTTTTATTACAGTATTGAAGTATAACACTTACTTAGTTACAAGTCATTTCCATTTGAGGCTTCAGTTTGTTTGGAAATAATTTTACAAGAATGTGTTGTTTTCGCGAAATGGATTACCGATCCGAAATGGAAATTTTCTAATTTTGCCCACGATAACTAATGAAGGTTCGTTTTAGCAGTCAATTGATGAAAGTCAATTATTTTTTACAAATCTGGATTCTGAATTGGAAACGAATTTCTTTTAAATGACACGCCCCTCAGGTTGGTCCTCCCACATGGTCGGTGAGGAAAAGAGATAGTATTATGAAGTCAGTGTGAATTTAAGCACAGGTTCGGATCGGGAAAAGGTAAAAATCATTGGTCGAATGGAACTTTGAATTACTTTTATTTTTACCATTACCAGTTTTTATCCAACTTCATCTGTTTGTATATATGTGTTTTTGTGTGCGGGTGTACACCATGTCAAATCTCGCAAGTCTGTCGACTCAAAATTTGGCAGGTGTTCATCACTTGGGGGATAATGTATCATAACATTTTTGTATTAGGAAAAAAAATAATGTTGGATGGGTTTTGTGATTGCTGATTGTGAAGAGCGTTTGGGTTAGGAAATATCATGATTTTGTTGCCAACATTTCAAAATTTAAGGTTCTTCAAAATAGCAGATGAAATTTCTGAATTATGGCTTGATTTTATTCTAAATTGGTAAAAGTATACGGATTTTTGTAGTCGGAGATCATGATTTTTTGTCAGAAATTGATAATTTGAAATGGCTTCGGACAAGTTTAGGGGGTTTTAGGGTAGGAGAATGATCTAAAATATTTGAAAAAGAAAATCTTGGATTATATTTACTTACATTTATCAGCAAATATAGTCTCCACTTCGTGAGGGCTATTTATGGAGAATCTCGCATATGTGGCAAATTTTTACCAGAAATTAATTATATACCCTACTCTTCATTGCTTTCTAATAAAAATTTTTGGCCGGCGTCTTTGATGTTCCGTTGAAGTGGAAAAGCGGCACTGGATTTTTCATGAATGTTTCGATGGGACACTGCGGCAAGGTAGACAAACGAAAGATTGACTTTTATAATAGAAACCGAATACCATGCAGGGGATTGTTACGGCTTTCACTGTTCAGGTTGGGATACTATTTTTCCTAGTTGGTCTGTTTTTATCATCAAGACTTAATAGTTACTATTTCTGTGTTCAATTGTGTTTAGTTTTGTTTAATTTGTTTTGATAAAAACTGATTGGTTGCCAAATTCTCTGGGGGTAAGAGGATCAACTATACAAAACATGTTTCGTTTCATACCAGAGCTCACGGAGCTCATTATCCCATTTAGCAGGGACAAGTTGGCATACCAAAATTTGGAAAACTGGAACCCAGAGATGGCGCTGAATTCATACTTAGTATTTGTCTCTCGTATTTCCAATTAGGCTGAAAGGATTTTTTGAATCAATTGGGCCGAACTAGCCTTCGCTGATGATTGGCAAGGACCATGAAATCGTTACGGACGTGTTCCCCCAATTAAATCGAAAAATAATATGAGCTTTAATATTTAAAATACATTGCAAAGTAGTTCTTGTAGGAAACTTTGCCAAGTATTAAACATATCTAACTCAACGGTCGTAGGGGACACTAGTTGTTTTCTGATAAGTACTTGCCGACGACCATACCTATTGTATAGGATTTTTTGTGGAAGTTTCGGATTACGTAATCCACCATTTTTCATGATTAGGGTATTAAATTTGAGACGAAATCTAATTTACCCCGAAACGTTCTAGATAAGGTATATTCTTTTTAGAATTATACTATAAATCACAAAAGCTTTCCTTCCTTCTGAATTGATGCAGAAAAATTATATCGTGAAAGGACCCTAACTTGAAAGAAAACACCTGAAAGATGCATTTCAATTCAGATACTTGACATCTCAATTTTTTATTATTCTGAATAACACATCTCATTTTCTGACCCTGCTCATGTTTTTAAAACAATGTGACAATTTTGAATAGGAACACGACCTTAGATCACAAAACCTATAGTTATATTGGTGCTGCCATTTTGAATTGATGAAAATTCGTTGTCTACAACCCCAAAATACCAATCTTCTATAAAACACGCCCGTCATCTTGAATTCCCAAATTTTTTAAGAAAAATTATTATCTTCGATTCCACAAACTGCTAATCAGTGATTTTGAACTCGTCCACCAACAACTCTCAACACTGAATTTGAATCGAATCGGTCACAATCGCAAAACTTTTCCACCACCTTGAATTCATCAATTTTGTCAAAAGATTCATAATATCAGACCTCGAAAAGCCCCACATACCAATTTTGAATCGAATCGGACCATAACCACACATCTCTTCCGCAATTTATTTTCCTAAACAATGTTTATCTCTCAAATCCGAAATAGTTTCGACCGGCGGCTCTTCAAACTAGTTATATTATTTTGAACAGTTCATCTTCTAGACATTCTCAGATTTTGCATATTTCTGGAATATTTTTTCAATTCTCGATACATTCTATAACTGGAATCCAATATATAATAATGATCTGAAATGTATGTGCAAATTTTCAGATTACCACGAAAATCGAAAATGAACAAGTTTGAACCTCTGTTTGTAATTTTGAAGAACGAGCACGGAATCATTAAATACGGCCGGTACTGTACCGCACCGCAATCGTCATGTTATAAATAGGGCGGAGTTTGGATTAATTTTATCGTGCGAACTCGCACTGCCATCTGGCGATTTACGTTTCCTATTTCGAAGGCTTAAGACTCTTAAATGATTTCAAATGTGATCACGTCTGGTCAGTCCATAAATTAGTTGTAAGCAAGATTAACTAGACACTAGAGACATCTACCGACTAACTTTTACTTTTAATGTAATGTTCATGTAGTTGCATATTTTACTGGTCAAATTCTGTCTGCAGCATATAGTTTGTTTTTTGCGTCATTTCACAACAGACTTTGAAAGGCAATAAAAACATACGCTATAGTTTTTGCTGAATGCCGACGAGATTTTTTTTATGAGAAGTCATAGCTTTCAGAATGTGTAAATGTTCATTCCACTTATACTGTCTCAACGGCGTAGTTCCGGAAATCATATCATTAGAATGTGTAAATGTTTATTCTTCTAATACTGTCTCAACGGCGTAGTTCCGGAGATCATATCATTGTAATGTGTATATGTTTATACCTCTAATACTGTCTCAACGACCTAGTTCCGGAGATTATATTACTAGAATGTGTAAGTGTTTATACCTCTAATACTGTCTCAACGACCTAGTTTCGGAGATTATATTACTAGAATGTGTAAGTGTTTATTCCTCTAATAATGTGTTAACGGCGTAGTTCCGGATATCATATTATTAGAATGTGCAAGTGTTTATTCCTCTAATACTGTCTCAACGGCGTAGTTCCGGAGATCGTATTATAGGAATGTGTGAATGTTTATTCATCTAATACTGTCTCGACGGCGTAGTTCCGGAGATCATATTATTAGAATATGTGAATGTTTATTCTTCTAATACTGTTTCAACGGCGTAGTTCCGGATATCTATCTATCTATCTATATCAGTAGAATGTGTAAATGTTTATTCCTCTAATACTGTATCAACCGAACGGCGTAGTTCCGGAGATCATATTATTAGAATGTGTGAGTGTTTATTCCTTTAATACTGTGTCAATGGCGTAGTTCTGGAGATCATATTATTAGAATGTGTGAGTGTTTATTCCTCTAATACTGTCTCAACGGCGTAGGTCTGGAGATCATATTATTAGAATGTGTAAATGTTTACTAATACTATTCCAACGACGTAGTTCCGGAGATCGTATTATTTATTAGAATGTGTAAATGTTTATTCCTCTAATACTGTCTCAACGGCGTAGTTCCGGAGTTCGTATCATTAGAATGTGCGAATGTTTATTCCTTCAATACTTTCTCAACGGCGTAGTTCCGGACATCATATTATCGGAATGTGATAGTGTTGGTTCCGCTAATAATCAACCTGGAAAAAACAATATTAAACCATTTTTACAGAAGTACTGTGACAATTCGAACGAGTTCGAATATATAGTGCTAGAGAGGTATCAATAATGTGAAAGAATACGGGGTACCCTTCTCTCTAAGCGTTTCCATCAAGTGGAAAATAAAAGGCAAACATCTGTCAGAAAACAACTACTTCCCTAGCTAATACCACGACGGACATCGAACTACATATCTCTATGCGTTGCTTTTCGCTTAAACGGGTTGAATTAATGTCAATGAGACATGTTCTTGTGCAAGTAAAAAATAAAATCGACGTGTCTGAGCTTTTTTTCCCAAGGTCATAACGAATTTGTTCCAACCTTTAGGTGCTTATTCTATACAGAGTTAGTCAAAAGTGTGCGCCCGCTCATTTTTCTCAGTTAATATGGGGATATTCGAAAAAAAGTTCGTATGAAAGTTGAAGGATATTTTGCTCTGCAGTTTTCTAGGATTTCAAATATTTTTTAGATGTGCCATTGGTGGAGAAGTGACGTCGTCGGCATTTTTTTTTAACCATATGTCATTTTTGGTATCAAAAGAAAGCTTATTTTTTTCTCATTTCAGCAGTACCAATATTTATTTAACTATCTTGATAGGTGCAGTGTATTTCGTATTTATTTATCCGCCTCTGTCATTCACTCACCTATTACTTAATTTGTTATGTAAGAAAAAAACTCTGTATAAACCAGCACTATAGTTACAATATGGTTATTTGAAGAATTCAATACTGGCATATTCGCACATACTATTCGAAACTGCTATTCTCAAATATAAATTATTATTCATGCAGATTAATATACACCTTTCATATAGTCAAAGTCAAAATATACTTTATTATCAGAAATTATAAAAACTTAGGGACAAAGAAATTAATAATTATCAAATTCAATGATGATGTACTCCCTCCAATCTACACATCAGTCCAGATGATAGCGTGTTGACTGGACAATGTGGCGCATTTGCTAGTTTAACTGCTGAAAAACCCACAGTACTACCACAGTCCTTGGTGAAAGAGGATATGCATCATCATCAATCATCAATAAACCAAGGACTTCTTCTTTTCTGCCACTCAAGCCTGAGTTCATCAGTTGAAGAATATGCACATGAATTCAGGAAACGTGTTATTCAAAGTCTGGATGTCATATAAACGATAAATAGCTAAAGACAATTTTATTACTATGATCGATTCATGTTTCAATATTTTGACTTAAACTATCATTATTCAGTGCGGCTTTTAATAGCCCCCCACCCTGTTAACTTTTGAACCATTTGACGTAGAAACATAAAAAAACTGTTTGGAAGATTTTACCGATACTACTTTTTAAAATAAAACACATTGTGATTGCTTGATAGATGGCGCGGGGGGTACATTAACTAAAAAAAATAAAATGGCATTGGGGGTCATGTGTCACATCGTTGAAAATATAATTCAATTATCTTTTCAGCCATCTAAACATTTTTAGAATTTCGTCTTTTTTAAAATAATTTCAGTCCTGTTATTTCACATCATGCATACAACATGGGTGACTTTCAGAAGAGAAATTTTGAATCTGAATGATATAAAAACTGTGAGACACATCCGATTCAAGGAAAGTATTCGTACAGATTTATATGGTTTTTGTGATTCGTCTTAGGATGCTTATTCAGCATGTATTTATATCCGCAGCATAAATGCTGAAAGTGAAACGCAATTACATCTTCTTTGTGCCAAATCAAAGGTAGCCTCGCCGAAGGTTTTGACAGTGCTCCGCTTAGAGTTACAAGGTACATTGATGCTTGCGAAATTAATGAATAAAGTCATCAAATCATTTACATTTTCTTTTGATAATATTCAATAGTGGTGCGATTCATTTATAACTCTTGCTTGGATTCCTACTGCACCCAGTCTTTTGAAAACTTTCGTAGCTGATCTTGTAAGCGAAATTCAGTCAAAATCTGCACTTTTTTGTCCGTAATTCTTTTTTTCACTGCCTAATCATCTTCTTCGCTCGTTTCTTTAGTGTTTCATATTCTTCTTTTTCTTTGTTTTTCTTAGTCCCTATCCATTTAGCCCTAACCTGTATTTTATTTTCTGTAAGTTTTTTACATGTATCGTTGTACCATTCATGTCTGAAGGGTTTGTTTTGCATCAGTCCTACATTTTTTTGCTGTTTCTTTTATACTTTCTTTGATGTTGTTCCACTCTGTCTCGATATCATCTTTCCTTTTCCTACTCATTAGTTGTGTTGTTACTTCCTCCGAGTGCCCCTAATATTATCCCATTTTTGCCTCTGATAATTTGTTTTTATGCTTTTGTTTTACTTTTTGTTTGATCGTAGCTGTGACCATACAGTGATCCGAGTCAGCACATGTGCCTCTGTATGTCCTTACGTCTCGTACTGTTCATTGTTTTCGCTTATTGATGAGTACGTGATCTATTTGGTTGTATGTTTGTTGGTCTGGTGAATTCCATGTTACTTTGTGCATTTTGGGGTGCTTGAACTTGGTTGAGCTTATTATCATATTTGTTCTTGTTGCCAGGTTAAATAGATTTTGTCCATTATCATTCGTGTGTTCGTGGATTGTATAATTTCCTGCAATTTGTTCTATGAAATCTTCTTTCTCTATCTTAGCGTTAAAGTCTCCAAGAACTATTATGACATCTTCTTTTGGTATGTTTTCTATCCCCTCCTCTATCTTTTCGTATTATTCTTCTTTATCTTCTATTCTAGCCTTCTCTGTAGGTGCATATACATTCAATAAAGAAATATCGAACGGCTTAGCTTCTATTTTATGCAGTGTGTTGCAATTTACTAAGCCCCACCCCCGTATTTCTGTGGATTTTGGAAATTTATTTTAATTTTTTTTAAATATGTTTTTCTCGAAATGCTCTATCTGGTCAGGTAAAAAAGTTTCATCGATCACCGTTTTACGACCTACTACGACCACAGAATGCATGCCAAACATCTAGAAAAGGTATTAGGCATTTCTTTAGCAAAATTTTGGTAAGGGCATTCGATTCGGACCAGTCTCGAATAGCTCCATGCCAAATTCCAACATGATATCTCCTATACTTGTTACAATGTTCGAGAAAGGAAATATTTCAAGTCACTCTGTATAAAAAATTCCGTGTAAATTGGAATGAATTGAGACAAGGGATCGGATTCAGACGATCGATCGGATTCAGACGATCTGTTTATGATTGTTAATACATTACTTCCACATTCTTCTTCAGTACATGGTCCGGTTTCATAAACATTGTGTTTAATATTTCTCCAAAAGTAGAAATCCATAGTGGTGAGATGAGGCGAACGCAGCGGCCAGTGAATTAACGGGCTATTGCAACTAATCCATTTCAGTAGGAATTTTTTATTCATCCATCTTTGTACATTACCAGCTTTGTGAATGGAGGCACCATACAATAAAAAAATTCATTCATCGTATCTTCAAAGGAAAATGAACCTTTTATTCTGGTGTCTGAAATTCTGCTTCAACACATTCAATCTTTCACAATATTGATTTTTACACTTGATGACCCAGTGAGGATTTTCCGATGCCCAGTATCTCGAATTTTGAGATGAAATTACACCATTTGCTGTAAATGCAGCTTCATCTGTGAACTCCAATCTACTTTCGAGCTCCGAGCGCCAGCCGATAGGCGAGCGCAAGGAACCATATAACGAATTTTCATTATAACCGAGTAACAGACTATACTTTCTCCATGATCAAAAGTTTTAATTGAGTGAAATGAAAAGCATCCAACAATTCGTAAGAAATAACCAACCAAAAGGCCATCTTTCTACCACTTGGCTACGAGGCTTTTACAAAGTTGACAAAAGAAGTGACAGATTGAAGAACGTTTCCCCGCGAACTCTGCTTCATAATTGGATGGAATGAAAATTCAAAATATTGCTAGTTTCTAAGCGGGCTAATCTCACATTCCATTCCTGAATCAGTCGATAAATTATTTAAGATGAATAAGTTTCTTGAAAACTTTAAAAACTATTCAACGATTTTCGATGATAGTCAAGGCTAACATTATTTCCACAACGGTGTAAGAATATTTCTTTATCCATAGAGAGATAATTTTAGTAATTTGTTATTGAATTCGATTTCAGAAATGGCATATTCTGCGATGATCGTGGAGAAAGTAACATTGGTACGTCAGATAGTAAACTGAAACGCCAACAATTTCAAATCTTTTGTGATCAAAAGTTATGAATAGCGGGCCATGTAAATATTGTAAGATTGTCTTATATCAATCATTGACAGTATGCTCAATACTGTGAACAATTTAATCATAATCACCGATCTTATTTATTTGTGGAACTAAAATAGAAAGACAAAAACTCACTTCACCAGAAAAAATTTGTATCGTTAGATTAGTGGGGGATAACGTTATGTCATACAGAGCAGCCGCTGTCGAGTTCAACAGAAGATACCCAAATCGTTACCCTATAGACCACAAAATAGTTTCGAGAATAAATAAACAATTCGAACTAACTGGTAATATAGCAGATTCGACAAGAAGGGGTCAAGAAGGAAGATTAACTGCAAATCAAGATGCCATTTTAGAGAGAGTTGTAGCTGATACTTCTGCTAGCGTCAGACAAATAGCTCTCGACATGGGTCTGGAACACACACGTGTGTGGAGAGTACTGAGGAAGAACAAAAAAAAAACTTTCAAACCCAAATTCCTTCACACACTCAGACCTGGTGATACTGAAAGGAGAATGGAGTTCTGTTTGTGGTCTCAAGGTTTTCATCTAAATGATAATATCTTCCTCAAGAACATTTTATGCACAGATGAAGCTACATTTACAACTAATGGGGTAGTTTCATCTCAAAATTCGAGATACTGGGCATCGGAAAATCCTCATTGGGTCATTCTGAAAAATTGAATGTATGGTGCGGAATTTTAGACACCATTTTTCTTTGATTGGACGATGAATGCTGAAACTGTTCTGAATTTCTTGAATAACCAATTATGGGACATTCTCGAAGAAATCTCCATAAATGTCGTACAGCTATCATTTTTCAATTGGATGGTGCTTCCATCCATAATGCTGGTAATGTACGAAGATGGTTGAACCAAAACTTTCCACTGAAATGGATTGGTCGCAATAGTCCGTTAATTCATTGGCCGCCGTGTTCGCCTGATCTCACACCTCTGGATTTTTACTTTTGGGGAAATATCAAACAGAAGGTTTATAAACGTAGACCAAGGGCTAAAGAAGAGTTGAGACGAAGAATTGTGGCAGTTTGCAGAGAAATATCACCAGGAGAACTTCGAAGAGTTGGACAAAACTTACGCAGAAGGTACGAAAAATGTAAAGAAAATGAAGGGGGATATATAGAACATACAAAGATTTAGAATTATTGGTGTCTCAGTTTTTCATCTGCTTGTTTGATACATATTCCATTTCTTCATGTTTGTTTTCAAAATTTGTTAATATTTAAAAATTAATAATTTGTGTGGAACTAATGTGTTTTCATTAACAATCAGTAAACGGATCGTCTGAATCCGACCCCTTGCCTCAATTCATCCCAATTTACACAGAATTTTTTATACAGAGTGACTTGAAAGATTTCCTTTTCGAAAATTGTAACAGGTATAGAAAACACCCCGTAAAAGATATCATGTCCGATCGAATGCCCTTACCAAAATTTTGCTAAAAAATGCCTAATACCTTTTCTCGATATTTGGCATGCATTCTGTGGTCGTAGTAGGTCGTGAAAAGGTGATTGATAATACTTTTTTACCTGACCAGATAGAGCATTTCGAGAAGAACATATTTAAAAAAAATATCCAAAACCCACAGAAATACTGGGATGGGGCTTAGTAAATTGCATCACACTGTATATTTATGCAATTCTATCATTCATCTCCAGAAATTTCACAATCCACAATAGGTAAACAAATAATATTCAAGAAAACTGTACTAAATATATATTCACTATCCAACAATTATGTAACCGCAAAACAACATCTGTCAAGGGAAGTGATAGTTTCTCATTACAAATAACATTAATCTGATATACCGTACACGGGATAATTTTATCCAGTCTCCTATACATGTAAGAAACTGTTATTACTATGTAATTAACGAAACTAATTAGTCAGTAATAGATATGAGGTATGTTAGAAGTATCGATATTGGCTCACTTATAAGTATGAAAAGTCTCTTCCAGGGTCCTCTGCAACGTACGGGTTGATAATAATAATAATAATAATGTTTATTTTCAAAAATGTAAAAATATTACTAGCACATAAAAGACGATGAAAATAAAACATGAGAGATCACAGAAGCTTGCAAGCTTGTGCGTGATATGCTTATAGATAAAATTCCTAAAATGACAACAGTCAGTATATAGTAGTAATAAGTATAATGTAAAAGTGGTGTACTGAATTATAACGTATACATATAAAAACTTTGAAAGTGTCTGCTATAAAAAAGGAAAAAAGAAGTAAATTGAAAATAATATAGAAGTTTGAAGAGGCATGGAAATATTTGCATGTAAATATCATACTTACTTTACTTTTAGGTAATATAAAAAAAGAAAATGACAATTAATTTAGTTTATTCCGGGTCGATGATACAATGAACAGCAGCCCTTTCCAAGCGTTTAATGAAGTTTTTGAAAATGTTTTTCTCCATTTGAGCAGAATTCAGCGTAAGTAAATATGTTTTGTACATGTCCGGCAGGAAGTTGAAACATTTCCCCGCCAGATATGTGAAGCATCGTTGACCTATTGTTTTTTTTGACGTATGTATTTGAACCATTTGTTTTGTTTTGTTACGTGTTTCATATATATGTTCTATCTTTTTGAGATTACTTTTTTCTTTGAAGATGTATGTAATTAGACTGCATGTAGAGCTGCCTTACGTCCATTAAGTTGGATTCTCGAAATATGAGGTCCGAAGAGTAGGAGGACTGTTTGTTGTATATTAATTTTAATATTCTTTTTTGAAGGACGTCAACTTTTCGTAGATGGCTATATGCAATACCGCCCCAGCTTAGTATTCCGTAGCGCAGACGAGATTCAACAAGGGCGTAATATATTGTCTTGAGGTGATTGATGTCCACCAAGTCTCTCAGATATTTGAATTTTGAAATCATACATCTGAGACACTTTGCTATTGCTTCGGCTTGTACATCCCATCTTAAGTGAGAGTCTATCATCACTCCTAGATATTTTATTCTATAGTTTATTGCAATCTCCAAAGATTTCCCCTGTGTGTTGATGGTTAATTTTTTGTAGCTCGGTAGATTATTCGAATAACTCGTGAATGGAACAAAAAAGGTTTTCTCAATGTTGATGGTCATGAGGCGATGATTGAGCCATTCTATGATATTAACTATGTCAGTTTCCATTTTTTGTTTGAGATCTGTCCAGTTGTCGGCAGTATAAATGATGGCTGTGTCGTCGGCAAAGCTTATTATTTTTCTGTCTCCACCCAACATAAGTAAACCATTGATGTATAATGTAAAGAGGAGTGGCCCAAGCACCGTTCCCTGTGGAACACCATACTCAATGATCCGTTCTTGGCTGAGGGTGTTTCTGATTCTAACGACTTGCTTTCTGTTTCCGAGATAGGTCGTGAACAATTCTAGGACATTGCCACGCATTCCTGCATCCTATAAGACAGTCAACAGTTGTGAGTGACTCACGGTGTCGAAAGCCTTGGCTAGATCCAGGAATAGACATGCGGTAGGTTTCTTATTGTCGACTGAGTTGTATAGCCCTCCCGTTAATTTTGCAATGGCGTCATTTGTGGAAAGACCTTCTTGAAAACCAAATTGCTGAGGGGATATTATTTTAAATGATTTCAAGTAATTTGCGAGACGTGCTTTAAAAATTTTTTCGAAAATCTTCGTTAAAGCTGTCATCAGAGATATTGGCCTGTAGTTCGTCAACATCTTTTCATTTCCTTTTTTAAATATGGGGACGACTACTGCCCTTTTGAAAATGTCGGGCAACACCTGGGTATCCGAAGAAGGGTGCAAAACTTCCTTCTCAAATGGTTCTTAATTTTCTCTAAAATTGTCGTAGACCACCACAAAAAGGCCTAGAATTTTTTTTCTATAAGGACTTTATAAAAATAGTGTAAATAGTTTAGAAGCTTGAGCAGATGATCCAGTAAAATATCTCACCTCCGATTATCCATAATTCCCTAATAATCGTGAGACATTGAACTTTTGTTCCAGGCGAGAAAAGTCGATAGTAGAAAATACTATATGTAACTCAATTGTTGTACTATCGACAAAATGCTGATGAATTGAAACCATAGCGTAAAAATCAATCACTAATTCATTTTAGCGTAAAAATCAATCACTAATTCATTTCTAAGTATACCAGAGCCATTGTGAAAATAAAATTCACAATTCTCGCTTCTTTGCGAGTTTCCAACAAGAAAGAGGTTTGGCATTGAAACGAAGTGGTAGCAGCTCTCGGGTGCTAATTCAATGGATATTGTCATGAAGTATATACGGGTTGTCCCGTTTATATGAAATTTGTAAGATTTTTTTTACCAATACTTTAGCATAAAACATTTTTATATACTGATGATGCCACTTTGGCCACTCATGAAGATACGCCTGAAGAGCTCATCACAAAAATGTTTGTATTGTCAAGAAGAATTCTTTGATAGTCAATTTTGCTAAAGCTAAAACCGTTTGTATGCAAGTTTGCACCAGAAATGAAATGCAAGAATATAGTAGAGTCTCAGTCAAGTCCACCAAATTTGGAGTTGGAACACTCAAATTGATCATACCTATTTGAAAAAAATTCGTTAACATTTACATTGTTGCAAATCATAAATGAAAAATATTTTTTACATAAAATATTCATAGATTTAGAACTAAAAAATGCGTTTCTTAGACGAGGATTATACGATTAATGTTTAACTATAAACAAGTAATCATTTCAAAGAACATGAAATTCCAACATTATTGTCTATAGAGGGTTGGCTAGTTATTCAGTTGAATAACCCTAACAATTGACCTTATTATTATTTATTGTAACTTGTAAGCAATATCGATTCATTCATAATTAAATATCAAAACGGAACACAAGTGTATTATTCAAAGAAACAAATTGAAGTAATACCAAGTTTATCACATGGCGATCCTGCCTTAGAATCAAATGGAACTGGAATTTTCATCGAGCTAAATTGTTTTACACAAAAATGGAATTTACGAAATTGAAAGAAAAAATATTATCAACCAAGCTAGAAAAAGGGATGGAAAAACAAATGCAGAGGAGACTTATCAATATTGGAAACGTTGGTCATTGGATATTGGAAAAAACGATGCGAATTGGAAGCAATCAGTTGAGGAATTGCATAAAATAAAGTTATACCCAGATGAAAGCCTATCGAACAATGAAATCCACTTACTGTAGGAAGATATGTCTAACCCAAATGAATTCAAGTACCTTGTTGAAGAAGTGAGAGTCTTTCATAGGAATCTACAGAAGGACAATGCTGAAACACGAAGAGACAAAGAAGTTACACGTCGTAAGTTTAAAAATTTAGAAAAGTTGAGGGATCAATATCGTTGTTTAGTGGATAAATACAATAAATATAGGGTAGAAGATGATATTAGGAATGAAATTAGGACTTATGCAATATCTATCGAGCAATATTTTAGGGAAATTGATGAAAACTTAAAAAGTAGAATTGGTGAATTTTATGACAAATCCATTACTCTTTCCTCCAATATCGAAGTCATTATACGCTCCTGTTCAGACTCAAGTGAAACAGACAACATGACAGAAAAGTTCGATTTAAGATCTGCTGCAAGCCTACTGCCCGTTATGGACGGTACAGAGAACGTAACGAAACAGCTTATTGATTCCATTGAATTGTATGATGCGTTATTAGATGATAAAAAGTTACTAACCACATATATTTTAAAAACGCGATTGTCTCAAAGTGCGAAAATTAGAATGAATAGAACATATGTCAGTAATGCACAATAAATTTTGGATTTAAAGACTCATTTTATTACTAAATAATCTATCTCATTTCAAATGCACAATGCTAAACAAAGAAACTGACGATTTCGGCAAATCAATAGAAGAACTTTTGTATTTTGGAAATTCTGCATTTTGAAGGGATATTCGATCAGAAAATTTCACGAATACATTATAATATGGACTAAATGCGTATTGCAAGAACGGTTCATCTTGTGTAATCAATGTCAGTTGAAGAGTTGAACCGTCAAATTGACGTTTCTATATTTACCGTCATTGTCATAACTATGAAAATGTATACACAAGCCAGAAGCGAAACACCGTTTTGAAAATACCTTGGGCTGGAGAAAGTGTTTTCAAAAAGTCCTGTTCCCATTGGTTCAAAATGAGAAAATTATGGCATTTGATTGGTTTATATAATATGAGGGAAATTAAAAAAATGATATTGAAAATATACCTATTTACAACCGTGAAACTGTTCCTGATAATTCTCAACTTCCATCTACATTATCCAAACCGTTTTTTCGTTCCTGAATTGAATATAGAAAATGAAGTCAGTTTTTATTAAATGGCCTTAATTTTGTAAGAATAGCTTATAGGGATTCGTTGCTAACATTTCTAGTTGATACAGGTGCATCTGTCAGCATAATTTTTAAACAATATGTAAACAAAAGTGAAGTTATTGACCATTCAAAAAAAATTCTAATAACTGGCATATCTGGGTCAACAACTTCTGAAGGTAAAGCTTATATTACATTACAAACGAATGATACAAAAATGTGTCATCCATTTTTGCTGATGAAAGCTTTTGATAATTATATGCATGGAGTATTAGGTTTAGATTTTTTTCATAACCACAGCGCAATAATTGACTACGAGAAATTTTTATTTTCATTCTGGGAAAACAATAGTAAAATTTCACTATTAGAGTGCATTCTAAGCATATGTTATATACTTCGGTGTCACCACGATGTGAAACAATTGAATTTGTTCACGTTGAAACAGCTGATGATTGTGTTGCAGATATTGCGGCTCCTTTGAATCATTCAACAAGGAAAGGTGTAACATTTAATTAGACGGACGAATGCCAAAAAGCTTATTATACATTGAAATTATCACTGAAAAGTCCTTCTATACTGCAATATCAAAATTTTTCTCCAGATAATATTATTTTCACTCTCGGGTGTGATGCTTCGGGGTATGCAATAGGAGCTGTTCTTTCAAATGGAGATGACAAACCCTTTGCATATGCGAGCAGATCTCTCAATGAGGCAGAAAGAAATTATCCTTCTATACATCGAGGAATTTTATCTATGGTTTGGGCCGTAACATATTTCAGACCTTATTTGTTTTCGAAAAAAATTGTCATTTTCACAGACTGATGGACCCATCAAGCAGACTCACAAAATTCAGACTTGTTCTCGAAGAATATGATTTTGATATAGAATATATCAGAGAAAGAGACAACGTAGTAGCGGACGCATTATACAGAGGTGAAATCTCTTCTGATGAATTGAAAACTATGCAAAGTAATGTGGTGAATACAATGTACGTCATAACGAGAGCTCAAGCAAAGAAAACAGTTGACACGAAGAATCTCTCGAGGAGTATTATTAATTCTGACGAAAGGATTGATCACCCTGGAGTTATAGAATTTATAAAACGTCCCAGAGACTCGTATCAGCTATGTCCCGTTTCTACTATCGATTTCAATAAAATTGCTAGGACTGAAAAGTACTTTTTTGTTGGAAAATTGATATGTAATTTTGTTACTTGTGTCAGGATACTCGATCGAAAATTGACACAGGTACAGGTATTTGTGAAGAATGTGATAATCCGGAAATTATAATTTTGAAAAATGAAAAGTGCGCACAAATTTTAAAGGAAGTATTGAAATACCGCAAGAAAATACAAAATTCATGAGTCAAAATATCGATAGTAAAGGACGTAAATCGTGGATGAAACATATATTAATAATAATACTCCCTCATAAACACTCGTTGAGTGTACCCAAAGGCATAGCCTGTGCGGGTAGAGGATGGCTATTATTATTATTTGCCGTGGCGCTCTGGGGCGACTTACTGATGTTTTAGGTGATGTATTCACTTTTCAGCTGCAGGAAAACCCAGAAAACCTACAGCACCACCTCGTGTGGTCGATGTGCACTCCAAGCTAGCACTAGACGAGATTGGCATCTAGACAACTCACAATACACTTGCTTTTTCAACAAGGCATGCGGCCGCCTATCGATCCGATATAAAGTAGTTGAGAAAAATTCTCGTACCTACATCGGATTCGAACCGACTATCGCTATGCTGGAGTTTCGAACGGCCTGTGCATTAGACCGCTGATCCACCGACCACCTTTATTATAATCCTGAGGCCTAACAACAATCTGAACAATAGGTTACCAAGGGGGAATCTGCACCATAAAAGGCGAAGACAGTTCGTTCGGCCGAAAAGGTTATGGCGACTGTCTTTTGGGAATCGCAAGGGATAATCATCATCGACTATCTGGAAAAGGGTAAAAGTATTACAAGTATATATTATTCATCGTTATTGGACCGTTTGAAACCCGAGCTGCAAGAAAAGCGCCCGCTATTGGCGATTGTAATCGCGGGTTTTCCGTAGTGCAACGGACAATGGCAGTAGTGAGATGTAGAAGAGAAGACTGCTGAGGGAGTCTTCCTGAAACACGTCCCTTCTAAAGATAACTTGCTCTGTTTGGACTCTTGACTTGACCTGATGTTGTGGTAAAGCGAGTCCTCCAGAGCGGCATCAGCTGTTCAATGCATCTCACTATTTGATCGGGTACCGCAAGGCATCTGAGCAAATGCATGGTGAGCTCATGCGATTTTGTATCAAATGCCTTGCGATAGTCGATCCAGACCATTGAAAAGTTACACTTATACTGCACGGAGTCCTGCGTGATGCATCTGTCAATCAGCAGGTTCTCCTTGCAACCAGCGACCCCCCTTTTTTGACCCTCTTTGCTCATATATCCGTTCATACACCGGCACAACTGCGGAGAGTATTCGCATGTACAAGATGCGTGTAAACATCTTATAACATGCGTTGAAGCATGTTATCGGTCTGTAGTTCTTCGGATCAGACAAATCTCCGTTTTTGGGGATTAGCACGGTTCGCCCCTCGACAAACCAATCCGGAATCTGCTGCTCCCCATCTAGCCATGAGTTGAAAACTCTTGCTAGATGGTGGTGGGTACTTGGAATTTTTTTCCACCAGTAGTTATTCAGGCCATCAGGACCTGTAGCAGCAAAATTCTTCGAGCCTTTGAGGGCCCGTCGAACTTCTTCCGGGGATATCGGATTGTGCAGTTCATTGAGCTTAGGCTGACGAAGCCTCCTGCAGAAAGCTTCGAACTGCGCTAGGGCTGGAGTATCTACGTTGAGTGGTTGCGGAAATTCGTAAATACCTTTCCAGAAGGTTTCTACCCGATCAGCCGCCGGCGGGTTTTCCACAACACGTGGAGGCTCTTGGAATAGGCGAGAAGGTTCATCTCGGAACTTTATGTTTTCCGCGATGCTTCTCGCCCGCCTCACTAGTGACTTTTTTGCAGCCACCAGTATTCGTATCCTATCAAGACAGTACTGTTTGATGGTTAACAGCACGCCTTGATTTAGTGTGTGGTGAGCTCGTCTTAAATTTGCGGCAATTCGCCGCACTGCGGGCGTGAAGGGCCTATTGGCCGCCACGTAGTCCGCCACACACTGGAAACGAGACTCGTGTTGTCTTGCTGACCTGATCTTAGCTTCCATCTTGTGAATGCGTCGCTCATGCCTCCCAATCAGAGGGTTGGTATCCCTCTTCTCCGTTTGGGACAGAGCCTGAGCGGCGTCATACACGGCAGAGTTGATCTGCCAGATGTCAGCCTCTTCTGAAAGGACATCGTGAATCTCCGCATCCACCCGAGCCAGTTGTTGTGACTTCAGGGGCTTGGTGTTATGCAGCGCCCTGCGGGTTCTGATGCCTCCTCTACAGCCAGATCGACGCGTGGCATATCTGCCACTTCTGCCACTGCGTCAACCGGCTGAGGAGGGGCTCTAACATAGCCCCTATTATTATTATTATTATTATTTTAATCCGTTAGGAGTTACCCAGACAGGCCCTGTCTCCGAAGCCCCGACACTTCCGGAGGGCGCGCTGGTGTATCATTAACCCCAGTGAACACTCCCCACGTCTGTGGGGTGAGTGATTACTGGGTCCGAAAGTCATGTGCCCTGAGAAGACGGAGTGAACCAAGAATTACGGCCTTCTGCATTCTTACGGCCAAGTTTTCTGCCGCATCATGGCAAGCCGGTATGATTTTCAAATTTGAGAGCAGTGTGACCATCATTCCACCAAGAACCCCTATTATCAGAACCACCATCTTGACAGAATGGTTTGGATAAAGCCTGCGGAGTTCAAAGAGAAGATCTCGATATTTAGTCCGTTTTTTCTCCTCTTTTCGGACGATGTTCGTTTCGCCAGGAACTGAAAACTCAATGACGAAAATCGTCCTACTTTGATGGTCGAGGAGTACTACATCAGGCTTATTGTCTGAGGGTGGGGAATGAATGAATATTCGGCACTTCTCATTCTCCACCACGGACTCAATATCCCCCGGAGCATAAGGCAACACCGGTGTCTCGTCTACACCGTACGAGTGTCGTAGATGGTAGTACAACACTCGTAGGGCCGCGTTATGTCTGTGGATATAGGCTGAGACCGCATAAGCTGGACAAGCTGACAGCAAATGCATTATGGTCTCAGCTGCCCCACGACACGCTCTGCAACTATTGTCAGGGACCTCTATACCCATCACGCGACTGCGGTAGACGAGAATGTTAAAGACACCATCCTGGCAGGCCATTATGAATCCCTCGGTTTCCGACTTCAGCCCACTTGACCTGAGAAAGGCAAATGTCAGGTTTCTGGATAAGCCAAGGTCTTCAATGTTCTTGAAGAAGACCCCATGCATTGGCTTATCCCTATGTAGCTGTAGAAGCCTGTCACACTTCGCAGCTTTCACGTGAGCTTTTTGCTGAACGGGATCCAACTCGGTGACAGAGTTTGGGTTCGTCCGTTCAGTGTCGAATACGAGACCGAGTTCATCGGCTGCACGGGTTGCTGCCTTGAAAATAAATGCTCCAATCCCTGCTTTTTCGTGAACTCCTGATGACTTTACAGGCCCCATCCAGTACCATTCTGTTGTGTAGACACTCCAAACTCAAAAGTCCACGTCCTCTCCGTTGTCTAGGGAAGTATAACCGTGGAACAGACGATTTAGGATGCAAGCTCCTATAAAGATGCATCATTTTGCGAGTTTTTACGTCGAGTTGTCGCAGCTCTTCCTGAGTTCATTTCATTACTCCAAAGGAGTGAAGTAGAATCGGAACGGCAAGCATATTAGTTGCAGCAACTTTGTTCTTCCGCGACAGTTCTGAAGACCAGATCTGTCGGAGTTTGTGCTGATACTTGCCGCGGAGAGAGTTTTTAATGGTAGCTACCTCTAGGGTATGGCGTTGTTCCACCCCTAGGTACGTATACGTCTCTCCGGCATCCAGATGATGTAGGATGCTTATTATTATTATTATTATTATTATTATTATCATTATATGTACATAATTATTTTAAAATAAATTCTCATTTCCATTAAATCAAGCCAAGCTCCTCATATTGAGTTTGTGATCTGTTATGCAATAATTTATTTTCTCTTTTATAGGAAGTGGAACAATTGAGACAAGAAAAGCTGGAAATTGATCAACAGTTACGTAACATTCATGGATCAAGCCTTGGTTCCATGCAGAGCTTGTCGATGAATAGACGAAATGATCGTGGATTCAATTCTGATATCGATGGTGGAAATCGATTTAGTAGAGGAGGTTCAATGCGTGGTCGTGGAAGAGGTCGAGGCAGGGGTGATAGATACAATTCAGGTAATACAACATTTGGTAATATCGATTTGGATTAAACTGAGTATGCACTCTATGATAGATTATAATCGCTGGCTTCGGACTGGTACAGGAAGTTATAAAAAAGGCGTCACTCTAGTGGTAAACAAACTAGTTAATTGTGAATCTCTTGTGGACATAGCTATTTTGGGATTTAAACCGTCCACAGTCTGAACGTTGAATGTACACAACTGAAGAAGGTATACCACCCTTCTACACTTGTCAAAAAATGACAAGGAACGAATTTTCTTCTCAAAATCAAACATTTAGTCAATGCCTTGTTCTGCCTCCATTGAACACTATCAGGTGTTCCTTTGGAACCTCTTATTTGTGTGTATTTCTTTCTTATTTTTAAATTTTGACCATATTTTCCAGTATGAGTTAGTTTTGAGATAATCAGCTCTATGCTGTAGCATAGGGCTGAATGGCAATGTGATACTGGGAAAATTACTCCATTTACTTGATCAGTATTATTCAAGCATTATGTAGGTACATAACTTTCTCATTGCTGGGCCCATAGAATATTCTCAAAAAAACCTGTGTGAAAAAAATTCCAAACGTCAAATATTTATTTATTGATTTATATTGAAAACATTCAGATAAACTATTTACATGCATCCAGTTACATACAGTGTGTCCATAAAGTAACACCCCCCGTTAACTTTTGAGCGGATTGGAATTTTCGCATGAAATTTTTTTTTGGTTGAATGGCAGTTCATAAGCTACGTTCTGACGACAAAAAAAATGTATATCTTTCAAAATGGCGGCCCGACGCCATTTTGAAAGAGTTTTTTAAATGGCATGGGAGGTTGAGTGATACCTCATTCGAAACGTCTCACAATTCTCTATACGTCCCCAAAACTTCAAATAAAAATATACATCCAAAACAAAATGGCGGTACATAATGTTATGTACCGCTATTTTGTTTTGGACGAATATTTTTGTTTAAAATTTTGTTGTTGTGTAGAGAATTGAAATGCAATTCAAACGATGTATCACTCGACCCCCATAAAAAAAAAAAATATTTTTTTTTTGTTTTCAAAACGAAGCTTATGAACTACCATTAAACCAAAAAAAATTCAAAACAGAATTCCAATCCGTTCAAAAGTTATCATGGGTGGGGTTACTTTATGGACACACTGTATAATAAGTGTCTTACAAAAGTATCGGAACGGTCTCATATTTCAAAAACGGCACTGAGAAAATTTACGAAAATTCCGACAGGGTAGTTTTTGATGTTGCCCGATTCAACGATGATAAAGGCAATGTTGCCAAATCAACAGTTTTCCAGATATTGAGGGTAACTCAATTTTTTTAAATGAAATACCCTATTTGTTTTCATTGCAATCAATTCAGCGACGCCTCATTATTTATGTCTCCAAATATAAGATTTAAAATTAATGTAGTTTTTGAAATGTGACGACATGGCTTTTTCGTTCAAAAGTCTGGGAACGCTCCAATATTTTTAATACGGTTCAAGAAAAACTCTTGAAATTTTATACAAGATGGTTTTTGATGATGTCCGAATCAATGGTTATATCTGCAATGTTGCCAAATTAACAGTTTTTCAGATATTGCGGGTAACTCAATTTTTTCATTGCAATCAATTCATCGCCCGGTCATCACTCATGTCTCCAAATATCAGAATTTAAATTAATGTGATTTTTTAAATACAACAACATGGCTTTTTCGTTCAAAAGTTTGGGAACGGTCCAATATTTTCAATACGGTCCATTATATAAGACGGATTTTAATGATTCCCGAGTCAATGGTGATATTGGCAATGTTGCCAAATCAACAGTTTTTCAGATATTGAGGGTAACTCAATTTTTCCAAATGGAAAACCCTATTTATTTTCATTGCAATCAATTCATCGCTCCGTCGTTACTTATGTCTCCAAATACCAGAATTTGAATTGATGTGGTTTTTGAAATATGAGAACATTGTTCATTGAAATGTCTGCTAACAGTCCAATATTTTCAAAAGGGTTCGAGAAAATATCGTGAAATTTCATATAAAATTTGCTAAACAATAGCCCTTGCGGTCATAAAATTCCCTTAAGGTATTAGTTAGCATTAGAGGCGTGATTAAAAGAGCTGCCTGACATATTCTATTTTTTAAATTTCTAAATTTGCTGATTGCTCAAACTAGATCAATATAAAATCTGGTATTTGGAGACATAAGTAATGAGACGTCGCTGAATTGATTGCAATGAAAACAAACAGGGTGTTCCATATGAAAAAATTGAGTTATTGTCAATATCTGAAAAACTGTTGATTTTGCAACATTGCCGATATCACCATTGAAACGGGCATCATCAAAACCGTCTTGTATAAAATTTCACGAATTTTCCTTGAATCGTAATGAAAATATTGGAACGTTCCCAGACTTTCTCTTGAAATGCATAGTTCTTCATTTTTTGCAATAGTACGTAATGGTTAACTCTATCAAACGCTTTGGCTATGGGATGTGTGAATTTCAGAATTGTTCATTCTATGTGCTCGATATTTACTGATAACAGACCCTGCATGAAAACATGGAAAATTGGCTAAATTCTATCATGTTGTATCATGGATCGTTAGAAAAATGTGTAAGTTTAGATGATTTTGTATGTGTCGTTTCTAAGATATAAGCGGTCAAAGTACGTGAAAACGTCATAGTTGGATCGGATTGATAGAAAAATTATATCCAATTATAAGCTTAATCAATGATATTACATAAGGGTCTACTTATACGGGGCATAGTAAAAAAGGTCGTATTGCGGATTCATTTTTCTAGCACTATTCTAGAGCAGACAAGTCATGTTTTGGTAAGACATCCTAGTTTCAGTATGTTCTAGTTTATTGAAACATATTTTGTTTCTGGATAACTCGAACTGTTTGAAATAAGAATTTTTAAAATGTTGAAAAATAACTTTAAAAGGAAAACAATTGACAGATCGTTTTTGACTACAAAAAAAAAAAATTCATTGGTACTGTTGATTAAACAGAAGATAAAGTGAATTTGTAATGAATTCAGTTGTTCAAGTTACCTTTCATTTAGATAAAGGGTGTGCTAAATTTCTTTTAGGCATTCATAATGTTCTTATTGAATATATCAAAAACTGTGTTGGTAATTTGGACCTAATTTTACTCATAGCAATTTAAAAATGTCGACTATAATCTATGGAAGTTTTTTCAACTTTGTATGTTGCGTTTCTGAGATATGCAATTTTGAAGTTTACGATATTACGATATTACGATATGTGTGGTTGTTACTGACTATCGATAGTTAAATACTTTGAACGAGAAAATGTCTTTTTAAAAAACAATTTATTTTATACAGGACTGATCGACTGTCTCTGACAAGAGTTACAATGAGAATGAATAATAATATAAGAATAGTTTTCTCGCAGATAACTGAGATGAGTAGTTTCTTGGAATCCTGGCTAGTCAGCGAAGCTGCATCAGCATCTTCCCTGGGAATGGACGTTTTCTGGCTACATAACTCCTCCCTCCTTAGGACGAGAAAATAAGGGAGTTATTTTGTCGGGTTGGAACCATTTCCGTTTCTTGGACGTCTTCTTCATTTTTTGCTTTCTTTGGGCAGCACCATCCGGTTATGTTCCATTTTTGGTTCAGTTTGTCTATGAACACTAGGAACGATATCGATAAAATGAGTCCGAGGAGAATGCCGAATATTAGAGTACTGCTGTTAGTGGGAGTTTCTGATTTCCTTATAGGCTTCAGTTGATTCACCATGTTGTTTATTTTATAAATTTCATCTAGGTTGAGCTTGGTGAAGTTTGGCGTTTCATATAATTTTGGTGTTTCTATATTTTCGAATTGGAATTTGGGTAAAATTAATGGTTTACCCTGTCGAATCCTCACGTCGTTGAAGAATTTCTTATGATTTACTTGAATTTCACAAGCATGTGGAATTTTGACGAGAGTGGGTAGTTTTATTTCCGTATATCGATCGGATTTGCATTTCGAAAATATCCTTTCCTCTTCAATTGGGATGATCAGGACTTCTTCTTGAGTGACTTGCTCGGTGATTGATTCCGCTAGATTGATTTGGAGTGGTGGACAATTTGCCGGAAGATTTCCTTCGATCAGCTGGGCTGTGCAATGGTCCTCGGGGTAGTAGTCTTCGGTGCAGTAAAACGTTTTTCCAACAGTGGACATGCATTTGACTCGAATTGGATCTTCTAAACTGCTCGTGCCAAATAGGGGCATTTGGGAATGAAAATATGGTGGTTTTGTATGATGGGGTACAGGTGGTAGAATGTAAAGACCTCGCTTCTGATGATAGGGACATGAAAACCTAATAATAAGTCAATATATTATCGAATTTAGGTATTTCTGAATGTTCATAGATTTTTTCCAGATATTCTAACATTTTTTCCAAATCGGAGCTAGATATTATTGAGTTGTGTAAAGCATTTAGTTTAGCAAATGTAATCGCATCTTCTAGATTGTCAATAAATGTTATTATATTTTGGCAATCCAAAATTATTTGTGAAAGTATTCCCTGAAAGCTGATATAGTCGATTAGTTCACCAATGGTTTTTTGAACTGTCACCTGAAATATTTTCAATCCATTTTCAAGTTTTTCTTGATTTTCGTTGAGAGTTTGAATAGTTTTATTGTAGTAATTGATTAATTCTTTAGATAAAGATATTTGCATGTTTACTTCATGAATTATACTGTCTTGGTTTTGTTCTAAAATCGCGATGCTTTCGTCGTATCGTTTTCCGTCATCTGCGTCAAGGGTGCCAAAAAGCCATTTATCAATTTTTCCAATGCCATTTATCAGCCCTCTTTTTATACGAATATGGGGTTGAAGATTTTCTAATTTACTTTTGGTTGTGCCTATAAGATAATCGGTTCTCATAAGCATGTTTGCTGATAGACCGTGATAGGATATAGGATTGGTGATATTTTCGTTACTGAAATTATTTTTGATTGACCTAAAATATTTATCTAAATTATTCAATTGATTGATTATTGGATCTAGATCAAGATAATGTAAAAATGTATGTTTATTATATACAATTTTAGCGTCTCCTAGTTTAATGGGTAGGATAGGGTTGTTTATGGTGGTAGTTTGAATGTTTTCAAAATTACAATGTACTTGGAGTACGTGAAGTAGTAGGTATAGGGTCAATAACTTCATTTTCATTATTTCCCTGTAACAAAGGTTTTTCATTAGTCTTGAGTTTTCTAGCTATACTTTTGTGGAAAATTCCTTTGTCGGTTTTCAGTTTAGTTCCCAAATCTTCGAGTATTTTCGTTTTCTTAAATTTGGGTTTGTCTTTATGTCGATCCTTTGTATGATGATACTTTTTGTTTGGTAAAGTCCGGGGGTTCATTTCGGGTTCAGAGGATACGCTTGGCCATATCGAGAAAAGGAATCGATAATTGTCGAAAAACTCTGATTTGAAATTTTGAAAGTGTCAATATGAATGTGTTCGAACTGTTTCGAAGTGGTGGGGGTTAAATTGAATTTTATTATCGGTGGATTCCGATCATACTTGTTTTTCTGGCAGATTTCACAATTATTGACATAATTTTGAATATCGTCTGCCATTTTTGGCCAATAATACCTTGAACTGAGTGATGGTTTCATTTCATTGATACCTCTATGGCATGTTTTTTTCACGTAGTAAAACTCAAGTTTCTGTTTTTGTTCATCTAGGGTTTCTACATCGGTAAGGAAAGTAGGACAATGAACTATTTTGAAGGATGAATTTTTGAATAATTTTTGGACAGTGGTACTGAAGATTTCCAACAAAGTGAGGGTTTTGAAATGTATGACATATGTTTGCTTTAGGTTTACATGCTCTTGGTGAAGTTTGACGATGTTCTCGCTCATGTTTATATTGGGCAGTGTACCGTATGATCAAAAATTTTCGAAAATTCTCTCCATTCTATACTTGGTCTCGTTTAGGTCTCCAATAGAAATAATTACTTGATTTTTATAAGTATTGACTGAACGTTCTGAAATGGGGATAGTACATACAGGTTCTTCGAGAGAAGTATGCACTGTTTCTCGGTCGGAATAGTTTTCATTCGCTGGAGGTGGTACAATGCGAACATCTGATAATATTTTGATTTTGGGTGGAATGACTGGTGGTTCTAGAATTTCTTGAATCACTTTTTAGTCTAGATTTGGAATATTTTGGGGGTTTGCCAAATAATCTTCAATCAGATCATTGACGTCGCCAGGGTTGTATTGTGTTGATAAAGTTTCAAGTGCGTTCAAGTCAATATCGTGGGGATTTCTGAAAAAGGCGTCGGCTGCTTGATTGCATTTTCCTTTCCTTCAACGAAAAGAGCCACTGAAGAGGTTTGTGGTCCAAAAATATCGTGAACTTCTGTCCAAACAAATATGGTCTGAAATATTTGCAACTCCAGACGATCGCAAGAAGTTCTTTTTCGATAGTCGAATAGTTGACTTCTGCTGGGTTCAGTGTTCTCGAGGCGTAACATATGGGGTGGTTATTTTGGAACAATATGGACCCTAAGGCGTAGTTTGATGAATCTGTTGTCAATTCGAATGGTTTTTCAAAATCGGGATATGCTAGGACGGGTTCTGAAGTGAGAATAGATTTACAAATGTTGAAACATTCGATAAATTCAGTAGTGTGTGATCTAGAACTACCTGTATCGATAAGTAATTTCATTTTTGGGTGCCTAATTTCGACATAAGGAAGGGCGTTGTTACTAGAAACGTTTATTTCAGCTAAGTGTATTGTTCTTCTTGGCTGGTTTGCTGAAAATTTTCAGTTTCGTTAAAGTTCGTGTCGTCAGTATATTGGTCTTGAGAGTACGACTGCTGAACATTGGTGTTTTGTTCAGTGTATAGGTTTTGATCGGGGTAGTACGCACTTTCGTCGTGATTGGGGTTTTCGGTATACATTTCGTCGGGAATTGGTTCTTCGTATTCATTCGAGAATAATTCTTCCGATACGAATTTGGGTTTTTGATTTGATTGGAAAAATCGCTGGTTGTTCTGGAAGTTATTTTGATATTGATTTCTGAAATTCGGCCTGGGTTGTTGGCCTTGTGGAAAAGGTCGATAAGATATCCTGGTAGGGTTTCTAGAAGTTGTTGACATGGGTTCTGGTTTGGGTATGATTTGCAGGAATCTGTTTGGGCTTGAATACATTTTGGGGAGTTCCGAAAACTTCTCGATTAGTTGGATATTTTTGAGAGGGTAGTTGTCTTGGCTGTATATTTAAAGGTTGACTGGGCCAAATAGGCCTCGTAGAAAAATTGGGGTTGGAGAAATTAGAGTTATTTTGATAGGATTGCTTTTGCGAGTGACTTGGCCTTTGCATTTGAACATTGTTTGTATGTACGTTGGGTATATATGTCTGTCTGATGTTATGTGTATTAAATTTTGGCCTAAAGTTTTCGTTTAAGTTACCATACATTTTTTCAAAATTTTCATATTCATTTACATACGCCATTGCGTCTTCTAAGATAGCAGGTTTCTTGAGATGCATATCATTCCTCAAGACATCTGTACACCCTGCAATAAATGTACTAAGGGCAACTTTATCATTGTGTGAAATTTGATAAATTTTTGCATCTTTATTTAGATTTAAATCATTGCTTACTCTCTGTACGACACTACTTCTCAACAATTGTAACCTACTTCCAAAACTAAGTAATTCTTCTCCTTTGTGGGGTCGACTTCTGGTTAACTCTAGTACTAAGCAATCTAAATCCCTTTGATCCGAAAAGCATTGATTGATTGCATTTTTCAGGGAGTCCCAAGTATTGAGTTCGGCCCTGTTTCCTACCATAAATTCTGCTTTTCCTATCAATTTTTCTTGAATGCACTCTAGAACATACTCATTCAGAGTTTCATCATTATAAACTGCATAGGTATTGATCAAATTATCACACCTATCAATAAATCTATTCAATGTATTACTATCACCATCGAATGGTTTGATATTATTCCATCTGGATTTGAAACGATTCCAGTTGACAACTTGGGGTTGTGCTGGTTCTACTGGTGGGACGATATTGAATGCTAATGAATTCCTTATACACGAAATTGATTCACTGGGAGTTGAATTTTCTCCAAATGATAACGTATTCAATCTATTTAAAATTTCATCAATATCATTCATGAATATTCGTTGCTAAGTTTCGAAGTTATTCTTACTATTAATTGTCTAGAATAGACAGCAATTCGTTCGCGATGAAGAGCCCTAAATATCTTCACCGAAGTCCTTATACAGAGGGTTCAGTAAAGGTAAGAAGGAATATTTGGCACCTACAGGTTATTTTTGGATATCCAAATCCGTGTAGTCTCCGGTTCCTTCTTCGTTGATTCTGCGTAACTTTTGGGGGTCGAGTCGTCAGCTTGTCTGCTCGTTCGGGATATCCTCAATGTATTGATGTCGAATTGTGCTTAAGGGGTAGAAACTCCACGACGCGAAAAAGTTCTTTTTACGCACTGCACAAATCCTACCACGACTGCGCCAGTTAAATACTTTGAACGAGAAAATGTCTTTTTAAAAAACAATTTATTTTATACAGGACTGATCGACTATCTCTGACAAGAGTTACAATGAGAATGAATAATAATATAAAAACAGTTTTCTCCCAGATAACTGAGATGAGTTGTTTCTTGGAATCCTGGCTAGTCAGCGAAGCTGCATCAGCATCTTCCCTGGGAATGGACGTTTTCTGGCTACATAACTCGATAAAACAGAACTTCATGGGACCTTTTGTTAAATGGAATTCTGTTTCATAACTTTTCGAAATCAATACAACCCAAACTGGACTCGACAACAAGATTGAACTCAATAATAACCAAACTAACGAACAAGTTGAGAATAACGACTTTAAACGTAAAAACTCAATTAATATTATCAATACTTCCAAAAGAATGGTTCACTATTTCAGATATTTTAGATATGAGAAATATAAGAGGTATAAACAAGATCTTAGACGAACTAAAGTAATTAATATATCTCATCAGGTAGATAAATCATAGTTTCGGCCTATTAGTCATCACTGAAACACGACAATTAATTCATAAATTGATAAATAAATCGAAAACAGTTTTTAATAAAAAATAATTCAAGGAGTGTTAAATATTTCGTTTAAACAGAAACAGCTCTTTCAGATCGCTCCTATAAAAATGTCATTTAAGTGTTGTAAATCAAAACCATTTATTCAATATGTGTGTGAAAATTGTTCATCTGTGTATCATCGAAGTTGTCTACAAATGAATTACAAAAATGGGGTGAAATTTCTACATGATAATATAATAATGTGTTGTGCGGAGCAGATCGGAAACAGCCCAACTGAAGTAAGTCTACTTGAACAGACCATAAGTGATATATCAGCCGATAACCATATGAAAGACAAGTTTATGGAGAAATTGAACAAGGAAAAGAAATCTTGAACAATGCTCTGCAACTAGAATCGAATTCCATGAATCACGTAGTGACCATACAAAAACGGTTTCCGTAATGAAAAAACTCAGACAAACTACAACAAAAAGTAGTGAAATGCGCAAAAACAACAAAATGCAATGAAACCCAAACCAACCCAATTGAACAAGAAAGGAGAGAAACCTCGAAGGAAACGATGAGACTAGTTTTTATAGATGCCAATACTCAAACATATATAAATATAAGTAAGCAGGAAAAAACAGCTGGGCTAAAAATGATTAATGCATCCAAACAGACAGCGATTACCACTACATCGTTGCCAAAGCCAAATATTTTTCACGAAATTTCTGAGCTAAAATGTGGGGTGGCAAACAATGAAGTGAGCGAAAGCAAAAATAAATAAATGGGTGTTGAAAATGGAGTCAAAACTGAATTTTTGGATTCTCGTAAGACTGAAGAAATTTTGAGCAATGTTCACAAGATAGGAAAAATCAAGAAAAATAATATACATGTCAAGAAACAGTCACCGAGCAGGAAGAAACATTTATGACGACCAACACGACGAATGGAGATATAAACTCACTGGGCCTGCTCGAGGAAATAAAAGGAACTTGTTATATCACATCCGAGAAGGATCATGACACAAGGGCATCTCAACAAGTTATATTGAGTAATATGATAAAGAAACGAATATTCATTCTGGGGGATGACTATGCAAAGGGGTTTGCTAGAGTTATGCAAACATTTGTCGATAGTGAAAATTTTATTTTATAATCGAAGAACATGTACAATCGAATGTTGAAATCTCCAAGCTAACAGAGAATATATTTGATCGGATGACACAATACGGAGGGGAGGATTTTGTTCTCGTGATGTTCAATACACATAATATCAGCAATCAGGTTTGTCTTAACCGAGCTTTGAAAAATATAATACCTATTAGTAAATTCCCAAATCTCTTGATAACCACTGAACAAAATCACCCCCTTGATAGAATAATTATAAATAATGTGAATAGGTATATAGGTAGATATCACAATTCAACAAGAAATTCGTCAATCAAATTTCAAGTTGATTCAAAAGTATCCAATAGCAAAATGTGCATTTTGGACAATATAAAGAGGTTCGTTCTTGAGACTAAAGATATCCATCTAGCTTTGAAAACAATCAAAATTAATAACGGCGTCGTAGGGCCATCACAGCTGAATGGAGATAATGGAGAGAGAAATAAATATAAAAAATGTTACGACAGGCGGAGGATGTGGATCAAACTATGAATGCCCTGACAACTTTTTTAGAAGTACAAAATCGGAAAATCTACTTGAGATAGTGCATGCCAAAAATGAGGAATTTAAATTTTGTAAGTCACTTCCGAAGAAGAAGGTAGACTTTTCAAAAGATAACCTTCTTTGCTATTATCAAAATATTCGGTGTCTTCAGAAATATGTAACTCTGAATATCTCATTTTTAGAAAAGATCGAAACTACAACAGTACTAACTGTACGCGGGGAGGTGGTGTTATGATGATAGCAGTTAAATCTTCTTATAATGCCATAAGCCATAAGAGCCATAAGAGTTTCTGATACAAATTTATTTGAAGATGTATGGGTGAAACTTAAAATTAATTCTAAATCGATTGTACTGGTTGTTGTTTACTTTGTTTCCGCTTCACCTCTAGATGCATATAAAAAATTTGTTATCGAGGTGAAAAGACATCACATAGGTGCCAATTTTATTATTGTGGGTGGGTGGTCATATGAGGAACAAGTCTTGATTCCAGGGTACTTACCTGACCAACGTGTAGAATTTTTGCTTGATGAACTTCCTTTTATGGGATTTCAGCAATATAACAACGTTAAAAATGTTAAAGAGAGAATTTTTGATTTAGTTTTCTCTGACGAAATTTCAATTGACGTTAGATTTTGTGATATTACATTGCTCAGTAATTTTCCAGCAGATGTATATCACCCTCCTCTTCACCTTATATTAAACTTTGAGAACATGGTGCATTCTACATTCAGCTACAGGGAAAAGGTATTTTTATTCCATAAAGGTCATCATGAAGGGTTGAATAGCTACTTGACCGATATCAATTGGTTTTCTCTGCCTAATCTTGAAATTGAGTTACCGGTGTGAAGACAGCGGCCAAAGATAGCGGATAATATTTTCGAAATCACCCGAACGCTTGAAGCAGTGGCGTACCAATAAATTTTTAATTTACTTATACGAAATAAAAATAATTGTTCCATTGAGTTTTATTTAATTACTGAGACGAAAATGGGTGAATCAATATTCTGGCCTGATGAAAACATAAGGAATTATAATACTTGGTTATGTATTCTCAATTACGTCGACAAGATATTCCGAAAAGCATTTTGTCGTAGAAAAATCATGCAACTATTTCATTAAAATTCGAATGTTTTGTGAAATCGTCATCGGAGCATAAAGGCATTTCATCAAAATGTTGCAAATCGCTCCTTCTTTACTCTCCGATGAAAAATTGCGACTTCCCGAAGGAGCCAGGGGGTCGTTTACCAACCCTTATATAAAAAATACGAATTCTGCGAGAACTCGTCTCCGGAGCATGAACAAATTTTGTCTAAATGTTGAAATTTACTTTTTCTTTACCATCCGATAAAAAAATTCGACTTCCCGAGGGAGCCAGGGGGTCATTTACCAACCCTTATATTTAAAAATTCAAAATCTGCGAGAAATCGTCACCGGAGTATAAACAAATTTTGTCAAAATGTTGCAAATCACTTATTCTTTATTCTCCGATAAAAAAATTCGACTTCTCGAAGGAACCAGCCTGGGGGTCATTTATCAACCCTTATATTTAAAAATCCGAGTTCTAAGAGAAATCGTCGCCAAAGCATAAACACATTTTGTCAAAATGTTGCAAATCACTTCTTCTTTACTCTCCTATCAAAAAAATCGACTTCCTGAGGGAGCCAGGGGGTCATTTACCAACCCTTATATTTAAAAATTCGAGTTCTGACTGAAATCGTCGCCGGAACATAAACAAATTTTGTCAAAATCACTTCTTCTTCACTCTAGGATAAAAAATGTCGACTTGCCGAGGGAGCCATGAGGAAGTCGAATTTTTTTAATCGGAGGGCAATGAAGTGATTTGCAACATTTTGACAAAATTTGTTTATGCTCCGGCGACGATTTCTTTCAGAACTCGAATTTTTAAATGTAAGGGTTGGTAAATGGCCCCCTGGCTCCCTCGGGAAGTCGAATTTTTTGATAGGAGAGTAAAGAAGAAGTGATTTGCAACATTTTGACAAAATGTGTTTATGCTTTGGCGACGATTTCTCTTAGAACTCGGATTTTTAAATATAAGGGTTGATAAATGACCCCCTGGTTCCCTCGGGAAGTCAATTTTTTTATCGGAGAGTGAAGAAGAAGTGATTTGCAACATTTTGACCAAATTTGTTTATGCTCTGGCGACGATTTCTCGCAGATTTTGAATTTTTAAATATAAGGGTTGGTAAATGACCCCCTGGCTCCCTCGGGAAGTCGAATTTTTTGATAGATGAATAAAGATGAAGTGATTTGCAACATTTTGACAAAAATTTGTTTATGCTCCGGCGACGATTTTTCTCAGAACTCGAATTTTGAAATATAAGGGTTGGTAAATGACCCCCTGGCTCCCTCAGGAAGTCGAATTTTTTGATAGGAGAGTAAAGAAGAAGTGATTTGCAACATTTTGACAAAATTTGTTTATGCTCCGGCGACGATTTCTCTCAGAACTCGAATTTTCAAATACAAACCCGCTGCATGATTTTTTTACGACAAAATGCTTTTCGGAATATCTTGTCGACGTAATTGAGAGTACATAAACATAAAGAAGTTCCTTATCACAATCAATTTTTGTCACCCCTACAACAGAAAAAGAAATAATTTAAACAATATCATGTCTGAAGATGAAAAAAGCACCAGGTATTGAAAAAAAAACAAGTTGTCGAGTGTGGAATTCCACAAGGAACTGTTTTAGGGCCCATTCTTTTTACGATCTACATGAATCGCATACTCACATCTGATACCTCTGTCTTGTATGATGCTGATACCTGGGATGAACTGAAAATGAAATCACAACACGACATGAGTAAAGTTCTTGATTGTTTCAATCAAAAGATGTTATCAATAAATTATGAAAAAACTTTTTATTAACCGTTTTCTTGTTATACCAATACCCTGCCTCAGTATGACTCGTTAAAAATCGACAATCATGGCAAGGATATCACTATTCAATCATCAGAAAAAGTCAAGTACTTGGGAGTGATTATTGACAGACATATAAGGTGGAATTACCATGTTGATAAAGTTACAAAAACATTGCGAAGTACCATATACAAATTCACATATCTAAGAAATATTTTAGATATCACCCAGATGAGAATTATTTACTACGCACTTATTGAATCGCGACTAACATATGGAATTCTCATCTGGGGTGGAGTAGCATCAACACATTTGAAAAATGTATTGCAGAAAAAATACCTAAAAATTCTTTACCGCAAACCAGTTAAATACGCATCAAAATTATTATTTGAAGAGGCAAAAATGCTTGATATGAGACAACTGTATTTTGTCAAAATTGTCAATGAACAATACAAAAATCGAATGATTCTTAATTATGTAGTTCACACCCATAATACAAGACATAAAGCTAAAGCATCTCTTACCACAATTTATTCCTCAAAGACAACCACCCAACGCACCTTCACTTACCTAGCGAATAGGCTTTTATAATTTTTTGCCCCTAAAAACAAAAGAAGCACCAACTATACATGCATTTAAGAAAAAACTAGATACTATCTCTTTAGTATGGATAGATTTGCTATTCATAGATTAATTGTTCCTATATTTGGATAGTTCCCGTATCTCAATTTTTTCCTTCAATTGATTCATTATAAATATTTCCCATCTATATTACTGATTTTATCATTGTATTGTAATTTATTGTCTTCACATTATTGTTATTTGTAATATCAAACATATTTATATTTTTATGAATATTATAGGCTATGTTTTGGTTTTGGCGCCAGTCGTGAAAGCCTACATTCCTATATTATAAGTTATTTATCCTATATATATTGTAAAGATTTCGAGACCGGCCTCGCGACCGCCCCTGATCATCCAATTAACTCGAAATGTAAACATTGTTCTCCGCTGACAAACACATACATCACGTGGAAGAATCGCGAACCTTCTAACGAAGATTCTGCGGACATCTAAGAAGTCGACCGAAAGGCTCGAATGGTCGAGAATTGTAAATGCGAGTATATAAGCCATTGGGTTTTAGATGGCGGGATAGGCAGGGACAGTCACAGAGAGTAACAAATATAGTTCTGGAGTTCGCGGATAGAGAGTGTCAGTAAAGATAAATAAAAATAGTGACTTGTGATATAAATTATTGATTAAGACGTGTGTAAATAAATGAACAAAATTAGTTTAGTGCAGGATTACTACATTTGGCGTCAAAAGTGTGGATGTTTAAAATAAATATGTGTTCGCCGCGTTAAAAAACAAATTGACGTTTATCGCGCCTAATAGACTAGTGACCCGTTGAACATTATTGTGTCTGCATATTTGACAGTTTTGCGCGTCGTGGGAAAATATACTGAAAACTGTGTGTGAAATAAATAATATACTGATATCTCGTTAAAGACAATAAGAGACAAAAATGTTTCCGAGGAGAGTTCACCTAGTTGACCTTAAAGTTAGTGAACTGAAGCAAGAGTTAGAGGAGCGTGAGTTAGAAACAACTGGAAAGAAGGCCGTACTCCAGAAAAGACTTTCAGATGGACTGATTGAAGAAGGAGAAGACCCCGAAACATTTTTGTTCGAATTTCTGGAATCGATTTGAGTGCTATAATGAACAAACTCGAGGAAACTACGAATAGTTTGAAGGAGGAACTTCAACAAAATTCCGTAAGTCTTAAAGAACTTCAAGAAAATTCGGTGAGCCTATAAGAAGAACTTCCACAAAACTCGGTGAGTCTGGAAGATACATTTCTTCAAAATTCAAAGATTATAGAAGAAAAGAATGAAGAAAATTCGAAATATCTAGAAGTGAAGCTTCTGGAAAATTCGGAGAATTTGAGAGAAGAGCTTCTGGAAAATTCAAAAAGCTTGAAAGAAGAAGTCTGCGGTGTGGCGAGTCGGTTGGATGGGAACTGTCGAGACAGAAATGGAAAAATTGAAAGAGACAGTAAGTGATCAAGTCAAAGAAGGAATTGAGGCAGAAATGTACAAAATAAAAGAAAAATTTTGTGTGTTAGAAAAGCGAATGGATTCTGTGCACATCCCAGAAATTTTCAACAGGAATTCAATGCCGGATCTGAGTACGAACGTGGAGGAAGTTCAAAAAGACATCAAAGATTTCAAGATCAGTACGGAACCAGGAAAGCTCTCATTGAAACCGCCTCAGTTCGACGGAAATACTCCATGGGCAAACTACCGCCGACAATTCGAAGCTGCTGCCAAAGCAAATGGATGGAATGCTGGGGAAAAGGCTTTAACATTGACACTGGCATTGCGTGGCGATGCCACAAACATTTTACAGACCCTCACCACCCAACAAAAAGAGGACTACGAACAGCTGATTAAACATCTAGAACTACGGTATGGTCAGGCCCACCTAGAACACGTGTACCATTCACAGCTAAAGAATCGATGCCAGAAATCAAGCGAATCCTTGCAAGAATTTGAAGCCGATATTGCACGCTTGGTTCGTCTTGCATACCCAGCTACACCAGAAAATGTAATGTAATGGAGCGACTAGCAATTCAGGCATTTTTGGACGGGCTTCGTAACCAAGAAACGAGGCAGGCATTGACATTAGCTCGTCCTACATATCTCGTAGATGCATTGGCACGCGCTCTGGAATTCGAAGCGGCAAAGAAATCCTACAAAAGCCAGAGTAGAGTCAGGATGACCGAGGAAGATTCACAGGAGCCTACTAACATAGAAGCTGTCAAGCGAAAGGTGATAAAGGAAGTTATGCCTGAGAAAAGACCGATAAGATGCTGGAATTGCGGAAAAGTTGGGCATGTGCATAGCAAATGCCCAACAGTCTAAGAATCGACGCAGGAAAACTAAAGAAGGTCGATGAGGAGGGACAGTCGTCGGCCTGTATCCAGCAAGCCCCAAATAACAACGCATATGGCGCCGTCCTTCAACGACAGAACAAAGGTGTTTTTGTAGACGGTCTCATCAACAACGAGCCTCGCACCATGCTGCTTGATACAGGTGCGACTAGGACAATCCTTGGACCTACTTTTGCCAAAACACCGGCAAGAATTTAATCGTCGAATTGGAAGCTACGCACAGCACCAGGAGAGCCGGCAACTGTGTATTGTGAACTTCCAATCGAACTGACTTTAGGCAGCACAAAAGTGAAACACCGGGCTCTAGTAGCGGATATTGAGGACGAGGTAATAATTGGATTAGACATAATGAATTCCAGAGGTTTCGAGCTTAACTTTGAAGATGGCGTCCTTGGTGTGAACGGAGAAGAACTGATACTTCATGGGAGAAGTGAAGAAATGGTTCCTGTTGGCTGAAGATGTGAGCGTACCAGAGAGGGCTGAAACCATTTTGGAGGCTCGCCTGGATGGGGGTGCGAGCAATGGAAACGTGGTGATGTTCGAGCCCAAACTCCATGATGAGAAAATTGGACGAGGAATCGCACTAGGAAAAACCTTGTTGCGTGCTAATTAATTTGTGCCGGTAAGGGTAATGAATGTCAATTATTACCCGGTGACCTTGAAGAAAGGAACAATTTTGGGGTACTGTTCATCAATTTCCTCTGTGATTAGGAGTGTACGTGGGACCGTTACCCAAGCCAAAAGCTTGCCAGCAGAATTAGAGAAATTGATCGCCATCTCGTCCAAAGACATGGGACCAGCACAGCAGTCCAAACTAAGAGAATTAGTCAGGCAGTATCAGGAAATCTTCGATACCGGAGTAGGCAGAGGCGGTAGAACAAAGGTGGTTCAGCATAAAATCGACACTGGAAATGCCCGACCAATCCGGCAATCAGCCAGAAGACTTCCCCTTGCTAAGAAGGAAGAGGCTGGCAACAAAGTCTGTGATATGGAGAAAGACGGAGTCGTCGAGCCATCCGATAGTCCTTGGTCCTCTCCAGTAGTACTTGTAAAGAAGAAAGATGGTTCAACTCGGTTTTGCGTTGATTATCGTCAACTCAACAACGTAACAAAAAGGACAGTTACCCTCTACCAACAATAGACGACACGTTGGCTGGATCTACGATTTTCTCGACCTTAGATTTGAAGAGCGGATACTGGCAGGTAGAAATGGTCCAGGAAGATCGAGAAAAGACTGACCATCGGTTCAGGTTTTTGGCAGTTCACAGTCATGCCATTTGGGCTCTGCAACGCTCCAGCTACATTCGAAAGATTGATGGAGACGGTTCTAAAGGGACTCTCATGGAAGACCTATCTGGTGTAGCTCGATGACATTATTGTGGTTGGCAGATCGTTCGAGGACCACGTGAAAAACTTGGAGGAGGTATTTCAACGACTTAGAACCTCCGGATTGAAGCTGAGTCCCGAAAAATGCCATTTGTTCCAGAAGGAAGTACGATATCTTAGCCACGTTGTCTCTGGAAAAGGAGTGGCAGTAGATGAGCAAAAGATCAAAGCTGTTAAGGAATGGCCCATTCCAAAAGACATACATCAGCTTCGAAGTTGTCTTGGCCTGTGCACTTACTATCGCCGATATGTACAGGGATTCGCCAACATCGCCAAACCGCTGACCAGGCTTACAGAAGGGCAAACAAAGTTCCAGTGGTCTGAAGAATGGCAAGACTCGTTCAGGAAGCTAAAAGGAGTATTGATCAACGCACCAATTCTGAGCTATCCTCTTCCGGACGGAAAATTCATTTTGGACACGGACGCAAGCAATGTGGGACTTGGAGCTGTCCTGTCACAGATCCAGGAAGAACAGGAAAAAGTCATAGGTTATTTCAGCAAGACCCTCAGTAAACCGGAGCGGAATTACTGTGTCACCAGGCGGGAGCTATTGGCTGTTGTCAAAGGAGTAGAACACTTCTACAAGTACGTGTATGGGAGAAGATTCCTGCTGAGAACTGACCATGCAGCTCTCAAATGGCTCCTACAGTTCAAGAATCCCGAGGGTCAAGTGGCACGTTGGATTGAGATGCTCCAGGAATTCGACTTTGAGATCGGGCATCGAGCGTCGACCAGCCATTAGAATGCAGATGCCCTGTCGCGAAGACCATGCCAAGATGACTGTTCGCACTGCCGACGAGCAGAGGAGAAGGAGTCGACAATCTGCAGAACTACGGCGGTGGATGATAACTGGAATGACCACAGGATCCATAAAGACCAAGAGAAAGATGGAGTTGGAGGATAGCGGGGAAGAAAGACGTCAGGTAGTAGTTCCCAGGAGCAGAAGACAAGAAGTACTCCGAGAAATCCATGATGGGGTCACCGGAGGACATCTGGGAGTGATGAAGACCCTCCAGAAACTGAGGCAACTATTTTACTGGACCAATTGTCATGCTGACGTCAAGAACTGGTGCAGAAAATGTGTTGTATGTGCTGCCAACAATGGGCCTCGAACAAGACCTAAGGCCCCGATGCGCCAGTACAATGTGGGCAGCCCATTTGAAAGGATCGCAATTGACATCGCTGGCCCGTTTCCCCAATCGGATCACATGAATAAGTACATCCTTGTGGCGATGGACTACTTCAGCAAGTAGGCTGAAGCCTATGCCCTTCCCAACCAAGAAGCCATCACCGTTGCCGACGTCTTGGTGAAGGAGTGGATTTGTCGATTCGGAGTTCCGTTGGAGCTGCATTCGGATCAAGGCAGAAATTTTGAGTCAAACCTGTACCAGGAAATGTGTCAGATGCTAAATATCCGAAAGACGAGGACCACAGCTCTACATCCACAGTCCGATGGAATGGTGGAGCGGATGAATAAGACGATAAACCGCCACCTGTCCAAGGTAGTCTCTGACCACCAGAAGGATCGGGACCAGTACCTTCATCTGTTCCTGATGGCATATCGTTCCGCAGTTCACGAGTCAACCGGCCAAACCCCTGCTAATGTTATTATGGGCCGAGAGCTGCGACTTCCTTTTGACCTGAAGTTTGGGACACAACCAGGACAAGACACTGCGGGAGATGACTACGTCAGCAAACTACGACAGAGGATGGACGACATTCATGAACGAGTCCGTTTGAACATCTAGAGTTCCAGCGACAGGATGAAGGAGACCTACGACATCAAGGCCGATGCTGGTGGATATCAGATAGGTGACCTTGTCTGGCTGTACAACTCTAAACGTCGCCGTGGACTATCACCGAATCTCCGGAACTCGTGGGAAGAGCCATATAAGATCATGAAAAGAATAAACGACCTCGTCTATCGCATATATAAGCCACCACGAGGAAAACCTAGGGTAGTCCACTTCAATAGGTTGTCCCCTTACGCCGGAAACCACGACCAAGTCCGCACCGTCAGATCAATGGAGGACGAAATGACGTTTCAGAGATTCATGTCCCTCTACTCGAACGGACAGAAAGTTCAATATGGGGAACCCGAGAGGAGTCACGAGATCTTTTCAAGGTGCCTGCCAATTACGCGTTAGCTCACTGTGTGGCAGAAGATCTCCAAATGACCAGAGGCATTGCCGTAGTATTCTCCAAAAAGTTCGGTCACCTCCAGGAACTGCGGGAACAGAATCCGAAAGTTGGAGGGGTGCTACATCTGAGGAAGGGCCAGAGAAACATCTATTATTTGGTTACCAAGAAGCTTTCTCGAGATAAGCCGTCTTATGAAGATGTCTGGAAGAGTCTCATCTGATTAAGAGACATGATGTTGGACCAGAATTGGGACTGATGGGCTGGACTGGAGAGTTATAAGGAGCATGTTGGAGACAATATTCAGATCCAGCGGCTTCAAGATTCTGGTGTGCTGCAACCATCTTCTTCGACCCATCTCGAAGACTGCGGAGTGTTACTTCCATCGAACGTCCAGGTGCAGATATGGAGAATCTTGCAGATATCTCCACACTCCAAAAATGACATTTCGGGACGAAATGTCTTCAAGTAGGGGGTAATGTAACGATTTCGAGACCGACCCTGATCATCCGATTTACTCGAAATGTAAACATTGTTCTCCGCTGACAAACATATACATCACGTGGAAGAATCGCGACCCTTCTAACGAATATTCTGGGAACATCTAAGAAGTCGACCGAAAGGCTCGAATGGTCGAGAATTGTAAATGCGAGTATATAAGCCACTAGGTATTAGATGGCGGGATAGTCAGAGACAGTCACAGAGAGTAACAAATATAGTTCTAGAGTTCGCGGATAGAGCGTGTCAGTAAAAATAACTAAAAATAGTGACTTGTGATATAAATTATTGATTGACGTGTGTAAATAAATTAACAAAATTAGTTCAGTGCAGTTTTACTACAATATGATGTAACCGTACAAGTTTGTCTATATGTCTACAATCCACGCCCTGGCTTTGCCTTAGTGGATTCGTTGTTTATTCTCATAACTATGTATGTTAACTCATTTTGGTCAATACTGATCGAACATTACTGTTATATATAAATATGCTCAAAATGTGTACATGTTTGATATATGAAGATTAATAAACATTATTATTATCATTATTATATTATTAAGTATTATAATTCCTTGTATTTTCATCAGGCCAAAATATTGATTCACCCATTTTCGTCTCAGTAATTAAATAAAACTCAATGAAACAATTACTTATATTTCGTATAAGTAAATAAGTAAATTAAAAATTAATTGGTACGTCAGTGCTTCAAGCGTTCGAGTTATTTCGGAAGTATTAGCCGCTATCTTTGGCCGCTGTCTTCACACCGGTATTATCCTTCTATGACATTTTGTTTGATGATTTTACTCGATTTGTGCCGCAGCGGTATATAACTAGCCCAAAGTACCCCAAATGGTACAGTTCCTTTTTGATTCAACTTATCAAAAGAAAGAACTCTTTATTCAAGAAATTAAAAAAACGAAATTTGGTAGTGGCTACCAAGAGTAATCAAGAATACGCAAGGAAACCAAGCATCACATAGATAAATGTTACCTGATTTATTTATCTAATACAGAAAATATGATCTCCAGTAATATAAAATATTTTTGGTCATTTTTCAATTCATTGAGAAAAGACAAAGGTCTACCCACTATCATGACATATAATGGGTTGAACCTCGACACCCCTTAATCTATTGTTCTGACGCTTTTGCCGTACATTTCAAGTCTTGTTTCTCGAATTATTTACCTGTCCAAAATTATGTACCAATTATGATATTAACACATTATCTTTCTACACTTTCAGTCAAATGGAAATTTAAAATAAATTGAAAAACCTAGATATTTCAAAGGGTGCGGGTCCTGACGGAATTCCACCAGTATTGTTAAGGAATTGCTGTCACAGTTTATCACACCCTCTGAGAATACTTTTTCAACGATCATGCGATACAGGGATCTTTCCTGGTGTGTGGAAGAAATCTTTTCTTTCCCCAGTTTTCAAAACTGGAAAAAGAAATGATATTGAGAATTACTGGGGTATTTCAAAAATCTCTTGTATTTCCAAACTATTTGAATCTTTAATTACAGATGAGCTTTTTAATAACTTCAAACATGTCATAATGGACGAACAACAGGGGTTTTACAAAGGAAGGTTCACCGCCACCAATTTGGCAGTATATCAATACTTCATTACAAATAAGCTTGAGCAAGGGTTTCAAGTAGATGTTACATACACGGACCTTGCCTTCGATTCAGTTTGTCATGACCTATTGATTTTAAAATTTAATAATCTCGGAGTGACGGGCAGATATTTGAAATTTATCGAATCCTACTTTTCTAATAGAATGCAGAATGTAAAGATCGCTGGTAGTATGTCAGAATCAATTCATGTAACTTCAGGGGTTCCGCAAGGTTCGCACATTGGGCCTATACTATATTTACTTTTTATTATTCATGTTAGATCTGTGTTTCAATATTGTGATATCTCTCTATATGCAGACGATCTAAAGTTCTTCAAAACGGTACAATCTAGCAATGATATTGACTGTATCCAGGATGACCTGAATAACTTTTGTGCATACTGTAATGATAATTTTTGAAAAATTAACTTTAAGAAATGTAATGTAATGAGATTTTATAGAATACGGCAGCCTCTCATTTGTAATTACCCCATTAACGATGTTGCTTTTCAGTCTGTCAATAGTTTAAGCGATTTAGGGATTATTTTCGATAAAGATATTTCGGTAAGATATTTTCAATGATCACGTCAATAATATTTGTAACAAGGCATTCAGAATGCTCGGGTTCTTAAAAGGAATAGTCGCCATATTACAGACTATGACGCTATAAAGACATTATACTTATCACTGTTTCGGAGTGTTTTAGAGTACAATAGTGTAATTTGGTGTACTAATAATGCTTGTCATTAAGAGCGACTGGAAAAAGTTCAGAATCGTTTCACAAAATACCTAATCTGGAAACTTGTCTTACCATATTTTGGATTTAACCCACAAATGAGGTTTTCTGTATTAGATTTGATGTCACTTGAGGATAGACGTAAACTTGCAATGGTTTTATTTCTCCATAAAATAGTAAATTCTTACTTTAATTGTTCTCTTTTAGAAGAGCTCTGCCTTTCTGTTAACTCCAGAACCTTGAGAAATAATAACCTTTTTTTATTTGGGTTACGGTTTCATAGGACTAACTATGGGACAATGGCATTTAGTTGTAGACTTCAAAATAAAAATTTAATATGTATTTTTCAGAACTTGATCTCTTTCATGTATCACAGTTGAAATTTAAAAAAATGGCAATTAAACAACTCAATCCCTCCAGTGTTCACTAGACTTCTAAATAGTCATTGTTTATTTATTTCTATATTTTTAAATCACCTCGAGTGTTTGAATGTGTTTTTTTATTGAAGCTCCCTTGAGATTTTATTGTAATTCTGTAATTTACTTGACATATTTCATTTTTAGGTTATTATTATCTTAACTTTAGTGTTTCAATGTTCCTTATTCTACCCTTTATGACTTTATTACAATTCTGTAATGTTTTGACATATTTATGTATTGGTTTATGACTTGACCATAGTGTTTGAATGTTTTATTTTTTTTTATTCAATTGAAATGTTATTGATGTACCATTCGGTATTTTATTTATACAATTTTTTAGTATTCTTGACTAATAAAATAAATAGGTTTATTTATTTTTATAACTTCAATTCAGTGTTCCAATTGAAACTTTTTTTGATGTACCATTTGAAATTTTATTACAATTCTTTAGTGTACTTGACTAATAAATAAAACAAAGAAAGTATACAACAAGAAAAATGGATAGAGATATATAATACTGTAGATATAGAGGAATGTTTAACACTATTTATAAATGAACTGAAAGGGTAGATTGAAAATTCTACAAACAGAATTAAATTTAAACAATGCGAATTAAAAAAAATGGATCACACCACCAGCATTGGTAATGAAAATATCATTAATGGCACATAATCGATATCGAATACTTTCTATAACACTACTCTATAATTGGAAAGGGAGTGGATGAACAGCTTAAATACAATAAAACAATCGTAATCAAACATAAAAAATTTATTCTAACAATATATTCTGCTAATACAGATTGTAAAGAAATATCCGAGATAATATGAAACTTGAAAAATAATAAAGATTCGGAATTAGACCACATATCATCAGAAATACTCAAAGAAATAACACAAATAATATAACCAGTTTTAACACTCCTTATAAATATAAATAAGTCCATAAAGGAAGGCAAATTTCCAGAACCATTGAAACACAGAAATAACACCAATTTTTTAAAAATGGGATGAACTGTGAATTAGCAACTCTTTTCCAATTTCTATATATGAGTAAGATATTCGAAGAAACCATGCACAGAAGAATTAAATCGTTTCTAAATAAATTCCATATATTGTCAAAAAGACAATATGGCTTCCGAGAGGAAAACTCAAGTTCAGATGCTATTTCCATTTTGATGGGAATGATCAATGCTTCATTCTATCGATAAAACAACCACTATTCACAAACAGCTTCTACACACACTAGAGAATGTAGGGATCAGTGGAGTCGCATACATTTCAGAAAGCTACCTTTGTGACCGAAAACAGTGTGAAGATCAACAACATATCAAGTGAATGGAATTCTATAAGGTACGACATCCCCCAAAGAACATTATTAGGCCCAATTCTATTTAACACATTCAATGCTGATGACCCGGATCCGTGTCACTTGTAGCCACGTGCGCATGACAAGGATCCGTGTCGCCCGTATTTGTTAATTCAGGTTGGCAGAGTACGAAAACATTAAAAAAAAATTTGCACCCAGGTTCAGTAAGCTTAAAAGAATCCGCAGCCATTGTGTTAATACATATCTGAATAAACTTTTGGAACATAAACTGAAAGGAGAAGTTATAAGCTTTGCAAATGACACATCTGTTTTCTACCAAGGGAGTAACTGAACATCACTGAAAGATACCGTAGAGAATGACTTCAAGAAAATGACTGACTTTTTCAACTACAAATCCTTAACGATTAATTACGATAAAACAATAACTTACCATTATCTAAAGAAATTAATATCAATACTGTAACACAAAAACTGTATAAAATCATTCAATATTTAGGGACATATAACGACAGTAATTTTAATTGGGCGGAGCAAATAGATTATGTCATTAAGAAGTTGAGATTCAAAGCCTACAAATTCAAAAGTCTATCGATTCTTTTCAATATATATTATCTCAAAAATGTTGTACTATGCATTAGTAGAGTCTCACCTCACCTACGGATTTATCGCATGGAGAGCAGCTGGAAAAACTGTTATAGAAAAAGTTGAAAAATTCAAAAATACATAATGAAGAAAATTTTCAATAAGCCTATACAGCATGTGTCAGTTATATTCTGAAATATTACTCCTAAAGCAATATAAAGATAAAAAAATCCTCAAGCTAATCAGTCACCAGTCAAATTCAGATGTAGAATAATCTGCGACTGAAAGATAAACTAGTCGCCATTTTCCATGGATGAATAATATATACATGCTCAGGATATCCTTTTGGCATTATTTATTAAAAAATTAATAGATGTCTAGGATAGATGTATACAAACATAGTGACACTTTTCATTTTATTACATTTATTATAAATCACACCATATTTTCTAGGTTATCACATATATTTTTAACTGATCATTTTACGAATTGAAAATAGTATACGTACTTATCTTCATTGATGCTTTTGATTAATGTGCATTGTTGTTATTGAATATTCATCAGCAGGCAACCCTGCGCGGATTAATTTTCTTAGGGTATTCAATGATTATATTCCACACCGGTGAGCGTCTTATTTAGTATGTATCAAATTTGTATATTGTATGAATGAACCTATCAGACTACACTACTAATATGAAACATGACTCCTAGCATTTAAAAACATGCAATAAAAAATACAGGTCCATATTCTAAAACTAAAATTGGCCAAATTTGTACGATACTTTGTATATAATTTCCATTCGCTTATTTGGATAGTCCGCAAAAAGTTGCCATGGAAAAGTGCCAAAAGTTAACGTGCATATAATTTTGAAAACCCCAATTTGTAAGCATCTTTAGATCGGATTGTATGTCGATACAATCTTGCCGTGATTCGATTGTTCTATACAGTTTCAGGTCGTCTGCAAACAATAATACTTCAGTATGTTTCATTTTGTCCTTAATATCGTTTACAAATATATTGAAAAGAAATGGACCTTGAACTCCAGAACTAACTGAAATTTCCCGTGATGTGAAGCCTTTTATTTTGACAAATTGTTTCCTATCGCAAACATAACTGATAAACCATTCTAACAAATTCCCATAGAAACCAATTGCTTTGAGTTTTTCGCAGAGAATTTTATGGTTGAGTGTGTCGAAAGCTTTGAAATTTTTTTATATATTACGTCAACTTGATGTTTATTTTTCAATGATTTCAAGACGAACTGGGAAAAAAGCAGTAAGTTAGTATTGGTATATATTCCTGGCTGAATCCAGGTTGATTCTCCACTATCACTTGAGCTGAAGGGTTCTCAATATTGTCGCAGATAATGTCTTCGAGTACCTTCATAATTTCATCTTATACTTTTCCATCACACTGGAAAACGTCAACAGTTGAACCAATCTTCAAATCCAGTAACAAAATGGACATTAGCAACTATAGACCCATATCCATAATGTGTGCACCAGCCAAGTTATTTGAACAAATATTCTACTGCAATTTATATAACTATATTGAAAAGTATTTTGTATCCCAACAACATGGATTTATTGCCATTATTACAAACTTGCTTACTTTCGGAAATAGCGTCTATGAAACTTTGGAAATCAAATCACAATTAGACACAGTCTATACTGATTTCTGTAAAGCGCTCGACAAAGTAGATCATGACGTATTGCTTTTGAAATCATACAGGTTTGGGATATCTGGTAATTTTCTTAAAATTAAAAGTAATTTAGAAAATAGGTACATGAAAGTGAAACAACGGAAATACTTCGGGAAAATTTTAAGCCAACTCGGGTGTGCCCCAAGTCACCTCTTTTATTTTCAATATTCATGAACGATTTGCCGTCTGTACTAAAATCTTCAAAATTTCTATTATTTGCAGACGATTTGGAAATATTCAAACAAATACATACAGTACGTGATTGAATCATGCTTCAAAAATACATGAATGGAGTCTGAATAATAAACTGTACTTCAATGTCAAAAAATGTTTGACTTTGACTGTAACTAGAATAAAATATACTAATTTTAAGTCACCTATGATAGCAATTTCTCGTTTTTCCATCACATTACAAGTATAATGAAATCAGCCAATCGGTTGCTGGGATACATTATCCGGCAATCGAGAAGCTTCCCAAATATCAATTCTTTCAAATATCTTCACTACACTCTAATTCGATCTAAATTAGCGTTTGGTGCACAAATATGGTTTGTCGAATACCAGAAGAAATTATATCAGTTGGAAAAAATACAAAACAAATTTCTTAACTACATTTACTTCAAGAAATACAAAAACCGAGCTGACTACGAAACAGTATGAACATACAGTTAGAGGAAAGAATTTGAATTATTATCTTCAGGAAATAGACAAACTGTCATATCATTAACTTTTTTGCATAAATTGATCAATAATAAAATTAAATCACCGGAGTTATAAACATTAGTAAGATTTAACGTGCCCACACGAAGAACTCGATCTTTTCCTATGTTCAATATTCGTCTTATGTTTACTTCTAGACCTCCATTTGTTGCCATGTTGCGACTAGCAGATGGAATCAATACCTTAACGGAATTAGATTGGACTATATTACGAAATCTATTGCGCACAGCAATTCTACGTCATCTTATAGGCCTTTCTGTGTAATTTAACCCTCACATTTACAGTTCAACTCCAGGTTCGCTTTAACATACACCTACAAATACCTAATTTTGGTAATTACAACTTTGAATGTATTGTTTCTTTTATCTTTTTAATGAGACCTTCGCGGAATAAATAAATAAATCTAATATAATATATAATCTGGTGTAGAATTGCTCTATTGCCTCATTTGGATCATGTGAATATTATTTTCCCAGTTGAATTGATATAGCAATTGATACAGCAATTGATACAAACTGAGCTAATCTCCTTTCTAAAGGTCATAGTTTTGTAAATTTTCTTTATGCTTATTATTATTGTCCCCTTTGTTATGGAAAAATTGTTACTGGTTAATTTTTCTGAATATTTGGTATATTGTAGAATAAGACCTGAACAAAAATGTCCAAGGACCCAACTCAATCTTATGACTAGTTTTCGAGATACAGGGTGTCAAAGTTGATAAGTGGCCATTTCATTAAGGTATCATTGCTCTTGGAAAACCATCCTACATGAAAATGTTCTGCGCAACCAATATTGATTACCCATAAGGCAATAATTTCAAACTGATTTTCAATTAAAATATTGTTAGGGTGAGTCGAACAATAATCAATATGAAATCATGAATCGACCCTATAAAAAAGTGTTTGGATTTGTCAAAATTGACAAATCCAAAATTTCATAGTGGGATAATATCATAATGTTCCAAGATACTTATGACTTTAATACTTAGAAAAAATGAGAACATACTATTTGATGATTCTTACATCACTTAAAATTTTCGTTTTGTTCGTTAGTAAACTAAGTAATATAAATAATATAATTCGCATTTTCGATAAGAGAGGTCACCTAAGCTCAGCTTAGTATTGTGGGTCTCATTTCATACATTTTATTGTTAATTACTATCAGAGTAAAAGGAACTATAATCAATTATATAAATTAGTGTTAAGAGGAAACAAAAAACAAACGGAAAATGAGAAAAACTTGGCAATGCAAAGTAATATTATGTATTGTAACGGAGCGCCCGGCTAAAACGCCGCCACTGGTCGGGTATGCAGGTAAAGGAAAAAATACTAGGACGGCGATTCGTTGAGAAAAATGATTTATTTATTGTCTTCTTCTTCACAAAAACCCTGAAGAAAATAGTATGGGCTGACTATTATCAAAGCAATTATAGTGACTGTATTCGCAAAGCAAACGGAACAAAACAGAACCCAGTTATAAATAAGTTATAACTGGAATTCGTAAAGAAAAATCAATTATGCTCAAAGGTGTACCAAAACCGCAAAAGGTGGGTAAACAAATGTAACAGCTTACCTTAAAGACGGGTACAACACCTCGTGAGACAAACCCTCAAGTCCTTCAGGATTGAGGAAGAAAAATTCTCAATAAAACTATTCTGAATCGTACGAAGTTGATGCGAGATTTCACTTCAATAGCGTTCGGCGGTCGCCTAGTCGAATCCGTAATTTTTACCAAGCGCAGACAAAAAAAGTACACGACCTGATATAAGGAAAAGTACACGTATACCGGGTGTTCCGTTGCAGTATTTATTCAAGAATTGATTTCGGGACATCCTTATAATGTAATTGTATAAATATTTTGACTTGTTTTTCGAACTTATTTCTATCAATCGATAATCAATCAATCAATATATAATTTATTGTCTAAGAAATAACATTCTCATTGATGAAGCATGGTTCCATTTTGTATATTTCTAATGTTAGTGGGCAATAGCTTGAAAAGTTTATAGAGTAAGATCCCAGAGCGTTCTGACATAACTTATTTTCACATGGATGAAACCTTCACGAATTAGTAGCGTCTAGTATACTTTAAATACCTGCCTACTTGTGGAGCTTGCCCTGTGACACCTGGGCAGGTACCAGGTGAGAAAGGTAACAAAAAATATGAGTTATCTAACTTAAATTTGTATGACTGAATTTTATATATATTTTGTAGAATATTATTCTAAACTAGAATTATAAAGTGTCAGACACTTTTCATGGACCAGAGCTTTTGTCAGACGCTTTAAAGCTCGACAAAAAATTAATGAACTTTACTTATTTTTTCATGTCTGACTTTTAAGTATATTATTCAAGTAACTACTACAAAGTTATATTTCATCAGTCAGACAAATTCGAGTGACCAAAGATCCCCTAAACACAAAACCCCCTAAACACAAAACCCCCTAAACACAAAGTTATTCAGCCGGGAGTGCGAGCGAAAGAGCACTATGCGCATGCATTGCAGAGCGAGTGAGACGTTCACAACAACTCGGTTCCTCTTCTTAAACTCACCATCTGCTCCACTTTACAGTGTATACGTGCTTATTGCGCGCGCAACCTATAGTATCCAGTGCAGTTCGGGTGTATAAGAGCACATGTTTTTGTTGTTTATATCGTGTAATTAGTGACCGATATTGTTATATGTAATAGTGAAAACCATGGAAGAAGAAAAATCAAAGTGTATATTTTGTAAACAACATCATGATAAATTAAAATTATTTACCGAAGAAACATTTAAAAAATGTAAACAAGTATTAAAACAGCGAGCACTCCATAACCTAAAATTTAAAGACTTAGTTTTTCCAGAAGATTTGTATGACTATGGTTACCATCGAGAATGCTATAAGAATTTTACTGCTTTGCCAAAAAGGTATTATTCTGCCACTCCAGAAAATCAAAAAATTGCCAAAAAAAATAATTTATCGAGTAATGTTGAAAATACATCAGTTACATCGACATCAAGCCTACCAAGTAATCTTGGTACTGATAATCATCAATGCATACAATTGACCTCAAGTCAACAAAATAATTCTATAGTTCCAGATTCAGATGTAGTATCAGACTCAACTCCAGTTAGTACTATGTCTGAAACTATTGTAATACCTGAGCAAAGTGTTGAACCTAGTGTTGAATTAAATAAATAAATAAATAAATAAATAAATAAATAAATAAATAGAGTTTTATTTTGCAAAGTATTCTTTCAATTCTACACCAGGAATGATAAGTTCAAAACTCCCGCACACAGCAGCTCAATCTTCGCCCAGAGGGCTCAGGAGAGGAGAGGTTCGGGAGGACGCACTGAGAGCCGCCTCCCTTACTCCGCAGACATTGCTGGCTGCGAAGCGAGGGAGCGCTTGTGCCAAGGGGTACACAGGGTCCCGACAAAGGGGCGCTGGTAGCCTCCCCCGCTGGTGTTAGCGGAGGGTCGAGCTTTCCAGTCCATGGTGGTGATGGTGCGTATAATACATGCCTCCTGCAACGCTCATGCATGTCGTTCATGTTGAATTCAATGTAGATAATTCGCTTTGTCTGAGTTTACTCGGAGGTGGTTGTTTGCGTGCTGTCCCGGAAAAGGCTGATGCAAAAAACCGGGTTGAAAGAATTGCGCCTAGAGGCGGCTTACTTCTCTACGGAAGCGGTTCTGCCCATCTTTCCTGAAAGATGGCCAGCGATTGATAGATCAGCCCACCGTGTTTGCGGGGCTGATTATCATGAATTCTGAGCCTGGTAAGGTCTCTGGTTAACGAACTCTTGGGGAGGTGAAACCTGTAGAATTTATCTGACAGGTTCTTAACATGTGTCGGGATGGAGTCGACGCCAGCAAGGGCGCGCAGCGCATCCAGACGAATGTATCTGTCGCTATTAGTGACTATACGGAGTACCTTGTTCTGCATCCTGTCCAGTCTCATAAACGGAGTCTTGGGCAGGCTGCAGAACGCTGGGCAGGCGTACAACATCGCCGGCCGTATGATCTGCTTATAAATCATCATTTTGGCCTCAAGCTTCATATGAGAACCTCTGGCTATCAGAGGGTAGGTGCGTTTTACCGCTGCCGCGGCCCTCTGGATAGCCAAGTTTATATGCTTGTGCCACGTTGTACGCTTGTCCAGCTGTACACCCAGGTATCGCACATTGGTCCGTGTGTCCAAGACTTTGTCCTTGACCTTCAACTTCGGAAGAAGTCTAGAAAATCTAAACTTCTTCGAGAAATTGATTGCCTCGGATTTAGCCGGGTTTACCACAATTTTATTCTCCTCGAGATACGGTAGGATTTCCCTGTCCAGACGGATCTGGACCTGCCTAGCAGCTGCGACGCTGGAGAACGATTGGGCATATATAGCGGTATCATCCGCGTATATAGCCGTCTTCGTTCTCTCGCACATAGGAAAATCATACGTATGCAAGGAGTATAAATGCGGGGACAGGCTGGACCCCTGCGGGACACCTGCTTCGACCGGAAACTCTGCGGATCTTGTGCTGTTAACCCTCACCGCAAAAGCTCGATTAGACAGGTAAGAGTTCACCAACCTCACCATGTACGAAGGCATACCTGCTCTTAGCAATTTGCAAATTAGACCTTCTACCCACACGGAGTCAAAGGCTTTTTGCATGTCCAAAAGGACCATTACGGTATTCATCCCTCGGTGAGCCGCCTCTTTCACCTCGTGAACAACCCGGACGATCTGCGAAGTGGTCGAGTGACCTGCACGAAAGCCGAATTGCTCAGCGGGGATCATTTTGAGATGCTCCTCGAGGGACAACAAACGTTTAAGAAGAATCTTCTCCACAGTCTTTGCTACCACGCTCAACAGTGAGATCGGGCGATAGCTGTCTAGCTGGTGGCCATCCTTGCCCTGCTTCAGGATAGGGATAACCAGAGCTTTCTTTAGACAGTCTGGGTAGTACTGCCATTTGATGATAGCGTTGACAAGGTGCAACAACTGGACGAGGGACTTCCTCGGCAGGTTCTTGAGCAGGACGGCGTCGAGCCCGTCCGGCCCAGGCGCCTTATTCGTCGGAAGTCGTTTAATGACTTCCGTCAGTTCCTCATAGGTTGCCAAAAGTTTTGACAGCCTATGAGGACCGATAGGGGCGGGCATAGATTGTCGAAAGTCCTCGGTTACCCGGGACCTCTCTCTATGACCGTCACTAACGTCCGGCGCCTTTCTATGAACGCTGGCGAAGTGCTCACCAAACAGTTCCGCCTTCTGAGGATCCGTCACTACGCGATCGGGGCCCTTCACTATGGCTGGGATGGGTTCAAAGCGCTTCGAGATGCGCTTCGTCATCCGCCACACCGTATCGTTATGGTCGTTAATAAGCTCGGAGATCTCTCTTCCTAGCCGGAGCATATCATTTTTATGCTCCGGAAGTCTTGTGGCTTGCCACTTCTTTCGGAGAGAGTTCTTCAAGACAATTAACGCCCGAACTTCGGGTGGAACAATATTCCGGTTTCTCCTGATCTTAATTTTCTTGATAGCCCGGTCGCGAGCGACCTGAATATCACGAATCAGCGCGAGGGTTACTTCCTCAATTTCATCACGAGGAATGCCGGACTTTATGCAAGTCCGGGCATTCATGACCCTTCGAAACTCGGCCCAGTCACCGTTTTTGTAATCATATCGGATCACGGGGGGAATGTCTTCCCCTCGATATTTCATACTAAACAGTACCGGGTCGTGATCCGAAGTCATCACATGGATGGCCTTGAGTTCGCTCAGATTCCTGACATTTTTGTTGACTACCAAGTCAATTATAGTCGGAGTGGCTCCGTTCCAGGGGTAATGTGTGGGCTCATCAGAGTGCACAATTACCACGTCACTGCTGAGTGAGTATTCCCACAGCGTTTTGCCGTTAGCGTTGGGTTGTGACCCACCGCTCCACTCAGGACGCCTGGCGTTTAGGTCCCCGACCAGCAACACCTTGTGGCCAGTACTACACAGGTTGTCCAAATCAGCCTGCGTAAACCTTTCCCTAGGCTGATTGTATACTGCGAATACACAAGTCCCATCGGCCAGCTTGATGCCGACGTGCTCTATCGCGCTTCGCTGGGATGGGAGTGGCGTAAACGCGATACCATCCTTGACAAGGATGGCCACGCCCCCCCCCTCACTGCGTGAGGGCGGTCTTTCCGGACGGTGATGAAGCCCTTCAGTTTGAACCTATGGTCAGCTCGAAGCCAAGTCTCCGATATGAACATCTTCCATCCATCTTCCAACTTGTGCCTGCCAATAAAGTCAATAATAAGCGGAAGCTTATTATTGACTGAACTGGCATTGAACATGCATGCCTTCAAACAAGGCTCAAAAATTATATCGCTGGCTGTCTCCCAGAATCTCCAGGGCAGCCATCGCCTTTTCCAAGGGTGATTTGGCCTGTGCCAGCCTGACGATTAAATCGTCCATGGCGCGGCACAGTTCACCGATGTTCAGCAGCGAACCTACCTGCTGTATTTTGCTTACCAACCCCACCATGTTCTGTTGTTGGCTTGCTGCTCCCTCTGGTCGGACTTGCCTGTGCACCGGCGACTGCGCTGGCGGTGTATACGGGATTGCTGGTAATCCAGCCGCTTGCTGGATTCTTCTCCCGACCTCTTCTGGTTTTGTCGGGGGAGCGCTCTGCTCCTGGGCCCTCTTGGTCCAAGCGTTGACCTGCGGCGGCGGGGCCGCCACGTACCTAACAGGGGCCGGCTTCCTGGCTCTTTCCTCTCTCTCCCCGAGAAACTGGATTCTAGCCTTGTAGACAGGGCATTCGACACTGCTTGCAGTGTGGGGGCCCTGGCAGTTGACACACACCGCCTGAACATCGCGGGGAAGCTTGCACTGTTTAGTGGCGTGGTTCTCCGCGCACTTCAGGCAGCGTGCCTCACGCTGGCAGTTCGATGTTGCGTGCCCCCATCGCTGGCACCTGCGACACTGCACGATAGCCCTCTCATTCTGTCGAGCCTCCCAAGATACGCGAATATGTTGTAAGACTCGAACAGTTCTCTGGAGCTGCTGCAGTGTCTCGACTGCGATTCCGTGGGTGTCGAGCATTTCCTGTATGAGGTCTTGCTGACTCACGTCCGAGTCGAGACCCCGCAGCACGAACGCGTGCGTCCTGTCTTTAGGCAAAGTATAGGTATGAAATTCAGTACCCGTGGATTTTAAAATGTCGATCATCTTAGACCGATCACTTGCGTTCTCTGTAAAGACCTGAGTCTCCTTGCCAGTATGCTTCAGGTTGAAGTCACCCTGGAGCTCAGACTTTAACTGGACCGTAAGTGATCGGTCCAAGTTCAATCGCCCCTGTATGACGATTGGGGGCAGCATTTTACCCTTCCTGGGTTTTGCTGCCTCCTTTCGCTGGGGTTGGCCGGCAGGCTTAGCCTTAGGCCTTGGCTGTTGTTTCCGTCCATCCGAAGAACGGTGCGAGTCCTCCGAGAGGGATTCATCCTCGTTAAGGGACTCGTACGCGTTCTTCGTGGGTACTGGTTTCTTGCTTTCTACTTTCCTCGCTTTGACGGGAGTTTTCGGCTTCATGAAGCCCTCCTCGTCTCCGCTTGGTTTTTCGGGAAGGGGGGGGAAATTGTCTCTCACCCGTACCCTGTTCGGCGACCGTAGCAGCCGCCGCGTGTGCTGGAGCTTCTCGATTTCGGCATGGAAGTGCTCCTCATACTTCCTGGTGTAGAACTTCTCGATCTGTTGCTCCATTGCCTCCTGCATGACTCTTGACGGGAATTCGCTGAGTGCCGTTGGCTTCTGGAAGTCAGTGTCCCTTAGCGCGTCAATCTTTTCCCCCACCTTCGCTAATATGTGCTTCCGGATGTCCCGGATTCTCCTCCCAATCGCCTCAATAGAATTGAGGGGAGGCTCATCGCGGGACTTCCTTCTAACTGGCCTTGGGCCCTTCGCTCCAGAGACAGAACTATCTGAGTCTGAAGAGGAGGAATTGGAGGCCTTTCGAGGCGAAACCCTCGCTCTGGCCTCGAGGAGCCTCTTGTTTTCTCGCAGCTGGCTCTCCAACTTGGCCTTCCTCTCTTCTTCCTCAGCTTTCTGCCTCTTTGCGTTCTCTTCCTGCTCCCGCCGTTTCCTGGCGGCTTCTTCGCCCTTTTTTGTGTTCATCCGCTGGATTGCTCTCTGGAATCCAACCAGTTGCGGGGGAGCAGGTTTGGTCGATTGGACGGCGTTGGCGGCTTCCACCACCCTTTCCGCTGTCGTTGCCATTTTCGAGATTTTATTCTGATTTTTGATGCTAGCACTTGAAGTTCCGACGATTTCCATTTCAATTTCAACGTCTTTCGTGGCATTTACTGTGTTTCTGGTGTTGTGTCTCGTTAACCGGTGTGGATGGACGGCTTCCGCAAAGTTTCGGATTCCTCCGAAACCATCTTCAGCCACCCACCGCTCTGCTCCTAGTTGCCTGGAGGGCAAGGACGTCGTCACCCAGAGATTTCGGGTGGCAACTTCCGTGTCCCTGCCGACACCCGTCACGAAATCTGCCTTCGTAGCTCTTGTTGCATAATCAGGCTGTGCATAGATGTTCCCGTGGGAGGTACGCTGAACCCGCCCCTGGAGAGATATGGGAATGCGAGCATTCCCAACTCCCTCCGAGAGCCTTCCACCACCCCCTAGTTCCTCCACTAGGGCCTCAGCATCACCCGGTTCCCTTAGGGTATGCACATCTGTATCCTGTGGCCTCCGCTGTGGTGCGTGAGGCACACCCAATGACCTCGGAGCGCTTCGGCGCATTCCAAAGGGGCGTACCTCACGAGCTTCGCCAGCATGGACTCCTGAGTAGCCCTCCGACCTACAAACAGAAACATTTCTCGTTATTCTAAATTGCTCCAAACGGGCTTCCAAAGGTGGAGTTGTGACCACTCCCGCGGAATCGATTACTAACCCTACCTGAGCCGACGGGGAAGGCTGCCTCCCTCCGTCTAAGCTCGACTCTAAAGTACCTTGGTCCAGCACACTTCTCGGGGACAAGGTAGTTGACATCGTCAACTCACGATTTTCCCCGGTAGTACGTACCTGGGGGACGTCTCCGTCGAGGCGTCGCGACGCTTCGGGGAATAGACGCCTGGCGTCTAAGTCACCCGACGGCGGAGGTGTCCGAGAAAGCCCAGCGCCGGCGAACACGGCTTGGGTATTCTCCTCCGCGAGCATATGAGATCTCAATCTCATATTCGTCATTGCTCTAAAGGACAAACAATTACGGCTGTAATGTATTGTCGGGCTACTTGCGTGTGCAAGTGTGTGGCAAAGGAGAAGTGCACTAAAATCGACCTCGCGTCGACCCAACTCAAGTGTGACGATGAGAAGGGTCACCCTATAGCTAACTAACCTAACACCTAGCAAGACCTCGCCGGGAAATGGACGAGGGAGGAAGGATTCACGGTTTAGAAAAACTATCTAAATAAAATTTCCTAACTTCAAAATTGTGTGAAGCACCAAAAGGGAAAAATTAAACTTGAAAAATTTTTACTTCAAAAATTACAACTGGATGTGACAAAAACCAAGACAGAGATTTGGGTAAAAGGATCACGGAGCCTAACCAGACTGTCTCAGGTGGAAAAGCCGAGAGCAGCCGCAGGAAATAGGTATGGGAAGGACGCGAAACCCCTAGGTACCACAGGAAATGTGGCTCGCCAACGACAAAGTCGCAGCTAATGATGTCTTGACAGGCCGAGGAATTTAAGCTCGAACGATACAATCTTCGTGGAACTCTACGATCGAGCCGATTGTATCAGGTGAGATCTCGTTTTGGTGCCTGACCCCTTTTCATACGATGGGGATTTTTCGTCAACGTCGCGTACAGGTATTAAGTCGGGAAATAACTTTGATGAAGTTAAATCCCTAAGTGTCCGTTGCAAAAGATCACTTTACACTGATTATTGCTCGAGAGTTAAACTACCTATCAACGTACTTTCGTAGCGCGAATAAAACACCTGTAAACCGTACAAGTGAGTCTAACCCCCTTTAAGATAGAAACAAAACGTTATGAATCTACTGTGAACTGAATTATTATTACCGAGAACCTGACTCTAACTGCTAGCCAAAACGATGAATTACAGAGACAAAAGGCAAAGCCAAACAAACGTAAGTTATTTAACGGAAACACGAAATTGATTATTACACTGCAATTCGACAAGAAAGAGTGGCTGTCTGCTGCTTCGCTGCTTGCATATTTATGCAATCCTGACTGCTGAATCCGCGACACCCATTGGCCTAGAGGGCCAAAGTGGGCGTCGCCCTTGGCTGAACAAAACCCTAGCTCGCGAAAACGCGCGGGATTTGGGCAAATGACCGTTAAAGTCCCGTTACCTGCGTTTTCTAGGGAGTATTTGACAAAAGTCACTAAATACTCCCCAGATCTAGGGAGATATTGAAAGTCAGAATTTCAGATATCTCGATTCCTAGGGCGGTCCGATATTCGGAGAGCCCCGAGAAAAACCATAAACCAACGTGATTCTTGAACGCCGAAGAAATACACGTATTCCTTCGCCGAGGAATCTATACCCGTTTTCCGATTTGGCCAACCTGATGAGAAATCGAATTGAAATAAAATAATTTGTGAAAACAAATGGAGCCACGGAATCTTTCCACCCAACAAGAGACTAGCGTGTCGAAACCTTGCTCTAAGTGTTCTGTATACCGGGTTCTCGACTGTTTGGGGCCACAAATTAATAAAATTGAAAACTAGTCAGGAATTTCCGGTAAATCGGTAAAACTACGTACAGTGGAGTTCCACTGGGTGGAGATTGGGACTTTACATCATACAGGGTGAGACTAGACTAGTGACCTGAATATAATGCAAAAATCTAATATTATTCGACTGGCTTCTAGGTGAAAATTGAGAGTTATTAAGTGTAAAAATGGCTCACTAAAGGTGAACATACACAAAAAAAATCATCGTAGGAGCGCGGCGAGCCTGCCCTGCGACACCCCCCTACTAAAGAGTTTAACTTGGTCGAAGTTATTTCCAAACGAAACAACCGACAAAAGCTAAATTTACGTTAACTCCCTAATAGTCACCTTCCGCACTCTGATGAACCAAGGCTGGAACCACCAAAGTTACTGGAGCGTCATCCTCCATGTCGGAATCGTTCTCAGTACAGTCTTTACTAACTCTAGGAGCTTCGCTGTAGCTCTGGGCTGGTACGGGATCTTCGTCAGACCCGGTCACCGAAACATACTGACGGGCGGAGTCTGTCGGTGGCCGCTGGATCGGAGCTCTGTCGGAGTCCAGCGCCACAGCTCGGCATCTCCTTCGCCGTCCTGTACTCTTACTAGGAATCTCAGTCCTTACTGAGCCTTCCTGTCTCACATTCTCTCCCGGGTCGACCATCAATGATAATGGAGACCCCCCTACTGGAAGTGCTAACTCTCGGATAGCAGCTTCCACTTCCGAATCTGAATCGTAATCTGGACCTTGGTCTGGAACGACCGCTTGACGGGTAAGAGCGTCTACTTCAGTAGTAGCACGCCCTTCTACTGACGAGTTTGCGACGGGGAGTTCAGAATCTCTGATCTCCAAAAGGCCAGAGTTCACCACCGGCAACGGACTCCTACGGGATACTCCTCTCTTCTCCGCGCAGTCTGAGTCGCGTTTCCGTCCTTGTGGATTCCTCCTCAACCTTTTCACTGTCCGCCGGACCGCTTTGTCCTTTGGATCGAAACTGACCGTTACTTCCCGTGGATTCGTTGAGTTGGGTGCGTCAGCTCGTACCCGGATTAACGAAGGTGGCTTCGGACCGCCCCCAGTCGTCGGCCTAGGTGTGACTTCCCCTGTCACTTCTTGGTCAGCGTCGTTGGACTCTGGCTGATCCGGACCTGGGCCACCATCGTCGTGGTGGACGCCAGCCGGCAAAGTCCTGCTTACCCAAGAACGGATATCGTCTACGTGCACCAGCCTCTCGGTGCCGTTCCTATCTACGAGGTAACTGTCTCGCCCCATCACCCTCGTGATCGGATGCGGTCCTGACAGTGTACCTCCGAAATTTCCTTTGACGAAATTCCTAACTAAAACGCGGTCGCCGACCCCGTAGGTCCGTGGCGACGGTAGATCTTTATCAGGGAATAAATTCCTCTGATAAACTGCCTGACGTCTGGCTGCTTTTGCAAGACGTTCTTGCCGATCTTCGGGGCTATTATGTACCGGATCTCGGTACATAGGTAGCCTCCAATCTCCTGGACGACCAGGTGTATATCCTAACAATAACTCCGCTGGAGTCTCCCCTGTTGCTCTATTCTTACGGTTCCGTAAGCAATAGAGACTTGCAGCCAGACCTTCTTCCCAAAACCTTTCCGAAGTGGTTTCCAGCATCCTTGCTCTTAGGCACTTCTTCAGTTCCTGGACCCTTCGCTCGACAGGGTTCGCCTGTTGATGAAAAACAGGTGAAAATTTGACCTCGATGTTCTTCGCATCGTAGTATTTTAGCAGATGATTGCTCTGAAACTGCGGGCCGTTGTCAGAAATGACGACTTCTGGACAACCCCAACGAGATAAGATTTCTTCGTCTAGAAAACGAGAAATTACATCCGACGTGCATGTCTTAGTGGCCTTGGCTTCAACCCACTTTGAAAACATATCGACGGCAATTACCACGAACCTGTTTCCCCTCCTTGAGGCTGCATAGGGCCCCAGGACGTCAACAGCCAGCATCTGCCACGGTCGCTTCGGCACACTAGGCCGTTGCGGTGCCGCTTCCTGATGCCGTACGGCTTTAACGCACTGGCAGACTGGGCAACCTCTCACGTAGGCCCGGACGTAGTCCTCCATGGTCGGCCACCAATAGTGCCGTTTCAAGGCACGTAAGGTTTCCTCTTGACCAGGATGACCAGCGGTCGGGTGTTCATGGTAATAAGCCGACACGTCCTCACGGAGCGCCTCGGGCACATACAATAGCCGTTTACCAGCAGAAGAAACATATACAACACCTTGGACATCTGAAAACTTGTTGATAAAACGAAGATCGTCCCTGGACATAGGACCCAACTCCTGTATCGTTCTGATACGCGCCCTCAACCTTTGCGTCTCCCTATCTATGGCCTGCCGCCGCACGACCACTTCAGCCGGCGTCTCTACGACGCTCACCACACCTTGGTGTTCAGACAATTGCACCTTCATAGGTGGCAACCCCATACGCTCTACATCAGCATCCAAGTCTTCACTGTGAGACCCCGAGGGATTACGGGACAAGAAATCAGCTAGCTGATTGTCTCGACCTGCGACGTGCTCCACAGTGAAGGAATACTCCTGTAGAAGTAAGGCCCAACGAGTTAACTTCGCTTTTGCGTCCTTGAACTTGGATAACCAAGTCAACGCTTTGCTGTCCGTTCGAAGAGTGAATGGACGGTCTTCGAGATAATGACGGTACCGCTTGATACCCCAAACAATGGCTAAACATTCAGTCTCGTTCACATGATAGTTTAGTTCCGCGCCCTTGAGCTTGACACTAGCATGTGAAACGATCCTTCTGTCGCCGTGACAATCAACTTGATAAAGGACTGCAGCGATGCCTACCCCAGATGCATCGGTCTGCAGGAAAAACGGGAGAGTCATGTCCGGCCTGGCCAAGACCATAGGACGGCCCACGACTTCCTTGATCCTCTCAAACGCCTCCAATGCTTGAGAGTTCCACTTAAGGTCTCGACCTTTCTTCGATTTGAGCATGTCACTTATCGGAGCCTCCAACTCCGCTAAGTTCGGGATGAACTCCCGTAGCCAACCAACGGTGCCCAAGAATCCTCGGACCTGAGAGACATTCTTGGGTAGCGGGAATTGTTGAACCGCTAACACATGACCTGGCATTGGTTCGTTTGACGTTTCCGTCACCACATGCCCCAAGTACTCCAGCCTACGCTGAGCGAAGTTGCACTTCTTTAAACTGCACCACAGGCCATGTGCTCTGAACCTCTCCAGCACAAGGCGGAGATGGTAGAGGTTCTCCTTTTCATCTTCGCTGTAAACGATTATGTCGTCTAGATATACTTTGACGAATTTATCGACATAACCAACCAACACTTCCGTCATAAGGATTTGGAAACTTCCAGGTGCATTCGTTAGACCAAACGGCATTGAGTTAAACTCATAACAAGCTCCATCTAGCGTAGCAAAAGCTGTATACTTTTTACTAGCCTCATCCATGGGTATCTGCCAAAACCCAGACTTCAGATCCAAAGAAGTGAACACTCTCGCTGTTCCGAGCTCTTTGATAGTCTCGTGAATACCTGGCAATACCGACGACTCGGGTATTGTCAGACTATTCAACTTCCTGTAGTCGACACAAAACCGAGCCGTACCGTCCTTCTTCGTGACGATAACGACCGGACTAATAAAGGCAGAATGGGACCTATTTATGACACCTGCAGCGAGCATCTAATCCACCTCCTCTTGAATAAGAGCCCTCTTCTGATCGGAAACTTTGTACGGACGGAGCTTGAAGGGTAGCTCCTCCTTCAATCGGATTTTGTGGCAAGCAGCCCTCGTCACTGGTTGCCTTGGAGATTCGTAAAAGACGTCTCCAAACTCTCGGATAAGACTCCGAAATTCCTTTTTCGAGAACGCCGGTAGCTGTTCGTCCGCTACCTGTGGTTCAGGGAACTTTTCTGGTGGAAGATAGACCTCCTCCGCCCAGAAAATAGTTTGCCTAGGCCCCTTTCCAACGTACATGGTGCGACGTGCAAAGTCGACCATAGCCTCGTTTGATGCCAGCCAGGGACACCCGAGCAGAAGATCCTCGACAAGATCATCCACCACTTGCACGACAACTTCGTGAACAACACCATCTATTAACAGTTCGACTATTGTCTCCCCTAGACTGGTGATGCCACGACCGGCGCATGCAAGCTGCAACGGTGTCACTTGCTTCCTATCCACCCTCCAGGTGACAGGCAACAAACTACGTTTCAGGAGATTTAGCGAACTTCCGCTGTCCACCAAAACCCTAACTCGACGACCCATCAGTTCAGCCTCGATTCGCGGCAACTGATGCAATCGTCCCTCAACATTGTTGTTCGCTAAGCTAGTATCACAGCGACGATATAGACACAATGGATCCAGCAGATCCACCTCCGACTTCTTCCTAAGCGGGTCGGTCTCAATGAAACTCAGAAGTTCCGACTTGCGATTGACATCAAGTACTGCAGCACCAACTGCAGCTAACGATGGGACTTGGCGATTGCATCCCTCAGGAACCTCGCCTCCGCCCCGACTAAGACGTGTAACTCTCTCAGATGACATGCCTACCACGCCTCTGGTATCTACCAACGGGGAATGGCGATTCGCACCTGCGATCCCATCTACTCTGCCCCTCGATACCGTCCTTGAGACTTGGCATGCATCGACCTCGAAACCTGCGTCCTGTGTGGGAGTGAGTGACAGACCACCACCCTCGGTGTCTTCACTACCTCGAAGTGGAACCGAAAAGAGTACGCCACTCTCGACGACTTTTTCGTTCCGAAACCTTGATTCGCAATCTTCCCTTGGATACGCCTTTTCATCTCGACTTGTGCCTATACCGGACCTGTGCCCAGTTTGCAGTGCCCTAGCACTGTCTTTGACAACAGGCCCCTCCTGGTTCTTCTATATACCGATCACTAACTCCGAAACCTTGTGTTGTGGCGGATGGAACGACCCACCAACAACGACCTGGGGTACCCCGATGATCTCACAACTCCATGAACCTGAAGATGATTCATAACCCCTTTCATTCGTTCCAAAACTAGAACCTGATTTTTTTGAAATGACTTTCAACCCTCTACGTTTAACGTCTGCCGACGAGTGAACTTTTTTCCGCCTACCACCAGTGGCGCGATCCACACGCTCATCTACCACACTGAAACAAACGGATTCACAGTCTGACCGGTCTGCCCAATGTAGTTTGCCTGATGACGGTGGCGTTTCGGCTGAAACGACTCCAGCTTCAACATCCTGGAACTCCTTCTCCTCCTCCTTGTTGGGAATACATGCCGCATAATTTCTATGACAGTCCAACACTGTCACAGAACCGCAAAACGGTGTTGAAGGAGTACCTACTCCGATGGAGCCCCCTGATGGCTCCTGTTGGAGTTTTTTGATTCTTCGCAAACTGTGATTTTGTCTGCGTCCTTAGCTGACGTCTTACGACGCGAGATTTTACTCGCCTGTACGGTATTGACCGTATGTGCCTTACTGGCCTGATCTAACGGTTTTGTTCCCGCACTCTGACGTTTGGGACCGTTCTTGTTGTCATTTTGCTGAGGGCAATCTTTGTTCCAGTGAGCTCCCCCGCAAGTGAAACATCCGCTCGAAGGAGCGTTGTTTCCTCCAGAACGCCTCGATTGATCATAATTCTGGAATTTAGTGCCATTGTTGTTAAAGTTATTGGACCTAACATGGTTCGAACCCCTGTTGTCCTGTAGCTGTCCCTGAGGACGTTTAGGTGGCACATCGTCGGCCTGATGAGGACGGTTGGTGTTCGAAACAAGTTTCGGCCCCGACTGTACACTTTGGCTGGTGCTACGAAGTAGCGTCTCGACAGCAACAGCTTTTTGTGTCAGCTCTTCAATAGTTGCAAATCTATGCAATTGCAAATGGACTTTAATGTCCGGTCTGATCCGGTTCAATATTAATCGCACAACCCTTCCTTCGTCCATCTCTGGGTAGAGCCTTTGTGAAAGACTCCACTTGCTCAGGATGAAGGAAGTTATTGACTCTCCCTTCGGCTGGTCAGTGCCAAAGAACTCCGCTTCTAAGCTCGAGACCAACAGATCGTTATCGAACCGTTCCTGGAGCCGGTTTGTGAAAAACTGCCAGTTTAGGCGTGAGTTGCGATATGGAGCATACCACTGCTGGGCTGCTCCCTTGAGCCACTGAGCTGCAACGCTCACCCAGACGGTTGGATCAAAGCCCCCTAAATAATCCTCAGAGGATTGAATAAATTGTATTGGATCTTCGTGAGGAAGCCCACTGAAACTGGGATGTGGTTTATTGTTAATTAAACCCCCATCAACACCGTTTAGGGTTCCCCGACGTCTATCCTCCAGCAAATCCGCGAGTCGCACGAGCACGTCGTCGACCCCCGTCACTGGTCTTCTGGGATTCTCCTGAATCCGGACTGTGGGCACTGGCCTCCTCTGGGTTGGAAGCGACGTTTCGAGCAACTCGAGGGACATCCTCAGATTCCCTATAATGCCGATTCCCGGTTGGCAACCGGGTAAACGTGCCATATGGGCGCCAAAGGGTTTCCGGTTCACCCATAACCATTTCATTAACTGGGAGTCTCTCAGGAGAGAGATCCCGAACTCTAATTCTGTTTGCAGGAGGAAGGCTACACCCGCAGATCCCTGAAGACGGTCTGTCTTCAGCAGCCCCACGTTGGGCGCCATGTCTCGTTAACCGGTGTGGATGGACGGCTTCCGCAAAGTTTCGGATTCCTCCGAAACCATCTTCAGCCACCCACCGCTCTGCTCCTAGTTGCCTGGAGGGCAAGGACGTCGTCACCCAGGGATTTCGGGTGGCAACTTCCGTGTCCCTGCCGACACCCGTCACGAAATCTGCCTTCGTAGCTCTTGTTGCATAATCAGGCTGTGCATAGATGTTCCCGTGGGAGGTACGCTGAACCCGCCCCTGGAGAGATATGGGAATGCGAGCATTCCCAACTCCCTCCGAGAGCCTTCCACCACCCCCTAGTTCCTCCACTAGGGCCTCAGCATCACCCGGTTCCCTTAGGGTATGCACATCTGTATCCTGTGGCCTCCGCTGTGGTGCGTGAGGCACACCCAATGACCTCGGAGCGCTTCGGCGCATTCCAAAGGGGCGTACCTCACGAGCTTCGCCAGCATGGACTCCTGAGTAGCCCTCCGACCTACAAACAGAAACATTTCTCGTTATTCTAAATTGCTCCAAACGGGCTTCCAAAGGTGGAGTTGTGACCACTCCCGCGGAATCGATTACTAACCCTACCTGAGCCGACGGGGAAGGCTGCCTCCCTCCGTCTAAGCTCGACTCTAAAGTACCTTGGTCCAGCACACTTCTCGGGGACAAGGTAGTTGACATCGTCAACTCACGATTTTCCCCGGTAGTACGTACCTGGGGGACGTCTCCGTCGAGGCGTCGCGACGCTTCGGGGAATAGACGCCTGGCGTCTAAGTCACCCGACGGCGGAGGTGTCCGAGAAAGCCCAGCGCCGGCGAACACGGCTTGGGTATTCTCCTCCGCGAGCATATGAGATCTCAATCTCATATTCGTCATTGCTCTAAAGGACAAACAATTACGGCTGTAATGTATTGTCGGGCTACTTGCGTGTGCAAGTGTGTGGCAAAGGAGAAGTGCACTAAAATCGACCTCGCGTCGACCCAACTCAAGTGTGACGATGAGAAGGGTCACCCTATAGCTAACTAACCTAACACCTAGCAAGACCTCGCCGGGAAATGGACGAGGGAGGAAGGATTCACGGTTTAGAAAAACTATCTAAATAAAATTTCCTAACTTCAAAATTGTGTGAAGCACCAAAAAGGAAAAATTAAACTTGTAAAATTTTTACTTCAAAAATTACAACTGGATGTGACAAAAACCAAGACAGAGATTTGGGTAAAAGGATCACGGAGCCTAACCAGACTGTCTCAGGTGGAAAAGCCGAGAGCAGCCGCAGGAAATAGGTATGGGAAGGACGCGAAACCCCTAGGTACCACAGGAAATGTGGCTCGCCAACGACAAAGTCGCAGCTAATGATGTCTTGACAGGCCGAGGAATTTAAGCTCGAACGATACAATCTTCGTGGAACTCTACGATCGAGCCGATTGTATCAGGTGAGATCTCGTTTTGGTGCCTGACCCCTTTTCATACGATGGGGATTTTTCGTCAACGTCGCGTACAGGTATTAAGTCGGGAAATAACTTTGATGAAGTTAAATCCCTAAGTGTCCGTTGCAAAAGATCACTTTACACTGATTATTGCTCGAGAGTTAAACTACCTATCAACGTACTTTCGTAGCGCGAATAAAACACCTGTAAACCGTACAAGTGAGTCTAACCCCCTTTAAGATAGAAACAAAACGTTATGAATCTACTGTGAACTGAATTATTATTACCGAGAACCTGACTCTAACTGCTAGCCAAAACGATGAATTGCAGAGACAAAAGGCAAAGCCAAACAAACGTAAGTTATTTAACGGAAACACGAAATTGATTATTACACTGCAATTCGACAAGAAAGAGTGGCTGTCTGCTGCTTCGCTGCTTGCATATTTATGCAATCCTGACTGCTGAATCCGCGACACCCATTGGCCTAGAGGGCCAAAGTGGGCGTCGCCCTTGGCTGAACAAAACCCTAGCTCGCGAAAACGCGCGGGATTTGGGCAAATGACCGTTAAAGTCCCGTTACCTGCGTTTTCTAGGGAGTATTTGACAAAAGTCACTAAATACTCCCCAGATCTAGGGAGATATTGAAAGTCAGAATTTCAGATATCTCGATTCCTAGGGCGGTCCGATATTCGGAGAGCCCCGAGAAAAACCATAAACCAACGTGATTCTTGAACGCCGAAGAAATACACGTATTCCTTCGCCGAGGAATCTATACCCGTTTTCCGATTTGGCCAACCTGATGAGAAATCGAATTGAATTAAAATAATTTGTGAAAACAAATGGAGCCACGGAATCTTTCCACCCAACAAGAGACTAGCGTGTCGAAACCTTGCTCTAAGTGTTCTGTATACCGGGTGCTCGACTGTTTGGGGCCACAAATTAATAAAATTGAAAACTAGTCAGGAATTTCCGGTAAATCGGTAAAACTACGTACAGTGGAGTTCCACTGGGTGGAGATTGGGACTTTACATCATACAGGGTGAGACTAGACTAGTGACCTGAATATAATGCAAAAATCTAATATTATTCGACTGGCTTCTAGGTGAAAATTGAGAGTTATTAAGTGTAAAAATGGCTCACTAAAGGTGAACATACACAAAAAAAATCATCGTAGGAGCGCGGCGAGCCTGCCCTGCGACAGTTGTTGGCCGGAGATTTGGCATCCATAACGGAAACCTGAACGCCGTTGGCTACGCCCACCGGCGATTGTTGAGTTTCGGCATTCACCACAATTTCCTCAACACTTGCAATATTCCGGTTCACGACGCTTACCGGTTTTTGTTCCTGTGTTCCTGCAGGATGTTGTCCTACTCCGGGGCTTGCCCTTTGCCCAGCTTCTTTCTGGGCTTTCTCCTCCTCGTAGAGCAGGTACCAGTCCTGTTTGTCAGGGCTGGTGCTCTTACGAGGGGGCGAGTTATTCCCGGGGTGGATTTCAGCTGTGATAATATGCGTGGTCGGGTGGCTCAGTGGAGACGGCGGGCTCGGTAACGGGTCATATCTCGGCTTAATTAGCGAGGACTCGCTGCCTCGGGGAAGATCAGTGTTTCGAGGGCTACTCGATCCACCCTCTCCGCACTTCTCTTCCCTCAGCAGTTTATCCCGCCAATTCTCAGTGTCATAAGCCGAACTCCACTGGCTCCATGCAGGCTGCTCGGCGTCGCAAACCGGGCTGGAGATCCTGGCTTCCAGCTGGGCTGCTCTGATCTTCCTTTGATATGTTATTATGGCGTCCAAATCACAAGTGTTTTGGGAAGTGTGGTGAACGAATTTCCCAACACTTCCCAAAATTTTTGGGATTGCTCCTGTCGATGTTTGAGGGTGATGTGCGTTGTTTGGCCCATTTTCAGGTTTTCTCAACAAATTTTCAATTTGGCCTAGATCATTTTGTGGGATTTTAGCATCTGAACTTTTGATGTTTTCGAAGAGATTTTTAAATTTTCCTAAGTCGCTTAGGGTCGATGGAACGTGGTGGGGGGAGGGATGATCCTCGTCCTTGTCCATTTCGTGAAGGTGGGGGAGGGGTTGGCTGGCTTCGTGTACATCTCCAAGGTGGGGGGAGGGTGTGTTCTCGTCTGTGTCAGGTTTCCCGCGCTTATCGTCCTGGTCCTCCTGGGGTAGAGCGGCAGGCGGCGACGTTGCCTGCGGGCACTCTTCCTGCAGTCCTTGTATCGGGCTGGTGCTACAACCCGTTTATTCGATGACAAGATACTCCTCCATGGAGTGCAGTGGAGTGCTTGCTACGATTTTCGTTGCTAAGTCCAGGTTTTCGTTTTCGGACGATTTCTCCGGGTGTCCAAAGAGGTCCAGAGATCGGCTATTCTGCGGGGTGTCGCCCCAGATGTCCAGTTCAGATTTTTCCCGAGAATGTGCAATGATACGCACAGTTCTGCGGGCTCCAACCTTTACCTCTCCGGCGTTCACCACACTTTCCATTTTTGGAAAAGTGTGACCGGGGGGTTTCGGGGAGTCATCAGGAGGGACAAAAACACCCCGACATACCTCTACGGACTCACCCGGGGTTTCTGGCGGTTTTTCACACTCTGAGACATTGATAACTGTTATCTTCTCCGGCGGACTGCCGGACGAGGAGGTGGTTGTCTCCACCAAGTTCACTGGAGTGTCACTATCACTAGGGAGGACGATTTCACTTGGAGTGTTTGTAGCGGGATTGGCGACTGTGATATCCTGGTGGAGCACAATTTTCGGGGGTTTCGGCGGCTTCGGAAGTTGCTTCCGCTTCATACTTCTCCTGTCGCTTTCGCTGCCAGAAGTTGCCGATGCCTTGTCATCGTCTCCAGGGCGTTTTAGGAGTTTCGGGGTTGCTCTGGCTCGTCCCAGGAACGGGCCTCTTCTGTTCTGAACTCCCTCAGAGCTACTGCTCATGAGGGAGTGAAAACACACTTCCTTTCACAAAACTATCGCTGACTTGCGATGCACTATGTCAATAAAGACGAAAATCGCGCGAATAGAGGCGATATTCGCACAACACCTCTCGCGCACACGCAGGACTCTGGCAGCGGTTGATTTCTGCCTCTAGAGCCTGTAGAAGCACACGACTGACTCGTACGGCGGCCAGACGTTGAACCGGTGTCATGTATTTCTGAGGAACCTTGTGCGACATTTGAATGTGATGTTAATTCCTCTTCTCATGATGTTTTAATTGAAAATGATATGATAATTGACAAAACCCAGAGATGTATATATTGTGATCAAATGACTAAAAGACATAAATTGAAACGACTACCATTGCATAAGTGCGGTAAAAATGATTTTTTAATGAAATTAAATGTTGAAGAAGAAGACTTGGCAGAATTAATTGAGAAAGTGCAAGATGTAACGGATTCAACAATATACTATCATAAAAAATGTCAAATGGAATATTCCTATAAAATATCGTCAAAGAAAAATAAAACTCAAACATCTTGGCATGATCTTCGTAAACACCATCAAGCAGTTTTTGATGAAGTTTGTAATTTTATACAACAAAATGTAGTAGAAAAAGGTCGATGTTACTTTCTGACATTTCTTCACAGGAACTACATAGAGCTATTTAACGAAGAAGTAGAAAACTCTAAAGAAGTTATGGGGAATTTCACTCCTCATAACTTAGAAGATAAAATAAGCAAAGTATTTACAAAGGAGATTGTTCTTAATATGTCATAATAAGAAGGTACTTGCTCCGAAACATGTTTCTGTTATTGATGAAGAGTTAGTAGACAATTTGAGGGATCAGGACATTCTTAATAAAGCTGCTTTGATATTGAGGAAATCAGTACTACAAATTGAAAAAAAAAATTGCCAAATAATTTATCTGTTCAGGATCTTAAAAACGGCGAAGTTTCAGTGCCAGAAGACTTATCCCAATTTTATTGTACTCTTATTGCAGGAAGTAACAGCAAAAGGAGAAACAATTTTAAGTGTGTTCAACTAGTTAAATCCTTGAGCCAGGATGCTGTCTATGCTATCTTGAATGGTAAATGTAAAACGTCAAAGCATATTAAGCTCGGAATGGCTTTAAAAAGCTTAACAAGCAGTCGTAATATAATCGACATCATCCACAGATATGGTCATTGTATTAGTTATCCAGGGATAGAGGAGTTGGAGACTGAAGCTACTTATTACTCTATGCGAAAATCAACTATGTGTCCTGAAGCAATTAAAATAAATCCGAATCTCTGCACTGGAGTTGCGTATGATAATTTTGATCGGTTTGTGGAAACAAAAAATGGGAAGGACATGTTACACGACACTGTTGGTATAATATACCAAAACGTGGATCAAAATTCTTTACACGAATCAGACACTCCAAATTTGCCTTTTTCCACCAGCGAAGAACCTGGAACGTCGGCAAAAAGACGACGAAGAACATTGGAGGTTACTGAGGTAGAAGGCCGATCATATATGAAAAAACCCAAGATGACTGATAGTTTGGAAATTTCTATTCATGAAGCTGAAGAAACACTACCTGAAAATTTACAATTATATAAAAACATTGATACAATTTGGATGTTAAGTCATGCTTATCATTTACCAAATCTTCCGATGTGGGTTGGCTTCAATTGTTTGATCAGTAATAATGAAGATAAGCCAAAGCAAGTTGTTTCTTATCTTACATCGATCAATCTATCGCCCACAAACACATCGGTTGTTTTGGAGACAATGGAGCAAAGTTTAAAAATTTGCGATGAAGTTAAACAATCTTGCATTCAAATTACTTATGACCTTGCAATAGCAAAAGTAGCCTTACAAATTCAAGCTACTGAAGCACCCAAATTTGACAACCTATTTATTCATTTGGACCATTCCATATCATGATGTCCTACTTCAAAGCTATAGGAAAGTTTATGGCCGATTGCGGTTTGTCCAACGTGATGGTGCAAAGTAGTTTGTTAGCTTCTGGGTCAGTTGCTGGATTTCAGGAAGGAAAACACTTCAACCGTTGTAAGAGGCTTCATCCGTTGGTGTCAGTAGGTCTGGAGATTTTACATTTCAAGTCTTTTTTAGATGTTAATAATATTGAAGTATCGGATGTAATTAATGAAGAACTTGTACGTCTGCAAAATGCTCCAATATCATCTTTTGAAATAGAGAATGAAGAGTTGAAAGTACTATTAAATAATTATTGGATTTACAAACAACAGACTTTGAACGGTGAGCATGGAAAAACACCACAGTATTATTTAATATATATAAACTTAGTCAACTATTACTTAACTCTATCCAGAAGTATTCGTATTGGAGATTTTGATTTATTCAAGTACGTATTACCGAAGATCACGAATTTATTTTTTATTTTTAACCAGCCAAACTATGCTCGTTGGACTGTTAGATATTGCTCAAATTTATTAAACGTTGCTGAAACTCATCCTAATTTGTACGAAGAATTTAAAGAAGGTTTTTTTGGCATTCGAAGAACCAATAAGTCATTTTCTAAACAACCAAATGACTTTGTTCTTGAACAAACAATAAACGCTGATGCAGCGAGGAAACTTACTGGTATAATACATTTTACTAACTCAATTTCTGCACGTCAGCGATGGGCCCGCAGTCACGACATTCGATCTGCAATAATTAGTTCTGTGTATGAAGATTTGGATCTGCAGAAAGGACAAGACGTTTCAGCCGAGCTCACCAATCATGCTATAAAAAATAATGCTAAACAATTGCAAAAATTTATCGACACTTTTGATCTATTTATAAATCCATTCGACTCACAAGTGCCGAAAGATCTATTAATCAATATTTCGTCGGGTAAAGCTGCGTCTGAGCCCGTAGAAAAATTTTTGCTTAATATTGAAAAAAATGGTGAAGCTAAACGTCTAACGTTCATCGCTGAGTGTGAATCGAATATTAGCAGATTCGAAAAAAGTATTCAAAAAACACCAATGGAAAACTTTACATCGGATTATTCCAAAGAGAATAAAAGCAAAGTAGGTGATAAAGTCGAAGAGGTACGAATGCAAAGAGACTTTTTTGGACGTATTCTCGCCATATCTTTAGACTACAAAGTAGATATGGAAAAAATTCTATCATATCCTATTACTCCAATACCATTATCTATGTGCCATATTGATGGGGCAATTTGTAAAACCCAGAAGGCAACTTTGATGAAATCTGTGGAGAAAAATTTAGAGCACGATTCACCTAATCAAATAGACATCTTATTAATTGATGGTTTCTTTTTGCTTCACACAATGAAAAATGTACCAAAAACTTTTGGAGCAATCTCAAAAAAAAAGATTCTAATGGTAACGCAGCTGAAAGCGACAAGATACGACGTTATTTTTGATCAATATTTCTCTCCTTTGATCAAAGACTATGAAAGAGATCTTCGCAGAGAGTCTACGCAACTAAATTTCAACATCACAGGCCCCGATCAAGTTCGACCGTCAGATTTTTTAAAAGAACTTAAAAATATTAATTTTAAACAGGCTCTTGTTAATTTTTTTATTCAACACTGGGCATCTGATGAAATGATACCATTTGTTGAAAATAAACGAATATTAATTAACTTTAAACAGTGTCATTCTTACATCGTTGATAATAATAAAATTGTATCGAATGTGGATGATAGCTTATCGTGTCCAGAGCATGAAGAAGCCGATACTAAAATTGTTTTTCATGTTTGTAATACAGACGTTGAAGCAAATTTCGTTATCAGATGCTCTGATACTGACATTGCGATAATTATGCTAGGGCATATGCATAACTTGAAAAATAATGACTCAAATGTATGGTTAAACGCAGGCACCGGAAATAACCAAAGATATATTAATTTGACAAAAGTTTACGAGCATTTAGGACCATCTTTGTGTAGAAGTTTGCCAGGATTTCATGCATTGACTGGATGTGACTTCAATCCCGCCCTTTTTAAGAAAGGGAAAAAAAAACATTAAATTTATTAATAAAAAAACATGAATATCAGCAAGCTTTTATGCAGTTTGGAGATCCAGAGTTGTGTACTGATGAGCATATACAAAAAGACATTTTTCAAAAAATTCAGAAATTCATCTGCGAAATTTACAGTGTTCCTGGTGTACTCGATGTTGATGCTGCCCGACTTCAGCTATTTATAAATAATTACAGCGTAAATAGTATTAACGAAGAATTCAATCGAAAAAATTTGAAAAATTTTGATGCAAGCAGTTTACCACCATGTAAAATTGAATTATTTCAACAATTTCTCCGAGCGAATTACATTGCTAGTATATGGAATAATGCAAATGAAAAACTACCAACCATTTTAACTCCTGAACACAATGGGTGGAGGCTAGAAGAAAACCAATATCACTTTCATTGGTTTGATGGTGACCAATTACCCGGAGACATTAGTGAATTCCTTAAAAATTCAGGTACTATACTTTGACTTAAGTTCTAAATTTATTGTATTTATAATTTTATGTTTTTTAATTCTTTAAACTGTTTTTTGCAGAAGACGCTGCTAGCAACGACAACATCACTGATGACGACGAGGATGACTTGAATGGACAATATCATGATTGGATGAACGATGAAAATTCCAATGACTGTGTCGATAATTGCGATGATTAAAAGATAAACAAATATTTGCTGTAATTAATCATAGTTATATATTTTTTGGTAAAATAATTTTTTCTTAAAATTTTTCTAACTGGTATCTTTTTTACAATAAAATAAAGATAATTCCTTATAAAACAAAATGGCTCCTCATATATTCACTATCCCAAATACATGCAATAAATAAATTCACTTTAAAATTTATTAATCCACAACTTAATATTGAAGCTCATCCCTGATTAGAAAAAGAGATTTGAAAAGATTCGAAATGGCTCAAAGAGATTAAAAAAGATTCAACTTGACAAATATATAGATATACATTTTGACTGGGTTGAATCTTTTTAAATCTTTTTTTTTAATAAGAGATCTTACTGAAATAAAGATGCAAAAATCTTGGATTGAAATTAATAAGTATTTTCAATACATTTCAATTTTTTACTCTGAGACGCATGCGCATAGTGCTCTCGCGCTCGCACTCCCGGCTGAATAATTTTGTGTTTAGGGGATGTTTGGTCACTCGAATTTGTCTGACTGATGAAATATAACTTTGTAGTAGTTACTTGAATAATATATTTAAAAGTCAGCCATGAAAAAATAAGTAAAGTTCATTAATTTTTTGTCGAGCTTTAAAGCTCTGGTCCATGAAAAGTGTCTGACACTTTATAATTCTAGTTTAGAATAATATTCTACAAAATATATATAAAAATCAGCCATACAAATTTAAGTTAGATAACTCATATTTTTAGTTACCTTTCTCACCTGGTACCTGCCCAGGTGTCACAGGGCAAGCTCCACAAGTAGGCAGGTATTTAAAGTATACTAGACGTTACTAATTCGTGAAGGTTTCATCCATGTGAAAATAAGTTATGTCAGAACGCTCTGGGATCTTGGACTATTAGGGAATAAATAAATATATGTTGTGGGTAACATTTTACGTGTCAGACAAAATAGAAATTCACTAGAACGTGTAAGTCTGGGGCTCAAACAGTGAGCACTTGCGCCTATGTGGCAAGGGTGTTGTGGTTTTTGGATTCTCTAGAAAATTATGAGGAAAGGAAAACAAAACTCTGTGAAAACATATTGGTCAACCTATCAATAATTTCTAATGAAAATATCAGCATTTTTTAATTCAACATAAGAAGAAGCATGAGAAATTCCACTTTTTATTGAAAACTTCCATAATTGCAATATACAGAACACCCTTCACCTCCACAAATGTCAATATACCGGGTGGCTACGGAAGTATTGCCTACGGAATATCTCAGTTATTGTATGAAGTAGGTTTGTGAAATTTGGAGCGTCGATATAATGACATAAGAGCTAGAATTTGAGCATATTGACATGTCGAAGTTAACTTCCGGTCTGACCGGAAGTAACATCAACTTTCTTATTTTAAATGGAAACCCTATTTTTTTTTCTTTTCGCTTTATTCAGCATTCAATTCCCTTTCTAATGACATATCACAAGTTGGTATCTAACCAGAAACTAGATCAGAAAAAAATTATTATTGAAATTCACCGAGTAGGCCGTGGAAGCAAAATGAAAGCCAAAAATTGAAAAGTTGGCTATGGAAACCATACGTCACTTGATAATAGTTGCTACTACTGTGATATTTTATTTTCATTCGTCGGCGTTATAAAAAGCTGCAAAAAAAAAAATTGGAAAAATTGGGAAAAAAACAATACTTTTTCTTGCCTGTACTATTCAGCATAACCATTCCTTTCTAATGATATAATACAAAGTAATTTTTTGAAATGAAATACCAAAAAATCCGATTATTATTCAAATAACAAAAAAACAGATTTATCGAAAAAAAAAAAAAAAAAAAATTCAAATTGATAGGATTAAAGATAAAATAAATTCAAATCAAATGTTCGAAATGCATTCCCTCAGCGTCAATACATTTATTGACTCTGGTGATATTTTCATGTAAAACGTTTCTCAACATTTGGGGCGTGATATCTTGGAAAGCTCTACGAATTTTTACTTCTAGCTCATGTAGAGTTGTAGGCTGTGTGGAATACACCCTATTTTTAAGATGCCCCCATAGAAAAAAGTCGCACGGAGTAAGATCAGGTGACCTTGGTGGCCACCTGACTGGACCATGGGTTGTTATAAGTCTCTCTTGAAAGCGATTTTGAAGATAATTTCTCGCTATTCTTTAATTATGCGGAGGGGCGCCATCTTGCTGGAAGTACATTCTCTCAGTTATTTCCGCTGGCCTTAAAAAAGAATGGGGCCAACAATATGAGTTCCTGCCCAAACATTCACACCAAATCTCTCCTGGAAGCCACCTTGTCGAAACCGGTGCTCGTTTTCTATCGCCCAGTACCTGAAACAAAAGACCGTTCACACTTTTAGCACTTCACACTTCGACTATCGAGAATAATCCAAATAAAGTACAGAACCTACCTTGTATTATTCCTGTTAAATAATCCATTGCTGGTAAATCTTGACTCGTCTGTAAACAAGATATAATAATTAAATAGGTGATTCTCAGCATTTTGTCGTTGAAACCAATTACAATATTCCAGGCGCCTTTCACCGTCATTTTCATACAAATGTTGATGCAACTGATACTTGAAGGATTTAAACCGATGTTTTTTCAAAATTTTCCTAGCAGAGTCCTTACTTATAGCTAATTCGGCGCCAATCTGCCTTGAGGAAATTGTACTAAAGCTAATACATTAATTTCATTTTCCTCATTAATAACAAATGCTTCTTGGTCTTCGTGAACATCAGGCTCAGTTCTTAATTTTTCTTCAAGCCACTGGAAATACCTTCTTGATGGTTGCTGCCTCCCTGGATATCGCTCTAAATACAATCGTTCAGCGGCATGAGAATTTTTTAAACATTCACCATAAATGAGAAGCATGTCAATTTGTGCGGTTCGTGAATAACGGGGCATTTTTTGAATATTTCACTAACTGATTTCGATTTCCAAACCCTTTTAAAATGGCAGAATCAAAAACACTACTTCGAACGTCAAAATAATATGGATAGCAGCGTTCGTGAGAGCTCTCGTTTCTTTTTTGTTTCATTCCAAAATACATCTTAATCAGCCTACTTGTTAATATTTTGGTTCGAATGATTATTGCAATGGAATGATTATTCTGAATAGCACAAACATCGTCCATAGGTAGATATTAGAATATCTATGGACGATGGCACAGACCAAGTACGTTTATGTTCCTATTTAACCTAGAACCTACAGGATATAATTTATCATTCCACATTATCTTTAATGTTATTTTTGCGTATGGCAATAATCTGTTTTGTTAATTGAAGAATAATAATTGGATTTTTTGGTATTTCATTTCAAAAAATTACTTTCTATTATATCGTTAGAAAGGAATGGTTATGCTGAATAGTACAGGCAAGAAAAAGTTGTATGTTCCTATTTAAGTTATGGACCTACAGAGTATTGTTTTTTTCCCAATTTTTCCAATATTTTTTTTGGCGGCTTTTTATAACGCCGACGAATGAAAATAAAATATCACAGTAGTAGCAACTGTTATCAAGTGACGTATGGTTTCCATAGCCAACTTTTCAATTTTTGGTTTTCATTTTGCTTCCACGGCCTACTCGGTGAATTTCAATAATAATTTTTTTCTGATCTAGTTTCTGGTTAGATACCAACTTGTGATATGTCATTAGAAAGGGAATTGAATGCTGAATAAAGCGAAAAGAAAAAAAAATAGGGTTTCCATTTAAAATAAGAAAGTTGATGTTACTTCCGGTCAGACCGGAAGTTAACTTCGACATGCCAAAATGCTCAAATTCTAGCTCTTATGTCATTATATAGACGCTCCAAATTTCACAAACCTACTTCATACAATAACTGAGATATTCCGTAGGCAATACTTCCGTAACCACCCGGTATTTTTACCAGATGTTGAGAATTATCTAAGATCTCTCGCAAAATCAGATTGTAGTTTTTATTCTTTGTTTTGTGTAGTAGACGTGGTCCTTTTCACAGTTCATGGAAAGTTTTAATTTACTTGCTGTTACAAATACTACTGCTTCATATATACAGTTACCGCCAAAAAGTATGTACCATATGGGAAAAAAGTTTATTATTGAAGTATTGGAAAAAATATTCTGGGGAAAAGTTTGTGCATGTCCGATAACCTAAAAATCAATTTTGACACATGTCACGTGATTGCTAGTATGGCGGCAAATTGAAAAAAATTGCTATGAAAATGCAAAAAGGGGGGTAATATGGCAAGATATCAAAAAAAGTCATTTGAAAATGTTATTTAGAATAAAATTTTATACACATAAACGAAGTTTCAAGAGATAATTCAAGAAAATCGGAACTAGCTATTTTTTTCAATATTTTCCAATCTATTTAAAAATATAAATTTGTTTTCTTATGAATAGCTCTACTATACCGAAACATTCGCATTTCGACGATAATGACACAATTTTCTCATTTTCTCCACACCAGAGGGCACTATAATAAAAAAATTGGATTGTGTCAGAACCCTAGCTGGTACATCGGTTCGTATCTAACAGTTATATCAGGATTCTACGACAATTGTGATGACATGACACTCCGAAACCAAGGTGTTTTCCAGATTATAACCAAGTTCCGATGATAATCGTGGATGAGCGTTTCATTTCTCACATAAACATGTAAATTATAAGTCTCTTAAATTTCACTCACTATTTCACTCAATCTGAATACTTTCACAATTATTTTGGGAAATATAGACATTGAAAATAAATCATACTGAAATGAAATCCGGTTCATTCAGTGATCTACATCGGTGTCCGTGAACATATTGAACAATAGTACCTATACCTACCTACCTACTTATTTATCACATCAGGATTCTATAATAGAAAGGCATAGTAAAATTCCTTATTTTCCACAAATCAAAATACCAAACATGCTTTCTTGAGTATGAAATACACCAGAACATGAAATTTTAATCTCTTGAAAGTAGTCAGTGTTTAAGTATTGCATCAAAATTTCACTCATATTCCACGAGATAGCCATGGTTTTCATTTGACAGAAAATAGTAAACTTATAGCAACAAAAGTCTAAGTAAGAACTCCATATTTATAATATTATTCTACTATAATAGTGACATTGATAATACCAGCAAGGTTTTGGTCGATTGGTATTGATAGGCGACTTAAATAGTAACTCACTTGACACTGATTATCTACTTGTTAGTAAGTATATATGCCTGATGGCAGAATTGGGATATTTTTCCTATGTAACAAAACCTACGAGGGAATCTCAAAACATAACAATAATAATAAACCAATATTTATTGCGAGACAGTTGTCTTACAATATTATTATCAACAACGTCACAAGAAATATCTACAATATTAGATTTCTATGTAGGCTGCTATCGAATGTGGTTCTAGATTAAGTAATAAATTAAACAGTGCTTTGTTGAAGTGTTTTGAAGTACATATTATTTTCAGGGCGATATAATTTTTAGGAAATATTAGTGGTTTGTTATTGTTTGAAATAAAACACTTGAGTTAATCAAATTATAGATTTGAAAGTAATGACTCAATAAATATTACAATTTGATAAACAAAGAGGATGGAAAAGTCACAGTGATAGTTGAGACACAAGAGAAAACCTCTGAAAAACTGTGGAATAGGTGTAAACTCAACATTGGATTCAACTCTTGCATAGTATATAAAGTCAAATCCAATATACTAAGATGCTTCAGATGCTGTGGTTATGGCCACTCAGCCCAAGTTTGCAAAAATAAGTTGGCATGTCCAAATTGTGCTAAGGAACGTAAAAAAAAACAATGTCAGGAGCCAGAACAATACAGCAGATGCATTAACAATACAATGAAAAATGAAAAAAGGAACCTATATCTTGATGTTGATCATAGTGCTTGGAGTCATGAGTGTGAAGTCTACAAATATGAGGTCAACAAACGAAACGCCAGTAGAAATCCGAAATAGAGAGTATACAAATCTAGGGCTACGAATTGAAATCAGGAAAATTAAAATTGTAATTTAAATGTAAAATTGGTTGAGAGGAAGAATAGCAAAAAAATATATTTTTTTTCCATAAGGAATATCCCAGTCGGGCCCTGTCTCCGTAACTCCGATACTACCGGAGGGCGCGCTGGTGTGTCTTTAACCCAAGCAAACATTCCCCACGTCCGTGGGGTGAGTGATTACAAAGCACTGTATAATTCATTACTTAATCTTGAACCACATTCGATAGCTGACTGCATAGAAATCTAATATTGTATATATTTCTTGTGACGTTGTTGATAATAATATTGTAATACAACTATCTCGCAATAAATATTGGTTTATTATTATTGTTATGTTTTGAGATTCCCTCGTAGGTTTTGTTATATAGGAAAAATATCCCAATTCTGCCATCAGGCATATATCTGCGTATAGTGGGAATAAGCACAATATCGCATTTTTGTATTGAGTCATATTCGTCGAAAACGACTGCAAATGTATATCTGTGTAAAATCACATAAGTCAATAACGAAACGTAAGTAGTTTAAAATGATATATATATATATATATGTATATATATATATACACATTAGTCGAAATCCTTCGATATACGGTGGGTAATAATAATACCTATGTGCTTTTCCCCCCTATACGCAGATATACTTACTAACAAGTAGATAATCAGTGTCAAGTGAGTTACTATTTAAGTCGCCCATCAATACCAATCAACCAAAACCTTGCTGGTATTATCAATGTCACTATTAAAGTAGAATAATATTGTAAAACTGCACTAAACTAATTTTGTTACACACGTCTTAATCAATAATTATATCACAAGTCACTATTTTAATTTATCTTTACTGACACTCTCTATTATTCAAATATCGTACTCCGGCTGATTCCAAAACTGTCGTCTCGCCGTGGAGATTTCTTTATATAGCGTGCTGAATGAGTTCCGGAAATCTCTCGATTTTCTGCTGGCGACTAGATGTCGCTTCTCGAATGATCTTGTGTCAATCGCCAGCGGCGAAGTTAATGGTGACATCATAAAAAAATATTACCAGAAACCCTGAAGTTGACAAGTATAAGACATACATAAATTATTCCCAAATAAAAAACGAGCTAGATGATTACAACTGGGAAAACTACTATAATATAAATGATACAAATATGAAAACTCAAGAATTACTAAAAATTTTGAATAATTCAAACAACAAAAATACAATAATCGTAAAGCTCGGTAATAATAAAAAATAAAATTAAACGCAAAAAATGGATTACCGCGGCTATAGTAGAGTCGATAAATCATAAAAACAAACTCTATAAAGATTGGCAAAGGAACTTGAATGATGAAAAAAAAAAACAAATAACTTATATTAACTACCGTAAACATACAAATGATCTTATTAAAATCGCCAAACGAAAGTTTTATCAATCAGAAATTGAAAAAAACGGAAATAATGCAAAAAATATGTGGAATTTAGTAAATAATAAAGACAAAGCCAAAGATTAAATAAATGAAATAAATACACTAATGTAGGAGAAAATCTAGCTCACAAAATATCAAAACCAACTAGTCCTCCTCCAACGCGGACAAAAACAAATCCTCAAACTTTTTATTGGATACCTGTGACTGTAGAAGAAGTTAGAGACCTTGTGAGATCTCTGAAAAAAATAAAGCACCTGGGATAGATAATTTAAGAGCCGAAATATTAAAAAAATTAGAAATCCAATTATGTAAACCCATTGCTAGTCTAATAAATTCAATTTTCACTAGTGGATCACGTCTACAACACAAAACAAAGAATGATATAAGGAATGCAACTATACATACATACAGAGAAACGTCAAATATAGCGTTATAAACATTAACAATAAATTTCCACTCACTCTAAGAAATATTCTAGTTTCAACAATGAAATGTCGTTTGAAGAACCTCCTCCTAGAAAAACCTTATTATAGCTTGCAGGAACTATATGAATGTTATTTATATATGTTTGATTTTATATTTGCTTTTGTGTTAAAGCTTCGTGTGTGATAATGTTTATTATGTATATAAAAATTTTATTTTTTTATTACTGACATGTTCCACACTCCTCAGAGTTTATATGTGTACATTATATGTAACCGAAGCAAATAAGCAGTCTATCTATCTACTTAGTGGAATTTGTTCAGAAATAAGGGATGAGAAATAACGACTGGCACTTGAGAAGTTTTAAACTTTTTTGTGTGAAATATATTTGCAGCATTCAATATTAGAACTTCATGGAGTGTAAACGTGTACATAATTTTCAATTGTTTTAAGATGTTAATTAAATAAATATATAGCGAAAGTTACAGTTCACTCATTTAAATCGATAAGAGAAAATACCTGGTGAGTTTGCTCACCCAATCAGTTCATCAAATAAATAATTCTTTTTATATTATGTGATAGCTCATTATAAATTCGAATACGTGTAAAAATTCGCCTTTACGTGTTTCTCCAAACATCATTTTTAAAGGCTTCTCGAGTAAGCTTTTTCGGGAAATCTCATAACTATTCTTCCATAATAGACCACATATTTGATAAGATATCCAAAAGAGCTAGAATCTGTGTTAATATAACCTAAGCTCTTACATTTTTAAAGCAAATTTAACGGATTAATATACAATTCAAAAATTACTAAAGAAACCATAAATATAAACCTTAAAAAATTGTCCACTCTATTCATTAATGAAAATTGAAGTTCTACCTTCGAATCTCAGAAACCTGAAGTTGCCTCCATACTTTTCAATAACAAAATAAGTGAATTTCTGCAATTACGCAACCAGGTAAAAGTAATAAAAAATAACAAATATAACACTTAACTAATTATTATTTCCCACTGACCTCATATGGGGACAGTAAACAAAAATTAATTTTATTGCCATCTCTGGACAAATAGCCGCAGTTGAATTCGACAGAGCGTTATTTGATGTCGTTTTCTTCTCATCCTATTGTGCAAACGTCTGGCAATTCGAGCAGTGCAACGAGAGGTATAATTTTGTAAACAATGTCACGCGACAGTCTTAAAGAGCGGTACACGTTATCAATGGAAGTCATATAAAATAAACAATTCAGCTGCAAGAAGTGTTTATTATAGCAAGATCTGAGTGTATCCTTGTATGAAGAATAAATTGGTAGAGTTTAGTGAAATTTCGAGTTAGATAACTCAGGTAAGTTTGGGGTGACCTCGTTTGGGGACAATGGGCGAAAACCATCCTTAAAAAATTCAAACATTATGGATATTTTCGCAATCCATAATAGGTATCTTTTTTTACTTCAGTTTATTATGGAAGCCAACGATTTTAAAGAACTATCTCCACGAAGGTTTTATGGGAGAAAGTATCGACATTTAGATGCTGCTCTAGATGTTGCTTCAGCGTATGTGCAACATGAGGTTGATATTGTCATTAAACCACCTGACGCGGCCCACAAACCGATGAGGAGGACTTTGACGATAACAATTTAGAAGGACACGAAAATATTTTTCCTACTGACGTAGCCGGTGTAATTAAGTTGCAGCATGTAGACAGTAGTGACGAAGAAGAAAGTGACGATGAAGACAACTTGCCACTGTCGCAAATGTTAAAAAATTTACAAAAATCAAAAACGACCAAAAGAATAAAGGTAGGTCCAAAGTGGACAAAAAACTTCGTTGATACTAGTATGCAAGTAACTTTCGGTTGTTGCGACCGTCTAGAAATCCTAAAAATTGAATTAGAAAATTGCAGTCCGGTTGAAGTATTTGAAAAGTTCTATAACGAAGTTTTTGACAATTTGGTGCAACAAACAAATTTGTATTCATCACAAAAAAATAGACATGACTTCTTTGTTTCAAACGCAGACTTGAAACTTTTTGTAGCAATTTTACTCCTAACGGGCTATCATAAACTTCCAAGTGAACGTAATTATTGGAGTCTCGATGAAAATCTTGGAGTGCACCTTGTCGCAAAGTCTATGTCACGGAATAGATTCCAAGAAATCAAAAGGTATATTCATTTAGTAGATAATGATAATCTGAATGTACTAGACAAAATGGCTGAAGTGCGACCGCTAATGACACTTCTGAATCAAAAATTTCAACAATAGAGCATATTTCATGAAAACCTGTCCATCGACGAAGCGATGGAAAAAATGTATGGTCGACATACCAGTAAACAATATATAAAGGGCAGACCAGTACGATTTGGTTACAAGAACTGGATGCTATGGAGTTCCACAGGATATTGTTATGCGTTTGATACATACTGTGGCGCTAAAGGTAATCCCCAAGTTAGGGATATACCCTTGGGATCACAAGTAGTTCTTGACCTTCTGAAAGTTATTGCAGTACCTTCTAATCATGTCGTTTTCTTTGATAATTATTTTAGTAGCCATACTCCGTTGAAAATGCTGAAAGATCAAGGCTACCGTGCCACCGGAACTATCAGAGAAAACAGAACTAAAAAATGTCCTATGACGAAAGTAAATTTATTCAAGAAGAAAGAGAGAGGCTACTTTGAATATTGCCATGACAGTGATTCCCTGCTTCTTTTTATCAGATGGCAAGACAACAATACCGTCTCCATTGTAACGAACTATGAAAAACTTGATCCCATTAGTAAAGTTAAACGCTAGTCATCAGTAGCCAAAGAGAAAGTAGATGTGCAACAGCCACACATCTTTAGTCTTTATAATGAATCCATGGGTGGGGTGGATTTACACGAGCAGTCAGTAAGCAACTACAGGATTTCCGTTCGAGGTAAAAAGTGGTGGTGGGTGCTGTTTACAAATATGATCAACATAGCTATTGTCAATGACTGGAGATTGTATCAATTAGCAGGTGATAATTCAATTTCATTATTGGAGTTTGAAAGATGTATAGTGCGCCATTATTTGGTTTGCAATGAGAAGTCGACAAAATCGAAAAGTCGACCTGCTGGGCAATTACTACCATCTGTACGAGGTGATGAGGGTGGTCATTTCTCAAAAAAAAAATAGACACTTTGAGTTTACTTTGATTTTTTTTTCTCACTTTCTCCCATTGTCCTCATCTGAGGACATATAAATATATATGTTCTTATACCTTAAGTTTTAAAGTATGACTTACATTTACTTTTTTGCTTGTAATAGTGTCCCTAATATCAAACATTAAAAAAAAAATCCAAAAAATTTCTTGGGTTTTAATGGGCTAAGTAGAGCCCTTTTGAAAAAAACTTAATAACTATTAATATAAAAATTATAGTTGATGATACCGCAATTGTATTTATAGGGATTGGAGTGAAACATATAAAAAAACTGAACATGGAATCAAAAACATAAACAGCTGGCATAGTAAAAGTATGCTTGGCTCAAATATCGAAAAAAACAAATTTATCATTTTTGTTTGTCAACAATAAGAGATCCAATAGAACAGAATTTATTCATCTTGTAACATCGCATGATATGATATAGAACAAGTCTTATAAAGTGAGAAGTAATTATCGAACACTTGAAATGTTAAAAAAACATAATAACATATAAATATATAAAACTTCTCATAATAATCTGTTGAATCTAGTGGTATGAAATCCAAGCAAAATTCTCTCAAGAAATTCTTCTGTTGTATACGGACACAGGTCCATTAGAACATTTTTTGGTTCACGTTTAAAAATATGGTCAATAAACTCTACAAATTCTTTGGAATTGAATTATACAAGTATCACCATAAATAATTAGTGTTTCTCGGGCAGTTTCAAGTACCTGAAGGGGAAGAGAAAGTTATCTTTTTTCCTGGTATTGTGAGTACGAGTATCATAGTTCGTTATGAAGATATTTTGATTACAAGGGTAATATGTCAACAAGTCGTGAATTAATATGCCATTAACTGTTGATATTTTATATTCTTTCAAAAATGTTTCAACATAAATGATTGGGTGGACAGCCCACGAGGCATCTTAGGATGCCAGAAATGGATATATTGGACTAGTGAATTGGTCGTGGTGTAAGAGCGTTTGCTCCCACCCAAGCTGTCCCCGGGACAGCCTGCCACTGAGCTAAAGTGGTTTGGAATTCACTTTTATTCAAACTGTAGGTCCCGGATCTCCCTTGCTCGCACAAGCTCTGCTTTTGAAGGGTTTTCCCCGAAAACCTTGGTGATTCGTAAAAACAAATTTTACATATTTTACACGGAGTACAGATCACTCCAACTGTGCCTGTTCAAACATAAAAAATATATAAAGGACCTACGTGTAATAATTGACCAACAGATTTGTTCTAATGAACATATCTATCATACTACAACAAGACTCTGCAAACTGGTATATGAATTCTACTAGTTGAAAATAAATTAATGTACGATGCCTTGGCTAAGTCTATCATCCACTATTGCATTGTTGTTTGGGGTGGGACTTTCAGAACTTTCCATCACTGTTTAGAAGTTACAAAAAATACCCCATTGAAAATATATACAGAACTGAGCAACTCTATGATGAAATAGGGGTTATTGTTCTCAAACAGCTATATTGCTATCAATGCATTATCTTAAAAAAAAACTGTATATTCCACATAGAAATACACTATCATCATCATACTCTAAGAACGGCAAGGCAGAAAATCCCTCTTCCCTTGTATAAAAACACAATCATATTTGTAACCTATTATGGTCGTTAACTTTTAATCTACTACCCATTGAAATCAGAAATATACAAAATAATAAATAAGTTAATAAACCAAACCAAAATGTTTGTACGATTACATTATAAGGATGTCCTGAAATCAATTCTGGAATAATTACATATTCAGTTACCACGTTTTTCTCATATCTTTTTTGTTTTTTTTCTTTTCTCATAATAATATAGTAATTAATAATAAAATTTATGATATGAGCAGGACCCACGATACAAGAAAATCTTAGGTGGCCTCTTTTATCGAAAAAACGAATTGTAAAGATCTAATTGAATAAACTTACCTTACTTACGAACAGAGTTCTCCTGCATAAAAAAATTTAAGTGCTAATGTAAAAATCATCAGTTCTTCTTTCTAGGTTTTTAATTCATGTCTCTTGGAACATTTTAATATCGAAATATTTTTATTATACATATCAAATCAACAACTTTTTTGACAACTTTTGTAGTAACTGGTATATAGCCGGTTTCCCCTCTCAATGTTTTATCCAGTGTATCCCAAAAACTGTTCACAGCAAAGCCACTAGTGTTTGACAGTATCTAAGAGTAAAAACAAAAAATTGGAACATTTATCTGACGAAATTTTGAATTATAGGGTGAATAATAATACAAACGCCTTTTCGTTATTTTTGTCATCACTTAACGTTTATCTGACACTGTTTATTAATTTCGAACAAGAAGTGTGTTGAATGGTTCGTAGTCAAGTATCCCTAAACCTTAAATAAAAATGTAAAAAATTACTCGAAAAAAACTGTAAATTTTTTATTCACCCAGTACAAAATTTTGAATGTGTCAATTTTGACATATCAGTGTGTCACTTGGTTGGTCACATGTTCATTTTATAGGGTCGATTCAGAATTTCATATTGAATAATGTTTGGCTCCCCCTTTAGGACAAAAATACTGGTGAATCATCCTGTGTTCAAGAGAGACCACCTACCAAGTAACGTCAATGCTGTTTCAGTAGTCGTCTGCCTTTTGCAAAAAAAGTATATCTTAAGTTTGTTTTTTGCTTGGTTCGGCATTAACAATTAATTCTGATAAAGACACCGATGCTTTATTGGGAACCATTTGTTGAATTACGCCCACACTGTAGATTCTGGTGAACAGTTAGTAATGGTTCAATGCCCAGATAAAGTGACTATCTCTAATATACAAACAAGTTTGTCAACCGTTTCACTTCCTGGAGTTTCTTTATGATCTTGCACCCAGAATAGTGTTACTCTATTCTATTCTGCTCTATTATTCAGATTTTCCAGGTTTTTTTCACACTAGTCCGGCTATTTTTTGGCACATCAAATCCTACAGTTTCGCCTGACTATCACAGATAGTGTGAATAAGAATATTAACAAAAGCTCAGAGCCATATATCCACAAATACATTTTTCTATCAGGCCAGTATTCCGTTCCTGCCTTCCTGCCAAGCAGTTTTTTTTCATTGCTGAATACTTGCCCAGCTTATATTTCACAGGGCTCGTTTATTCATCAAAAAGTAAAGTTTTGAAATTCATCACGCTGGAAGGTGTTTTCCAACCCACACACCTGTCGAAATTAAAGCACCAATTCCTACCTAACTCTCTTTGGTTTTTTCAATATTATCTGAAAAGTGCAAACTCATTTTCACACCTATATTGACAATTCCGTTTATTTCCAATAACTCTTTTAGTTGTCGTTTGACACTTTAATCATCGAAGTTCAAAAATGTTAGGGAACCAAGTGAAACTCGAAGTCGTCTCCACAGAATCTATTTAACCCCAATTGGTAACGCGGAATATTGTAATATCCCAAGTCTATTGATAATTTCGAAATAATTTGTTGCTAATTTTCGAAAGCGAGTTGCTGTTACCTAAAAGCAACTCGCTCGAGGACATTCAAGACAAATAAGAATTTATTAATAGTCAAGGGATATTTAGTAAGAAAATTTTTTTCAGAGAATTAAAAAACCAGTATACCTACCTAACGCATTATTTTCGAAGTATTTTTCTTGTGAGAGTTTACCAGTCACATTCCAAATAGTTTTGATGGTGGCTTTTCCAAACTTTGATCCCTTAATTCTTCATGTTTACGGCCCAATCTTCAAGTATACGCGGCAACTCTTCAACAGTACACCTTTCCTTTAAGTCCTATTTTCTCACCTCACTAAACTCTTTGAACATTTTCCACATGTACTTTTAATTCAATGTAGTATTTTTGATGTATTTTCACTTATAGTTAAGGATATCTATTGAGTCATTTTTATTTGATATTTCCATATCTACTCGAAGTAACTGTAAAATGTAATTCTGTAATTCTGTAAACGTCATACTATATGTCATTGGCATGGTGACACGATTGTTCAACAGTAATAATTTTCAGTGTAATGTTTGTCTGATTGGCTAATTCTGGTCACATGATCGCAAATACGTAGATATGATAGGTTCAAATTGAATGGAAAAAATGTTCAAAGAAACTTTTAGCCAAATATTGTTAAAAGGGCATAATACAATGTAACATCAATTACATAAAAAACGTATTTTCGAGCATAGTAATGCTCATCTTCTGTTGTCCAAATACAGGTTAAACTGAAAAAGAAATATTACAACTTACAATTTTTAAAGTGGTGTGAAATTCGTAAAAAACAAGTAATATTTAGGTAGATACTGGAAGTCAAAATGGACAACCACTTGTCATTGAAAAAAATTTTTAATAATCATTTTACACATCCATTTGGAGGCCAGAAACCCACTCTTGAGGTTTCGGAATGTTGTCCCTCATCAGTGCAGTCCAGGTTATCACAATTATATACACGCGAGGTCTCGCTGCCCGTCACCGTCCGCCGAGATAAATACTGCAATTGCTTACAGGATCCACCTTGACGACAGATTAGAGAGCACTCCAGAAGTAGTTGGTTTTCCGTTTGAATCGGGTGAAGTCCTGCTGTTTGTTCAGAGAGCTCTTGCAAAGTTGTTCCTTCAAAGTAAGGATCTTTGCACATGTGTCTGACAGATTCTGTAAGCAATTGCAGTATTTATCTCGGCGGACGGTGACGGGCATCGAGACCTCGCGTGTATATAATTGTGATAACCTAGACTGCACTGATGAGGGACAACATTCAGAAACCGGTCTGTAGTTGGTTCTCCGTTTGAATCGGGTGAAGTCCTGCTGTTTGTTCAAAGAGCTCTTGCAAAGTTGTTCCTTCAAAGTAAGGATCTTTGCACATGTGTCTGACAGATATAATTCAATATCTGTCGCGGTATTAGCCAGAGAAGTAGTTGTTTTCTGTCAGACATATGCCATACATACTAAACAAGGTTATAGTTACTTCCTAAAGGATTGTTATCGACTGTCTTACAGTCACTTGGACATTATTTGCTCCTTGAAACAAGTATTTCACATATACCATTTCGTATCCGAAATGTCCTTATGGAGTGCTGTCTAATCTGTCGTCAAGGTGGATCCTGTAAGCAATTGCAGTATTTATCTCGGCGGACGGTTACGGGCAGCGAGACCTCGCGTGTATACAATTGTGATAACCTGGACTGCACTGATGAGGGACAACATTCCGAAACCGGATCCACCTTGACGAAATGTCCTTCTGGAGTGCTCTCTAATCTGTCGTCAAGGTGGATCCGGTTTCGGAATGTTGTCCCTCATCAGTGCAGTCCAGGTTATCGCAATTGTATACACGCGAGGTCTCGCTGCCCGTAACCGTCCGCCGAGATAAATACTGCAATTGCTTACAGGATCCACCTTGACGACAGATTAGACAGCACTCCATAAGGACATTTCGGATACGAAATGGTATATGTAAAATACTTGTTTCAAGGAGCAACTAATGTCCAAGTGACTGTGAAACAGTCGATAACAATCCTTTAGAAAGTAACTATAACTTTGTATAGTATGTATGGCATATGTCTGACAGAAAACAACTACTTCTCTGGCTAATACCGCGACAGATATTGAATTATATCTGTCAGACACATGTGCAAAGATCCTTACTTTGAAGGAACAACTTTGCAAGAGCTCTCTGAACAAACAGCAGGACTTCACCCGATTCAAACGGAGAACCAACTACAGGCCGGTTTCGGAATGTTGTTCCTCATCAGTGCAGTCCAGGTTATCACAATTGTTGCACTGATGATGTTATAAATCTGGAAAATATTCGGTGTTGATTTATCTTGTATGTTTTCGAAATTAAGGAAACTGATTATTTCCTAACTAGCTGTTATGTCTCATTCTATAGATTGAGGGTGCATAAAATTGGTGTACGAAATTTTAATCGAAAAAACTAAGCTATATTTTGTTTCCTATATTTTCATATTTTTGCGCTAGAAGAATTTGATTATCACATTTTTTTCCATTGGAAATGGCTAAAAAGGAATGATGGCAAGTTGGTAAAGCTAAGAGAGGCAGTTTTGATTCTATCAGTTGCGGTTTTTCATTTACTAACGTATATAGTCTGAGATAAAGCTTATACAGGGTGTTCCGGAATTCAACGGACAAACTCGTATGAGAGGTTCCTCGTTTGAAACAATAATAAATTACATAGAGAACCAATTAATGTCCTAAAGTGAGTAAGTAGTATCAGATATACGGGGCATTAAAATTGAAAAATAAAAATCCATTTTTCTTTGGAAGTTAGTTTCGTAGTATGCAAGATTCCTGAATAAATTATTGGAGTCTGCTTTTGATCAAGAGATACTTTATTTTTTTCAACGGCCTTTCAGTAACTTTCTTGTCGTACCTGTCAGGCCAAGGTTATGTTTTTTTTAGATTCTTTGGTTGATTTTTTATGGAAAACGAATGAATTTGATAGTGAAGAAGTTGAGCTGAACGAAAATGTGCATTTCGCCTGTTACTCAAAACCTCACTTCAAATAATTATTCAAGGATTTTGTTTTTTTATGGAACTTGAAATGATTCAAGATTTTCAACAAACTTTTATTTAACTTGCTCTGTTTTCATTATCACGATTTTAGTAGCTTCACTTGTGAACTACCAATGTAATAAACTCGTGGAAGGCAGTTTTAACCTACTAATAATTGCCGTATCGAAATAAAACTTTTTATGTATATGTAGTTCGGATGCCAATACTATAATTTGGTGTCTTGGAGCTGATCTGCATAATAAAAATAATGTGATCAAAATATTTCTATTTTCACCTACCTCCAGTCGCTCGAATACTCAGAAATTTGGCACACATATCAAGGACCGTTGAAAATACAACAATTCCATAATGATAATAATGTGAATCTGTAAATTCAATTTTCAAGGACCGATGACAATACAAGAATTTTTTAATAATAATGTAATAATAGTAATGATGATGTGAATTTTTGAATTACATTTTCAATCACTTTCAGTGAATGAGTGAAGGAATGTTTGTTTGAAATGAGAACCACTGAACAAAAAAGTCTATTTGATAATTAACTCCAAAGTTGAAAAAGCTTGGGTACTTTTTTCTACATTTTAATAATCACAGCATTCACGATTAGCTACAATAACAAAAATAATAATAATAAATTCCAACACCCTCGTCTACTGTAGTCGCGTGACGGGTATAAAAGTCCCTGACACCAGATACAGAGCTTGTCGTGGGGCAGCTGAAACCATAATGCATTTGCTGTCAGTTTGTCCAGCTCATGCGGTCTCAGCCTATATTCACAGGCATAACGCGGCCCTTCGATTGTTGTACTACCATCTACGACTATGGTGTAGACGAGACACCAATGTTGTCTTATGCTCCGGGATATTGAGTCCGTTGTGGAGAATGAGAAGTGCCGAATCTATTGGAACTACTCATTCCTCACCCTCAGGCAAATACAAGCCAATAAGCCTGATGTAGTCCTCCTCGACCATCGAAGTAGGACGAATTTCGTCATTGAGTTTTCAACTACTGGCGGAACGAACAACTTCCGAAAAGAGGAGGAAAAACGGACTAAATATCGAGACCTACTTTTTGAACTCTGCAGGCTTCACCCAAACCATTCTGCTAAAATGGTGGTTCTGATAATAGGGATCCTTGGTGGAATGATGGACACACTGCTCTCAAACTTGGAAATCATTCCGGCTTGCCATAATATGGCAGAAATCTGAGCTGGACGAATGCACAAGTCCGTAATTCTTGGTTTACTCCGCCTGTGCAGGGCACATGATTCTTGGACCCAATAGTCACTCACCCCACGGTGTGGGGAGTGTTTATTGGGATAAATGATCCAGCACGCCCTCCGGAAGTGTCGGTGCTCCGGTGACAGGGCCTGACTGAGAAATTCCAAACGGATAATATGACTTTCTCATTAACACTTATATAGTGTACCCAAAGGCATAACCTGTGCAGATAGAGGACGGCTATTATTATTATTAGCCGTGGCGCTTCGGGGTGACATACTAATTTTTGGTGGCGTATTCACTTCTCAACAGTGGAAAACTTCGGAAAACCTACAGCACCATCCCCGATGGTCGGCGCGCACTCCAAGCAAGCACCAGACCTCGGGATTGACATCTAGATCCACATCGCCAATCGACTCCAAAAAATTCTAAAATGCAGGATTTGAACATCACGAACACCACGCTTTTTTAAGAAGGATGTAACGGTCTTATTTCGGTACAGCCTGTATACACCGTAGCAATTGAGCGCCGAATTGAAATAAATCGACAATATCGCGCCCGGTCAAAAATGGGCTAAAAATGCCCAGTAAGAAGTTTACTCGATGGTAAAAATCGAACAGTCAGGCCCGACAGAGCGTACAGTGATCACATTTCACCTCAAGTGCCATTGCCCTTTTAGTGGGTTTCCTAATAAAAACTAAGGCAAGAAAGAATAATCCCCGGCTATGCCAAATTAGTCGTACAAGTTTTTTTGCACACTTCTATGTTTGAGGAAACAGTTGTGGATTTCCAATACAAATTCGTATATGAGATTAAATCCTCGCCTTTGGTGAATACATACAAAGCTGAGCAGTGCTGTAAATCCCGTTACGTCTCTGGTGACCGCCGTAGAACAGATCGGATCCGTCTTGTTACAGGCTATGATGTAATACCTGTATGTCTACCGATGGTAACCGGTAACTATATCTTCCCACGGGAGTCTGAGTGAGTACCCACCGTTTCTGAGTTCGTGCCGGTATTGATGAAAATAAAGAAGATTTCATGTGTTTTAGTCATCTTATAGACTATTCTGTGTAATGATTTATATAACATTTATTTAACTATTGCCTAACTTATATTGGATTGCTTCGACCATTTTGTGAAGCGATCCGCAGCTGCGGATTGAACATTTTTGGCCAAAGGTATTATCATCCCTTTTACATATAATAATTATTATTATTATAGTCTGTTGGTTACCGTTTCAATAGATTGTGTAGCCATATCGCATAACCTCCTCCAGGTATACAAAACGATACTCGAAAAGCAACCCCGATCTGCTTCAATAACCCGATGCACTGATACCATAATAATTGTGTTTTTGTAACATTTATCCAAAATCATCATAGATGTGATTTCATAATAGTCCATGTATTGATTGATACGTTGTTGGTTGGTCGGCGTTATAGCTTTTTGTTGTGCGATGCGTTATAGTTTTTGTAGTTTGATACATTATGGTTACCTATCCGAGAAGTTACGTAATATATTCGTTTGTATATATTCTCATCGTTATTATACATTTTTATTGTACTGTTCATCTTGTTTGATTCCCCTCCCGTTCGGTAGCTAGTGTTGTTTCTAGCTATCGGCTGGCGCCCTCAGGCTTACTCAATTTGTAAAAAAAAATATAACTTCACTGTCAAGCCAACCCTGAGTACCTGAACCCACTCCCCGACACTAATAATTTTTTGTTTATTATAACGTCACACAAATTTGAAAGTGTTATCACCGGGCATAGTAAGCTCTTTCCCGACACCTCTCCAAATTTCTTCAAACAATATAAATAGACAATTTTTTCACACATTGCTATCGGTACGTGATAAAAACAACCTCTTCGTAATAAAAAGTGATAAGATATATATCTTCTTGAAATTGCATGTTTTGCTCAGCTACAGAAAAATTTGATTGATTTAGATAATTATCGTGGTGGTTTTTTAAATCTAAGCTAATCCGCGTGTACAGGCTGTCCCATTGGTTGATACGTATACATTGGTAAATAAAACAAATTGATAGTGTTACGCATTCTTTGGCTGTTTATACAGGGTCATACTTTCTGCACTAAATACAGGGTGTGTAGAAGTGTATGAGAGAGTACTGGTTTGGAAAAGGTTGTTATAAAAGTTGAAAGATGGCCGTTAATTACAATATGGAAGCTAATCACCTCAAGGCTTACGAATTGAACTATGAGCTGTCTATTAGAGTCTATTAGAGGAGTGGACACCGATAGAGTCGACATGGATTTGAAAAGAAAATTTCTACGTAGGGAACTCAAGAAAGATCAGGCTCGTCCTGGAGTAGAATACACTGTCTCCAACTATAATCATGAGAATGAGAAAAAGGAAATCGACGAAAGTATCCGTTCAGTGAACGATTATGATGGTATGAATGAGGAGTTATCAAAGCGTATTCGCAGTAAGATAAATCACATTTTAGGAAGGCTAACAAGGATACCCGGCAATATTAATGATGATATTTCCAACTACAGGGGTGATAATATAGTGGTTGTCTCTGCACTAGAAGAAGACCTGAATGACATCATCGAACGATTCAACCGTGGAGCCGTCCCTAGGCCTAGCAGCAATGTTCAGGTGCCTCCAATTAACGAAACATCAAACATTGCATCCGTCAATTCCTTTTTGAATAGGGTGGAAGAACTTAGAATTTCCAGAAAGTATACCAAACAAGGTTTATTTCAGTCAGCTTCAGATTTGTTTGAAGATGTGGCATTGGAATGGTTCAGAGCACAGTTGAGACAATCTCGTTTTGATTCTTGGGATAGTCTAGTTACAGCTTTGAGAAGAGATTTTCTTCCAGATGGTTATGATGAGGAATTATGGAGACAGATCGAGAGGCGCACGCAACACGAAGAAGAACCAGTGGTTATTTACATTTCTATAATGGAAAATCTTTTCGATTGTCTCTCAGATAAGCCTTCTGGGGAACGAAAACTCAAGATACTCGTGTGTAGAGTATTACCCAGATATCATTCCCACCTGGCTCTTCAGTCTATTGACAGCATAAGCAAGTTAGTTGAGATCTGTAGGGCTCTAGAAGAATCAGAAAGGATGCAAAGGAGTTTTAGACCTCCTCCTAGACGAACTATTGCTACCTTAGAACCTGGTCTGGCTTACATACCTACCCTAGAAGATCAACGCACACCTTCTACACCCAGTTCTTGCGAAAATTGCAGATGTTTTCAAGGTCAAGTCGGCAAGGATGAACGAAATCGAAGAAGCTCCGAGAGAACAGTGCTACGACCAAATCAAATTTCAGCGGTGCATTGCTGGAAATGCAAGGAAGTTGGACCTATCAAACGTGATTTGCAGACAAGGTGGTCAGGTACAAGCGCAGACCCAGAGGCGGAAATTAGTTTGCTTTGGCTGCGGGATGAAAGATGTAATCAGGCCTAATTGTCCCCGTTGTTCAAAAAACTGATTGGTGGAGTACGTCATCCGGACCATCATTACTCCATAAATCATTTTTCTTCAAAGGTCCCGAAATCAAACAGTACCGAATGGAAGAACTGGCTCGAGAGTGTTGGTACATTCTATAGGTCTTACAAGCTGAAACGTGTTGGCGAAGTAGTCAAGGAAAACAATATTATTTTTGTGGAAAAAGAGACCGATAATCGCCCATATGTTGCTGTACAGATTTGGCAGGTCGGTAATCGCTCTTTTAGACACAGGTGCGAGTCATTCAGTCATAGGTCAAGACGGTTTGTATTGACATTGAACGATTGCCCGGAAGTGAACATTAGAACAGCTGATGGAAATGTTCAGCACACTGAAGGGTATGTTAATATTCCCGTAGAATTAGACAGGATAGTTAAAATAATGAAAGTCCTGGTGGTACCTTCGTTAGCACATAACCTCATCTTAGGGGCTGATGTTTTTAAAGCATTCAATATTACTGTTGAATTTAGCACAAACTCTTATTTTGTTGGAAAACATAATCTAGTAACGACCTTTTCAGAGGATCGGGAGGCCTTTTTGTGTGAAATTAATAAGATTCGTGACAGGTCTGATATGAGTGTTAGTGAATCTGAAAGAATGGATGATATGATAGCTCAATTCCGTACTTTGTCTTTTACGAAACTGGGTAGGACTAATAAATGTGTTCATATAATCGATACTGGTACGGCAGAACCTATTAAGCAAAGACATCATGTGATGTCTCCATACAAATTGAATGAACTGAATAAGGAACTTGATAGGATGTTGGAATTAGGAGTGGTGAGGCCATCATCCAGTCCTTGGGCCAGCCCAGTGTTGATTGTTGCGAAAGCGAATGGAGATCCACGATTCTGCTTCGACGGCAGAAAGTTGAACTCTTTTACGAAGAAATGTGCGTATCCCCTCCCTATTGTCGATCACATACTAAGTAGGTTATCGGGAGCGAAGTTTCTCAGCAGTATAGACGTTGAGTCGGCTTTTTGGCAGATACCTCCAGATCCTGAGTCATGCGAAAAGACAGCATTCGTAGTTCCTGGTCGGGGACTATTTGAATTTGTTGTTATGCCGTACGGATTCTGCAACGCAGCCCAAATGCTCCAGAATCTGATGGACTCCATATTGGGGCCTGATCTGGACCCATATGTTTTCGTTTACCTTGACGACGTGATTATTGCTACCCCCAGCTTCGAAAAACATTTGGAAGTTCTGAAACTTGTTTTTTTGAGGTTGAAAGGTGCAAACTTGACCATAAACATTGGGAAATGTTAATTTTGTATGCCTAGCTTGAAGTATCTTGGTTTTGTGGTGGATCGAGAAGGCCTGCGAACTGATCCTGAGAAAGTGAGAGCTATGTTGGAGTACCCAGTACCGAAGACAGCAACCGAGGTCAAAAGGTTTGTCGGTATGTGTAGTTGGTACAGGAGGTTTGTGAAAGATCACACCACTATCACAGCTCCTATCAATGTCATTCTTAAAGGAAAAAGAAAATCTCAGAGTATCCAATGGACCGAAAAAGCAGATCAGGCTTTTCGCGACTTGAAGCAGGCTTTGGTTTCTGCACCTATTTTAGCAGCTCCAGACTTCAACAAGACGTCTTGCATTCAATGCGACGCTTCAAATGTAGGTCTAGCTGCAGTGCTCACTCAGAACGATGACGGGAAGGAAGTGGTAATAGCTTTCGCATCTAGGTCATTGTCGGAAGCTGAGAGAAAGTTCACAGTCACCGAAAAAGAGTGTTGTAGTGTCTTGTTTGGAGTGGAAAAATTCCGCCCATACATTGACGGTGTTCGGTTTGTTGTTTTGACAGACCATAGTTCACTTTTACGGCTCAGTAACCTGAAAAACCCAACTGGTCGATTAGCTAGATGAGCCATGCGTCTCAGTCAGTATGATATGGAAATCATTCACAGGAAAGGCTCTTTGAATGTAGTGCCAGATGCTCTTTCGCGAGCACCCGTAGAGGCATGTGACCTAGAAGTAACACAGCCTGAAATTGGAGCGGATCCTTGGTGTTCCAGGATGATCGCTAATGTCTCAGAAAGTCCCGAAAAGTATCCGGACTGGAAAGTTATGGACAGTTTATTATATAAACATGTTGCATTCGGGTTTGGTTTACGTACCAACCTTAGTGACTGGAAGGTGGTAGTACCAAAAGGTCAGAGGTTGACGGTTTTTAAATTTCTTCACGATATTCCCACAGCTGCTCACTTAGGAGTATACAAAACTGTACACAGGATTCGTGAGCTCTACTATTGGCCCCGGATGCTCCAAGACGTCAGGAAATTAGTCAAAAAGTGTGGGGTTTGCTCTGCACAAAAAGTAAACTCAACAGCTCGCCCTGGATTCATAGGTCATCCCAAAAGAGCTAATTTTCCTTGGCAGTATGTATCTGTGGATATTTTTGGACCCGTACCTAGAACGAAGAATGGTAATTTTTTCATTCTAGTTGTTTCGGATTATTTCACGAAATATTGTTTGATACAACCTATGAGGGACGCTAAGGCTTTCCCAAGTTCATAGAAGAACAAGTATTTCTGGTGTTTGGTGCACCTCAGGTAATAGCGTGCGATAACGGTTACAGTTCACCTCAAAAGCATTTAGAGATTTAGCACAAAGGTTTAAAGTGAAAATCTACTATAATGCCAATTTTCATCCCCAAACAATGCCGTTGAACGCATAAACCGTGTTTTGGAAACAGCTATAAGGTCATATTTAGATGAGTCAGATCATCGAACCTGGGACCGGGATATTCAGAAAATTGCTTTTGCGTTGAGAACCGCTGTTCACGAAGCAACTGGTTACTCCCCAACTTTTTTGAATTTTGGTCGTTATGTTCCGGCAGAAGGAGAATATTCCGGTAAGCTTGAGTCGTTTGAAAATCTCAGTTTGAACGATCTGAACCGAAAGGAGTATGGTTCTGACATTGACAAATTACCTTTGCTTTACCAGGATGTCCGTAGGAAATTGGCAGAATCTTATAAAAAAAAACTCTAAGCAATATAACTTGCGAAAGAGGCCTTCTGATGTCTACCATGTAGGCGATAAAGTCTGGAAGAGGAATGTTGTTTTATCCAATAAAGCGGGGCATTATGCAGCTAAATTAGCACCCAAGTTCGTTCTTTGTACAGTTAAAGGAGTAGTGTCAAAATTGGTGTATGATTTAGTAGGTCAGGATGGGAAACATGTGGGCAAGTTTCATGTGAAAGACCTGAAGCCGTTCACAGGATCAGAAGTAGGTTGATCGGATAAATGCGAGTGCGGATGTGGCAACGAATAAAGATTGAATGATGTGTGACTGTAGTATCTACTTAATGACCTGTCTTCTTTTAGAAAATTCCGCCCCAGTTCATCTCAGAAAGTGCGAATTTAGATTCCACTGATGGTTACCCCTGTCTTCTTTTAGAAAATTCCGCCCCAGTCCATCTCGGAATGTGTGAATTTCGATTCCACTGATGGTTACCCCTGTCCCCTTTTCACAGATAAGTGAGTCTCGAGACAAGAATATAATTTTCCCTCCCCGAACGTGCGTTAAACCACATCCGTTATTTAAGTTATGTGTAGATAATAAGGCTTTATTGTACAGTTAAACAAAAAAAAAAAAAACAAAATAAAAAATATTTAAAAAATATTTCAGTAACCTGAAATATTTTTGCTCAGGTGGAGGTGGTGTGTAACGGTCTACTTTCGGTACAGCCTGTATACACCGTAGCAATTGAGCGCCGAATTTAAATAAATCGACAAAATCGCGCCAGGTCAAGAGGCGACTAAAAATCCCCAGTAAGAAGTTTACTCGATGGTAAAAATCGAACAGTCAGGCCCGACAGAGCGTACAGTGATCACATTTCACCTCAAGTGCCATTGCCATTTTAGTGGGATGCCTAATAAAAACTAAGGCAAGACTTCTATGTTTGAGGAATCAGTTGTGGATTTCCAATACAAATTCGTATATGAGATTAAATCCTCGCCTTTGTCGAATACATACAAAGCTGAGCAGTGCTGTAAAACCCGTTACGTCTCTGGTGACCGCCGTGGAACAGATCGGATCCGTCTTGTTACAGGCTATGATGTAACACCTGTATGTCTACCGATGGTAACCGGTAACTATATCTTCCCACGGGAGTCTGAGTGAGTACCCACCGTTTCTGAGTTCGTGCCGGTATTGATGAAAATAAAGAAGATTTCATGTGTTTTAATCGTCTTATGGACTATTCTGTGTAATGATTTATATAATATTTATTTAACTATTGCCTAACTTATATTGGATTGCTTCGACCATTTTGTGAAGCGATCCGCAGCTGCGGATTGAACATTTTTGGACAAAGGTATTATCATCCCTTTTACATATAATAATAATTATTATTATAGTCTGTTGGTTACCGTTTCAATAGATTGTGTAGCCATATCGCATAACCTCCTCCAGGTATGCAAAACGATACTCGAAAAGCAACCCCGATCTGCTTCAATAACCCGATGCACTGATACCATAATAATTGTGTTTTTGTAACATTTATCCAAAATCATCATAGATGTGATTTCATAATAGTCCATGTATTGATACGTTGTTGGTTGGTCCGCGTTATAGCTTTTTGTTGTGCGATGCGTTATAGTTTTTGTAGTTTGATACATTATAGTTACCTACCCGAGAAGTTACGTTATATATCCGTTTATATATATATTCTCATCGTTATTATACATTTTTATTGTACTGTTCATCTTGTTTGATTCCCCTCCCGTTCGGTAGCTAGTGTTGTTTCTAGCTATCGGCTGGCGCCCTCAGGCTTACATAATTTGTAAAAAAAAAATATAACTTCACTGTCAAGCCAACCCTGAGTACCTGAACCCACTCCCCGACACTATTAATTTTTTGTTTATTATAACGTCACAAGGAAGATAATTTTTGAAAATTAGTTTTCACTTCTGCCTAGCTCATAAAACCCTGTTTCTTTAGATTTTTTGAACTTTCATTCATATTATCAAGAAGAAAAGTTGATGATACTACTTGGCAGAACACCATCGAACAGTAATGATGAAAAATTGATCAGGTAATCCAATCCAATCCTACGCTGGCACGCATCCAACAAAAAACAACTGTTACCCCCTACGACCGTTGAATTATATCTGTTAGATTCTTAGCAAAGTTCTTCAATGCTCTCAGTACATCGCAGCTGAAACTATTTTTCGATTTTTATGGGACAACGGCTACGTACCGGTTTCTTGGTTCTCGCCACTCATTAGTGAAGGCTAGTTCACCCAACTGAATCGAAAAATAATATCGGCATTCGATAGGAGTCCCTTTGATGAACACTGGAGTATGTTCAGGAAACTGAGCATAACGCTCAGAGTTCTCATGGGAGCTCGTCCAGTAACGAAAAATGCTCTATCTCTTTTTCTTCCATATATACCTACACCGCATGCTCATTTTGTCAGAAGACAACTTATTCCTGACAGATATGTATACAATGATCCTCACTAAATCAGCGCAGACATTTGCAAATGTTACCTGTAACCAACTATCAGAATTTTGGTTTTATTCGGACAGGGGAACTACCTGCAGACAATGCGATATTTATGTTCTAAAAAGCACTCACTACAGCATCTTCTTTTTTGAAGCTGAATATTTCCAATCGGTAAGTGGATATTATAGCTCCAAAAATTTGACAAATGTAAGCGGAGTTTCAAATCAAGGGTAAATAACATCAACACGATTATGAAAACAAGTATAATTCAAGTTATGAATATAAATCGATATAAATGTTATGGGAATACCAAGAAAACTCGAAACGAATATTGTCGTCAATGAAGTCTATAGTATCAATAAAATTGAGACTCAGTCCATAATATCCAAAGTCAATGAAGAAAACGAATATTGCCACAATAATGCAATTTCGCCCTCATTCTCAAATTTTAAAAAAAAAGTAATCTTGTTTCCATCTTCTTTCATACATTCTGTACCATAAGTGCCATAATGTAATAACAACTAATATCAAAATATATCAAACTACTTTGAAATATCATCATAAAGACATAAAAAGAAAACCCTGGATCACTGAAGCGATGAATGAAAGGGACAAATTATACCAGAACACCATATCGAATCTATTTGATGTTGAAGGTAGTGAAAGAACATATCGGCAACAAAAAAGATAAGTGTAATTAGTATGATTATCCGAAACTTGAAAAACAAAAATCTTCTGGTACATATAAAATAACAAAATGGAAACCTTACAAAATATCTGCGGGATAATAACAGGTCCTCTCAGTTGGCTCATCGATATGATCATTCAAACAGGTAAATGTCCTAATGCCTTCAAAGTGGAAGTCATCAAACCCCTATACAAAAATAACATTAATTTCAAATTTAGCGAAAATTTTCGAAAAGGTCATAAAATCGAGAAAGAAAAACTTTTTATCAGAAAACGATACATTATTTGATGATCAATTTTGATTTAGAGCAGGATATTCTACACAAGATGAAATTTGCCTAATCACATCCAGAATATATAAAAACCTAGAGGGTGGTAAACCTGTATTGGCTGTGTTTCTGGATTATGCGGAAGCATTCGATACACTATTTTCGATTGCTAGACACACTCCATGACGCGAGATTCAGAGGCACAGCACATGCTTTGATGAAGAGTTACCTAAAAGATAGAGAACAACGCGTCGAAATAAATGTCAAACTCGGTGAAAAAAAAAAAACATTGAATATGGTATTCCACAGGGCACAGTTCTGTGACCCATCTTATTTATAATTTATATCAAAGAAATTTTCACTTCGAACAGCTCTGGCACCATCCTTAGTTTTGTGGACGATACGGTCGTCTTATATGAAGGAGAAACATGGAAACAATTGAAAGGAAAAATCGTTCAAGATATGAAAGTGATTATAAACTCGTTCAGTCACTAAATACTCATCATTAATTTTTCAGAAACAAGGTTTCGACCGTTTACATGTTACGCTAATAAACTCCCAGAGTTTGAATCACTTTTCATCCAGAATGACAAGGAAAAAGTAGCGATTGAAAGAGCCGATAAAGTAAAATATTTTGGATTATATATCGACAAATATATGAGATGGAATATTCACATTCAGCGTACGGTACAAAACCTAAGATCGATTTTGTTTAAATTTGAATATTTTAAGGGTATTTTGGTTGAAATCCACTTGAAACTTATGTATCACGCGCTAGTAGAATCACGACTAACCTACCTGCTTCTGCAATCTACTTGAAATAGCTCGAAGTGATCCAAAACAATTTTCTCCAAATTATGTATAGTAGACCACAACGTTATCCGTCAGATTTTCTTTTTGTATAATCTAAAATTTAGGCAGTCGCCGAAACTATTTTCTCAGAGCAGTAACTGAGCAATACAAAAACAGAAGTTTCTAACCATTGGCCATAGATACGATACAAGATCCAAAATGGAAAAAAAATAAGATATCTTTTCAGAACAAAAACAACAGGTCAAAGAAGTTTCTGCTACGAATCTTCGGTACTTTTCAATAAAATCCCAGATTAAATGAAAAATTGAAGAAATATATATTCTTTCGAAAAAACTACAAAAAAATTCCTACTTAGTACACAAAGGATTGATATTCATCTTCTGATCGACCCTTTGGAAGTTCCCAATTGAATTATTCGCTGCGAATGGTTTTTTCTTTATACTTTATTATTGTAATTTTTTCATATTTCATTTTGATGACATGCCACTTTTTCAAACTTTCAATACTATCATATTTATTTATATTCATTTATTCATTCAACTAATCATATAATTATGAATTTTTTAATCTGTTTAACTGTAACTTTTTATTTTTATAGACAACTTATCATTTTTTATGTAACCGACATTTGTATAAATTTTAATTTGTTTTCGTATTTGGAGTTTGCCAATGTCAGATAAATCACTTGTTTATGGGATAAAACATACTCAAAGAGTATTCATAATCAAAGCACCTGCGCTCGGGCTCTGCCTTCAGAGGAACTATTGTTTATTTGCACTGAATTGTAATATGTTACCACAGCAACATTTTATGTCTCATTTGTTGAACTATGTATACACAATTTTTTAATATTTGCTAATGAATATTTTTATTATTATTACTATATATGAGAACAAATATCATTTTTCCCCTCACAACACAAATAATTTGATTCGTAGATGCGCATTTCGATAACCATGATATTTCTATCAGTAGGATTTACTTAACAGTTCAGTCAATTCCAATTATTTCTGAAAATGTTATAATGCCATAAGTACCCATGGCCCCTTCTGTCGTATTATTTTCTTTCCATTCACACAAAATCGTATCTATTACCGTTTTCAATATCTTCATTGTCTTATATTGAACTCATTGTATAACAATTGCTACAGTTGAAAAACATTATAAGCATATTTCCATTGATGTTTTATTTTCTGTATTGTATGATTTTGTTTTTGTTGTGTTAAACCAATTTTATGCACAAACTTGCTGAAAGTCCGAATGCCTATAGAAAAAATTATATTGAATTTTTTGAATGTATGCAAAAAAATCATTTCTTGTTTGAGCAGTAAGAAAAAAGTTTACTGAAGACCAAAGAGAACGAATACGTTAATTTTTCACAAAACACACAAAGAAAAATATTCCACCAAGAAAACATGAACAAAAATTTTATGAAAAGCCTGGAGAAAAAAATCATATCTCCTGTGATAGTTCAATAAGCTGAATTCAGACATGTAATTATAGAGACTACTTTTCTGTTAGAAATTCCCACTCCACGACATTTTGCAACTAAAGATAAACACTTATCCTTATTTGCTTGCTCTTTTTTTTACAGCAATGCCTATGAGCTGCTCAGATTGTTTCGGGAGGTCGTGGGTATCGTTATCTGCTAGTACAACAGATATATCCTTTGACAAATGTAAGGTATAAAGATAAAAGATATTAGGTATGCATGGGCACCAGGTTCTTTTTTTATTAAATGAAAATACCAAAAACACTGATTTGTCAAATGATGATCTTTGTGCTTCTCAACAATAAAAAAACAAAGTTCAGAAAACACTATATTCACAAAAGTCCCATGTGACAAAACATGTGTGACAAGATTCTAATGAAGTGACAAAGTTACAATCAAATTTGTTATTTTAAAGTTACAAAAGATTCTGGTCTCTCAATATTTGCCTTGAAATGACTGGTTGGTTTATTCACATTTTATGATCAGTTCTTGCGATGAGAAAGACTTACTCCAGAGCTCTACTTTATCGAAGAATGTAGGAGCCTTGTATGGTCTCTCGAGACAATGGCTGCTCTACTAGCAGGATACAATCTGGATACAATCTGTAGTCGGTCTGGGGTCTTTCCTGGATCTCATAAGATGTTCGAACGATGAGGTAACGCTGTGAAAAATAAACACAAACCAGTATCTTGTGGCAGGTTGAGTCACACGACTCGAGATATGACCATGATTGTACAAATCTAATCTAGATTTACTTATAGATTATCAAAATGAATGATGATGAAATGAAAGAGTTTAAACTTAAACTACATAGATTATTCAGGGAATATATAAATGAGATAAAGAATTTAAATTTACAATAAATGTAAGATTTAAACAATGATTGAAATATTCAATAGGTATGGAAAGAATTCAAATTTAGTAATTTCTCAAGCAATGTTAGAGAAGAGTTCAATCTCAAGCGAGCATTAGAAAAAGATTTTCATAAAGATATTGTTTTCTATTATTTTTCAATTTAATAGTCAATTTCCAACGTTCAGTGGAACTGACAAGCAAAATAATGATAAGAAACTTGATCTATCTCATCAAGGATGAAAAGGAAATGTGTATCTCCTGACTGAGGAGAAACAGAGAGAGAGAAAGCAAGAGGGTTGAGATAATGCTTTCTTATAAAGTCAAAAAGAAAGCAGATGGCTTTATTTGTGTCCAGAACTACTGAAAACGAAAGGTTATAAAAATATATCAAACTTCTTTTGGCTAGGCATCTAAACATGGGTTGTGATGTAGAAGAGAGCGAAAGATCTTACCAAGAGCTCAAAGCTTCATGAGTGAGTGTAGCTTCTTCTGATTAAGATAAAGAAATAAGGAATTCAAAGCATTTACTCACCCATGAATCCTGTTCTCCAAGCTGCCAGATCAGACTTTCTCACCGATCACCATCCAGGTTCAGGAATTTAGATCCTAGTTTACTGTTCTTGCTTTTTAAGCAGATTGATAACTTCTGAACATTCAGGAAAAACTTGTGGAAACACTTGTATCACTGAAAACCATAAAGCACAAACAGAAAAAGATCTAATTCATAATCTTTTAACTTCAAGAATGATAGAATTAATGAAAATTGTCTCGACTTTCACAGGTTAGAATTCATTTCAGCTGTGAGCTGTGACATTTCAGGATTCAGGACCGACTCGTCAAAAGAGGGTGCGAGTACAAAATGACATTCGATTATGATCACGCATAATACTCAAACTTTGAAGATTTTCAAATTAATCATGAAATTTATGAGTGATAGAGTGATGCACATGCGGCCATTTTACAATGTATCAAAATTGAATTTTCAAAGTTCAAATTAAACGTACCAAAAGAATATCGATTTGTATATCGATTCGATCAGTGAAATAGATAAAAGTTAATTGTGTTTAAGTTAATTATTTGAAGATTTGGAGATTTCAAAGATAATCATGAATGACGCACTTACGGACATTTTGCATTCATGTTAGAAAGTAGCAAAAATGAATTTTAAATTTCAAATAAAACGTGCCAAAAGAATATCGATTCGATTAACGGATCATATAGAAGGTAATCATTTTAAAGATAATAATATATACGACCTTTCATTTCCTCGCTCTAGAAAAATTTTAAATTTCCGGATGGGAAAACTGAGAAAACAAACCACCGCTTCGAATTCTCACTTCAGAAAGGGGCGGTAGAAGTTCTCCAAGGGAGGAAGTCAATCTCTCTCACTCTGTCTATCGTCAGTGTTACCAATCGCATAGCACAATTGAATAAATTGGAACAGCTCAATGAGATGGTGTTACCAACATGAAATTCAACAAACCGAAAAAACGGTAACGCAATGTTTTACATTTCGTTACAATTTCTAGCCAGTCCGCAAAATTAGACACACATTATGTGACGGGCTTCACAATGTTGGATTCATTATTGGAATATAAATTTGCCATAATACTAACTTTGTGAAGCCCCCGATATCTAGCATATATGTTGCCAAATGTAGTGCTTAACAACGAGGTTAAAATGTGAAATATTAGTAAAATCATTAATCCGTATATTGGTACAGTGTCCTCTTCTGTGAATGCCTTGAACTAGGTGTTGTATCTTGGGAATACTAACGTGTTGTTGTGAAGCCCTAGCAAAAAATTGGGACTGAGTTCAAAATACTTAATTAAGCCCATCAGAACATATATACAATGGCATACGTTGTGTAGCCCACACTCGGGACATACAACGTCTGATCGGGACACACAACGGGCGCTCCATAGACCACGAAGAAGTAAAGACTTGCTCCTGCTGACCGTGGATTCGTTATCGAACTTACGGTTCAATCGTTATAAGTGCTGGTTATATTTTGTATAATACTCTTAACGCCCAAGAAAATGAGTCTTCGACATATATATCAATATATTGCTATTAAAAGATAGAATGATATTTATGGAAAATGAAAAGCTCCAAAATACCCAATACTCTGCCAGTTTTATTCCTTTGGTGATATTAAATTTGATTCTATTAGTTCATCTGAAATAATAGAAACACTTTTGTATCAGATCTAAATTTCAAACGTCCTGTACATCATTTTGGCAAGTAAGAAGAGAAGTGTCAAGAATGATTGTGTCATCACGAAAAGTAATAACTGTTAGAGAATAAAAACCTAAATGAGCACAAATACTGAAGTAATGATGTAAATAGATAGAAAATGTTAGAATTCAGAAGTGTACATAAAAACAGTGCGGAAATTAAAATAATAAAATAGAAACACCAGTGACGCTAAATAATAAAATGTGATTGGTGGAGAGAAGAAAGTAAATTTGAAAGGAGGTTGCTCAGACGAAAAATAACGGGGAAGGAGAAACATTTTTAGAACGGGGTACTTGAGGAAAATTTATAACTGACTAAAAGAAGAAAAATAATTTGAAATACTAACAGGAAAAACCCAAATCGACAGACAGGTCAACGAAAGCCTTCAATTGAACAAAATAATAAGAAGAAAAATCAAATAATTTTAAGTTGAGACGAGAAATAAACGCTACGTACCTGACGACCATGAATATCCATTGAAAAACGAACCGAGACCACTGGAAATGAAGGTATTTATCACTATAACCCTTCCTTTGGTAACTTTTTATTCACTTTTTGGAACCGAGCAGTGCAGCAGTTTGCAGTTAAACACCCACAAACAATTTAAACCGTGCGGAACTCTCTTGAATCGATTCACTGACTTTATTTCCATTTTAATCGAACTTTTCTATTTAGTAATAAGATAGTATAAAATAAAAATTGAGAAATATTGAAAATCTATTATTCATGACCTCATTCTGTTGGTAACTGTGCCCAACAAAGCCATCTAACGGACTTTAATTGTACTAACAAATAAGGCACGATTTTCAATAGTTTTAAGGCTAGAATAATAGAGGGCGTACGACTTATTTCAGGAACATTGTTCAGAGTATAATAGAAGTGTTAGTAGGGCATTAGAGAGATATTGCAGTTCATAATAACGTCAGTCAGTTATAAAGTTGTCCTTGTAAATCTGGAATAAGGATAACTTTATTAAAATACTGCCTGCCTTTATTTTCACTTCGGGTGAGGTCGTGGACTCGACATAACTCATGTCTGATAATTATATCACTTTTTCAACACAAATCGATATCGAAGCCCCCTTTGGCCATTCTATCATCACAATAATTGTATCTTAGTATAAAATAAATTATGTAGAATGAAAAATCTGAGTAAATAGATTTCATTTATTGGTTATGAATAAAAAACGCCCGTGTAAATAAGGGACGAACACATTAGTGCCAGTCACTATTAAGATAAAGTTGCCTTTAATACTGGCTGGCGTTATTGCAATATCTCTCTATTATTTTATGGTTTATTTAAATGAGAAATGCGAATGTCAGCTTTTGACAAGTTTTATTTGAACGATTAATTACAAAAAAATCAATTATTAATATTTATTAGTCTATTTTGGCTATAATTTTTGCCAATTTTTCAATATTACATATTATTTCACCTATATACAGGGCAGTCCAAGTTCCAGACTCCTACTGAGAGCAGGAGTTTTTTTTTGTTTCACCGGCTGGAAAAGGAAGGAGATATAAGTAAGGAAATGTAAAACGGGTAAAATAAAGGTTTGAGCTAGGGCATTTTCATAAAGTTATTAAAGTTTATTGTATATTTTCTATACAATAAATCAAATTTACAACACTCACACAGCACAAACACAAACTCGATACATAAAATAAAAACAAACACAAAAATCAAAATCACACCAATATATATATCAATCTTCAAGCAATCTTTTTTATGGAATTATTAATTTTGCTATTGATGAATTTCGTTCATTAAAAAAACAATTGGTAAACAATGAAGGTAAAACTAAAAATAAATGGTTTACTAGATAATTACTTGAGATACTTAAATCACTAAACAATCTATATTGGTTAAAGCAGAACCTTAATGATGAAAAACTTTAAATTGAATATAAACTTCTGCTTTAAACTTATAAAATCAGACCAATATCAGACAAATAGTTATATTACCGAAAACATATTGAAAATAAAATTGATCCCAATGAAAAACAGAAATATGATTGGAAATTAGTTAGATAAAAAACTGGAAAAAATAATAATAAGATAAGAGAAATGAAATTTAATATCAATGAGTCAATTGTTGGCAGAACATCTATGATGTTGCGAATAGTTTTGTCAATAATTTCAGCACCTCTGTAAGATTGTTAAACAAAAATAAACTTGAAAATTCTATATCGTCTTGTACAAGATGTGATCCGAATAATAGTAACTCATTCTTTTTCACACCTGTTACAGCACAAGAGGTCTTTGAGATAATATGCAGTTTAAAAAATACGAATTCAAGCGGTATTGACTGCATATCAACAAAAATTACCGAATGTATAGCAGCACATTGCACTGCCTCTGTCTGAATCAATAAATATCTCAATTGAAAGTGGTCAGTTCCCGAAAGAACTGAAAACTGGACTCCTATCTATAAAAACAACGATTCCCTGTGTATGGATAACTATAGACAGATAACTGTTTCAAATGTGATAAGTAAAGTTGTTGAAAAATCTGCTTATAATAGAATGATTAATTATTTGGACAATCACAATATTGTAGTGAAACTGCACTAACTAATTTTTATAATTTATTTACACACTCCTTAAACACTAATTTATATCACACTCTCTATCCGCGAACTCTGGAACTGTAACTAACTCTGAACTCTGACTATCTCGCCCTCTGCTATTCCGTTTATATACTCCAAGCGGATTCTATTTACAGCCTTCAATAAATCTAGACTATAGGAAGATTCATCTAGATGGCTCTTAGAGGCGGATGGAGGCGATCGAGTTTATTCCAGCTTGTTTTCGGCGATTCGTTGGCTAGCAGATATGCTGTCGTAGTTGAACGAGGGTGTATAATTATTAGATCAGGGCCGGTCTCGGGGCTGGTCTCGAAATCGTTACAATATTGTATTGTGTTCCTCAGGATTCTGTGCTGGGTCCACTTATATTCATAATGTTTATTAATGATCTACCAGAATTTATGAAATCGAAGTGTAAGGTCATATATGCAGATGATGTTTCGTTTGCAACCTGTGGCAACTCTCCCGAAGAACTGGTTGAAATTTAAATCTACTCTATAATAAATTTATGGTGAACAATCATTTAATTCTAAATCATGGGAAAATGGTTCTTATGAAATTTAACATAACAAATGATCCCAACACGTCTTTTGAAATACATACTGAAAATATTAACATTAAATCTTCTGAAACAACAAAATTCCTTGGAACTTTTCTCGACTCATCACTTTCTTCTCAGACATGTACTGATCATATTTCTAAGAAGATATGTAGCAGATACTATGCAGTCTTATATATTCTTATATACAGGGTGTTCCTTAAAGACATGCTAATATTTGAGAGGGTGATTCGTTGACTTATTTTAAGGAAAAAACTTTCTATAAACGTATGTCCTAAAAGTCCTAACTTTTGAGATACAGGGTGATAAAGTTTTGAAAACAAATCAGTTTTTTAATAATAACTGAGATAATATTGTAGACGTTTTTATAAAATTTGGTACATGTCTTCTATGCATCAAGGTGCATTTTTTAATGCACAAACATTTTCATTTTCTCAACCAGTGGCGTCCGTACGGGTTTTGCATTGAATATTTTTTGAGAAAAAAATACTACGCCACTGCTTTCTCCTGAAAAAAAAAATACTTTTGAGATCCTCATTTAATTTTGAGCAAATTTGATCTCTTGAGTTTTCTTTGTCCGCCGCATGGTTTTCGCTTAAAAAAATAAAAATCGTTTTACTTCAGTTTCAATTCCTCAAAAATCTGATGTGTGGAAATGATTGTGCATCGACTTAAAGCAAATAAAGGGATCAGATTTGTTCCAAAATGAATGAGAATCAAAAAAATATGGATTTCAGCTTGTACAAAAACGAATTTTATTTTATTTTATAAAAGTAAGTTTAAATGAACGGATCAAATTCATTAATTATTGACAATACTAACACTGATTATAAAAATTGTTGGAAATGGCCACCTTCACTTAATAGGCATGCTTCCGCCCGTCTACGCATGGAATTACGCACACGTTGAAATATTCCCGGCGTATTTCGAATAGTTTCACACGAGGCAACTATTCGCTCTCTTAAATCGTCTAAAGTATTAATGGGAGTTTTATACACTAGAGTTTTCTCTTCTTCCTCGTACTCGTCTCAGGATATTCTTCGATTTCTTGCAGAACGGCTTCCTCAATTTCAAGAGTTCTGACGCTTAGAGGTCTACCTTCCGAAGTACCTTTCTTGAAACTACCAGTTTCCCTAAGTCGGCGATGAATATTTGAGAAGGTACGGCTATCTGGTAAGGCACGATTAGGATATCTTTCCTGATAAATGCGTCTGGCTTCTATTGCATTACCATCAGCGAGGTCATATACGTAATGCATTGCCGCCATTTCTGCATTCGTGTAATTCACCATATTTACCGATATTCAGAAAAATGGCGGACAACCAAAATAACTTCAATAACACACTTAGAAATCAAGTAAATAATTGTGCGCTTCGCTATTCCTATAGCTTTTTCAAACACAAAATGGTATTCATAACCAGTGAAAACACAATAGAAGAACAAAATGCTATTAATTACATATAGGTAGCTGAATTAATATCGTAAATCCATTCAGGTATGCATTTATTATGATTAATATACGCCTATTCTGACAGTCAATGAAATTACTTCAATTTCTTAGAATCGACCAATCAACGGTCGATTACACTGATAAAAACCTACCTAGGTAGCTTTCCCAATAAGTGTAAAGTAAATTTCCGGCAATAATTCAAGCACTTGGGAGATTATAAGTGAAAAGATTAAGAAGTGGTGAAAAGAAATTTCAATTATAAAGAGGTAGCTAAATTACTATCGGACGATTTTCAACAAAATGTTAGGTACCTACTGCGATATGAAGCAATTTCAATTTAATTATTTCAATCAAGAACCGAGCATCTGACAAGAATTACACATTTTTTTGGATTCTCATTCATTTTGGAACAAATCTGATCTGATTTTTGAAGAATTGATCCTGAAATGAAACGATTTTTATTTTTTTAAGCGAAAACCATGCGGCGGACAAAGAAAACTCAAGAGATCAAATTTGCTCAAAAATGAATGAGGATCTCAAAAGTATTTTTTTTCCAGGAGAAAGCAGTGGCGTAGTATTTTTTCTCCAAAAATATTCAATGCAAAACCCGTACGGACGCCACTGGTTGAGAAAATGAAAATGTTTGTGCATTAAAAAATGCACCTTGATGCATAGAAGACATGTACCAAATTTTATAAAAACGTCTACAATATTATCTCAGTTATTATTAAAAAACTGATTTGTTTTCAAAACTTTATCACCCTGTATCTCAAAAGTTAGGACTTTTAGGACATACGTTTATAGAAAGTTTTTTCCTTAAAATAAGTCAAAGAATCACCCCCTCAAATATTAGCATGTCTTTAAGGAACACCCTGTTTAAATATATTCTCCCAACAACAACTAATAAATATCTACTATGCGATGACATACTCGCACTAATCTTATAATGTTGTATATAATATGGGAAAACTCTAGATTCTCAATAAAATTGTTTATTTTACAGAAAAAGTAATACGTCTCATCTTTGGAATTCATAAACGTACTTCCTGTAGAGGCTTCTTTCAAAAAAACAGAATTTTAACTCTCCCCTGTATTTATATCTATAAAACTATCCTATTCGTTAAAAACAATTTAAATGACTTCATTAAAAGTGCTGACAATCATAACTATAAGACAAGGCATGGTAATCTTATTCGAATACCTCCTCATCGGACAACTTTCTATGAAAAGAGTCCATCTTATTTATACAGACATACAGTTGTTTAATAAACTACCAATCACTTTAAGAGAAATCCAAATTCTGAATGTATTTGAAAAATCTCTCAAAGATCTCCTGTTGCAATACTCATTCTATAGTCTGAATGAATTTATGGAATGTAGCTTTTCAATACCTCGTACCTAACTATTTATATATTTACCTATGTAACAACATATTTTATGTATTCTACTTTCTCTACTGACTTTTCCAATATCGTGTAAATGATCTCAATGGAATAAAATATTATTTATTTATTTATTATTTATTTATATATATATATTATTTATTTATATATTATTTATTTATTTATTTATTTATATATTTATAATGTCTTCTTGTGAGTGAGACTGTACATTTGCCTATTTCATTTGCAAATACAGTTAAAGGACCCTGCAAGGTTCTTATAGTCATATTGGCTGAAAATTTGGTATAATGTAGTTTATGATGTCCCTATCAAATGTCTCCATGGACACAACGAGATCTAATCAATAGTTTTCAAGTTACAAGTTGTTAGATATCAGGAGGCAGGGTTGTTACTTACCTATAAAATCAATAATGTGGCGATTATTTTGTTACAAAAAGTTAAAGAGAGCGATTACAATATTTATATTCGCGACACGAGTTAGTTCTAAGACTCCGTATACAGGGTGATTCTTTTTCAACTAATCAATATTAAACTTGGTCAAAAGCTAGAGCAAATTAAGTAAATACCATTTGATTTCAATATTACCGGTGTGAAGACAGCGGCCAAAGATAGCGGCTAATATTTCCGAAATCACCCGAACGCTTGGAGCAGTGGCGTACCAATTAATTTTTGATTCACTTATACGAAATATAAATAATTGTTCCATTGAGTTTTATTTAATTAAATGGGTGAATTAATATTTTGGCCCGATGAAAATACAAGGAATTATAATACTTGGTTATGTATTCTCAATTACGTCGACAAGATATTCCGAAAATCATTTTGTCGTAAAAAATCATGCAGCGGGTGTACTCTGCAACTATTTCATTAAAATTCGAATGTTTTGTGAAAGCGCTCCGATGAAATATTTCGATTTTCCGAGGCAGCCAGGGGGTCGTTTACAAACCCTTATAACAAAAATACGAATTCTGCGAGGAATCGTCGCCGTAGCATAAATAGATTTTGTCAAAATGTTGCAAATCACTACTTCTTTACTCTCCTATAAAAAAATTAGACTTCCCGAAGGAGCCAGGGGGTCATTTACCAACCCTTATATTAAAAAATTCGAATTCCGAGAGAAATCGTCGCCGGAGCATAAACAAATTTTGTCAAAATGTTGCAAATCACTTCTTCTTCACTCCCCTATCAAAGAATTCGACTTCCCGAGGGAGCCAGGGGGTCATTTATCAACTCTTATATTTGAAAATTCGAGTTCTGAGAGAAATCGTCGCCGGAGCACAAACAAATTTTGTCAAAATATTGCAAATCACTTCGAAATTTGTTTATGCTCCGGCGTCGATTTCTCTCAGAATTAAAATTTTTAAATATAACGGTTGGTAAACGACCCCCTGGCTCCCTCGGTAAGTCGAATTTTTTGATAGGGGAGTGAAGAAGAAGTGATTTGCAATATTTTGACAAAATTTGTTTATGCTCCGGCGACGGTTTCTAGCAAAAGTTGAATTTTTGAATATAAGGGTTGGTAAATGACCCCCTGGCTCCCTCGGAAAGTCGAATTTTTTTATTGGAGAGTAAAGAAGATGTAATTTGCAATATTTAGACAAAATTTATCTATGCTCCGGCGACTGTCTCGCAAAAGTTGAATTTTTAAATATTAGGGTTGGTAAATGACCCCCTGGCTCCCTCGGGAAGTCGAATTTTTTTATCTGAGAGTAAATGAAAAGTTAATTGCAATGTTTATGCTCCGACGACGATTTCTCGCAAAAGTTGAATTTTTAAATATAAGGGTTGGTAAATGACCCCCTGGCTCCCTCGGAAAGTCGAATTTTTTTATCTGAGAGTAAAGAAAATATTAATTGCAATGTTTTGCCAAAATTTGTTTATGCTCCGAAGACGATTTCTCGCAAAAGTTGAATTTTTAAATATAAGGGTTGGAAAATGACCCCCTTGCTCCCTCGGGAAGTCGAATTTTTTTATTGGAGAGTAAAGAAGTGATTTGCAACATTTTGACTAAATTTGTTTATGCTTTGGAGACGCTTTCTCTCAGAATTCGAATTTTTAAATATAAGGGTTGGTAAACGACCCCCTAGCTCCTTCGGGAAGTTGAATTTTTTTATTTAAGAGTAAAGAAAAAGTAATTTGCAATATTTTGACAAAATTTGTTTATGCTCCGGCGACGATGTCTCGCAAAATTTGAATTTTTAAATATTAGGGTTGGTAAATGACCCCCTGGCTCCCTCGGGAAGTCGAATTTTTTGATAGGGGAGTGAAGAAGAAGTGATTTGCAATATTTTGACAAAATTTGTTTATGCTCCGGCGACGGTTTCTAGCAAAAGTTGAATTTTTGAATATAAGGGTTGGTAAATGACCCCCTGGCTCCCTCGGAAAGTCGAATTTTTTTATTGGAGAGTAAAGAAGATGTAATTTGCAATATTTAGACAAAATTTATCTATGCTCCGGCGACTGTCTCGCAAAAGTTGAATTTTTAAATATTAGGGTTGGTAAATGACCCCCTGGCTCCCTCGGGAAGTCGAATTTTTTTATCTGAGAGTAAATGAAAAGTTAATTGCAATGTTTATGCTCCGACGACGATTTCTCGCAAAAGTTGAATTTTTAAATATAAGGGTTGGTAAATGACCCCCTGGCTCCCTCGGAAAGTCAAATTTTTTTATCTGAGAGTAAAGAAAATGTTAATTGCAATGTTTTGCCAAAATTTGTTTATGCTCCGACGACGATTTCTCGCAAAAGTTGAATTTTTAAATATAAGGGTTGGAAAATGACCCCCTTGCTCCCTCGGGAAGTCGAATTTTTTTATTGGAGAGTAAAGAAGTGATTTGCAACATTTTGACTAAATTTGTTTATGCTTTGGAGACGCTTTCTCTCAGAATTCGAATTTTTAAATATAAGGGTTGGTAAACGACCCCCTAGCTCCTTCGGGAAGTTGAATTTTATTATTTAAGAGTAAAGAAAAAGTAATTTGCAATATTTTGACAAAATTTGTTTATGCTCCGGCGACGATGTCTCGCAAAATTTGAATTTTTAAATATTAGGGTTGGTAAATGACCCCCTGGCTCCCTCGGGAAGTCGAATTTTTTTATCTGAGAGTAAATAAAAAGTTAATTGCAATGTGTTGCCAAAATTTGTTTATGCTCCGACGACGATTTCTCGCAAAAGTTGAATTTTTAAATATAAGGTTAGGTAAATGACCCCCTGGCTCCCTCGGGAAGTCAAATTTTTTGATTGGTGAGTGAAGAAGAAGTGATTTGCAATATTTTGACAAAATTTGTTTATGCTCCGGCGACGGTTTCTAGCAAAAGTTGAATTTTTGAATATAAGGGTTGGTAAATGACCCCCTGGCTCCCTCGGAAAGTCGAATTTTTTTATTGGAGAGTAAAGAAGATGTAATTTGCAATATTTAGACAAAATTTATCTATGCTCCGGCGACTGTCTCGCAAAAGTTGAATTTTTAAATATTAGGGTTGGTAAATGACCCCCTGGCTCCCTCGGGAAGTCGAATTTTTTTATCTGAGAGTAAATGAAAAGTTAATTGCAATGTTTATGCTCCGACGACGATTTCTCGCAAAAGTTGAATTTTTAAATATAAGGGTTGGTAAATGACCCCCTGGCTCCCTCGGAAAGTCGAATTTTTTTATCTGAGAGTAAAGAAAATGTTAATTGCAATGTTTTGCCAAAATTTGTTTATGCTCCGACGACGATTTCTCGCAAAAGTTGAATTTTTAAATATAAGGGTTGGAAAATGACCCCCTTGCTCCCTCGGGAAGTCGAATTTTTTTATTGGAGAGTAAAGAAGAAGTGATTTGCAACATTTTGACTAAATTTGTTTATGCTTTGGAGACGCTTTCTCTCAGAATTCGAATTTTTAAATATAAGGGTTGGTAAACGACCCCCTAGCTCCTTCGGGAAGTTGAATTTTTTTATTTAAGAGTAAAGAAAAAGTAATTTACAATATTTTGACAAAATTTGTTTATGCTCCGGCGACGATTTTTCGCAAAAGTTGAATTTTTAAATATAAGGTTAGGTAAATGACCCCCTGGCTCCCTCGGGAAGTCGAATTTTTTGATAGGTGAGTGAAGAAGAAGTGATTTGCAATATTTTGACAAAATTTATTATGCTCCGGCGACGATTTCTCGCAAAAGGTGAATTTTTGAATATAAGGGTTGGTAAATGACCCCCTGGTTTCTTCGGGAAGTAGAATTTTTTTATTGGGGAGTGAAGAAGATGTAATTTGCAATATTTAGACAAAATTTGTTTATGCTCCGGCGACGATGTCTCGCAAAATTTGAATTTTTAAATATTAGGGTTGGTAAATGACCCCCTGGCTCCCTCGGGAAGTTGAATTTTTTTATCTGAGAGTAAATAAAAAGTTAATTGCAATGTTTTGCCAAAATTTGTTTATGCTCCGACGACGATTTCTCGCAAAAGTTGAATTTTTAAATATAAGGTTAGGTAAATGACCCCCTGGCTCCCTCGGGAAGTCAAATTATTTGATAGGTGAGTGAAGAAGTGATTTGCAATATTTTGACAAAATTTGTTATGCTCCGGCGACGATTTCTCGCAAAAGTTGAATTTTTGAACATAAGGGTTGGTGAATGACCCCCTGGCTCCTTCGGGAAGTCGACATTTTTCATCCTAGAGTGAAGAAAAAGTGATTTGCAACATTTTGACAAAATTTTTTTATGCTCCGGCGACGATTTCTCTCAGAACTCGAATTTTCAAATATAAGGGTAGGTAAATGACCCCCTGGCTCCCTCGTTAAGTCGAATTTTTTGACAGAAGAGTAAAGAAGAAGTGATTTGCAACATTTTGACAAAATTTGTGTATGCTCCGGCGACGATTTCTCTCAGAACTCGAATTTTGATATATAAGGGTATGTATATGACACCCTGGCTCCCTCGGGAAGTAAAATTTTTTGATAGGAGAGTAAAGAAGAAGTGATTTGCAACATTTTGACAAAATTTGTTTATGCTCCGGCGACGATTTCTCTCAGAATTAAAATTTTTAAATATAACGGTTGGTAAACGACCCCCTGGCTCCCTCGGGAAGTCGAATTTTTTGATAGGGGAGTGAAGAAGAAGTGATTTGCAATATTTTGACAAAATTTGTTTATGCTCCGGCGACGGTTTCTAGCAAAAGTTGAATTTTTGAATATAAGGGTTGGTAAATGACCCCCTGGCTCCCTCGGAAAGTCGAATTTTTTTATTGGAGAGTAAAGAAGATGTAATTTGCAATATTTAGACAAAATTTATCTATGCTCCGGCGACTGTCTCGCAAAAGTTGAATTTTTAAATATTAGGGTTGGTAAATGACCCCCTGGCTCCCTCGGGAAGTCGAATTTTTTTATCTGAGAGTAAATGAAAAGTTAATTGCAATGTTTATGCTCCGGCGACGATTTCTCGCAAAAGTTGAATTTTTAAATATTAGGGTTGGTAAATGACCCCCTGGCTCCCTCGGGAAGTCGAATTTTTTTATTGGAGAGTAAAGAAGATGTAATTTGCAATATTTAGACAAAATTTATCTATGCTCCGGCGACTGTCTCGCAAAAGTTGAATTTTTAAATATTAGGGTTGGTAAATGACCCCCTGGCTCCCTCGGGAAGTCGAATTTTTTTATCTGAGAGTAAATGAAAAGTTAATTGCAATGTTTATGCTCCGACGACGATTTCTCGCAAAAGTTGAATTTTTAAATATAAGGGTTGGTAAATGACCCCCTGGCTCCCTCGGAAAGTCGAATTTTTTTATCTGAGAGTAAAGAAAATGTTAATTGCAATGTTTTGCCAAAATTTGTTTATGCTCCGACGACGATTTCTCGCAAAAGTTGAATTTTTAAATATAAGAGTTGGAAAATGACCCCCTTGCTCCCTCGGGAAGTCGAATTTTTTTATTGGAGAGTAAAGAAGAAGTGATTTGCAACATTTTGACTAAATTTGTTTATGCTTTGGAGACGCTTTCTCTCAGAATTCGAATTTTTAAATATAAGGGTTGGTAAACGACCCCCTAGCTCCTTCGGGAAGTTGAATTTTTTTATTTAAGAGTAAAGAAAAAGTAATTTACAATATTTTGACAAAATTTGTTTATGCTCCGGCGACGATTTTTCGCAAAAGTTGAATTTTTAAATATAAGGTTAGGTAAATGACCCCCTGGCTCCCTCGGGAAGTCGAATTTTTTGATAGGTGAGTGAAGAAGAAGTGATTTGCAATATTTTGACAAAATTTATTATGGTCCGGCGACGATTTCTCGCAAAAGTTGAATTTTTGAATATAAGGGTTGGTAAATGACCCCCTGGCTCCCTCGGGAAGTCGATTTTTTTTATTGGAGAGTAAAGAAGAAGTTAATTGCAATGATTTGCCAAAATTTGTTTATGCTCCGACGACGATTTCTCGCAAAAGTTGAATTTTTAAATTAAAAGGGTTTGTAAATGACCCCCTGGCTCCCTCGGGAAGTCGATTTTTTTTTATTGGAGAGTAAAGAAGAAGTAATTTGCAATATTTTGATAAAATTTGTTTATGCTCCGGCGACGATTTCTCGCAGAAGTTGAATTTTTGAATATAAGGGTTGGTAAATGACCCCCTGGCTCCTTCGGGAAGTCAAATTTGTTTGATATTGATATTTTTGACTTCTCTTAGGATTGCTCGTAAGGGTGCAGCTGGTTGACGGATATAATTTGAAAAATGGAGCTCATATTACAATTTTATAAAATGTTGGAATATTGCCAGAGGGTCAAATCATATGCACATCATTTGCATGGGCAAATATATATATTAGAACCTTTTATTGGGTAATAATTATTGGATTCCGTTACATACACCGATCATAAGATGAGAAATATTGTCATTCTTACAAAGATAACAAGAAATCTGACGATAGTAGTTTGTGGAACAACGGAATTGGATGGTTCTGAACATATGGTTAGTGAAGAAGAAGATGCTCAAGATCGTTATAACTTCACTTGTGAATGTGATTCTTGAATTGTCGATACCTTCCACATAACGCTACTGTCGTATGTTCTTTGGGGTATGCAAGCCATTAACAAATAGAATCCATACATAATCGTAATCACAATGTCATAACAGACATGGTATGAACTAGTAAAATACACCAAGTTGGAGCTGGAATGCTGCTGACAGGTAATAATTTTATGGACTTTTCCTTGGTATATCACAAAGATCTTTAATGCAGTAGTCTCCCATTTGCTCATCATACGCTTGATCAGGATCCGTACAAGATGTAACAAACATACAAGAGCCACAAAATATAGTTATTTTTCTACATTGTTTCAAATACTTATTTATTTTTCTGAAAAAAAATTATATGAAAACAACATAAAAGAAAATCCTGAGTGACCCTGCATAGTAGCAACTTTAGATCACCCAGTTCTGAACAAATAAATAAATCACACTTTGTATTTTACATTTGATTTGATGGATACGATATTTTGTGTAATTTTGATCTGGACTTCTATAATAATAATTGATAATTCATAAACAATTCTGCATTCGAGTTGATGAAGGGAACGTCAAATTTCAAATTATTAGAATTGTAGTAGAACTGGAGAAATTGATAATTCTTAAATGAAAACCTCAGCCATGGAAACATTTGAATACATTTGTTTGTAACTTTGACAGTTAATAATTCTCAACACTTGTGTGCGTTTCAGAGAAACTAACATTCAAGAATGAATTACCGTGAAAATGATGATAACTTCACTAATCAAGAGAAATTGGATATGATAGTGACTTATGGAAAATGCGAAAATTGTCATCGGAATGCCCTACGTGCATATAGAGAGAAATACCCTGATAAACGAATGCCAAGCGCTATGTATTTCACGCTTGGCTTCGAATTTTGCAACAAGTGGATCATTTCATAGAAATCGTACTGTCTATGAAGGAAAAAATGCTATGGACGAAGAGCATACTGTTGCAGTTTTAGGAAGAGTGGTTGTTGATCCCAATATTTTTATTAAAAACATAAAACAGGAGAGCGGTATTTCTAGTTCACCAGTTCAGCGCAGTCTCAAAATTGTCAAATTCAAACCATATAACCAAATTCGACAGGAGACTTGCGTTTCTTACTTGGTTAGCTACGGCACGTGAAGATGTTATTATCAGCTCGATATTGTGGTCAGATGAGTCGTTTCCATAATAATGCAACTGTAAATCGACATAATTGTCATTATTGGTCGGTAAATAATCCACACTGGCTAAGCTGTAAATTTTACGATGGTACGTTAACTGGTCGAATGTACCTAGAATTCCTTCAGGATGAATTTCCTCAATTTCTTGAAAATATTCCTTTACATATGCGTAGAAACATTCATTTTCAACAGGATGGTGCACCATCCCACAATGCTATAGCCGTAAGGAATCGTTCACATAAAACATTTGGAGGTAGATGGATCGGCACACATGGACCGATAAGATGGCCTGCAAGATCTCCAGATTTATCACCGCTGGATTTCGTCCTTTGGGGGTATTAGAAAGATCGTGTGTACCAGTCTCCTCCTATTGATTTGGAAGATCTAAAAAATAAATTGAGGAATGAAGGTAGAGCCCTTAATGCTGGGGTGTTGAGACGTGTTACTTCGCCTGAACTACTCCACCGAGCTGAAAGATTTGTAGAAACAGTTGATCAACAATTCGAACAAATGCTTCAGTTATTATATTCTTGTGCTCCCTTTCTTTGTAATTTTTTTTACCATTGTAGTAAAACTGCACTAACTAATTTTTCTAATTTATTTAAAACACTATTTACATTCAAATTTATTTCTACTGTGTCAGTCTCTATCTGCGAACTCTGGAACTGTAACTAACTCTGAATTCTGACTGTCCCGCCATCTGCTATACAGCGGCTATATATAGTAGCATTTACAGTTTTCGATCTTTCCAGTCTGTTCGGCGACTTCTTAGAGGTTCCTAGAATGTTCGGTTAGAGCGTTCGCGTCTCTTCCACGGATGAGTCATGTGTTTGTCAGAAGAGAACTTGTTTACATTTCGAGTGTGGAGTGTAGTTGGATGATCAGGGCCGGCCTCGAAATCGTTACACTATTCATTATTTGTTCGACGTTCGGTAAAATACATAGTTGATATCAACTTGAGGAAGGTTTTTTATTGATGACGAATATAAGTGAGAAATATTTCCTTTTCTACGTTCAAGCAAAAAACAAAATTTTATAGAGCTATATTTGGTGGAAAAACTGGTCAAATTTTTTACATATTCTGATTGTATTACGTTTTAAATAGTTGCATGTTTCATATAATTGTCAATCATATTCATTACATAATAGACTATGAAATTACTAGAAAATTCAATTTGTTAAAAATAAAATTAGTTCATAAAACGAACAAAGTTCGAGAGTGTAAATAGGAGAGTTCAATTCTAGGAAACAAATATTTCGTGAAACCGAAGAGTGCAGAGACAGGTACTTTTCGGTTTTACGAAATATTTGTTTCCTAGGTTTCCTAGAATTGAACTCTCCTATATACACTCTCGAACTTTGTTCGTTTTATGTACTTTTGGTCGCCTGGAGACAGTGGAACAAGACGACTACATGGTCGTCTGACCTGATAATAGGGGTCCTTGGTGGAATGATGGACACGCTGCTCTCAAATCTGAAAATCATACCGGCATGCCGTGATGCGGCAGAAAACCTAGCCGGAAGAATGCAGAAGGCCGTTATTCTTGGTTCACTCCGTTTACTCAGGGCACATGATTCTCGAACCCAGTAATCACTCACCCCACAGACGTGGGAAGTGTTTGTTGGGGTTAATGATACACCAGCGCGCCCTCCGGTAGTATGGGAGCTCCGGGGACAGGGCCTGACTGGTACATTCCCTATTAAAATAATAATAATAATAATAATACTAAGTTTTATTATCGGCTAATGACCATAGCATTCGATGCAAAAACACCAAGGAAAAAAAATTCTAAAACAAGTTTACAGCAAGTATATGGGGTTAACAAATAAATGGAAGGTGATAATAATATGTGAGTTTTACCAATAATAACAGTGATATTAACTAATAGTCACTCGCTTAAGATAATTCATCTTAATCTAAGAATACTCCAAATATATTCTGATATTTGCTTGGCATCAATTAATGATATATTTTGCAAAGCAGCAATCAATGTTTCCAAACTCCGTAGGCAAGAAGTATTATGTTTCATTACTGTATAGATAGGACAGTCAAAAATAATATTAAAAAGTGTTTCCCTTTCGTTCATATTGCAAACTGGACAAGTTGGTTCAGGATCAATAGAGTAGGAAATTTCATAAAGAGTAAATTTGATTTTGAAGTGATTGGCATTACGTAGCTGAGCGAGGGTGCGCGTGACCTGGATGAATAGTTTTAGCAGGAGGTAGGTGCTTGTAATTATGAATGATTTTTTCGGAGATTTCAGATAACGATGGTTGTATTGTCATGGGCCCAGCAAAATATTTGTTTCCACAGGTATATTTTTTTTTTTTTTTTTAGTATTTCCATGCCTTCTTTAAGAAAATTTAATGGGATGTCATCATAACCAACCGTGGCCCTGGGCTTGAGGGACCTGATAGCCTGACATATTTCGTCCTCAGTTATATTTTTCATAGATAACTGGTTTAGTCCATAATCAGTATTAACGGGACCCGTCTCATTTGAATAGGGGCTATACCGTGTATCCACGGAAGGTGGCTCGCCCCTATGACTTATTTGTTTTCGGATATAATGAATTGAAATGTGGAGGTTCTGTTTAATGTGAAGATGTGAAGTTTGATTGTAAACTATTTATTAATATTTTTTTTCAACGGTCATCATGGTGGCTCGTCGGGTTAGAAAAAAAGGCATTTCAATGCGATGAATTTCATTCCGTACACCATTAGGTTTTGAACACATTTCCGATAAAATCTTTGGAAAAATTACGTTAAAACTTTTGGAAAATGAAGCATCTATTGAAAATGGAATAATTTTATTGAAACTACCTATTTACATCTTCCAGATGTTCAAAGTAACCTCCATCTTGTTGCTGACAAAGGCGATCTTTTCTTATTGTTGCTGCTACTTTTCTCAACTGTCTTCGTTTAATTCTATGAATTCTTAATTTATCTTCTAATTTATGTCGTGTGGCAGAAGGTATTATCATAAACCTCGTGTATAATAGACCCCCAAAAAATTTAGATGCGTAAGGTTGGGTTACCTGAAAAGTTTTTTAGAAAGGAATTAAGGTATAAAGGCATAAAGTGAAAACAGCCCTATATTACATCGCCAGCCACTTAACTGGACCCATATTTCCAATCCAGTTTCCGTTGTATGTTTCATGCAGATATTCTGTAACTGCCCTCATGTTGTGTGGTGGAGCACCATCGTGTTGATAGATAAAGTAATTGAACTCGATTTATTAATGGAACTTCCCCCAAGATATGCTCAATTTCCTGCATGAGGAAATTTGGATATCTAGCCTCTTTCAGGGGACCGTTAAACAACCCATCAATTGAAACCAAACCGTTCTTGGATTTTTTTTTCCATGACCAATACTGCTTATTGATAACAAATGACTTCGAAATGTCACATTCTCTTGGGATCTCCCTGAGTGACGTATTAATATTTACTTGAAAGTATGCCAGAACATCTATTTCTTTTTCTTCAACCACAACACTCGAATCGTTTCTATCATTGTTAGGCAAAAATAGTGTCGGGTCGGGTGACGTCGATCAGGATATCTCTGTGCGTAGAGACGTGCAGCATCGGTTGAATTTGAGGTAAATATTTCGAAAACTTCAGGAATTATAAAGAAGAAACTCAACACATCTTGAAATTTCAACATCTTGTAGAAGGGTTTGCGGATATATGTTCATATGAATTTTCTTTCATGAAATAAGCCAAAGAATTACTTCCTATCTTATGCACTGGGTGATTCAAATTCGGCGCTTTTGTGGGGATAAAGGAACTTCCAAGAGAGATAAAAAATATTGACCCTCACTAGCGAGGATGGATTTTCAAGAAAAGTTGAATGTTGAAATCTGCATCTTGATATATAGAGTATTCTCGAGCTAAGACGAGTTTTTGAAAAGTTAGCATTTTGGGATTGGGCCTATAACTTTTTTATTTGTGAAAAATTTGTTGTAGACTTTTTTCTGAGAATTCAAAATTTGAAACCAGATTTTTTCTAATAGTTTTAATTTTTGAGATATAATCTAAAGTTGTTATTTTTCCCACAAAATGAATTTATTACCTGATATTTTGGTTCAGCGGTTTTTGAAATATTTAATATTTTTCTTTATTTATATCTAGTATGCCAGTCATGCCATTGTTTGAACAATAAGTGGGTCTTACAAACATGACTGTTTGAGGTTTATTCATTTGTTAGGTTCGATAAATCTTTTGATTGCTTTTGGTTATTATTAATTTTTTCAAAATTGTATAAAAAAAAGAAAATTCAATATGGATGAAATGATGAAAAATATCGAATATCTCAAAAACGCCTGAACCAAAATATCAAGTATATGAATTATTTTAATGAACATTTAATTTTTTATTCATTCAGGTTATATCTCGAGTATGGCAAGAATTTCGGTTTTACATTTGAATTGAATCAGAAAAACGTATGCAGAGAAGCTTTCTGCGCGAAAACAATATTCACAAGTATATAAGTTATAGGTCCCATTCCAAGATTCAAACTTTTCAAAAACTTATCATATCACGAAAACTATTTTTTATACCAAGAACTCTTCTTGAAAATCGGGCTACAGAAGTGGGAGTCACTTTTTTTCCTGGACGTACCTTAACCCACCCAGCGGTGCACAATTTGAATCATCCTGTACATGACATTTAGGAACACCCTGTATACCGCTTCGGTAATATAGCATAGGGCACTGACTAATTCAGAGGCAAACTTTCAAATTACTATATGAGAAATATCGTGTCCTAGATGTATTAGTACACTGTTATAGCAAATTTCAAATAAAAGTTTTTTGATATTTTTATAGATTGAAAAATCTATGCATACAAATCTAAACATGGAATTCTAAAGTTTTACTTTTTAGTATAATCAAGAAGAACGAGAGTTCTTGTTGATTTGTTTTTGCTATAGACCGGGAGATGGTGACACAAAATATTAGGTCATTTGTACCAGTATGGCGGTTATTCAGGGGACAAATTACGTAATGAAAAAAAAGATATGAGGATCATAGCGCTGGTACCGGCGGCCCAATCGCGTGAGCGTTATTCGAACGTGTCGGTCAAATAACGAGTGTCGAACGATTTGTGCCACAAAAATGCTTGTATTTTCCGATAGTCAATAAAAAAAGAAGTAGGTGGTAGCGTAATGCCATACTTCTCCGGTGTGAATACAGACACGAATACATTGATAAAAAAAAAATTCAACCATTTGTACCAGGCTAATTTTTGCGCAGCTAATCATCGTCGAGTGGCCATTCAAGGAAATCACCTTGCCATACGTTTCCGACGGTTCCCAATGGCCGCCATACCACCGCAAGGAAGTAATTTTTTTTTGCTCAACGATTTGTACCAGCCTTAAACTTTCGTACTAGTATTGCATTTGGATTTTTGGAAAGTATTCGATAATATGTGACCGTTATTATATTTCCCATACGTCTAGTAGGTGGAAAAAGTGCTGCCATACTTGAAAAACTTATTTATTCGAGACGTTTTGAAAATACGATTGAGAAATACGTAAAATTATTTTTTATATCATGGAATCATTATATTCTGTTCGTTTGGATGTGATTCTACCTACAAAAAATTATTCCAGATTGAAACCATTGGGCGGACGATGGTCGGACTTAGGCCAAAATGTTGAAAAAAAAATAAAATTTTGACAATTTGTACCAGTATGGCATTTAGATTTTTGGAAATTATATGATGGGGAAATATTAGTTAAACAGTTGATTATTATTCATTTGGCAGGGACAGGACAATTATAATGTTGTCCGATCTACCCTGTCACTGATGAGAGGCAATAAACCTCGAAACATGCATGTCTGCAGGTGGTCATTCCCAGCCAAATGAAGGATAATTTTCTGTTTAATTACGAGACAAGCACTTGCAATTAGGTCTTCTTTGAAGAACGTTGCACAAATATCTGTCAGTTGTAGTTCAATGTCCGTCGTGGTATTAGCCAGGGAAGTAGTTGTTTTCTGACAGATGTTTGCCTTTTATTTTCCACTTGGTGGAAACGCTTAGAGAGAAGGGTACCCCGTATTCTTTTAACATTGTTGATACCTCTCTGGCACAATATATTCGAACTCGTTCGAATTTTTACAGATTTCTGTTCCCGGAGACTGTGCTACTTGGGAGTGTTTTGTCTTGTTCCGTGCGGATGGCGCTTCGATCAACTTGGTTGTAGATCGTGGTGTTATCCGTGGGGAAATATTAGTTAAACAGTTGATTATTATTCATTTGGCAGGGACAGGACAATTATAATGTTGTCCGACCTACCCTGTCACTGATGTGAGGCAATAAACCTCGAAACATGCATGTCTGCAGGTGGTCATTCCCAGCCAAATGAAGGATAATTTTCTGTTTAATTGCGAGACAAGCACTTGTAATTGGGTCTTCTTTGAAGAACGTTGCACAAATATCTGTCAGTTGTAGTTCAATGTCCGTCGTGGTATTAGCCAGGAAAGTAGTTGTTTTCTGACAGATGTTTGCCTTTTATTTTCCACTTGGTGGAAACGCTTAGAGAGAAGGGTACCCCGTATTCTTTGATACCTCTCTGCCACAATATATTCAAACTCGTTCGAATTTTTACTTTTATAGTACCATACTGGTAAAAATCGTTCGAATTACGAATAAAATCTTGTAATTTTGAAAAAATATTGTACATACTCGCCACCTCCAACAGGTATGGCATGATCAGACTTCTATCTTTATGATCATACAGAGAACTGTTAAAAAAAGTTTTAGGCTGGTACAAATCGTTTAGCAAAAAAAATTACTCCCTTGCGGTGGTATGGCGGCCATTGGGAATCTTCGGGAACGTATGGCAAGGTGATTTCCGTGAATGGCTACTCAACGATGATTAGCTGCGAAAAATTAGCCTGGTACAAATGGTTGAATTGTTTTTTTTTTAATTAATGTATTTGTGTCGGTATGGCGGGCTGTAAGTCACACCGGAGAACTATGGCATTACGCTACCGCCTACCTCGTTTTTATCGACTATCGGAAAATACAAGCATTTGTGGATCAAATCGTCCGACACTCGTTATTTATCCGACAAGTTCGATTAACGCCCACGCGATATGGCCTCCGGTACCAGCGCTATGACCATCATTTTCTTTTGTGTCATTCCTTAATTAGACCCCTGAAGAACCGCCATACTGGTACAAATGACCTAATATTATGTGTCACCATCTCCCGGTCTACTAGTAGGCTTAGAATATAGCGATATTACCACATGAAAAAATAAATGAAATATGTTAATGAATAAATGATAAAAAATTGTTCATTCAGGATCTCGACATCAAACCCCCGATACGATTGATGAAAGAATTCACGATTTACCCCCACGTTATTATGGCGGTGCTCGAGGAAGAGGACGAAGAGATAATCGTAGAGATGATCGAAGACGTACTACAGATGATGAAGAAACTGTACTGGACAGTCAAGATATATCTACTACAAATAGAGGTAAATTGAATTAAAAAATATTGATGTAGAAGTCAAAATAATTATAAGTTACCACTTCATACTGAGATGTATAGATTCAGTGTATTACCAAATTGGGGCGGTCGTTTGGATGGATAATCTCTAGCAGCTGAGTTGAGTAGAACGGTAGTTGAAGTATTCTCGTTTTATTTTTATGTTTTCGGACTTGCACAAAAAACTTGTGATGTTTAGAACACATTGTGTTAACCAAAGGGGATACGATATGTTTCATTTTGTGATTTTTATCTGTATTATTTCTGATATATATTAGCAATATTGGTTACCTAATTAAATATAATAAGTCTTGCAGATGATACAGCTAAAACTTTCATACATGATTCTTGGGAAGAAGTTTATACAACAGCAGAATTAGAGCTGAAAATTTATTATAATTGGCTAAATGAAAGCCTATTGAGCCTAAATGTTGACAAAACAAAATTTATAACTTACTGCTACCGCTAGAAATCAGCCAACTAACAAGATTCCAAACTCCATTATTTAGAATGTAATAATACAAATCTCGAAAATTGAAAAAGTGGATGGTTGATCAACATCCTCGTTGGACTGAGCATGTGGAGTATATCGTGAAAACACTAACAAAATTGATTAAAAATTTTACCATTTGGGAAACATTGCAGACATAAAACTTCGACTAATGATCTATAACGTCTTGGCTGAATCAATAATAAGATACTGTATTATAATTTGCGGTAGTGTAGGTAAAACAACATTGAACAATATTTAAGTTATTCAGAATACTTTGATAAAAATTATGTTTGAAAAAAATCGCAGGTATCCAACTATTTCACTTTATCTAGAAACGAGCGCACCAGATGTAAGGAAATTGTACGTATATCACACTTTCATCTGTACCTTAAACTCTCCAGTACTGTATAACACTCATGCATACAATACTAGAACTATTGCCAACCTGTCTATAACAATTCCTATATATCCTACTATGTACTAAAATTGGTCAATAGATTACCATTCCATCTAAAAATATTGCAGAACAAATATAATTGAAAAAAGTGATATAAAAATATATTGATATGAATAATTAAACATTCAAACAACTATTTTTAACTGAGTGTCCTCTCTTCCTTCAATGTATTCTCAATTATATTATAGTGTGTATAACTGAGACTTTATAATTTTTTCTTTTTCTTTTTTTTTTCTTTTATCAGGAATATCTCAGTCAGGCCCTGTCTCCGGAGCTCCGATACAATCGGAATGCACGCTTGTGTGTCATTAACCCCAGTTTTATTCTGTCACCTACCTGGTGTAAGGATACGATCGAAGGACTAATAACGGAGTTATGAAGACTTCAAATGAATGTATATTCGCTCAAAAGTAAAACTTTATTTTGACAAAATTGCAATTCTTTTGATGTCATAAAATAACATGTCACATTATCTATTCAAGGAAAAAACAAAACAGTAGAATTCTCCTATACAGAGTCTTCAATTCCTAACATCCTCCCACCTTGAGTAACGTAGAATGGGACTCAATAAAGATTTCATGAGGTAAACTTCAGAGGGGGTTTTACTTTTCTTCCAGATTTCGTCACCACTTCTTCTGCATCTATTCATCTTTCATCTTTTTTCTCGTCCTTTGAATTAGAACTTCTTTCTTCTTTTCTTCTTGATAACTGTGACTTAAGTTTAGAGTGTTCGCCAGTAGTGTCTAGTTATAGTGGGAATATTCTCTGAATGGGTCGAAGTAAACTTCCCGTCGACGTTTTTAACTAGGCGAATTCCTCCATCTCTTCCAGTGAAAACTTCCTCTATTCTACCCATAGGCCAATCAAGTCTCTTGGAGTTTTCTATGAGATATACATCTCCTACTTTCACATTTCGTGGTTGACATTTCTTCGGTTTCATAGTGAGGGTACTCAGATACTCTATACGAAACCTCTTTCTTAAATCTTCTCGAAGTTTCTGACGATATCTCCATCGTTTTCTCAAAGAATGTGCATCGATCACATCTAATTCGGGGGTGCCAATCTCTTTAATTTCCTGAAGAAACATTGCCGGTGTTAGTGGAAGGAGATCATTGTTATCTTCTGAAATGTAGGTAAGTGACCTCGAATTCATAATCGCTTCACAATCACAGACGACAGCAGAAAGTTCTTCGTGTAACAGAGAAGTTCTTTATAATACTTTTCTGGGTAACTTTTTCAGAATTCTGATTAGCTGCTGTCGGTGTGTTGAATCTCCATTCAATGCGTTTCGCTCCTCAAATTCAACAATCTTATTCCAGTTGATACTGGACATTGCATTTTCAGCGCCCACGAAGTTCGTTGCATTATCGCTATAAATGATTAACGGTCGCCCTCTTCTGGCCACGTATTTTCTAAACGTTTGTAAAAATCCATCAGTTGATAAAGTACTCAAAACTTCCAAATGGACAGCTCGATAAATGGCACAGGTAAAAACACAAATCCAAACCTTTTCTTTATTACGAAGATAGAGGGGTCCTGCAAAATCCAATCCGATAATCTCAAAAATAGATGCACCGCTGACACGAGATTCTGGTAAAGGTGCAGTATTTTCATCTAGTTTACGAGAATTATATCTACAAAAAACCACACCTTTGAAACGACACACTTAACAGCTTTCCTTCCGTTCAAAATCCAGAATCGTTCTCTCAAAAAAACAAAGTATTCCTTGTATTCCAATGTGGCATCTTTGAATATGATAAGAATATATCAGTCTGTCCACTACAGGATGTTTCGACGGTAGAAGAATAGGAATCAAGAAATCTTTTGTATCCTTTCTTTCAGTAATTCGAGTTTTTATTCTCAAGATTCCATCTCTATCTTTGAATGGACACAGATGAATAATTCTTTTATCCTCAATATTATTGAATTGTTCTTCCTGAACCATTTTTAAAAGAAGTTTTTCAGCTTATAGGAATTCTTCCAATGACAAATTTCCACCTTTTCTTTTTTCCAAATTGAGACAGTTGAAACTCAATCTCTTCATCCATCCTATGAGATTGAGAATCTGGGAATAATTTGAAAAATATCTGGGCAAAGTCTTCATAAAAAATTTTAAATCTAGTAAAACATTGATTTCAATGGGTAATGTAATTTTTTATTTTGACAGTTTTTTTAAATGTCATCCATATGAATGAAACATGATTCATGTAAATGAAAACTTTTAATCAAAACTTAAAATACACAATCCAGGTACGACATAAACTTTGAAAAATATTTTATGATAAATAAAATATGTTTCAGTACATTTCGATTTAAAATAGAACATTTTTTAGTTAAACGTAATCCTATTAAAATAAGAAATTAAACGGACATTTTGAAAATAACGTAGGTGATACAAATTATGGCAACTGTAAATATCTCTTCACTTCTTCATCTATAACTTGCTGATTAGAAATTCGGAATAGAGTATTATTTATAGGAATTGGTGCAGATTCCAACTTTTAAAGAATTAAATTTAAGATATTTTTTTTAAATTACCTGGATACCATTGATCATAAAGTACTATGACCCAGTCAAATACATTTAGTTCCATTTGCTTAGATTCTTGATTACTATTTGATGTTTTTAAGTCATCGTTTTCTTTATCCGTAGGTGGCAATGACATAGAAAGTTCAGGAATTTCCTGAATTGTGGCAATTGATGGCAATAATTCACGTTCTGTTAATATTTCATCATCAGTAATAATTGTTAGTGGTAATTTAGTCTTTGCATAATATTTTTCGTAGTGTATTTTTCCTATAAAATAGTGAGAACACTTGGTGCAGAACTCACATGAAAATCAACTTGATGTATTCATTGTTAACGTAGGATGGCATTTGGACCAAGTTATTTGATGTGTTTTTCTGGCTTAATAGGTATATTAGTAATATGATCTTTCATTTTCTTTTCAAACGAACCAAAATTATTAATATCTTTATTTGATGCAACGATTTGATCAGCAGTTCTTTTTAAAGTTGCACCAATTCCATCCGGAGCTCCTTTACTGTGACCTGCTTCGAAATAGTTCCAGGACACTTTATAGAGAACTGGGAACTTTTCAGGTATATAATTTTATTTCAATAGTAGGTACTTGTACCATGACATAAAATGTGAATTGTATTAACTCCTTAATAGATGTCTAAATAATATTTGATAATTGGGCACAAATGTGCAATAATTGCTAATGCATTACGACGAATAGAAGAAGAATACATCATTACAGTATGTGATGTGATTTGTTCACGAGATGCCCCAAAATGAACTAATTGAATTTCAGTTCCATATTTGCAAGAATAATTCTCTGAAAAGTCGACATGGAAAATAATTTCGATATTAGATAATTTGTTTCTCAGGTCTTCGAAAATTGAATATTGATGAGTAATATTTAGTGAATGATTCAAAATTTTTGGAAGACTGCTATTAAATACAGAAATAATTTCCTGTTCCTGTTCTCTTTTTTTTAAATCCACTGTTTGTATCTAATAACTTTATTCTACATATCGTTTTCTACTTTAAACATTACTTTGTTGGTGATACATACGCAACATTTTCTTTCCAAACATTTTTCATAAAATTTACTACAACATTTTGTCATTAAAACATCATCTAAATTCTTCTCCTTCAGGATTCTGAATTTACTTAGATAATATGATAGGAAATTAAAATCTTCATGAAGCACACAAAGACATGTATCTCTATTCGATACTTTTAGATTAACTAACAACCCAGAAAGGACGCAGCTTACAAAACGATGCATAAGAAATTTGAAAATTATGTTTATTAATAAAGTCAGCAAGAAGTGTTTTTAACGCACCGTTCAAATAACGTACTTGCTTCTTAATTCCTCTTTTCGTAATTGTATCTTTTTTTCCTGGGCACTGCTTTGAAACTTCATCACTGATAAAGAATTTATGGACAGTAAATCTCAGTGTCCCAAATTTGCTTATTCTAAGTCAATATTTTTTTAACAGCTTTCCCTTAATTACTTTACTAAATATCTGTTTTGCTTTTTTGTCTCGCAGTTTATTCAAATTTTCACCCAATTTGCTTAGAACCTCCCCGAAAAGAATTTTCTGTTTAATTTGATTGCTAACTTTATAATTTTTAAGCATTACTTCAACTTTAGTTTTAGGTGATTCATATTTTGAGTGATATTAGTTTCCTTTTTGTTCTAAAATACCGGGTTTTATATCTAGACAAAGCAGTGCTCAACTTTGTGGTTTCAGCTTGTATCTTTTTAATTTTTCTGTAACAAGTAGCCCGGTCTCTTCGAACAATTTTACGCCCTCTCAGTTTTTGATAAGATGTATTCCTACCTAGAATAGCGAATCTTGTGCTTCCAATTTCTGATATGTTACTATCATTATCGCAAACAATATGTGTCGAAGAGCCCGCTACACCATTGTCAAACTCACTTATTGTAGTTTCATCCAAAATCTATTCTAATGTTCCTTGCTTGGTCTACACAACTTGCTTTACTTGAGCCGGTAACTTTGGCTATCCAAGTATTGCAAATAAAAGGAGCTGAGGTAGACTGTAATTAATGCACCCGATAACTGGAAACGTATTTAATGACTGACCAAACCAATTTGAATGGCCGGGAGCATTAGAAGTGTTATCAGGCTAGGAAAATGACAATTGTATCTGACACTCAACAACTCTTTTTCATTTTCGTACAACATATCAATCAACATACTCGATTCTCTGGAAATAGTCCTTTCGTCTACAGGGTATTGTTCACACGAGCGCGGAACCTTAATAATCATAAGTCGCGTATAATTTAATATTTCTATATGAAATTAAAAAGACTTAACATACTCCTGGCCTAGAAAAAGGTGATAAGAACAAGAATTCTTAGCCTAATTACATGGACTTGAACCTTCAGAGTACACAGCCTCAACCTACTGTCTAATTGTCCTTCTCCGTGGATATCGGCAACGGACATAGTTTCACGACCGAGCGCTTGATAACGCCGCTTGAGGTTTTGATAGAAACCACCCGCACTATACCGTCTGAGCCTGGGTGAACCGACACTACACAGCCCAGCACTGGGACTCCGATGATTAGAAATGTTTCATAGCATCGTAATGAGTCGAGAATGTGACGTCATATTCGAACGTTAGAAATGGGAAGCATAGTACCGATATGTCAAATATGACGTCACATTTCGATTCTATAAAACATTTCTAATCATCGGAGTCCAGGAGCAGGCGCCATTTATAAGGAGGCGCATTGTCATCGACCACTAGCACCAAGGTTCCAATCGTGAGAATCCCCTGTTGGTTCTTTCTTGCAGTTGAGCGATGTACTCCTTGGACCGTTGAGACCAAAAATGTTGTTTTATTGATATGATTATTTCCTTTCAGAAATTGTTCAAGTTGCTTCAGTTGATTATTTGCTCCTATGAAGTTGCTACCGTTATCGGAATATACGTGAAATGGTTTTCCGCGACGAGCAATAAAGCACTGTAGTGTTTCTAAAAATTATGAGGTACTCAGTTCTGAAACAAGTTCTAAATGAACGGCCTTTGTGGTTAAATAGATAAACAAAGCGAGGTAACATTTACTAACCTTGCATCCTTGACCGAAAAAGGACCAGCGTAGTCTACACCGGTATCGGAAAATGGCAACCTTGGAGAAACGCGTGCTTCAGGCAAATTTCCCATCAATGGTATCTGAATTTTAGGTCTAAAGCGGTAGCATACCAAACACTCACGAATTATACGTTTGGCAAGATTTTTGCCTGAAAGAGGCCAGTAGTTGTCCCGAATAGATGCTAGTAACATGTGAGGGCCACAGTGTAAGAGTTTGAAATGTTCTGCTCGGCAAATCAAATAAGTTAAAGGATGCTTGGGTGACAGAACGATAGGGTGTTTTTTGTCAAAACAATATGAAGAATTCTTCAGTCTACCTCCTACATGAATGACACCATCTTGCATAAATGGAGTGAGACTTAAAAGTTTACTTTTCTTATCAACTACTTAATGGTGCTCAAGGTCGAATATCTCTTGACTGAATGTTACACGTTGAGAAATTCGACAAAGCGAGTGCATAGAATTTCTGAGTTCATCGATACTGAGGAAACTAAAAAAATTCTCATTTTTCTTTTTGCATTTTGTTTATGAATCTGGAACAAAAGGCAAAAACACGTTTAAGCCGAGATAAAGGCGAAAATCGGTTGAAAGAGAATAGTTCGTGGTTGACCTGAACAAATTTTTTTATCTGTTTTTTAATTTCAGGTAATTTATTTTCTGGAATTGATATTTAAATATCTCCAGGCCAAGTATTTTCGGAAGTTTTCAACCACGAGGGACCATGAAACCATTTTGTCGAATTCATCAAAAGTTTTAGAGACATGCCTTGTGGATATCTGCGGGATTACAAGTGGTAGGCACATATCGCCAGTTTGAAATCTCACATAATCTTCGGATTTCTGCTACACGATTCCCAACGAATGGTTGTAAAATCTTGGGGGAGGAACGAATCCAGGCTAATGTCACTGTGGAATCAGACCAAAAATATTTACCATCATACTTTATGGTTAATGAATTAGTGGTTTTCTCCAATAACTGTGTCAACAATAAGGCAGCACACAATTCTAGTCTAGGGATAGTTAATGTTCGAAGAGGCGCTACCTTAGTTTTTGACGTGATCAAATTCACAAAAACTCTTCTACTCGAAAACATAAAACTGCACCGTATGCTTTTTGGGAGCTATCAGAAAATCCATGAATTTGAATGGATACTGGATTTAAACAAAAAAAAATGTCTTGGAATTGTTAGATCATTGAATTCCAAAATGGTTCTCCTGAACTCCTTCCATTGATCTATTATGTCTAGAGGAACTTCTTGGTCCCATGAAAGCTCAAGTGACCATAATGATTGCATCATTATTTTGGCACAAATGGTTACTGTACTAATGAGTCCAAGAGGATCAAAGATACTTGCCGTTTCTGATAAAATGGTTTTTTTCGTGACTCTTTTGTTTTGGATGAAAGGCTTGATTTGGAAGGAAAATTTATCTTCCATACAAGACCAACCCGTTCCCAAAGTCTTGCCTGTATCAGGAGGAGCTAAGAAAAAGGAATCAGTGGAAGAATTCACTGGTTTGAGACCTTCCAGTACCAGATGATTGTTGGACTTCCATTTTCTTAGTTCAAAACAACCTGATTGATGAATAGATGAAACTTATTGGGCTAAAGAAATGAGATCTTCCTTGGAATCGGCACCAGAAAGGAGATCATCTGCATACATGTCTCTTCTAATCATTTGCGCTGCTTGTAAAAATGAATTTTCATGATCAATTGCTAACTGAAGGAGACAACGAGTTGCCAGGCAAGGTGCACTAGTTGTACCATATTCTACTCGATTTATAAAATATGTCTGAAGTTCATCTTCTGGACTTTCACGCCACATGATCAATTGAAGAGGTCTGAATTCCTTTGCAATTTCTATTTGCTTGTACATTTTACTCACTTCTGCTGAAACGACAAAAGCGTGTTGCCTGAAACGGACAAGAATTGAAAAAAGATCTTCTTGAACTGTAGGACCAGCAACTTGAATAGAATTGTAAGAATACCCTGATGATGACTCTGCAGAACAATTAAAAACTACTCTCAGTTTTGTCGTGATGCTATCTTCACGTAATACGCCATGGTGAGGAGCGAAATAAGTAACTTGATTTGGAATTGGGTTGAAAGGTGTCATGTGCTCAAATTGTTTATACTCATTCATAAAATCACAGTACATTTTCCTTTTTTTGAAATTTGCTGTGAGTTTTCGCTCAAGGCTAAAAAACTGACGTATCGCGAACCTTGTCGAATCACCTAGTTTGGATGCAGGTTTCTTGAGCGGAATTGAAACCCCAAATCTTCCTTCTGGAGTACGCTTGAATGTCTTATAAAAGTAAATTTCAGCAAAATTATCTTCGATTGACGGATTGACAGTATTCGAAATTTCTTCGCATTCCCAAAATTTGGCAAGTTGGTGCTGTAATTCGGAATTTTTTGAAAAATTGCAAGACGTGACAACCCTGCGTATTGAACCTATGGGTCCTGAAATTACCCAACCAAGTTTGGTTTTCTGTAATACTGGTTTTTCAACTGAATGTTACCCTTTTCAATCAACGACCAAGAAGTGTCTGCCCCTATCAACAAGTCTATTTTGCTGGGTTGGAAAAAGGATGGATCTGATAGCTCAATGTTAAATGGAATCTTCAGAAATTTGGGGTTGAAACCAAAGCTTGGCAGCTTATCAATGATCTCTGGAATGACAAGACAATGAACGATGAATGTAACGAATTCAATATAACGTTGCAGGAAGTGCTTAAACTTGATTGAAATGACCAATACCAAGAACTGAAAAATTAATTTTTTCTTATTCAAGTCCTAGTTTGTTTACAAAATTCTGAGCGATGAAATTCGACATGGACCCGTTATCTAGCAATGCTTTACATGTATGTTTATTGTCCTTACTGTCTGAAACTGATACCTGCGCAGTGGCTAATAGTACCTGATTAGCTGACGACAAGTTACAGCATGTAGACTACTGTCCTTGCTGCACACTCATAATGAATCTGGATTCTGCTGAATCTGTTCCTCTTGTAGAACTTGTCGCTGCAATAGTTTTATTGGACCTACCTGGATGTAGCAGGGAATTATGTTTTTGCTGATACAATCTACAGTTGCCATACTTACACGTTTCAACTTGATGACCACTTTGTAAACAGTTGGTGCTAAGTTTAAGTTCAATAATTTTGTCATATTTTTGGTTAGATGACAAGGCTAAAAATTTACCACATTTGTAAATTATATGTGACTGTTTAAAGTATTAGTACGAACAGTTATTGTTTTTTTCAATATTTTTACTAAATGACTTTGATACGAATGATTTCTGTGTGACTTGATTTATCTAAAAAGTCTGGCCGATCTGAAAGAAAACTTTTTAACTCTGTAAGGGTAGGAAGGTCTCCTTCAAACTCCTGCTGTTACTACTTAAAGTCTCAATGTCTAGCTCACTTGTGACTAGAAAATTTATTAAGGGGTTCCAAGACTTTGTGTCTACATCTAGTGATTATGAAAATTTTAAATTATTTGACATTGTGTCTATTAAATGTCTGAAAGTAGCTGGTGATTCTTGTTTGACATCGTGCATATTGAACAAGTTCTTTATGTGCTTATGTACTATTAATTGTTTATTGTCAAATCGACTTTTAAGTGCATCCCAAGCTGTTGAATAATTTTCAGCAATGAAATCTATGGATTGGTTGCATTGAGCTGCGGATCCCTCCAAGGAAGCGCGTAAATAATGAAATTCAGCAATTGAATTTAGCTCGTCATAAACTTTGGCAACTCTATTATTGGATATTTCACACCTACCTTCGAAGAATTTCTCGTATTTAAGGATCCTTCTAGCTCAAATCTCAAATCTCGTTGAACCTGCATAATAAGTCAGATTCAGCTTGTACTAGGCGCATTTCTAGTTCTAGTATTTGTGCTTGACTGAAACCATTGAAGAAATTGATAAGCCGCGTGAAACTAGATTTTATTGCAGCTCTCTTCCTTATGAGGAGTGCTCATTGATCGTGAAGATCTTGCATGATTTACTGAAATGTACACAAGTGAATTGCTGTCCAGATAGGGAGAAAGGTTTTCAGGAAAGGATTAGATCTACCAATTGAAGAATACGTGTAACTGACTCACTGACATCGGAAGGTATACTTGAAAAATGCTTTTTCTAGAAGAACTACTGCCTAATCCGCTGCTGACGCTTTTTGAAGTGTAGTACGTCTCTCCTCTGGCGTTCACGCTGCCTCTATTCTGGAAGTGTTGATCACTAGGCAAGTACTGATGACTATCCGGAATGGAAGGATCAAGAAATGTTTTGTAGAAAATGTTCCTTGCTTGGTCTACACAACTTGCTTTACTTGAGCCGGTAACTTTGGCTATCCAAGTGTTGCAAATAAAAAGAGCTGAGGTGGATCGTAATTAATGAACCCGATAGCTGGAAACGTATTTAATGACTGACCAAACCAATTTGAATGGCCAGGAGCATTAGAAGTGTTATCAGGCTAGAAAAATGACAATTGTATCTGACACTCATCAATTCTTTTTTATTTTCGTACAACATAGGTACTCGATTCTCTGGAAATTTTTCTTTCGTCTACAGGGTATTGTTCACACGAGCGCGAAACCTTAATAATCATGAGTCGCATATAATTTAATATTTCTGTATAAAATTAAAAATACTTTACAGGCATCGTTTTGAATTTTTTCTCCATTGTTGTATTTTCATCCTCTGTTCTCTGGGTGTAAGATTATTTATTAATTTGATAATTTCTCTGCTTTTATTTCTTTCATACCTCTTATGTTCATCCCGTTTGTGGATAGCATTTCTAATCGCATTTAATCTTTTCCCTTCGTCGCTTTTCACATTCCCTTTTTCTTCGTAACCTTTCTTAATTAGAATTTTTTTTAGTTCGTCCCATTTTTTGACTTTTTTCTGTAAAAAAATTTAAGAAAATCATCAACGTGGCTGTTATCCATTTACGTGGATATTAACGACTACGATGATGAAATTGAAAATAAGCCACGTTAATGAAATCAAGACGTAAAATTGTTGGTGTGCTTGTAACCCATTAATAACACAAAAAATATAAATGAAGTTTGAAATTATTTGTTTTAACTGATGGTATTCATATAACTGCCATGTTAATGAATTTTCTGATTTCCTGAACTCTATTCCAGACAAAAGTTTTCCATTGATCTTCTCTTCAGATCCAACTCAAAACAGTGGTGAAATCAGTCCAACAATATACTTTAACGTCATATTTGCTTATATTGTCTAAAACTGATCTAAGCAACCTTACTCTTATGGTCGCGGTCAATAACTTATTTCTTGGAATAGTCGATTTCTTCATAGGGAAAATTCTGTTTTTTGCCTGAATTAGCTGAACGTGTACCTCGCCTTCCGATTCACTCCTAAGGAAAATTGCGGTAGCATAAGCTTCTTGATTAGCATCACAAAACATATGAATACCGAATTGTTTAGCCTCTGTGATTTGCAAAACCCATCTCGGAATTTTCATATTTCTTAATATATGCAATCCGTCAGCCAACTCAAAAACTCCTTTTCATTTCTTCGGGAAACACATTATCCCAACCTAGATTTAACATCCAAGTTTTCTGCAATAATATCCTTGGGAAAATTTGAACTGGACACGAGAATCCTATTGGATCGAATAACCGGTGAGTGGTGGACAACATTTTTCTTTTAATTATCAAATCAAAATTTATGTTTCGGAATCAATCTAAATTGAGTTCCAGAGAGTCTTGTTTTCTATCTCAATTCAATCCCAAAACTGGTGATAAATAAGTTCCACTATCATTTTCAGTATTCGAAAGATTAAACTCCCACCCTCTGAGATCAAATTTGGCTTCAGCCATAACTTGGGTTGATTCCTTAATAAGCATTCTCAGATCATCCTCACAGTCGAAACTTGCCACACAATTATCAAAATAAAAGCTATCAAGCAATTTCGATATAATTGATAGTTTATATGGGGAAGTAATATTAAAGTCCCACCCTCTGAGATCAAATTTGGCTTCAGCCATAACTTGGGTTGATTCCTTAATAAAACATTCTCAGTTCATCCTCACAGTCGACACTTGCCACACAATTATCAACATAAAAGCTATCAAGCAATTTAGATATAATTGATATTTTATGTTGGGAAGTAACAACACTAATATTCTCCAATGTTTTTCGAATATGTGAATCAATTACTGCACCAAGTAGAAAAGGGCTGCAGTTCACCCCAAATACGACTCTGGAATGCAAAAAAAAAAAATTCGGCGTTCACCACCTTTATCATTCCAACGAAATCTTAGGAAATCTCGATCATTTTGTTTCAAACTTATTTGGAGAAAGGCTTTTCGTATATCAGAAATAACACCTATCTTTGATAATCTAAAACGAATAAGTATCGATGGAATCAATTCAGTAAAGTTCAAACCTTTTTTCAAAAATTTATTCAAGAAAGGTTGACTCTTCTCATTAGCTGAAGCATCGAAAACTGGTCGAAGCTTCGTTGTAGCATTATCCAATTTGACCACATGTCTATAGGGGTAAATAATGAAAATTAGCACTCAAACCAATATTTGTCACATCTTCAAATATACCCTCTTCCATCCATTCTTTAAGTAAATTATCAAATATTTCATAATAACCATCATTATTCAGTTTTTCCATTAATTTATTTAATCTCATTTCAACCAAATTAAGTTTACTTCGTATCTACCTTCCTCGTTGATGGTTACGAAATCCAAAAACTGTTTCATGGTATCCTGTTCAAGTTCCTCTTTTGTTTTCCGTTTGCCAGGATCCGAAATACCTAAAACATCCAATTTCCAGAGATCAGTAATGGTTTTATTTTGGCACAATAAAGACGTGACTGAGAAAGACGACGACTTACCAATATCTTTCTTATCGATTTTTGCTTTCCCCATCAGTGTCCATCCAAGTGATGTTTCCATTGCAAGTAAGCCACATTTCAAAATGTACTTACGACCTGTGAATAGTTTTCCTGCAACATCTGGTCATATCAGAACATCAATTGATCCATCACTTGTATCACTGATTTCAATACCAAGTTGCTTGAGCTCAGATTTCCAAGGACCTTCTCCTGCAGAAACTACGTTCCCGCTTATCACCGGTTGATCGAAAGCATCAAAGTTACACTGATATTTTTTATTCAAATTTTCAAGATGAATTTGAGTGTGAATGAACGAGTGTGACTAATTGCTTCTGTTTTGGAAACACCAAAAAGAGAATGTATTAGTTGCTCCGTTCCAGTTGATTCGTGTAGCATTTCGATAGCTGCATAACTACTGGTATAAGATTTTTGTGAACCAGTATCTATTAGTCCTCGGATACACCGTGATTTTGATTTCCCAACCAAATTCACAACCAATGTTTGCGAAAATGTTTCCGTGATATGTATTATTGGTAAGATTTTCTACAATTGGTTGTTCAGGAATATTCACACAGGGTAATGTTTTGTCGACAGCAACGTGTCTTTTGGGACACATCAATGTAACATGTTTACCACCACACTCAGTACATGTATTTTTGATAATTTGAAACATGAATGGCAACAGCATTTTTATGTCAATTTCTTTATTTTTTCGGGAAGTGGCAATTTTTGGGCGATAACACATTTGTCACTAAAATGCGAGTTTTTATAGTAAATGCAAATGGGGCCCTTTGGCTGACTTATTGAACCTGAAGCTGTCGGAACTAAGCGATTTCTAGATGGCATTTCCTTGTTCTTAGATGGAATTTCGAAACTGTTTGCAGCTAATGAAATTCTTTCTTCATTTTCGACTTCCTTTATCGAAAATTTCATGAGCTCTTGTAACCGATATTTCAGGTTTAATTGCACCATAAAGCATGGCAGCGCATTTATCGGAGGTTACACCTAACGTATCTAATGACCGCAATTGTGACTCCATTCGATCATATAATGAACTCATCAATTTTTTTATTCAAATTATTCATAACCAATTTCAGAAGTTCCCGAACATAGAATTTGACCTATAAATCATTTCTTCCGAAACGAGATTTCAAACTTTGAATGACCTTTGGATAATTATCGGAGATGGGAGGATATCTTTCGACGAGTTGAAGAGCGCTAGACTTGGGAATGGTAGCTTGAATAAGATACTGAAATTATTCTGAATTCTCGACCAATTCATCTTCGTGAATTCTTTCAAACTGGCTCCAGAAAAGAATCCACCGCCAAATTTTTGTAATTAAATTTTTGGTAGTTTGAACGTTTTTGTTGACTAGAACTGACACTTGATGATGAATCCTTGATCTTATTCAAACTTCCCTCTACTCTAAACTTAAGCCTATTGTAACTGCCATACATTTCATCAGCTTCTTCTACTATTCTATCCACATTGGTATCCGTAGACTCTGAATCAAGAAGAGAATCCAAAATCTGCCTATTTAGGTCAATAATTAATACCATTTTCTGGTCCAAAACGCGAAGATCTCCTTGAACATTCAGCATATCAGGAACTGCACTATTCAACTCAGCATCAATACTTTCATAAATCCGTAGAAAAGCGGTTCTATGGATATCTAGGGCTCTATTCAATTTCTCTATCATCGGCTGCAGGTCCTGTCACGGTCGCCAAATTTTACGTATTGTCACCTACCTGGTGTAAGGATACGATCGCAGGACTAATAACGCAGTAATGAAGACTTCAAATGAATGTATATTCGCTCAAGAGTAAAACTTTATATTGACAAAAGTGCAATTCTTTTAATGTCATAAACAAACATGTCATATCTTTTCAAGGAAAAACAAAACCTATACAGAGTCTTCAATTCCTAACACCCAGTAACCACTCCCCACGTCTGTAGGATGACTGATTACTGGGTCCGAGAATCATGTGCCCTGAGTGGGCCGAGTGAACCAAGAATTACGGCCTTCTGCATTCGTCCGGCTAAGATTTCTGCCGTATAATGGCAAGATGGTATGATTTTCAAGCTTTAAGCAGTGTGTCCATCATTCCACCAAGGACCCCTATTACCAGAACCACCATTTTAACAGAATGGTTTAGATAAAGCCTGCGGAGTTCAAAGAGTAGATCGCGATATTTAGTCCGCATTTCCTCTTCTTTTCGGACGATGTTTGTTCCGCCAGAAGCCAGGTGGCATATCGTTTGAGATCATCCATGTAAAACAGATGGGTGACCTTATGCCTCCTGTTGCTTGGGGTGCCGCAGTTGTATCCGCGAATTTTCCGTAGTGCAACCGACAATGGCAATAGTGAGATGCAGAAGAGAAGAGGGCTGAAGGATTCTCCCTGAAACACGCTCCTTCTAAAGATAACCTAATCTGTTTGGACTCAAACTTGTACAGATGTTATGGTGAGGTGAGTCCTCCAGAGCGGCATCAGCTGTTCAATGCACCTCACTATTTGATCGAGTACCGCAAGGCATCTGAGCAAATGAATGATGAGCTCATGCGATGTTGTATCAAATGCCTTGCGATAATCGATATTGCACGGAGTCCTGCGTGATGCATCTGTCAATCAGCAGGTTATCCTTGCAGACAGCGACCCCCTTCTTTGATCCACTTTGCTCATATATCCGTTCAGACACCGGCTCAACTGCGGAGAGTATTTGCATGTATGAGATACGGGTAAACATCTTATAACATGCGTTCAAGCATGTAATCGGTCTGTAATTATTCGGATCAGACAAATCTCCCTTTTTGGGGATTATCACAGAGGGGCGGTATTCCTCCTCTCCGCTTGGGACAGGGTCTGAGCAGCGTCATACACGGCACAGTCGATCTGCCAGATGTCAACCTCTTCTGAAAGGACATCGTGAATCTCCGCATCCCCCGTGCAAATTGTTGTGGCTTCAGTGGCTTGGTGTTATGAAGCGCCTTGTGGGTTTTGATGCCTTCCGTTGGTGGTATGATTTGGGCCTCCTCTACAGCCAGACCGACACGTAGCATATCTGTCACTTCGCCAACCGGCCGACACCATCCTGGCTGACCATTGTGAATCCCTCGGTTTCCAACTTCAGCCCACTCGATCTGAGAGAAGCAAATGTAAGCCAAAATCTTCAATGTTCTTGAAAAAGACCCCATGCATTGGCTTATCCTTATGTAGCTGTCGAAGCCTCTCACACTCCACAGCTTTCACGTGGGCTTTTTGCTGAACGGGTTCCAACTCGGTGACAGAGTTTGGGTTCGTCCATTCAGTGTCGAATACGAGACCGTGTTCATCGGCTGCCTTGAAAAGAAATGCTCCAATCCCTGCTTTTTCATGATCGCATACCAAGCAGAGGAGGGGATTTGAACTCCTGATGACTTTACAGGCTCCATCCATTACCAATCTGTTGTGAAGACACTCCAAACTCAAAAGTCCACGGCCTCTCCGTTGTCTGGGGGAGTATAACCGTGGAACAGACGATTTAGAATGCAAGCTCCTATGAAGATGCATCATTTTGCGAGTTTTTACGTCAAGTTGTCGCAGCTCTTCTTGAGTCCATTTCATTACTCCAAAGGAGTAAAGTAGAATCGGAACGGCAAGCATATTAGTTGCAGCAACTTTGTTCTTCCCCGACAGTTCTGGTGACCAGATCTGTCGGAGTTTGTGCTAGTACTTGCAGCGAAGATAGTTTTTAAAGGTAGGTATATGTCTCTCCGGCATCCAGATGATGTAGGATGCTTCCGTCTACGAGCTGAACGTCCTTTCCGTATTCCCCGCATCGTCCTCATTTGAGATGAACCGTGGCACATTTGTCCATCCCAAACTCCATTCCGATAGCATGCGTGTACTCTTGCACCACCCTTAAGGACCTTATGCCTCCGGTTGCTGAGGGTGCCGCAGTTGTATCCGCGGGTTTTCCGTACTGCAACGGAAAATGGCACTAGTGAGATTCATTTATTATTATCGTTATTATTTTCATCATACAGGATTAGAACAGAACTTATTTTATCTCAGGATTTTCACAACACCAGGAACGGATCATACATATTTGCCGCCGGGTTCAAGTCAAAATTTGCCGCCCTAGTGTGTGAGAATTTTTTCAAAGCAAAGTCTTACATTACTGGAAAGTGAAATACTTTGTACATAGAAAAATATATTAAAATTTTAGCTCACAAGTTTTCATCTTCAACCTATAGATTTTTAGTAAAACAAAAGTGATTCATACTAAAATATTTTTTATGCGAAATTTAAATAGAATCTATTCATCCTACTTTCAAGTTAGCAAAATCATTAATTACATCGCTTATGTCTAAGCAGTGGCGTAGCTAACTTTCAGCGAGACCCCCGCGGGAACGTGCTTGCCCCCTAACCCATAAATTTTTAATACTCAAATTTAAAAACTGATCGATGATTATAATATACAAGTGAAAGACGTTCAAATTCAAAAGGCAACGGAGCTTATGTGGGAATCTTGGATTTATGTAATTGCAAGGGGCACCTGTTGCTCATGCGATAAAAAGCATTCTGAACTAGGCCATGTTGCCACATTGAACAATTGATTAATTTTGGACGGAAGCGCCCAAATTTCCCTATGAAATAACATACCCTCCTATAAACGCAAGGCATAAATTTCTGGTTTCCTTGCGCCCCTGTCAAGCTTGCGCTCCCTCAAGATCCCATAGAAGATCTCAAGTAGTTTTTTATTAGTTTAAAATTTTGAGAAATATTTCTCACCGCTCGCTACTGAGACAGATTTCTTAGTACTACCAGTACTACCGTGATGTTAGGGAAGGTTTCAAGGAAATTATTTTTTAAAATATACTATAATATATATCAAGGATTTTTTTTTGTTTTCAAGGTACGGCACCAGGGCTTCTATCTTTTCGGCTAATTCTCGACCGTCAATATCGCGCTTGTTTTCAAACGACAGTTTGGATCGAAAATCGGTGCAGTATTTTTGCAATCTTGTTTCATTAATTTCACTTAGTTTCGGAATGTCATACAAAAAATTAATCAACAAATTGAATATGTAGTGGAAAAGTTTCTTATAGGACGCTCCCAGTAAACATAAAAACATAACTTAAAATATAACTGTTATATCACATTGTGACTTGGTGATGTTATTCAGACATATGCTTGATGTTACAGATACGTTGCGTCCATATGCCTTTGTGCCTCTTTTAAATATTACAATGTAATGTTAATTATTTATCATTACATAAATGTATCATATTTTGCGAAACTTTAATGTGACTTTATTACATACGTATAATGTTACTCAAAACATCCATGCAAAATTTGTAAAATGTAACATTGTAACATCAGGGTGGAGCATATACTCATGGTTTACCAACACTTTTTTCTATATTTATAGGTATATTTCTGGAATTTCAGTAGTCACTTTTCAGTAGATGAATAACAACAATAGCAATTAACAAAGTTATTCATCTACCAAAGAGTGGCGATTGAAATTCCAGAAATACAACTTTAAGTGTAGAAAAATAAGTGTTGGTAAACAATGAGTATAAGCTCCACCCTGTATACTAAGAAATAAAATATGTATATAAGGGGGTAATGATGTAAAACATACCAATCAATCAAAAAACTTTATTGTCAATGATTAAAATCTCATGGATAAAGCATTATAAAACAAGACAGTTAAATTAAAATTAGCAGTATAAAAAATATAATCTTGAATCACTATCAACAGAACAAAGTACCTAATAATATAACTCACCACCTGAATCAGATGAAAAATTTATTGATAGATCTACCAAAGTTAAGTGTTATTAGAAGAATAATATGGAATGAAAACCTATTTCTTTTGAATAATAAAAACAGATATCACTGAATCAATAATTATATGGTTTTTATCTCGGTCACTTCTCCTTTCTTTTCAGTTTCTGCTCTGCTAATGTCATCCAATCCATCACTATAAGTTAAACTCGTCATCTGTGATTGAACTGCAAACATCTTTTACATATTCTGAAAATATAGTCATTACAGTCACTGAAAACTCATATTAATGTTTATGATATAAGAAAACGACTATCCAATAATTATTAATGATTCGATGTTGCCCCTAGAGGTAAAAGAAAAATAATTACTTACGTTTCAGTATGTCCATAATTATCAATTTAAAACTTTTGGATTTTTTTCTTTGTCCAGTCCAGAAGGGCTCATCTTCGATTAGTTCGGAAACAACAACTGCTATTTAAGTTTTTGTAATCTGATCATTCAGTAAGTACCACTTTGTACATCAAAACTGATAGAGGAATGTGAAAGGACACTACCAAACTGAAAAGAAACAGAAAATGCAGTTAGTTTATTGATAATTTGTATTAAACAATTTAAGTGATTTCTCTACAATCTCAAGAAACGTTAATATTATCATAGATTAATGAAATTAAGAAAGATCAGAACACTCTGTATAAAATATATAATTTTGAGTTCACTTACAAATTAAGCAGCTCCAATATTGTTGTTTTAGCAAGCTAAATTCATTGGTTTCAGTTCCAAAAATTCCTTGATCAATCGGTTCAAAATAATTTGACACAGCTCCAGATGTCAGCAACCATTTCCGTACTGTCCAATATCTGATTAGCAGGAACCACAACTGATAGCTTTTCTACTATTCATAGCATCATATGTAGATACTCTCTAATCAATAGTAGATATCACTACATTCACTACATAACCTAAATGATAAAATAACATTTAGTGGATGGAGTAGTGGAAAATCATAATCTTACCATGAAAATTATGAGTTTTGCATTCCCATTGATTCCAATCACTTTTAAGTAGTTTGAATTATATTTTAATTCTATGAACTCAAAACTCCTACCATGACCGCCATGATTATTAGGATAAAATGAACGATGGCGTCAGTGATATATTTATTTTATATTTACTGGGTGGAACGTGGATATCATGTTTTTAAGTTACGTAGATTTTGAGTTTTTGTCGACATTTATGATTTATGTTGTTGCTATATGGTTAGGAGGTTAGGTTTTAAGTTATGTTGAAATGTCATATAAATGACATCATGACGTGGTCATTACCCAAAAATTACATTGAAGAAACCTTTAAGATAATATTAATTTCTAGGCTCCCTGTACACATGTCAGTATTGTTTTGAGAAGGTTAGACAAAAATATCAAACAAATAACATAACTACTGTCTAAGACATATCTGGGCAACATATAATTAATATTATATATATTATCTAATGAATATAATTGGTTACATTATTTTGATGTTACATAAACATATAGTTGAAAACACTGTGTTGGAAACGTCAAGATGACATTAATATAATGTTAGTTTGTCAATATCACAAAATTGCACAAAAATTATATCTGGAAAATATTTTTGTTATGTATCATGTTTAGTGGGCTGCCTCCGATAGGAAATACTCCATCATAACGATAACCGCTAGAAATCGTAATTGATCGTGATAGTACAAGATAGAATTACATTTATTCATCCATTGTTCTCAATATTTCATATATTATTATTTTAATGGAACATTCCTGAAGATCCGTTCACACCAGAGAGGTTATCGCAATTATATACATTGCACAGTATTTATTTTCGTGCATGGCATCACACGTTAAAACGTAAGGGCTGTGTCTTCCCTAGCTCGGGCAAGTCTTTCGAAGACTTTTGAGGGTTGTACTGTTAAGGGTGTGCAGATGGTTGACGGAAATAACAATTTCATATTTTTCATTTCAGTTTTTTTTTTAAAGAATTTAATTTTGGTTTTTCCGAATCTGAGTTCTTATATTTTTTCCAGGTCTGTGTGATTCTTAATAATCATATCCATTGTATTATTAATTCGAATTGATTATTTCCAATTATTATACAGTGCGGCTTTTAATAGTCCCCCTCCCTGTTAACTTTTGAACGGATTGACGTACAAACATAAAAAACCGTTTGAAGGTTATCACCGATACTACTTTTTGAAGTAAATCACATTGTGATTGCTCGACAGATGGCGCGGGGAGCACATCAACTGAAAAATTTTAAATGGCATGTGTCACATCGTTGAATAAAATAATTCAATTCCAACCATCTAAATTTTTTCGAATTTCGTTTCATTCAAAAAATTTTCTGCCCGTCATTTCACATCAAACTATTCAAAACTTATGGTGGTCAGGTAAGGTGAGGGATTCAGTAGGAACTTATTTCTGAAATTTCAAATACATATTGTGAAACGTTAAAACGAAATACTTAAAAATTCAGATGGTTGAAAAGAGAATTGAATTATCTTTCCAACGATGTGACCCATGATCCCCCATGCCATTTAAAAATTTTTAGTTGATGTGCCCTCCGCGCCATCTATCGAGCAATCACAATGTGTTTTATTTCAATAAGTAGTATAAACGTTTTTTTATGTTTGTACTTCAAACCGTTCAAAAGTGAACAGGAGGGAGGGACTATTGAAAGCCGCACTGTATTCATGTCAACTAACATAAGTCTATGTCAAACTCTATCTGAATTTATTTAAACAAAGTTTTTGTTGAGTGTGATAATTCAAGGACTTTTCACCTCATGCTCATGCATATAACGATTCTGAATGAATTATTGCGAATTATTATGTGCCAAAAAAATTAGGAAAAAATCGGTGCCTGTATTAACTAGGAACTAGTCACTAGTGCCCAAATTTTCACAACTTTATAGCACAATCTAGGATGAATATTTAATTGGGTCCAAAATTTTTTAACAAATAAAAAAAAATTATTTCTCGACAACCACATACATAAACATTTCTCATTACTTATTATTCAAGCATATTCTTCTAAAATCTCTACTAACAACATAGCCATTTCTTCTGTTGGTGAAACTTAATATAGAGATATAAATCTATCTAGGTATCTATCTATCTGAAACCTTCACATTTCAAATATTTATTCTTCTATTTCTTGATTACTTTCACTGCGGACTTCCATTGTCTGGAGTGTTTCTTTGAGCACGACGTTTAAATCGGTTAGTACCTCCGATCGTTATCAAGTGTCAAACTAATAGCCAGAGTAATGAGGAGAATTTTTATATGCCCAGAGGTAGTTAACCGTTCTACCTGTTAATTAGGTGGCCGTAGGTAAGCGTGGTCATGACTGTGTACCCTTATCGTTTGTATTCTTCTAGATTAACTGGAATTAACTAAAATTAATCCTTGAAGAATACAAACGATAAGGGTACACACCCATGACCACGCTTACCTATGGCCACCTATTTAACAGGTAGTCCGGTTAACTACCTCAGGACATATAAAAATTCTCTTAATTGCTTTGGTAACGATCGGATATACTAAACCGATTGAAACGTCGTGCTCATAGAAACACTCCAGACAATGGAAGTCCGCAGTGGAAGTAATTAACTCACAACATTGTCTAAAACTTTCAAACTTCTATTTCTTATCTGAAACATGCTGACATAAATCTAGTTTTCAACAATTACCTAAATAGCTTTGGAGAACTCTAAAATATTGTATATAGATGAGTTTATGTAGGTAGAAACTTTATTTTCCATCCAGGACCCAAACCTATGAAAATAATGCATAGCGTTCAGATGGATTTGTGAAGAAGCATTAAAATACCCGAACAACAAATAAAGAATCAGGACGTGATTGTAATCGAACAATAAGAAATTATAAATAAGAAAATATTGCAGCCCTTGTTTCTAATATGTCGTTGGTTGGCTTAGCTTCTAAAACTGCTAACTCCACTTTTGTTCGAAATTGTGATTTTACTATCACCCAGCATTATCTCAGCTACGTGTAAGAAAAATTGATATCTCCGAAAAGACCACCGAAACAGAGAAAATATAGCACGAATAATTGTTATCTCCAGCAGGCCCAATGTAGACTGTGCAACGTTGCTATCCTATCTCTCATCTTACGTGCAGTTTGGCTCATGCCGCGTTGAGGGAAACACGTGCTCTTGAGTTTTCTCTATATTGAGTCATAAATGTTTGTAAAAAATAGTTGATTGTTGTTTTCTGTTGACAAGGTAAGTTGAAATAACTGTTTTGCATTTTTTTATATATCGAATCAACCAATATTTTTGAAAATAAACATTTTAAAATCAATAATGGAGCAAGTTTCTACAATACAGTACCGATTTTCTTCATTCAATAAAAAAAGAGTTGACAGTTTTGTTATAATATTAACTACAAGTTACACTATTATAAATGATTCTTATTTGTAGATGTCACAATTGAGAAAAATACTAGAATTAGCGCTAACAGCCATAGATGTTGAAAATACACCCATACTATTCAAGGAAAGTGATGATGACAATCATTATTTACCGATAACTGACCAGGTCCTAACTTGAAGAATCTATATTTCAGGAGTACCACATGATACATCCTATTCGTTGATAAGTAGTCGAGGGACAACCGACAATATGTAAATTATAGAAAGTAACAATCTAACAAACTCATATTCTCATGAAAGTAATGACGCTATTCCTAAACAATCAGATGTTTTGCAAGCTACAACAAGAATCAAAGAGCCTTTACATACCGACATATCATCCTCAGAAAACATGAGGGTTATTGAGTCGGACAAATCACTAGATGAAAATGTGCAGTTGATGTTGGAAATCAGTGATGAAAGTATAAAGACCCCACGACTGGTCCTGGTGCCCTATTCTGAAAATTCTGATTCCGATACAAACTTCCAAAATGAGAAACCCCAAAGGAGAAGAAGACGAAGGTTCCAGGTGTATAAATGTACTTGGATTGAGAATAAATGTGGTATAGCGTATTATGGAAGAAAAAAATAAAATAAAAAATGGATAGGAGTTATGAAATAAGCCATTAAATTAAACATAAGATGTAAATGCAACACTACACAAAATAGTGCACTGAAATGTTCACTTTTCAACGAGTATGACCGCCAAACATTATTAGAACAATTTTGGGCTATAACATGAAATGAAAAACAAATATTTGTCAATAATTTAGTACATCTCAATCCAATTAAAAAAGAAAGAGATCGAAAACATCCTACTACATCAAGAAGAAATTGTTCTGTTAATAAAATCATTTTCATAAATACTTTATCCATTGGAAGAGGAACAGTGCTAAATCGGAAATATGATAGAGAACCAAATAATTTACATGTGGTAAAGAAAAATTAAATACGCCCAAAGTAAGAACACAACAAATTGAATGAATTCATTAACAGTTTGCTAGTAATGGAGTCCCATTATTGCAGGAGATCATCTAACGGGTCTTACCTTCTTCCAGAATGGAAGCATGTATAACTTTTATGCTAATGACTGGTGCATCTCCCAAAATGTTAACCCATTATCTATTTTCACTTTTAATAATGCTTTAATTTCCTGAAATATCTATATCCACATTCAAAACAGATGCATGTGAAAAATATGCTGCTCCCAAATTAGGGCATGTGACTGATATTGAATACAACATGCACACTGAAAGAAGGAAGCACGTGAAGGAAAGAAAAGAAAAAAGATGTCTATCAAGAAAAACATGTTTTTACGATGTATTAGGCCGTACTCTTGTGTCCTAGATCCAATGTCTCAAGCTTATAGAATAAGACTAAACTAACTGTTCATAATTTTTGTATTTATAACAATGAAAATAAAGGTGGGTTCTGCTATTTATGGAATGAGGCAGAAGGTGGAGTAAATTCGCAAGAATTTGCAACCATACTGATTTTATTTATCGAATACCAAATTTAAAGTGAACACATTATTGAAAATGATACAATAATCATTTACTCGGATGGTTGCACGTACCAAAATCGCATCCAGATTTTAGCGAATACTTTACTTAATTTATCAATAATGGAAAATGGAGGTTGATGCTATGCACTCTACAATTGAACGCCACCTCAAACAAAAAATTTATAAATGTTCCTGCAGAATTTATTCGAATTTGCACAAATGCCCGTTAAAAATCCAAGCCGTATGTTGTGAGGTATCTTCTGCACGATGTTTTTGAGTCTTTTAAAGAAATACCTTTCTAGTCTACCATAAGAACAGGAAAAATTAAAGGAGAACCAAAGGTACCTATTTACTTGCTTTTTTAACAGTTTTTGTGCAGTATTTTAGATTGTAGGTAACCGATCTGCGTACAATAAAATATTTACCATATGGTTACATTTTTTATAAATTGAGGTATGGTGACGTTTGGACAGAACTACCACATAGAAAAAATAAAAATATTCATTGGCACGAATTTTGAAAAACTTCAGCCATTATTCTCATGCCGAATACCCATTTAAAAAAAAGAAGTATGAAGATCTGCGCGAAAACTAAAGCACGTTCTACCTACAGATTTTCATGATTTTTTTCGATACTTACCCTATGACTAATATTTATTTTCAATTCGTATAATAAATGTGCTTTATAAGATGGTATATTTTTGTAGGAGATCGTTTTTTGTATGTATTATCTCCACAAATCGAATATAAAACAGAAATTATTGACGAAAATGCAATTTTCAGACTTTACTTCCCATCATTTTACACTTAGATGGCAAAAAATGTTTAAATACAAAACGTACGTTTATTTAGTTGCATAACGTTTTTAGACCCTGCTGTTAACTTGGTCTTATTGGAGTTAGTTCCTTTTGTAACTAAGTCAACGATGTATGCAACCAACGATACAAAATCGCAAATCCCACTTATATTCATCTCTCAGTTAGTTGATTAGCTACACAAACCCGTGATCCGATTTTCTATAAGAAGAAAACAAGATGTCATAATTTTGGCCCTTTCGTCCTAATTACCACAATGTTTATACGAACATTGCAGTGATTATAGTATATTAGTATTATCAGATCAGCAAATAATTGAAATGAAAAATTTGGAAATTATCTAATTATCATCAAGTATAGAACATCATCATGTGAAGACTCAAAAAGAGGCAGCTTGTCAAAGTGTGTTTAAAATATCACTTAGCTTCGTATGGAAACTGAAATCATAAATATACAAATATTACTTGAAATTACAAATTGAAAAAATATGAAATAATGTCTACAAATTACAGCTTCACAATATTATTGATCTTCAGAAACCAGAGCCCTGAGAAGTGAAAAATATAAGATAAATAACTTCGAGTGAAAGTTACATTGTAGATCCGAAAGCATGAACATTCAAATAATATCAATTGGAATAACATACATACAAAAATAAAGAATTATAAATTGATTTTATGAAGAAATATCAAAATTGTTGCTTCCTAGAGCTTTGAAAAATATTAAAGTATTCGCAATAAAAGTTTTTGTTATCTCCTACAAAAATGGTAAGATTGATGAATTGAATTGTGTATTCACTATACCTATGCATAGACAATATTAGAAAAATGGTGGGTATTGAATTTTTTGAAAGAGTTTTTTGTAACAACCTAAACTGCTTCTTGTGAGTATCAATTAAAAGTTCTATTTTTGCTTCATTCTCAATTCTCTACTTGGATTACATCAGAAGCAACATTTTGTTAATATTCTGGATAAAAGAACACTTTCATACTGAAATGATAAGCTTTCTTTTCCAAGTTCAGAGTGGTCATAGATATATATGCCGCCACCTCTCGTAGGTCTTTCATATCTTGATAGTTGAAACTTTCAGTTGGATTGACATTCCGTATTGGTTGAATTAAATTGCTCATGTGTTGAACGCAAGTATTGACTTCTCCTTAATATTCAAATAAGTACCAATTTTTTCAAATGTTTTGGATACCTAAGAACCTGTAAAGTTTTTAAACTAAGATGGAACCTATGGATACTCCTTTTGGTATTTTTTAAAGTGTATGGACCAGTTCATTTATTATTGACGAATATTTTTAGTCTATGGAGATCATAACGAATTAGATTTAAGAGATGAACCGTATGTCATCTGGAACTTGGATGAATGGGGATTTTGTCTTGACCCTTATTAGGTGAAAATTGTAAAAAAGGAGAAACCGCGGCAGGAGGCGGAATAGAGAACATAACAATTCTAATGACTGCAAATGCCAAAGGACATAAGGCGCCCCCATTAAAAATGTTCACAGGAAATAATATTATGGGATGGATGGGTGGTCGAGTGGCAAAGGCACATAATAAAGATCAACGAATTTCGAAACAATGTTTCAGTAGATTGATAGAGGAAATTAAATATCCTGAAATTGTAATCAATGGGTTTAGAATATACGCCAAGCAATATATCCGCCTCAATGAAAAAATTCACAACCCAAAATATCAATTCACGTGGACTTCCTACAAATCTACCTGAATGAAGAAGGCTTTTCTAATCGTAACAAAATTTTATTTGCCAAAGAATTGAAAAAATAGGGTTCAAATTTATCTTGTATGAAAATAACGAAATATTTGTGAGGGAGGTGAAAAAGAAAGTTTTTTCATCATCAGCTCGGAGGTTGATATTATACAACTGAAAAATTTATTTTGATTATTTTAGGTTGACTTTTTGTATTTTTTTTATTTTTCGATATGTCTCATTCTTATTTTTATGGATCAGTTTATCAACGTAGTAGAAGATTGCACTGTGAGTAATGGAGACTAATGTGGTGAAATATTAATATGAGTATAAAAGTGTAAGTTTTAATGAAAGTTTAAAAATTGTACATGCAAACATCAGGAGCATGACAAATAATTTTGATGAGCCTAATTATTCATACATCAGTTGAATGAATCAATTGACATGATAATTTTTTCTGAGACTTGGCAGTTGTCTAATCCAAAATTATTTGAAATTCATGGATACAACGAAATTTATAATTATGGAAACATTAATCAAAAAGATGGTATGATCTTATATATTAAAAATAAATATTCTTTCAAATATGACATTACAGAACTGAATAATAAAATCTTTACGAAAATTATAACAGATAAATCAAAAACTATTAATTTGATAACACTGTACAGACCTCCTCCCACTTCACCCTAAACTTTTAACAATAACCTACAAAGTTTCCTAAACGATATCAATAAGAATGATACACTTTTTATTGGAGACATAAACATAAACATTTTGTCAAATTTCAAATATGTTCATAAGTATCTCAATATACGGAGCGAATGTGGCTTCCTTTCGTACATAAATCGGCATACTAGATTAAAAAACAATGAAAAATCTTGCATAGATAACATTTTCGTAAAGAGTAGTCAAAATAATAATTTACCTGTAGCAATCACTGATCATTATCTGATATTTCTTCAATATAATTTGGTCATTCCTTACAGAGATTATGACAAACATTTTTATAAAGAAATAATCTACTACAGAACACCGCATCAAAAATTTGGAAATGAGAATTGTAGCGATTTTTATAAACTGAACATTTCGGATGACTTGACAGAATATTTGATGTAGAGAATTTAAGTAATTACTGGTGCTGAGAAATTCAAGATGAAAAATAAAGACAGAAAAAGAAAAGCATTGTATAAACAACTTAGAGATAATTCAGATAATGCACTAGTGGAACTAGATAATAATACTTATAAAAACCGACTAACCAGCATTATTAGAGATGCTGAAAGAGAGTATTATCAAAAACAGATAACAGACAGTAGTGATTCACTTGGAAGTTTATGGAAATGTATAAAAAATATCTGTCATGAACATAAATAAAATCGTCGAAGAAATGGAATCTATAAAATTAATTTAATAACAGGCGATAAAAACATTATTTTAGACCACTTAATTATTTATTACGCGGGAATGGCAGAAAAACTTAATGAAACAATTGGAAACATTTGAACTAGAAGACACAATCTCGATTGAAATACAACCAATAATAAAATCGTTGAAACTGAAAAAATCTTCAGGTATTGACAAAATCACTTCAGAAATTCTAATACTCCTGGGTAAAATTATTTCAGAATCATTGACTTATGAGATGAATTTTATCATAATTTCAGGTCAAATTCCAAAGTTTTTCAAAGTGGACATTATCAAACCCATAAGTATATAAATGTGGTGCTAAACATTACAGGCCTATTTTATTAATATTTAGCTGAAATTTTTGAGAACATTTTGAAATATTGAACATTTTTTGGAAAAAATAATTTGATTTCAAACAAACAATTTGGATAAAAAAAACGTTTCGACCCAGGATGCTTTGTCATCTGACTAATAATATATACCATCATCTTGATAATCAAAATTCATCTATGGTTATATTTTTGGACCTAGCTAAAGCTTTTAATACAGACCATAAACGACTATAAATGAAATGATCGAATATTGGATTTCGCGGTAACTTCTAAAAACTATCTGGAAAATGGAACTCAATATGTTGAAATTGATGAAACTAATCACCTTTTTATATCAACATTATAGGTGAAATTCATAGTTTTGCAGATGATGCAGTGAATTTACATAGAGTAAAAAGCTGGTTTGAATTACAAACTAAGACCACACCAGATTAAAAAAAAAATAATAAAAAATTGGTTTGATTATATCCTACTCACGAGAAACTTCGAAAAAACGAAATATATCATTCTCATTTTATAATAATAGCCTACCAGAATTAGGACCACTAATACTTAATGAGAATAATAGAATTGAATAAAGTGATAGTGTCAAGTACCTAGGGGTTATGCTTGACACATCTAAAACGGGACAAACAAATAGCATTCCTGTTAAAGAAATTACGGTGTTTATTATCAAAATTCAAGTATCTCAAACCATTCATGGGCATAAAAACCCTCAGTGTTTGGGAAAGCTCATTGTCGTGATATTTGTTGATTCAAATTATTATTAATTTTATTATTATTCCAATTGCACCGATCGACATATCCGGTCAATGGAAGAGATTTTGGAGTGTCGAGACTGCGCAGGAAGACACCCTGCAAAAAGGTACAAACTGACCAATATAGACACCACGTCGTGTATATATACAGTGTAACCCATATAAGATGGAAGCACCCTTATAAAACTTACATTTTTCAACCGATTGGAATGATTTTTTTTTTTGTTAGGTTGATATTCAAAAAATCTATTAGGACACCAAATATCATGAATAAATCTCAATTTCCAGGGCCAACTAATCTTATTTTTCAAGGTCAAAAATCTAAAAAAATTACTAGCGATTTTTTTAGAAAAAATCTGACTACACCACTGGATTCGCGACATTTTCAAATGATTTACATGTAAATTACGTTGGAATGCGTCAATCAATAAAAAAGTTATAAAGGAATGAAATTTGAAAAATATGCCGTTTAATCAATCCACCAATTCGAATTCATGAATTTTATGAAAATTCTGAATACACCACTGGATTCAGGATGTCTTGAAATATCACTGGACACAGTTTCATCGAAATCTGTTCAGTAATAAAAAAGTTATAAGGGAATGAAATTTGAAAAATATGTTGTAAAATGAAATTTTAACAACGTTCTTACTACACCACTGTTGATTATTGAAAAAATTATTGGGGTGATTATTGCAATGTCGTACAATTATAATATCTGAAAATCATGATGGTAAAAATAGTCTATAGGAATTTCTCGAAGTGGAGTGGATACATAAACAAGTACAATCAGGAGAGAACTCCTGGTTAATCTTCATGAAAACAATTTCAACAATATAAGACAAGTCTAATGTACTCCCCATAGAAATTATAACGAAAAAAATATGCAATGGATAATAATTATTATCATTCCAGTCGGTAACATCAGCTGTGATTTTTTCCTTTTGTTGAATAGCAAAAAATGAGAGTTGCAATTTTAACTGCCTGTTATTCAGAATGCATTAATGAAATAAACAAGTTAGCTGTGACTTACAGTTTCTCATCTATTTATTTGCGATATGATAAATGCATTGAATTGGATGGAGGCCACCAGAATATGAATTGCACTCATTTATTTTTCAATTCGGTATCTTCTTGGTTTCTATTTTTACATTGATTGTGAATAAAAGATTGTTTTTCGCTAGTTTGTAGCAATTAGAACAATGCACTTACAGTTATTTTTTTGTAGATTCATTTGAAATTATTGACACTAAAGTTTGTTGTGATAAACTGATTGATTGATATGGTTCGATATACATGTGAAAGGAAATTGATTCTCCCATAAACGTTTCATGAATTTTATTTGAATAATATTTTGTTGAATATTGCCCCTAATCTAGTGGTGTAGTAAGAACGTTGCTAAAATTCCATTGAACAACATATTTTTCAAATTTTATTCCTTTATAACTTTTTTATTACCGAACAGATTTTGATGAAACTGTGATCAGTAATATTTCAAGACATCCTGAATCCAGTGGAGTATACAGAATTTTCATAAAATTCCTGAACATGAATTGGTGGGTTGATTAAACGGCATATTTTTCAAATTTCATTCCTTTATAACTTTTTTATTGATTGACGCATTCCAACGTAATTTACATGTAAATCATTTGAAAATGTCGCGAATCCAGTGGTGTAGTCAGATTTTTTCTAAAAAAATCGCTAGTAATTTTTTTAGATTTTTGACCTTGAAAAATAAGATTAGTTGATGATATTTCATGATATTTGGTGTTCTAATAGACTTTTTGAATATCTACCTAACAAAAAAAAAATCATTCCAATCGGTTGAAAAATGTAAGTTTTATAAGGGTGCTTCCATCTTAAATGGGTCACACTGTATGTGTACGTTGATCCTATCCGCTGTTGTAAAGGGTGACATAACGTCCCGCAACACATCAGAGAAGAAGGGGTACCCCTCCAAGCAGTCTAGGACGATTTTGGATAGAACCGGTAAGTCGTTGATGCAATTGAAGATATTTATTTTGGTCATAAAATTACAGTACATTATCGATCCACAAACGAGCTTTCGATTCAAAACATTGGTCCTTCGATCCGAATTGCCGGAAATTCAGTTTCTTTAATGCATCAAAATTCAAAAACAAAAAAAATCTCTAGAGTTGAATTTTTTTTTTATATATAATCTATTCAAAATCACTATTACTGCTTGAAACTACTAGAACACTCAACATTCAACCACTTTTCGAAAATTTCTTCAATGTAGTTGAGTTTTCTAGTGAAATTACAAAATAAAGAAAGATCAATTTTCAATTCAAATATTTAACGGCTCTTAGTGGAATAATTCAAAAGTAATAAGCCATTTTCAATCATTTCGTCTTGGACACAGACACGTTTCCTCACTTGATAGGTGGGCGGTCCGTGTGTGACTGGTGCATGCGCATCTCATTCATTTGGAAAATCACCTCGAGAGTTGATCGCATATCCACATCATTTGCCTGGAATTTGTGCGATACCTTATTTATTTTAGTCACTTCAAATACATGAAAATATCAGCTGTTTTGCTCGCGTTTCGTTCCGTTCTAGCATAATGGACAAGGTTAGGAAATTCGAAACCTTTCGAAAAACTTGTATTAGCGACATAAATGTCATACATTCTTTGGCACAGCGTGCCAAAACCGATAAATCTGTCAGAACTTTATTGAAAGTTAGATGTACAGAGTTAGACAATATTAGAGATGAATTTCTGAAACACCATACGAGTCTCGTCAATACTCTCCTACCAGAAGCCACAGCTAGCTTGGATGACCAAGACACTATTCGCGAGGGTTTTTTGGCAGAATTTTATTTTATCAAAGGTGTTTATACTGATCTTTTCGAAACAGATGTCATAAATACAACTTCGATTGGTTTGAATTCCACCATGCACCCCACAGGGGGTTCGCACTCCCATGTACAGTTGCCGAAAATTGAATTGACGAAATTTTCCGGTGACTACAAATCATTTCCTTCTTATCTAGATTTATTCAATGCGCTTGTCCACAATAATCAAGCCTTGAGTGCCATTGAAAAGTTCAATTATTTAATATCTTCCCTGCAGGCAGCTCCTCTGTCGTTGGTTCGAACCCTTTCCCTTACTGCAGATAATTATTCTATTGCTTACGATACTTTGAATGTCAGATATTCGAATGTACGTTTACGTGCGCAAGCTCTATGGACTGAGCTTGATAACGCTCCAAAAGCTATCTCGGAAAATGTGGGGAGTCTTCGAAAATTACTCGACATTTTCACCGAGAATATATCTGCTCTTAAATTGATGAAATTTCCCACCGACTCTTGGGATTTTATTCTGTTGATGATGATGCTTAAACGTCTCGATCATGTCATCGTTACGCAATTTGAGTTACAACACGGATCAACGACCACTCCGAGCTTCAAAAGCTTGGTGGACTTCTTGACTAAACACTGTATAGCCCAAGATACTCTCAGTTTTTCATCATCATCTTTCCACAGTAAACGTAATAGTAATATTGCCTATAATAATGTTACCAAATTACAATCAAATAATTATTCTCCACCATCTCGCACTTCTACGTTCTTTGTCAATAATTCTGCCTCTGAACATTGTCTTGTTTGCAAGGGAAATCACACGATATATCGATGTCAGGCTTTCGTGGCCAAATCTTTAACTGGCATATAATTTTTGCCGCTCGTCGCACTTTTGTTTCGCTTGTTTGAGCTCAACACATGACGTTCGTTCTTGCCAATCAGCCTATAAATGTAAGAAATGTTCCTCAAAGTCCCATCATACATTATTGCATACAGATAAACTGACGCCATCTTCAACAGTTCCGAAAGGAGATACATCGAAACATGATGACAATACTAATACCAGTTCGCATTGTTCAACTGCAAGTCCTGTTATTTCGGCCATGGCTAGTACCTCCTGCCTCGTCGAACATGAAAATAAAACTGTGTTGTTATCAACCGCCTGGGTTGACATATTGGACCATCAAGGTCGTTTTCAATCTTTTCGATGTCTCTTAGATTCGGGAAGCATGACATCCTTCATAACCCAAAAAGCTGTTCATAAATTAGGGTTACAAAAAACATTTCAATATCGAAGTTAAAGGCCTCAGTTCTATGACATCTTGTTTAAGTAAGGGCAAAGTTACCCTGTCAATGAAACCTCTTGGCAAAATATCCCCTTCGTTCATATTCGACGGAATCATTCTTGAAAAAATTTGTGATGAGTTACCATCTTTTAAAATTCCCTCCGATTCGTGGTCCCATATCAATAATATTCATTTAGCCGATCGCAACTTCAATAGTCCAGGAAAAGTGGACTTATTACTGGGGGCTGACCTATTTTCAAAAATAATTTTGAACTGTAAAATTTCTGGTAATTTAAATGAACCAGATGCAATAATTACTTGTCTTGGATATATTTTAATGGGTCAAATAAATATTTCTACTCCGTCTATATCGGCATTTTTAATTCAGCGTTCTGAAAGGTTTTTGGGAAGTCGAAGAAGTTCCTTCTTCGAATCAATTATCTTCTGATGATGAGATAGTGGAAAATCATTTCAAGTTAACCCACGCTCGGAATGACATAGGTCGTTATACAGTTTCGCTCCCTTTTCGTGAACTTAACCCCTCATTTCCAGGGATCCGGGAACTGGCCTTGATGCGATTTTACTCGTTAGAACGCCGACTACTGAAACAGCCTCATGTTTATACACAGTATCGAGAATTCATGTGAGAATACCTCGATCAAAACTATATGCAGGTGATACCAGATAATGAAATCCTTTCCGATTCATACTATATCCCCCACCACTGTGTCATGAAACCGGACAGCCTGACAACGAAGTTAAGGGTAGTCTTCGATGCATCGGCGAAGTTACCAAATCAGAAATCTCTGAATGAATGCCTGTTTACCGGACCTAAGTTACAACAAGATATTTTTTCTATTCTGCTGAAATTCCGATGTCACTTATTTGCTCTGTGCTCAGATGTGAAACAGATGTACAGGATGATCTCTATTGATCCGAACCATAAAAAATTCCAGAGAATCGTCTGGAGATTTTCCCCAGATGATCCCATATCTGATTATACCCTTTCCACTGTCGTGTATGGTATTTCCAGTAGCCCATTTTTAGCTCTAAGAGTCTTGTTACAATTAGCCCAAGATGAAGGCGAGTACTTTCTCTTAGCGTCGGAGTGTATTAAATATTCGTCTTATGTCGATGATTTCGTATGCGGAGCTTCTACCTACGAAGAAGCGCGTACTTTGGTTCACGAACTTATTGAGTTAATGAAACGTGGAGCTTTCCAACTCAGAAAGTGGTCCAGCAACGAGCCTTCCCTCCTTGCTGATTTGCCACTGTCGCATCTTTCTACCATACCATTGTCGTTTGATACCCATCAAGAAACTGCATCTCTCAAAATTCTGGGGTTGCAGTGGAATCCCAGTGAGGATGCGTTTTTTTTCTCCGTCCATCCATCGGATATTGAATCATGCACAAAAAGATTCATGTTATCTGAACTAGCTAAAATTTACGATCCACTAGGGTTTTTAACCCCAATTACTTTCTTCACGAAATATTTAATTCAAAGGCTGTGGGTGTCGGGCATTGGTTGGGACGAGGGTCCCAGTCATGACATAGTTCGAGTCTGGAATCAATATAATAAGGAACTACCCTGTATTTCCACTTTGAGAATCGAGAGAAAATTGTTGTTGAAAGGTACGAACTCTTACGAATTGCACGGATTTTGTGACGCGAGTGAAAAGGGCTATGCCTGTGTTATTTACGTGAGAAGTATTGATCTCAATAATCAAATTAATATTCAGTTTGTTTGTGGTAAGTCTAAAGTGGCTCCATTGAAAAAAATCACGATTCCACGTCTTGAATTATGTGCCGCAGTTTTATTGGCGAAATTACTTTCAGTTTCGTTATATATTTTCAAAGATAAAGTACAATTCGAAAAAACGTGTGCATGGTCAGATTCACAGATCGTCCTTCACTGAATCAAAAGCTCTCTGCATCGATTCAAAACCTTCGTATCGAATCGTGTAGCCTATATTCAAAGTAAACTACCTCCTGAGTCATGGTATTATGTTGAATCCAAATATAATTCCTCAGATGTAGCCTCACGAGGCATCCTGCCTTCAGATTTATCTCAAGAATCGAGTTGGTTCAGAGGATCGGAAATACTACAGAACTTCAAAACTCCTTGGATGGAAGAGAATGCCTACTCCTTTCGTCCCTCTCTACCTCTAGAAGAAGAGCAAAAAATAACGTTGTTTCTGAATCCAAAGAATGCAGCCCTTATGGACATTTTGTTGAATAATTTTTCTTCTCTCACCACTTTGCAACGAGTTATGGCATACATTCTACGGTTTGTTTTCAATTGTCAAAACCCCCTAAAGAGAAGAAAAGGTCCGCTCCTGACCTCGGAACTCAATGATAGTCTCGTTCATATAATTCAAAGAACTCAACAAATTTCTTTCGCCGATGAATTACTGTCTGAACATTTTTCCAAACCTTTGAAAAAACTACACGTTTTTATCGATTCGAAAAATTTACTCCGCGTTGGAGGCAGATTAGAAAATTGCCTACTTCCCTACGATACAAAATATCCTATTCTTTTGCCGCGAAATAGTCGCCTTACCACTTTAATTATAGAATATTTCCACAAAAAACATTTGCATGCCGGTTTTCGTACCACTCAATTCTTAATTTCTCAACGATTTTGGATTTTATCTCCAAAACGGGCAATTAATTCAATCCTGAGTAAATGTTATCGTTGCTGGAAGGTTAATCCTAGGACTTTCCAACCCCCTATGGGAAATTTACCTCAATCCAGAATTTCGAAAGTGAAACCTTTCAGCCATGTTGGAGTAGACTTTGGAGGTCCTTTCACTCTAACCATGACTCGGCACAGGGGAGTACGAACATGCAAAGTATACCTTTGCTTATTTGTGTGCTTTGCAACAAAGGCACTCCACTTGGAATTGGCCAGTGACTTATCCACGGAAATCTTTTTAGCCGCGCTACAGCGCTTTATGGCCCGACGTGGACGCGTGTCTCATTTATACAGCGACAACGGTAACAACTTTGTCGGTGCTTCTAGAGAGTTGGCTATATTTATGAAGAAGGCCGCAGAACGTGAAAATATCCCGCACACTTTTATTCCGCCTGCTTCCCCTCATTTTGGGGGTTTGTGGGAAAGTGGAATCAAATCCGTGAAAACCCATCTCCACCGGGTGATCGGGCAACAAATTCTCACATATGAAGAATTTAATACAGTCATAATTTTAATCGAACTCTCACCCCCTCGTACCTCTCAGCCATGACGTTGAAGACATTAATGCATTGACCCCAAATCATTTCCTGACTTTGGAACCAGTCTCTGTTCTGCCGCTCCCCGATTTCACTTCTCTGAAGATGAATAGGTTATCTCGATGGCAAATGCTCCAGAAATTGCAACAAGATTTCTGGAAACGTTGGCATCTGGAATATCTACACACCCTTCAGCAAAGGGGTAAATGGTTGGAACCCACATCCCCCTCTCCTGAAGTAGGTACCCTAGTACTACTTAAAGAAGATAATTGCCCTCCTTGTAAATGGGTGCTGGGTCGCATAGCTGAATTACACCCTGGACGTGATACTATCATAAGGGTGGCTACTGTGAAAACCCCTACTGGAACACTAAGACGCCCCCTAGTTAAGTTGTGTCCTCTTCCGAGTTCCGAATTGGACTCTTCTTAGTTATTTATGGTTGATTTTATTTTGCTCTTTCAAGCAGTAGTATTTTTTATTGTTTCATTATTATTATAGATTTGCATTTGATAAATGAAAAATAATTCATTTACATTCAGTATCATTTATGCAGTTGATAAATGAAAAACAATTCATTTGCATTCAGTATCATTTATGCAGTTGATAAATGAAAAATAATTCATTTGCATTCAGTATCATTTACAATGTTGATAAATGAAAAATAATTCATTTGCATTCAGTATCATTTATGCAGTTGATAAATGAAAAATAATTCATTTGCATTCAGTATCATTTATGCAGTTGAAGAATATTTCATCTTCATTCAGGTTAAGGAATAAAAAAAAAAATTATGAAGTTCATAAGTATTCTTAATCATTATCAATTTTTTTTTCTCGGGGGAGAATGTTTGGGAAAGCTCATTGTGGTGTTATTTGTTAATTCAAATTATTATTAACTTTATTATTATTCCAATTGCATCGATCGACATATCCGGTCAATGGAAGAGATTTTGGAGTGTCGCGACTGTGCAGGAAGACACCCTGCAAAAAGGTACAAACTGACCAATATAGAAAACCGCCTGATTGGCCACGCAGCCCGTTGTTGATTTTGTTCGGTCTTTGTGTATCATTTTTGTGACACCACGTCGTGTATATATATGTGTACATTGATCCTATCCGCTGTTGTAAAGGGTGACATAACGTCCCGCAACACATCAGAGAAGAAGGGGTACCCCTCCAAGCAGTCTAGGACGATTTTGGATAGAACCGGTAAGTCGTTGATGCAATTGAGGTTATTTATTTTGGTCATAAAATTACAGTACATTATCGATCCACAAACGAGCTGTCGATTCAAAACACTCAGCATTCTTAATTTTTCATTAATTCAGTCTCAATTGAATTATAGGATTCTGGCTTGGGAGGAGTCATGCAATCCCACCTCAGAAATCTTAAGTGGTTTTTGAAAATCATATATAGGAATCAAATATAGGAATCATATAACTGACTGAAAATCTACAAAGAATCATAGAAAATTATTTGGATACAATATGATAATTTATATTCATAAACATAAAACTAATATAAAATGCAAAGATCATATTTACAATACAAGGAATAAAAATAATATTGCAGTCAAAAATAAAGTTGAAACGACAAGTCTCAGAAAAATTGCAATTATTATTAATTTGATTTCAAATCATATAAAAATTATCAAGTCATTATTTTCTTTCAAAAAACAAATAAAAAAAATGGATTAAAAAGTCTCATAGGAATTGATTCGATGATATCTTTCACTACAGTTAACTCATTTAATTTGCATCCCGAAAAATTCGCATGCGATACTCTTCTCGTTCGAACACTATTCCCGATCCGAATGCGATACAGAGTTGGACGGTTTCGAAGGTCTTAGCTTGGGTCACGAATTCAACCAATAGCTGAAGGGTATTTAAATCACATGACGTGGCGCGTCACGTTGTCAACTTTTCTGCTATATTTCTTGTGTTGTGTTATCGAAGACTTCTTAAACCTTCGTGAGCGCATTTTATCATGAATCGTATACCGATCTATTTAGACAAAGGTAACTTTTGTCTCAATATTTATAGCGGACTCTCTACCTCCCTCCTTATAGGGAGACACTATTGAAATTATTTCACGAACTAATGCTTTTGATAAATAAAACATTCTATTGAATTGTCTATCTTCAACTTCGAATGCCTTTACATGAAGGTGGAATGGTGATCGCTGTTGTGCCACAGCACCCGCAGCATCATCTACTACTTCTGCAATAGCGATCATTACAATTTCATCAACATTTGCCATTTCGTTATACCACAATTAAAATAATGATTAAGGTTAGTATTCAAGTCAATTCCGATAGATAATTTTTTTCGCAAGCTAAACATCCTATCTTTGTTTTATGGTTGATAATAATCGCTGGTGATATTCGAACATACTATTTTTGCGGTATCCTTCGATAAAGTGCAAAAATCGCATGCGGTATTGCGTCGAGTGAACCCAACATGGAGTTCTAGTTGAATACTTGACTATCCGTCACGTTTAGTTTTATATTTTGTACTGGGCGACTGGCTACACCACTATCAACCAACCGATTTGGGATTATTGGGAACGCTATATGCCGATGATATTTTTCCATATCTGTATAGAAAATTGCAACTGGTACCGAACTTCTTCATCGCCTACAAGAAAAATGAACTTAGGAGCTCGCAAAGAAAGAAAATGTTTCCAAAATCGTGGACTCGGCATCAGAAGAAGGGGAGAAAGAAGTATTCTGTGATGATTCTGACCATGATATTGATTGAGAGTTTAGAGAGAAAAATGACTAGAATAATTTTATGAATTAAATAAACAAAGAACGAACAAATGTAGATGTAAATGACTGGGTATTGGTGGTTTGTAACTGAGAAATCACGTAAACATTATAGTGGCCAAATCATCTTATTTAAAGCAGACAATGAAGTTGAAATTAAGTTTATACGAAAGGTGAGGTCCTTAGGTCCTTAGAAGAAAAAAATAATTGTCGGAACCAAGGATTCTGTCATGATCCTACCTGAACCCTGAACCGGTGGTCACCAAAAGAGGTTGCACCGTTATAGAGTAACTTTTACCAGTTATAAGATTCAATAATAATAACATTACTTCAATTCCATTAAGATCATAATATATACATGATGTTGGAATCGTCACAGTGTTTAGATGAAATTAAACATTAAGATTGAAATGGAGATGAACTGTCCCAGATAGCACAAGTTTATCTTATGGATATACTATGGACATCCATTATGGATATTGTGGATGTCCATAAGATATCCGAGAAAAGCTCAGGTATATCTTATGGACGTCCGTAGGATGTGACTGTGTGACCTTTTTGGATGTCTTATAGATATCCCTTATGGATATTCATGAGATATCCACTACGGATATACACAAGAGATGGTATATACTATGTATGTCTTCAGGATATCCGTCAATGGACGGAAGATGTACGATGGACAACCAGAAGTCATGATATGGACACCTTATGGATATCCATAGTCGACATCCTTAGAATGAACAATTCAGTACATAATACAGTGTGATTCCTAACTACGGTACGAAACTTCAGGGGGTGATTCGTTAGGTCATTTGACAAAAAAAAGTTCCTATCAACATATATCCGGAGTTGCTTCGTTTCTGAAATACAGGGCGTTGACGTATTACAAAAAAGGTATTTATAAAATATCCTGAAACTGATGTGGTTGAAATGTGCTACAGTTATTTGAAGTGATAAGGCGCTTATTTAGCCCTAACTTAGGGCCAAATAATTGCTTACTTCAAATAGCTGTACCACTTTTCAACAACATCGGTTTCAGAATATTTTATAAATACCTTTTTTTAATACTTCAACGCCCTGTATCTCTGAAACAAAGCAACTCCGGACATATGTTCATAGGAACTTTTTTTTGTTAAATGACCTAATGAATCAACCCCTGAAGTTTCGTACCGTAGGTAGGAAACACCCTGTTTTTAGGAAGAAAATTAAACGTTCAGGCATTAAAAACACATATAATAAAAGTTTTGAAAACAAACTTAAAAAACAATTCACAACAAAAAAGTTATTCTACTGAATAAAAAATATATGTACATAATATAGATTATTAAAAACATGAGATGATATACGAATCAATCTGTGTGTTCTACAGTTTTCCTAGACCTTTCTTTTGCACGTCTCAACCCGTTCTTTATGGCAATTTCTGTTGCATTTCTATCACCTGATAAACCGCTCCTGTCTGCAACAACTAAAATAAAAAGATTATTATTAAAACAATCTTTAGAAAATATGTTCTTGGTGGTCATTTCAACAGTTCTGTTTTATCGATCTAAAATATTCTCAGCGCTGCGACGATGCCGCTTCTATCGAAAAGTAGCAACAATTTTGTTATTTCAAATGGAACACCCTGTATTTTATTGCATTTTTAGATTCTTCCTGAAGAGCTGATGTCTTCGATCTATCACACTTGGGGTCTAGCGGAAATGTTTACAGAAATATAGGACGTGAAAAAACGAGATTTTTCAACTTTAGAAATTTTTTGTGCTGAAACTATTCATTATTATTGCTTAAAACGGCTTCCATGTCCCTATCTTAACTTTTCATTTACTACAGACATTTAATTGAAACAAATATAGGGTGGTGCATCTGTATCTTTTCCAATTAAATGTCAGTAGAGTAAATCAAAAGTTAAGATAGGACATACGAGCCGCTTGGACCAATAATAAATAGTTTTGACACAAAAAATCGTAAATTTGAAAAATCTTGATTTTCTTAATAATTATGGGAAAAGGTATGAACATAATATAAACACAATATAGGAGGAAATAGATAAATTTATACTAGTCATACTCACCAAGTAACAATTCTGCCATTTTTTGTTGAAAGAATTTCTTTTTCTTTTTTGCCCCCAACCAGCTCTATTCATCCCCATAACTGTTGGTAATAAGCATACTCATACACCTTTTGATAAGGTCATAAAGATTGTTACCACCTATTTTAGAGAGTTCCTTGACCTGAAAAAAAATCAAAGTAATTAGTTTCAGTAACATTATATTTCAATGCACAAAAACTATGTAGACATTTTAAAGAGAATCAGCCAGTTCTCATCAGTTAAAGTATTTTGAAACATGACATTTGAGTACCCACATATTGAGCAAGACGAACTGTTGAATACAATTTCTAGATATTCTGTTAAATATGAATGCCAATGTCAATGATTGATTATCAGTACTCACCGCTACATCAAAATTTCCAGTATTGGACAGAAATTGATTCAGGTTCTCCATATGATCATCACAATTGATTGGAAAATGGGGAAAAGTAACAAATATTGATGAAACTATTTCACAATGTGAAGGGGCCTCTATATTAATTTTATTAATTTTTTCCAATATATCACCACATAGATTTTTCAGAAGTATCTGCTGTATTCTTCAGAATGTCACCTGAAAATAATTATACCTGATGAATGTTACTAATATTTGAGAAAATTTTCAAATTGCAGAAAAAAATCTCAATCATCTCGAATGAACAAATTCAGGAATCTGAAAAATCGATTAGACAATAAATGTCACCATACGCACCATTTTTCTCACAGCATAAACAAGAATTATTTTCTTTATTAGATCCAATTCCACTTGATTTTCCACTTCCTATTGATGAAAAACTCTGAGCAGTAGGTGATACTGGACGACATATTAAATGATTATTGTTCTGCCATCCTCATTTGTTTTGGGAGTCATGTCGAGCTTTGGAGGAAGTGGTAAACCACCAGTAATATGTTCTTCCTCAAGTTCGTCATCTGAGGATGAGCAGTGGACTTGTTTTTTTCTACGTATTCTACGTATTTTTTTTGTTCTTTCATTCCATTCCTCAACTTCAGAATTTAAATCACTGTAATTTTCTGCAATTTTGCACTTGTTTCTTGCTCTGGCATAGTCATCTGAAAATGATTCACATGATTGAATAGATAAATATACAGCTCATTCATGATGAATGAAGAATCCTGCAAAGAAATTGTTACTATGTCTTCAACATGTTTACTCACCATATGTTCCATTTCGAAATATTTCAACAATATGTTGTGGCCAACAGGTATTTGGTGGTTCTAGTTTTTTAATGGAATTTATTAATTTTTCCCTGGTGTAAGGTGGCCAATAGCATCTATTTCCGAGCAGCCATTTAGTTGGGACTGCTTCCACAACCATGTCCTCATCAACAAACTTGACAATTGTCCAAGTTTTTTCTTCCATAATTCTCTCGGAAAAATATAATAGTGGTCACAAAATATTGAAAAGAAAGCATTCACAGTTGATATTACAAAAAGGTACATACAGTGACAGACAGATTTATGGCAACAAATGGGAAAAAAGTTTATCTCAAATTGCACAATCCACATATCAATTATATCCTTTTGTGTACGAGGGAGGTGAAAAAAATTGGAAATTGTAAAGTACCTTGATTTTCCAAAAAACACAAAAAAGTTATTTGAAGAAGTCACTTATAATTTAGAGAGTGTTCCAAATTTGAATTCACAGCTTCCTATTAAAAAAAAAATCATTGATTTTCAACTTTATTTGTCTCACCACCCTATGTATTATGAGGATATGTAATATCAGAGTAAACTCATCATCGAATATCATCTAGACGACCAGATAAATTTATGTTTCGCTCAACTGTCATCTAGAAAATTGCATTAATTGTATTTGGTACCGACAAAACCTCATTTCTTGTGGCCATTTAGAAAAAAACAAGTATTTTTCGAAATCCGCTGCAACAAATGACATCTGCAGTTCAAAATCAATTGAAAGCAATCCAACTGTGTTGCAATCAACGTGAAAAGACAGGTCGTAACAATTGTAAATATGCCTATACTCTTCACATTCAATTTATTTCACCTCCCTCATACACAAAAAGATATAATTGAAATGTGGATAGTGCAATTTGAGGTTTGGAGGATGCAGGTACCTTTATGAAAAATAAAATTTTCTGTGAAATTTGAAATAACTTTTTTCCCATTTGTTGCCATAAATCTGCCGGTCACTGTATTAAAGGGATATAATATGAGATATTATTTTGACAAATTTTCAAATTATTGCTAAAATTTTAAAACAAATAAGTGTTAAAGTTGAAAGGGCATAGTTATTTATTCAACTCAATACACATAATAAATTTTATTAGTGAATGACGTGAATTAATGGAAAAATTACATATTCATCATGGGAAATGGATAATTTCATACATTTGTAAGCAATATCCTTTTGATCAAAATATTGGAGAGGCCCCAGTCCACTTGCTTTATAGATTTTAAAATTAGATGACTCATGGTATGCAATAATAGTATTCCAAAATTTCAAACTTATTGTACGACAGTAGGTACTTACTTTTCAATTTATATAGGTTATGTACTCATATAGGAAACGCCACCACAGCCACAGTGAAACTCAACTGCTCAACAATCGTTCGCACTTGAATGGAAGGCACTGCGAAATTGTAGGTAATCTATTGTTAATTAGATATAACGCAAATATAAAAAACATGCAGAATGCAATACGCCTTGCACTTTATAGAAACGCAATGCGAAATTGCGATGGCGGCGATTACGATTACGGAAACGTGAGCTTGGGACCTTTGACAGTTTGACTAGACATATGTCTGATGGCCACCCTTATTCGTACATTCGAATGTAGATGGCGACTTTGTTCACTGTAGATTTGTGATTTGTCAAATTCTTCTTCTGTGATCAGTTGTCAGTTCTTATGGATCATTAATTTTGGACGAATTCACAAGAAAGCACTTCGAAATTCATAAAATATGAGAACAGATTGGCATTTGACTATAAAGATGTAACGCCATCTCGCGGTGTTTCTAATGATTATGATCGAGTTAGCTACTGTCATTTTCGATCAATACGTTTTGGAGAAACATCTCTATCACTTTAAGATATTCTCATAATGAAATTTTTGAGGTACTTATTATTTCAGAAAGTTTCGTTTTCATTTTGAGAAATCCACAAAAAGCCCTCCTGACGAGTAGGAAACTACGAAACAGTGTCGGGGGATGGTGGATTTCTCGGAATTAAATCGAAATTATTCTGAATACAACTTTTTTTCTCTTCTTTATGTATGTATATATATATATATATATCCATTATTGACCTCTTATGGATATCTTATGGATGCCTAGATTTTACCTGAAATGGATATCCAGAATTAAACCTATTTGGATATCCTATGGATGTATCCAAGAAGTTCGATTCGGATATCCTTATTACATCTGCAATCGGATATCTTATGGATATACATTTTATGTCCACGGATATCCCGCCTTAAATAGGACTTGAAATGGACATCCATAAGATATTCTGTGTTAACTGGGGTCAGAGTGTACCTTGGAACTAGTATGGTATGTCAACAATTCTGAAACACTATAAAAGCACCTAGTTGTGAAAAATTCTTTCAAGAGCGATTTGCTTAAATTTGGTCTTCTCTCACTTTTATAGTGGTGGGAAGGGAGTTGAAGAGTTTGATACCCATGAAAAATGGACTGCTTTCAAAGAGAAGTGTTGTGTTTAGGAGGCCTAATGAAATCTCCCTGTGTAGAGTAGATGAGAAAACTGAAGTTAACATTTACAAGTGATTGCTAACAAACAAAATACATCTATACTGCCGTCCTAAGGATCAACGCGGTATGTTCTAAAATATCAAAATTTGAGTTACTGGTGTCGGAGGCTTTTTTCTGTCTGACTTGAATATTTGCCAAACATGAACGCCTTATCTGAACAGGAACTATATAACACTATTGACAAAAAATCTGCCATATGTCTCAATTCGCACAATTCGTGCCAAATAAGAACTTTAAAGGTAGACATCTCAGTTTGTCGTCTCATAAACATACCGCATTTATCCTTAGGAGGGCAGTATACATGTGAATAGTCAAAGTCAAAATATACTTTATTGTCGGAAGTTATAAAAAACTTATTTTGGAATAATATTAAAATTGAATTTAATTGAATGATGATAAAAAGTATAATGGTGAAACTCCCCACTATCTGCATATCATCCCAGATGAAGGAACACAACCACTATATGTGCTCTGGGGCGAATTGAAAATTTTATGGCGCATTTGCTATTTCAACTGCAGGAAAAACCCGAAAAAATCTACAGTACCACCATTTAGTCCTTACCGAATGAAGGAATGAAACAAAACACAATACATGCTCATCCATCATTACACCAAGGACTTATTCATCTCTGCCTCTCTCTGCAACTCCAGCCTGTGATCTCCAGTTTATGAACAGATGAAAGCAGAAAAAAAATTCAAATTGTGAATGATATAGAAACAATCAATAGCAAAGGAACAAAATAATTGTGACCCTTACTATGCTCGATCATGATATAAATATTTTGATTTTTAGATATTATCATCACAAAACTCTTGAAGACTATAATAAGCTTTTTCTGATAATAAATGTTTCACGTCTTTTCTGAAACGATAAAGTGATGTGATACTTCTGATATTTATTGAAAGGTAATTAAACTTCTTACATCCATTATGAAATATCGAGTTTTTAATGATTGTACTTTTGGGAATTGGAAATTTTTACTCTGTCTGGTATTACGATCAGGAGAACTGCCAATAGTGAACTTTGATTTATGTTTGTGTATCAAACAAACAGTTTTAAGTATGAAAATTGCAATAACTGTAAGAATTTTATGTTTAAGAAAGAGAGGTCGGCACGAATCCCGATATCTCACTTTGCATAAATATCGCAGAGCACGTTTTTGTAAAATTAGGACAGTCTGTAAACGATGACTACAGCGAACTCCCCAAAATGCAATACCATATCGTAGATGAGATTCGATAAGAGATTGACATACTGGTTTAGAAACTGAAAATTCTAATTCATTCGAGACAACTCTCAATGCGTAGCAACACAAAGAGAGTTTTTTACATAATATTTCAACTTACTTCTCAAATTTCGAATTATACAGATAAACTCCAAGATATTTTGAAGTCATTTTATATTCAATGATGTTATTGTCCAACGGAATGTCTTCAAGATGACATCTGAAAGATATTATGTTAGTTTTCCTTATCGAATGATAGTAAATTTGAATCACACCAAACCTTCACTTTTTTAAGATCATAACATATTAATTGATCAAGATACTGCTTGTTTTTGTGATGCCAAATTATAGTAATGTCATCAGCAAACACAGTAAAAGAATCTGAAATTTGTATATTATATATATATAATATAATAAAAAGAGAATTGGTCCACTTATAGAACCTTGAGGTACTGCACAATTGATATTCTTTGATTTTGAATATCCTGAATTTCTTACAATCTGATTTTTTTCGGATAAATAAGATTCAAACCATCTGAGAGTCATATTCCTGAAATCATAATGATGGAGTTTAAGCAAAAGTATCTTATGATTTACACAATCAAAAGCTTTGGAAAATACCAAAAAAAAAACTGCAGCCGCCACCTCCCCATCATTAATTCGAGAATATACTTCGTGTAAAAAAGAGATAACATTGCATCTGCTGTATTTTTGTTTTTCTGATATCCGAATTGAAGATTGTTGATCGAATTATGACATCTCCAAAATTCCGTAATTCTCGAATGAATCAGTTTTTCGATAATTTTTGCTAGGATAGGTATAAGTGAAATAGGACGAAAGTTAGATGAATCATACAAATCACCACCTTTATATATTGGAATAACCAGGGACGTTTTCAGAAAAGATGGAAAACCATGCTGAAATGAATCATTGATTAAAATGGTAAGAACACTAAGAGCTCTTTTAGGAAGATTTTGATACTGTGATCAATTACCTCATAACTCTTAATTTTTTTTAAATAAATGTACATCTGATAAAGGAGATCAGTACGAAGAAATTATATACATGTTGCCAGTTTCACAAAAACATAAGGAAAATAAAAAAAAACTATCAAGAGAATACTGATTTTATCAATATTGGGAAATGGTGAATTTTCCATCATCGATTTATTGGTAAGAATAATTATACCACCATGAATCGAGCTCAGCCTACACAATTTTGAGACCATGATATATCCTGGAATGTATAACGGTTCATCTACCTTTGTACATTGAAATTTCGCGATTCGTGTAGAGAACACTTCAAGATACACAAAATACTCACAGTTGTGTCAATATTCATACTTGAAACTGTGTGTCTTATAAATAAACACAAACAAGATTTCATTAAAGAGAGTAACTACTCGTCAAAGTAATCACCTCAGACTACCATTACCATCTTCCACTATTGTTAAGGATTCAGTTATATATAACGGTTGCAAAATGTACAACCACCTTCCAAATAGCATCAAAGATATATCATCCAACACCCTGTTCAGAAAAGCAGTTAAAACAGTTCTTTCCGATAGAGCCTATTATAGCCTGGAAGAATATGCAGATAGAATTGAATGATAAATAAACATAAATAATATAAGTACTGTGATATCAGATTTCAATAATTGTTAATGTGTATTGTTGAAGTTTTTTTAATTTTTTTTTAAATTTCTAGTACTTTTGAGTTTTAAAATGTAATGTGACTGTTTTTATTATATTATATGAAAATTTTATTATGTGACGTATTGTTTCAGCTTCAATTTATTTATTATACGTGGTTGTGACAAATTTTATATATTTACTAAATGTTATTAATTTACATATTTATTTATTTATACACGCTTTGTCAATAAGAAAACTATTCTTTGATAATAAAGCTTATTTTGATTGATTGATTGATTGATTGAACCAGTGTTCTGTTGAAGAAACTATATCAGGAAATTCTAATCTTTTCAAAAATATATATAGTTCGTACTGACTGAATATTGAGTAACAATAAGGTCATGGATACTTCCTTTTCCTTTTTATTTTACGAAAAAAAGTATTTTGTTTTTTGTTATTTACTGCCTGATTATGTGGAATCTCAAAATTCAAATCATTAATTTAATTTCCAGAACTGTGCGAATTGATCAATTTTTTGGTTTCATTTGTATATATTTTAGGTTCAATTTTGGATTGAGGATTTCTGAAATATAATCAGATATTGCACTTATCATGGAGAATTTTGACTTACATCCATGATTATCATTCAAATCCATCCATTTTACATTGTGAGAGGAATATGCCGAGTATTCTTTCAATCGATAATTGAATTTTTTCATCTGATATCCATGGTTATTGCTATATGTTCCAAAAGGCAATGAAGGTAAAATTATATTTGTATTGCAATTTAATTTATTTAAGAGTGTTATGAATATCTCTAAGTTGCGAATATTTATCAGACTTGAAATCATTATTACCAGCTATTATTACAACAAAATCATCATAATCAAAATGTTTAGTCAAATCAGTCACATTTTCAATATCATTAGGATAGGTAGCACCCTGTTTAACAATTGATTCTACTGAAGTATTTCACAATCTATCTTTTAATTTTTTTCCAATATTATGTCCATGTTCATCACACAGTAATAAAATTTTGGATTTTCTCCTATGAATACTCCCCTCACTCTCACATTTCATCTCATTATTATTGAATGGTACATCATTCAAAGTTGTCTCCTTGTCCATAACTTTTGGACCCTTTTTTGTTTTCTTGACTACATTTACTTTTTTGTTTTTCGTATCTGTCATTCTGATTTTTTCAAATTCATTTTCAATTATATCTAGTTCAATTCTATAAAATTTAACAGACGTTAACATATTCTTCAATTGATTTTCTTAAATCACAATTAACCTTTTCAATATTGGACTGATTTTCAATCAGAATCAGAAAAAAGTTCTTCAAAAATTTCTATTTGCGAATTCAGGATGTGAATGTAGTTCTTCAATATCATATTTTCATCTTCAAGACAAGGTTGAAATTTTATGGCCCTGGAAGTCCACTACGAGACCCTTATGTGAAGACCAAATATGAGTCTGATGATCCTTTTTTGAGATATAAAAATCCTTCGGGCATGAGTTGTATTACCCCATGGTATGATATTGAATGAAATACGGGAATATATCAACGCATAGTATACGTTTAGAAAAAAAAACATGTTGATGTTCATATACAATCTTGAAAGTTACAAAAAAATTCAGAATCTGATTGTAGACACATTTTTCAATCACTTTACTTATCACCGATGGTATCGTAATCGGTCTGTAGTTATTTAGACAAACGGTTTCAATGATAAAAGCACTCGCGTCGTTTGGGTAAATGACAATTGGGCTACATTTCAATTCATTGCACGATCCTACCCTAGGTAGTCGGTGTGCACTCCAAGCAAGTACCTGACTTCGGGATTGGCATCTAGACAATTCACATCGCTTATCGACTCCGATGAAATTGAGAAAAAAAATTTCATATCTAGGATTCGAACCTTGCCAAGTGCAAAAGTTTCAACAGTGGACATCTAATCATTTTATTACTGACCACCACTATATAGATAATAAGATACGAGAGAAGGCGCGTTGCTGCAAACAGCCGCAAACAGTACCCTTCTTCGGTCGAAGTCTGATTATCAAATCTTCCGTTGTCGCCTGGATTGTCTAATTTATCAAGGGTGATGTGGGGTATATGAGTGACAAATATATGCCTATACATCGCGACAGGGTGAACGTCAGCTCTGGTATCGGAGGGTTAACCAATATACTTGCTGTTCCGATTCTACTTTACTCATTTGGAGTAATGAAATGGACTCTGGAAGAGCTGTGACAACTCGACGTAAAATGCATCTTCATAGGAGCTCGCATCGTCTGTTCCTCGGTTTTACTTCCCCAGATAACGGGGAGGCCGTGGACTTTTTAGTTTGGAGTGTCTACATAACAGAATGGTACTGGATGGAGCCTGTAAAGTCATCAGGAGTTCAGATCCCTTTCTCTGCCCAATATGCGATCATGAAAAAGCAGGAATTGGAGTATTTGTCTTCAAGGCAGCAACCCGTGCAGCCAATGAACTCGGTCTCGTATTTGACTCTGAACAGACGAATACAAACTCTTTCACCGAGCTGGAACCCGTTCAGCAAAAAGCCCACGTCAAAGATGCGGAGTGTAAGAGGCTCCTACAGCTACATAAGGATAAGCCAATGCATGGGGTCTTCTTCAATAATATTGAAGATCTTGGCTTATCCAGAAACCTGACATTTGCTTTTCTCATGTCAAGTAGGCTGAAGTCGGAAACCGAGGGATTCATAATGGCCTGCCAAGATGGTGTCTTCAACACCCTCGTCTGCCGTAGTCGCGTGATGGGAATGAAGGTCCCTGACATTAGATGCAGAGCATGTCGTGAGGCAGCTGAGACCATAATGCATTTGCTGTTGGCCTGTCTAACTATGCGGTCTCCGCCTATATCCACAGGCACAACGCGGCACTACGAGTGCGATATTGACGAGACACCGGTGTTGCCTTATGCTCCAGGGGATATTGAGTCCGTTGTGAAGAAGTGCCGAATCTATCGGAACTACTCATTCCCCACCCTCAGGCAAATACAAGCTAATAAGCCTGATGTAGTCCACCTCGACCATCAAAGTGGGACGATTTTCGTCATTGAGTTTTCAGCTCCTGGCGAAACGAATCGTCTGAAAAGAGGAGGAAAAAACCGACTAAATATCGAGATCTACTCTTTGAACTCCGCAGGCTTAACCCAAATCATTCTGTCAAAATGGTGGTTCTGATCATAGGAGTATTTGATGGAATGATGGACACACTGCTCTCAAATTTGATGATCGTACCGGCTTGCCATGATGCGGCAGAAAACTTGGCCGGATGAATGGAGAAGGCCGTAATTCTTGGTTCACTCCGTCTTCTCAGGGCACATGACTCTCGGACCCAGTAATCATTTACCATACCAGCGCGTCCTCCGGTTGTATCGGAGCACTGGACACATGGCCTGACTGGTACATTCCTTATGGAAAAAAAGTAATGCTGTAAGTAAGCAGGGAGGGTCAACCACCACCCAAGACCTTGGTGAGTTGCAACACCACTTTCCAGAGCAACCGGTGCAAAACCGGACCGGCAGCCAAGGTGCACCCTGTAGGGAATGCTCATTCCCTCTGATGTCGGTCGTGGGTATATTAGGCTAACCCCCCGGTAAACCTTACTACTCGGTTCACGATGGACGAGAAAGAGGCCCCCACAACTGATCCCCTTGGATTAGGGGTCATAGGCATTGTGGTGGGGCCCAAAACGATGGATTGCCACTTAATAACGACCGTAGTGGGCGGATGAACTAAGGGACGGTCTTTTGCATTGCCATGAGAGCAGTGAGCACGCCCTAATAGGATAGATGGCGAGAATGCCAACTCTGTGGTGTGAAATACACCCAAAGCATGCTGCCTTTTTTTGCCCAAATCCTAAGGGATTATGTTTCTTATCTTCGGGGTCGAGGCCATGTCAGAGACCCTGAGCCGGTTAACGAAGTGGTAGAAGTGACTGATATGCCACGGGTCGGTCTGGCTGTAGAGGAGGCCCGCATCAAGCCACAACAACTGGCACGGGTGGATTCGGAGATTCACAATGGTCTTTCAGAAGAGGCTGACATTTGGCAGATCAACTCTGCCGTGTATGACGCCGCTCAGACCCTGTCCCAAGCGGAGTGGAGGGATACCGCCCCTCTGATTGGAAGACATGAGCGAAGCATTCACAAGATGGAAGCTAAGACCAAGTCGGCGAGACAACACGCGTTTCGTATCCAGTGTGTGGTGGAATACGCGGCGGCCAATTGGCCCTTCACGCCCGCAGTGCTGCGAATTGCCGCAAATTTGAGACGATATCACCACACACTAAATGAAGGTGTGCTGCTTACCATCAAACAGCACTGTCTTGATAGGACACGAATGCTAGTGGCTGTAAAAAAGTCACTAGTGAGGCGGGTGAGAAGCATCCGTTTATCCGGAAAGTCGTCGAATAGATGATGATGTCATCGAGATAGACTAAACAAATTTCGTTCTGAAGACCACGAAGAATGTTGTCCGTGACTCGTTGGAAGGTCGCTGGAGCATTCTCCAACCCAAAAGGCATACGTAGGTACTCGTAGTGCCCATTCTCAACGTTGAAAGCTGTTTTTGGAATATCTTCAGAATTCATCTCTATCTGGTGGAATCCGCTGGCAGAGCTAAAGTAGTAGAATAATTGCACTTTCCAAGTTTATCCAGAACATCCGTTATATTTGGAAGGGGGTATCGATCGTCTACACTTTTTTCATTGACCTTCCTATAGTCGACGACTATTCTCCACTTCTTTTTTCCGGATGCGTCCCCCTTTTTTGGGACAATCCATATCGGTGATGACCAGGGCGAGTTGCTTGGACGAATGATACCTTGTTCCAGCATTGATATTGATTCGACTTGTCTTTCAACTTCAAGCTTATGGACAAAAGGATAGGATTTCGTAAAAACCGGTATTTCATCTTTTGTTTTTATACAATGTTTTACTTGGTTTGTGAAGGTCAGTGGTCTGTTTTCTGAATGAAATATGTCGGAAAATTGTCTACATAATCGGGGTATTTCACGTTTTTCCTCTTCATTCATATGAGAGGTTCGAATCAAATTGTCTGTGTCAAATTTTGAAAAGTAATTTTTTTGGGTCACATCAACATGATTCAATTCGTAATTATTTTCTTCAAAACGTATTAATTTGATTGGATTCGATAAGGACAACGTTATTTCTTGATTTGTTTTATTGGAAATTTCAGCTGAAGCTAGACTATTTTTTGCTGTAGAAAGAGTTTCAGGAATTTCGCAATTTTGGATATTTTGTTTTGGTATGATAACGTCACCATTTTTCCTGTCAACTGGAATTTTGGTAATCAGTTTTGTATGAGGTTTGATAGTCACCTTGTAATTGATAGTTTTAAGGGATGGTTGGTAGCGTATAGGAATAACGCAAGTGGGGGTGAATAATTTGGAATTAACAAAATCGAGTTGAGCATTCAAAAGTTTTAAATTCCGATGAGACCATAAAAAATAGTGTGAAAATTAAATGAGTAAAATTTGAGGTTATAATTTTTTCTGAGTTCTGGGAATGTTGGGATCTCTGCACAATAGACATGGGATGAAGTTTGGAAAATTGTAGATACTATAAAAGGCTCAAAAAATATTTTATCGTGATAATATTTGGAGGCTATTTCGGGGTTGATGAAGGATTTCGTGGAACCAGTATCGATTAAGTTTTAAAGGAGGGTGATGAATTTGGATATAGGGGAGTTCTTTTTTGTCGGTTGACAAATGATACTCCATCACGTCTCTTCGTTTATTGTCTGGTCCTCTAGAAAATTTTCAGGATATTCTTCCTGGTATTTCTCGTCATAAGTTCTCATATTCAAAGTTCGTAGGGTTCTCTTCGCAATTGGAGTCTGTTTGTTCGTCAAAATGTTCAGTATTAAACAATTCTTCCGATATTATATTGGGTCGTTGACCATTATTTTGGAAAAAGTTATTTCGACTTTGTCTCCTCTACTGAGGTGTCGTATTTCGGGTCGATATACTCATTGGTGTAGGTGTGTTTTGGGGAACATTTTGGGATGGTTTCCAAGCATTTCGGGATTTTCCAAAAACTTGGGCATTTGAAGAAAATCTTTGGGTAGGAGGATTTGAGTGTCTCGGCAAGTTCATTGGACCTCTTGGAAATAGGGGTTGTTGTTGTGAGGTGAAATTTATTGGTCTGTATTGTGGTGTCGAAGGTCGCTGAACAAAATTATTTTGAGGGTATCGGTATGAAACTTGTGAATGATTAATTGGTTTTCTTTCAGTCATATTTGTATGATTGGTTTGGTTAGATTTTTGAAAGTATTTAATATTATCTTCTTCGATTATAAATTGTAAGGATTGAGCTAGCGAGGTAGGCCTCATAGCACGTATAATGGATCTTTCAAACCGGCTAAAAATGTTTTGAGGGCCTGGTTTTTAAAGAATTCTCTCATACTTTCACGCTGAGCAGCATCCTCTACATTAAGGTCGATATAATTACAAATTGTGTCTAATAAATGCAAAACTTTTTCATGGAACTGAAAAGGAGATTCATTTGGTTTCTGCCTTAAGTTAACCAAGTCCTGATTTAAACAATTTTCATCTCTCTGATCTCCAAAATATTGGGTCAAGGCTGATTTAATATCGGCCCAACATTTGATACCATAGATGGCGACAACTTCTTCAGCCCTTCCTTCAAGCTTATTCATAATACCGTTCAACAAAAGTGTATTTTGGAAATTATTGACATTTACTGAGTACCAATAATGAGTGAGAATTGATTCTGAAGCACTGATAAATCTATGATGTTTATTTGGGTTTCCATCAAAACTTGGAATTATTGATAGATTCTTTATATCTAATACTGGGGGAGCCATATTTAATTCTGTATTTGCAATTTTCAAATTATCAAATATTTCAACTAAACATAATTCTAAATCTTCGGTGTTTTCGCTAAGGGATTCACTGGATGAAGAGGAGTCTGACATGAACTGAAGAAAATCAACTTATAGCATCAGTATTTCGACGTCCAGAACCATGCGTACTCGTTCAGGTATCCTGGATGGATTCTTGGGAGACACACTGTATATAAAGTTCGGATATTTCGTTTAAGAGTTGAAACTCACAGATTTTCCGCGATGGATATCCACAAAATTATCCAAGCGACTGCGCCACTTAAATACTTTGGACGTCGAAGACTGTTTTTAAAAAGTTTTATTTTCAAAATTGGAAAGGCCAGAAAATATAAAAATACGTCTGAACAATGTGAATAGTTCGTCAAGACTGATTGAAGTATAAAATAATTATAACACGTTTTGCGTTTCCGCAAAGTTCATTGAAATGGGTAAAAGTCAGTGTCAGCATCTCGTCGCTGCTCCTATACCGGGAATACAGAGTGGATCAGGTGTATAACTTGGGCAGAGTCGCAGAATTGCAGTTGCAGATATAGTTCGAGAGTTCACACATATACAGCGACAGTTGAAATAGTTATAGTGTTTTAAATAAATTAAGTGTATGTACACTACGATATGCAAAAATGCTATCCATGTAATTAGGCTTTTAAGCCTTTATGAAGATTATTCAATAAATGAGTAAATATATAAATATACACATGTTTCATGGCATAACTGAAACAAAGATACTAGCACTAGTGTCAAGCTAAATTATACTAAACATTTGTTGAGAAGTTTATGGTTATGATCAAATTTGTTCACTTCTAATAAATTAATGGATGTAGCCGTTACTACGTGGTAGGAGATCATGATAAAAAATGAGAAAAGAAAATGTCTATGTAGTTTGAGTTGAGTCCATATAGGACGAAAATGCAGTAACGAAGTATTACAAATTGAAGTGGTATAAAAACAAAGAAATTTTCTCATTTTTTATGTTGATCATTTCTGTTTAGGACTGCCATTATCATAACTGTTTTTTATTAAACGACATTTTGATCAGATAGAATCTTTGATCGTTCTTAAGGAGTAGATTCAAATAATATGATAACTATAATAATATTAATACTCCCTCATTAACACTCATAGAGTGTACCCAAAGGCATAGCCTTTCTGATGTGAGCCAGAAGTTCCACTGCTAGATACCTTAGCCACTGGTCCACCAGTTCGACAAAAATTTTAGTTTTCTTCAATTCTAAATAAATATGTTACGGGTTTACTCTCAGATTGAAAAGCCATTGTGTATACAGTTGTAATATTTCAATGCAATATCACTCTAATCTGCCCATGTATTGTTCTAGTGAGATTCCTTGATAAACTTATTAAAAAAAGGCTCAGGCAAATTTCTTCAAATTAATTTCTGTTTATTTCAGTGAAAAATCATACGAATGGTGGAGGAGTAACTGAAGTTACCCAAAAGGACAAAGATATCCTAGAAAGCATCTCAAATCCTCAAAGAGACGTAAAAGGTCGGCCTACTCGATCGCTGTCCTCACGTAGAATAGACCCAAAGCCAAAAGAAGCCTTGGTAAATGGGACAACTGTATGAAGATCGATCCAGACCAAGTTATAATCTTTGTGCGCCCGATAATTACATAACCCGAACTCTTTTGTTTTGTTTTGTTGATGTGTTGCATTTCGTTTTGTGTTGTAATGTAATTTATTAAACAGTGGGTGGTCGGCTACCCCATTTTGGATAAGACCAGAAAGACTACTCGGTTCTGTGAACCCATACATCTTATTTTTGTGAGACTGTACAACATTATTGTGGTTCACTACAACAGATTAAGCTTAGTGCGATAGACAATACCCTTGCATAACTGGAAGGTTTGTGAATTTTCCAATTTTCATACATGTATGTTGATCCTCAGCGCACATAATAAGATTTCAAAATTACAATCTTAGAAGTTGCCTGCAGTTGGAATTTACATTTTTTCCTCTGTTTTGTATTTTATTTATTATTTTCATATCAGGTAATACATCTGTAGTTTACAGATTATTCATCTTCTCATTTGTAGTATTAAGTGTAACATTGTAAATACAGTCATCTTGTTTGTTCTTGTACATTTCGTTTGGGTACTCATTATATGTTGAATTATATATTCATTCATCGGATGGGTTAAATATCAATAAATTGGCCTGACAAAATTCATAACTGATTATTTTCTCTTAAATTTTTGTAATTTCACTGATACAGATTCATTCAGGCTGCAAGGTTAGAAAGAAGGAAGAAGTATATTTATTCATGAGGCTTATTTATACATTACAAATAATAAAACCATGCAATGTACAAATCAATCTGACTAGTCCATTCACGAAATAAAACAAAAAATTCGAATATAAACATTGAAATGAAACATACTGAGAAAATAAAATATGCCTTTATACATAGGACACATACTGTAGTAACACATTTTGAAAATTGAGTAGTTACTTGCTGCTAAATTATTGATGGTGTTAGGAAGTATATCAACAATATTACTGAACTTATTGAACCACTTGACCTATGTAGGCCTATTTCTAGGCTTGAAAATGTATTGTATGAATCTTCCTTATTCTTAAGGAAGTGTTAATTTTTTTGTTAAGTGTTAATATCTGGGCCTTTTGGCTCGCATGATGTTGCTGGTGGCATATACATCAATTTTTTTCTGCGCTATCTAGACAAAATGATTCACCCCAGAAGATTAATCCATATCGAAGGTTTGACTGTAGAATACCAATCCATAATAAAAAAGTTTCAAAATGTGAAATAATACAGTATCTTAAATTTTTTTTCATGAGCCGTAAGTGATTAGTAATTGTATTTATGTTAGCTTCATAGGTAAGTTTTGAATCTACAGTTATTCCTACGAATTTTATAGTTTCAACACTTTCAATGGGTTTCTAAGGGCGGATTGTATGGTACAAGTTCATCAAGTTCAGTTGCTAACGATTAGCCAATGTAATTTCTAGTTCCTCAGCGAATGAACTCACTAGGGTTGAACTGTTGTTGAAATTATGGTGTAAAACCCGCCCTGAGTGTAATTCATGATCATATATAACTTTTTTTTGCAGAAAACGCATGAAATGAGTTTTTGTTGCATATAATCCCATTTTCCTTACTCATGAGAGTCTCTGTTGATATTTTTGACAATATGTTCAACTTGATCATTTCCCCTAGGAATTCTTGTATCAATCGGTATATTGTATAATCTGATTTGAGTTTGACTAGAATTTGCCAGTAGGATCCAAGTATCGATTATTGTGGCACCCCCATTAAAGGTTTTCACTTGGCATAACATAGTTGGACGTAGTTAAGCAGAAAACGTCCAACCCACAAATTATCAAAATTCATGTTGTCGTATGTAGTGCGACTATAAAATATTATAATTCCTGTTTTCTGAATTTGTAGAAATCGTCCACAAAAGGGTTGTGTCTACCAAGATATCTACCAAAATTCTAAGCCACAAATGTGGTTAAACGGGATTTTTCTTTTGAATAAAAAGTTCAAGTGGTTTGAATATTCTCTACAAAATGTAAATTAATGTCACTTGGCACGTTTGGTTTACTGCTGAAAAGCACCAAGTGGGTTTGAATCACTTTAACGCTCCAAGATAACGCGAGAATAATATGTGTTTTATTTGTTTGAAAAAGTTCAAGTGGCTTGGATGTTTTCTACTTTTAAATCATATTACTTATTTTATAGTTAGATATTTCTTCTGAAATCGTTCAATCCACTTGGTCGAGTTTGATGTTTTTATTTTGGCTAGTATATTGTAACCGGCATCTCTGTGATTCCCGAAGTCTGTCGACAGTAAGAAAATGTGCTATAATTCGTTCATAACTGTTGTATTTTGGGGTTTGGAGATCAGAAATAAAACTTGTTCAGCTATCTTCACTTTAGGTCGTCTATTGATAACTCAGAATTTAGCAAGTTACAAAATGCCGGTAGGCAAAAAATAACAGAAGTACACAGGTACGGTATCGATAATGTAATAATCCTCGTTTCAACGAAGAAATTCTATTTTATAGCTGACGCTCAAGAGACGCATGTTCGTCATTAGGACGCTGTCGCGTGGTGATTCTGACCAATAGAAACTTGACATGCATAGTAATATATGTAGCACAATAATAGTCAGCAGTTTGAAGTTCGATTTTGAAAGTAAAGAGTATCAGCTATAAGTAGAAAAATAGGATTGTTTGCAATATGACATCATGATTGAAAATATAATATTTAAACAGTAATAACAGTAGCACCTCGTAGAGGGTGTGAAGGGTACTTCACAACATAACTCTTTTGCTGGAATTGATTAAAACATTATAATAAAAGCAGTGCTATGTCTGGAAGGGGAAAGTACAAGTTAGTGAAAGCTGAAGAAAATGAATCCCAAAATATTGAAATACAGATTCGATACGTGTTGAGGTAAGTTTGGGATTCGGTTAGTTTTGGGAATAGTTGGAAATAAAAATTTTAAACTTCAGGTAATAGGTTTTGCACTTAATACAAAAAATGATGATGGAAATTAAAGTTTTCAAAGCGGTATGTAGACATATGCGGCATATGTAGACGAAAAACCTGGATTTTTGGTACCGGATAATATTATGACTTCAGATTCTGGTGTAAGTACCTACCTATTTAGGAACCTACATACAAACATTTTTCAGAGAATCATTTTAAGAATTTCATGCTTTTTTTAATGCATTTCAGGTAACTGTTTTGGAACTTGATAGAAATGTTATCAATGAAAATTTAAATGCACAGAGCAGCCATACTATGGCATATATAGACGGAGTGACTGAAGATTTTGTTGGTTCAGATTCTGATGTACGTACCTATATTTTCACATGTTACAGACAGTTAGAATGACCATTAGAATGATCATTCAGAATTTCATGCGTTTCGGTAAAATTTAAATATATTACTGAATGATTCAATTATATTTCAGGCAATAGGTACTGCACCTAATACAAAAAATGCCAAAAGCAGTGAACTGTTTGAGACTGCGAACCAGTCTGAGAGATAATATTTATTCAATTGAAAATAAGTTTTTTAGTGCATTAAAATGAAAGCTTGTATTCAAAAAGTTTTTTTTTTACATAATTAATTTGATAGTTTCGGAAGAGAAGGTTATTTTGAAATATTATTGTATTGTGGTTGCACTATCTGCTGAAGTAATGTTTGTATTTTTTTAATAAATATAAGTTTGCCAAATATTTTTTTTGTAGGATGTGACAGTAAGTGATGTATCTATTAGCAATTCTTCAGCCAATTATGAACCATCATCGAATGAAGAGAGCTCTAGTCAAGACGAGAGTGATGTGGGACCATTGCTAGACAGCACTTCTAGTCGTCCAAAAAGGGGCCGAGAAATGAAATTCTCGATGACACGAGCCGAATTTTTACCGCCCCATCTTTCATTAGGTAAAATGTATGACATATACAGAAATGAAGTTGACCATCCTGTTACATTTGCCATTTATAAAAGAATATTTTTAACAAAATTCAATTTAAACTTCAAAGTTCCGCAGAAGGACACATGCCAGGTGTGTGATTCATTCAAAATTAAAATACAAGAAGAACCTGATGAGCATAAAGAGTTGTTGCAAATACAACTCAATGCCCATCACGATTTAGCACAAAAGGCGAGGAATGAGCTACAAAAAGATCTGAATACAGCAAGAAATGAAAATAACATGGAATGTTACATTCGATCTTCAAAAAACCCTTTCATTGCCCCGGATTCCAACTAATATAATCTTTTATAAGAGACAAGTGTGGGTTTATCATTTGGGAGTATACTCGGGCAAACTTAAGAAAATTTATTCCTATATATGGCTTGAAGGGGCTGCTGGAAGAGGAGCGCAGGAGGTTGGTTCTTGTCTTCTGAGACATTCAGCGAATATACCAAATACTGTTGAACATTTGATTATGTTGTCTGATTCCTGTTGAGGTCAGAACCGCAATATCAAAATCATCCTAATGATGGCCAGTCTCCTTCAAGCGAGTGCTCACTTAAAAACTATAACATCCAAATTCCTCGTTCTCGGGCATAGTTTCTTGCCGAATGATAAAGATGTTGGAGACATCGAGTGCCAACTTAAACGTCATGAGCAACTATATACTCCGTCAGACTATATCAATATCATAAAATCGTGCCGTAAGAAAAATCCGTTCATAATATCCGAAATGAAAACTAAGTGGTTTTTTGAAACACAAAAACTTGAAAAAGCTACAGTTAATAGAAAATTTTGTACCGAAAAGGAAAAAATTAACTGGTTGAAAACAAGACAAATAGTGTTAAAGAAGGAAAATCCATATCATATTTTCATGATGCCTGATTTTAATGTGGAAAGTATATGTTTGGACAGCGACGAGGAAGGGTGAACACACAAACTTTTTCTGAGTTGTTGGTTAAGTTGTGGCCAAATGGTAAACCCTTGGCGGAACCAAAATTGCAAGATATAAAGAGATATATGCATCTGATTCCTGATGATGCCTAGGCTTTTTATGAAAATTTCACAAGTTCTCCCAATATCCTAGAGGATGATGTCGATTTTGAGGTTGATGCATGATTCTGTTTCTTATTAAAAAAACTATAAAAACGGTATTTTTTTATTTATCTGAAATGTTCCAACCCACATAACCATCTTTTATCAAAATTTCTTACAGATTTTTCTTTTGCACAAAAAACGTCCAACCAACAAATTCGCAAATATCATTATGAAAACTCACACTTTCGTAAAAATATCTCAACTGAGTCTTCACAACAAGTATAAAATCAGTTAGTGAATCTTTTTTGAATTAATAGGATACATATTACAATTTCAAGTTGAGATTCTGAACAATTGCAATTTTTTACATCCAGTTCATCCCTTAGATGTTCACTGAGAATAGATCTACCGGTCGCACAAGCGCAAATGTGGTCTCAGTAATGATCGGTCTCGGTGACGAAGGTTGTGGTTTTTAGTTTTTATCTACTCAATTTCAATTCACCCCATTTTGTTTCTCGCAAAATTAATTAGTAGTGCTTTTAGAGTGAAGTGGGAGAGTTTGGTCAATACAAAATATTAAATTCAATAACCACCAAGTTGATCACGGACCTCAAAGTAAGTATTAGAAAGGTCGTCATTCCGAAATATAACCTTAAAAACATATGCCGATAATCTTAACTTGTAAAATCATCATCATATTTAGAATTATTTATGTAAATGTAGAAAAAGCACTATATTACTGAGGGTGTATCAGTAACAAAGTTTTATTCAAATTGAGTTGAACCAGACAACGCTTAAAGGCTCTCATTCACACCTGTCACATCTAAAATTTGTAGGAATCAAAATGTATAAGCAAGTAATACGAGTGATCAAATTTTATTTGAAATACCAGTCCTATCTTATGTTGAAACTTTTCAAAAAGCTGATTTGAGCTCTATTGAAAATTTACCTTACTCGTCTTCTGATGATGACTCCCAATATAACTAGTCTGTTGGTTTAAATGCAAATTCGGAAAAAAAATTACTTTTGAAAACAAAGCAAAGTGAATTTTCACAAAGATTAAAATTTATTTTTTTCGAAAAATATGTAGTAAATTTATTGAAGTTCTGATGATTGTTCTTTTTATAGAAAATACATGACTGATATATTTGTAAATGGAATAGAATGTAATTTTTTTAAGGTGGATTCGTCATAATAGATTGTCAATTTGATGTAGATGCTGTAACTGTACTTCTTTGGCCGTGAGTATAAAATCAGGCATAACAAGACAATAATTCAAGTTTTACACAAGATAATGGTTCCTCCATTGGAAACAAGGAAAGGAAAGATAAGACAAACGTAAATGAAGAACAAAAGAAATGTAGTTATCTTTTTTGGCAGAATATATTTTTAAGTTTAATTTTTATGTTTTCACATAATTTTTCCTTTGTGATCTTGATATGATGAGGGCTAATTGGACATATTTCCAAAACTTTATATGAATTAAATAATTGAATAATATGATCTTTTCCTGATTTTTTTTTCATATACGGAATATATTTCAAGTTTGGTTTTTGTGCTTTTACCTAGGGAGTTTAATTATTTTTTCAAATTTGACCCAAAGTCCTCTGCATATTTTGACTATTGTTAATTTGTAGATTATTGTTAATCAGCAGCGCCTTGAAAAAAACGAGAAGAAATTGTATTTTGTGATGTCCCAGGGAGATCTTTGAAAATGTTTCATATACAGTGATTTATGTAGAAAAAAACTATGAAAATTGTTATGGCTAGTTCTTGAAAAGGCTTTTAAAAGAACGACAAAGAAGTGTTTTTTGTGTTGTCTCAGAAACATCCTGAAAATAGCGCGTGCGGCGGACATTTTGCGATACATACACGTTTAATTGATGTCACAAAAACTCGTACTTTTAACATCTCTGGGATGTTTTTGTGCTCGCTGGATGGATCTAGCATTGTTATTTATGATTACTTGAGTTCAATTTGATAGATACAAATCTGTCCAGTCATATGGTTTTGCACTCATTTCAACTTCATACATTAGTAAAGAGATAGTGAGGTACTGTGTCAAATCCACGGCTGATATCTTAAAAAATCCTATACGGTTTCCCTTGATACTGAGTGCGCGATAATTTGACCAAATAATACCTATCGATATTATTGACATGTGTGTCACAAAATCGATCAAGAAGATCGACTGAGAACCATTTCAACTGACTTCATTTTTTATTAATAATTTTTAAATACACAAAATTTTCTTTATTATATTTTCAGCCCTATGCTGTATCACTTCCGTTGAAAATAACGTCACCCTTATTAGCCTTTAGTTATTTTGCTATTACCAACCAATAGCAAAATAACGGAAATGTCGAATAACGTTATTTTTAATAAACTTTATTTTCACTAATTATTAAAAATAACATGTGAAATCAAAGTATATACGCCCGTTCAGCTTATTTAGTAAAACATTTAGTTTGTTGTGTATAATTGCAAGTATGCTGGGTCGATTCTGGGTGAGAATAACTTCAATTATTATTGAAATGAAGAAATTAGCACTTTAAATAGGTTGTTTTCACAGATATAGGTAAATCTTAATATAAATTATATATTTCACTACTTGAAAGGAGTAAATCTTAAGGTTCATATAAAGTCAATGAACTGTAAGATGACGCTGATTTCTCAAATAAATTACAGTTTTCTGCTGGAATATCTACCGAATATCCAACGGTCAACCCTACTGCTACTGCATTGTCGCCAAATCTCAACATTATTCGAAGTACTGGGAAATAGCTCACAGGATGATTATTATCAGCTGGTATTAATTGTGGTAATGTGGTTCAATGCATTATGTAGCTATATTTCGGATAGCTGGATTACTAATAATAGTAATTATTATTACATTTCGTGTTCGTTGTGGGGATGAATTTTCTCTTCAATAACGAATTATTTTTCTACATTAGAGATATAGAATATATAATATATATAAGGCGAAGGGCAGTCTTGACTGACTAGTTAAGGAAAATGCGGATGGATCTTGAGGATGCAGTCAAAATACTGGGCTGTTTAAAAGAATACTCTCTGTTAATTGGTCGAGCTTTCGGATATGTTTATTTTCTTTATCAAGACATTTAACATTAGGTTTATAGTGAAAAGTCAACATGGATGAGACGCATACAAAGTCATGATTCATGATGGAAATCATCCAATTCCTTTTTTAATATTTATTATAATAATTTCGGTTCAAACTTTCCTATTATATTTTTTTAAACTTGCACACATAACTCAGTACGGGGTGTTGAGTTTGAACAATGAGGTCTCCATAAGACAATTCTGAGGGCGCGCGCAACAAATTTCCTGAAATTTGTTGACAGAACACAGCAAGGGACATTGAAACCGAATAATAAGGCCCCTGAGGTCTCCATCTAACCAAAACCAGAAGCACTGCACCTTCCACAAAATTCACAGACAATACTCTTCAGAGGCCATTGAATTCGACTAACGAGATCCCCGAGGTCTACATCTTATAAGAAACTGGAGACACTACAAAATCAATAAAATTGATAGACAGGACCCAGCAGAGGCCACTGAATTCAAAAAACGAGGTTTTCCAGTTCAGGAAATTTGCAGCGCCCTCAGATTTGTATTGGTTGGAGACCTCGTTTTTCGAACTTAACCTCAGTGCCGAATCATGTCTGCAAGTTTCGGAAAATTTGCGGAGTCTTAAGTTTTGTAATTGGTGTACACCACATTTTTCAGAAACAGTGATGTATTTTCCTTGTCTGCAAATTTCGGTTGATTTGCAGAACATCCAGGCTTACCATGGAAACCTCCTTTTGTTCTCAAATGGGTTATCTTTTCAATCGTTTTTAGTGTTTCCAAAGGTAGGGACCATTATCTTTGAAGCTAGTTCAATCTTTTCCTTAAATTTTGGTTTATTGATGATGCCTGTGCCGTTGGTTTTCCTGTGGAAGGAAATCTTGGGAATCTTTGGTATTGCCCTATTTTCCGGTTCACCAGTATATTATTTATTGTATTCTTTCCGTTTGTTTTTCTGAAATTCGGGGTTGCAGCGCCATGGGTTTGTTATAGATATAATCATTCCGTGCTTGATCTTGCTTCCTAGATTAGATTTGCTTTTAGTACAAACAACAAAATTGTTGGTAAAATTCTAAAATAGCAGCTTATATGAACAACTTACTATAATTAATTTTTATCGATATTTTTCAACTTTGTAAGCTAAATTCGGCCTATTATGCCGTAATTATTTATGTATATAAGTTAATGTTATTTAAAAACAACCGGAATGGACAATAAAGACTCTATTATGATAATTATTATTATTTTTCAATTCTGTTTTGCATCCTGTTTTATTATCAAAACTGATATTTTAAATCACAAAACATAAAACTTATTACTTACATACTTCTTCAGTTGTGTCCAAGGACTCCAAGGCTTTAGGTGGACCAGTCCAATATCCGACTGATGAACTGACAAATCCCTTTATCGACATAACTTTCATTTTCGATAAATTAAACAAATTACATCGGTTACCGCTGTCTAGAACTATTGGCAACGCTGTACAGTAAATATGACAGTGACAATAATTCTGTGCAATACCTACCTTGTGGACAGTGACATTTAAACTTGGTACACTTATCTAGGTTTATCCATGTGATAATTTGAAATAATAGTGTTTAATTTTCGTAAAATAGTAGCGTAGTTACGATGGCATATGTGTTGCGATATTTTCCTTCATATTTTCTTTAGACAAGTGAATTGACAAATGATGTTTTACATCACTTAAGCTCATCGATACTTGACCTCTACTAATAACTGTGCATGTGCCTAAATGTAGATATTTCTCGGATATTTACGAAAAACTGAAGATGTCCTGAAGATGTCAATGATTTTTTGTCATTTATATAACAATATCCTCTGCTGTACCAATACAATAAACATAAATCTCTTTTGATTAAAGATCCAACAATTTTGATATGAACAGAAATAACCAAAAATACCCAAGAACTAATGTACTTTGGAACTATTCCACTGAAAATGTGGCTTTGAACCTATCCACGAATTTATTGAACGAAAAAGGATTGATTGATTTAAAATTGACCTACTTGCTTGATTAATAAACACATTTATTGCCCGGCAAGTTTGAGATTTCTTTGATATTCATTAATTGATCTTGAACAATAAAAAGTCTATCTTGCTCAACACAGTGAGCTAACGCGTAATCGGCAGGCACCTTGAAAAGATCTCGTGACTCCTCTCGGGTTTCCCCATATTGAACTTTCTGTCCGTTCGAGTACAGGGACATGAACCTCTGAAACGTCATTCCGTCCTCCGGTGATCTGACGGTGCGCACTTGATCGTGGTTTCCGGCGTAAGGGGACAACCTATTGAAGTGGACTATCCTAGGTTTTCCTCGTGGTGGCTTATATATGCGGTAGACGAGGTCGTTTATTCTTTTCATGATCTTATATGGGCCTTCCCACGAGTTCCGGAGCTTCGGTGATAGTCCACGGCGACGTTTAGGGTTGTACAGCCAGACTAGATCACCTGTCTGATATCCACCAGCATCAGCCTTGATGTCGTAGGTCTCCTTCATTCTGTCGCTGGCACTCTGGATGTTCAAACGGACCCGTTCGTGGATGTCGTCCATTTTCCGTCGTAGTTTGCTGACGCAGTCATCTCCCGCAGTGTCTTGTCCTGGTGGCGTCCCAAAGTTTAGGTTTCATGAAAGTCGCAGCTCTCGGCCCATAATAACACTATCAGGGGTTTGGCCGGTTGACTCATGAACTGCGGAACGATACGCCATCAGGAACAGATGAAGGTATTGGTCCCAATCCTTCTGGTGGTCAGAGACTACCTTGGACAGGTGGCGGTTTATCGTCTTATTCATCCGCTCCACCATTCCATCGAACGGTGGATATAGAGCTGTGGTCCTCGTTTTCCAGATGTTCAGCATCTGACACATCTCCTGGAACAGGTTTGACTCGAAATTCCTGCCTTGATCCGAATGCAGCTCTAACGGGACACCGAATCAACAAATCCACTCCTTCACCAAGCCGTCGGCAACGGTGATGGCTTATTGGTTGGGCAGAGCATAGGCTTCGGTCCACTTGCTGAAGTAATCCATCGCCACAAGGATGTACTTGTTCCCGTGTTCAGATTGTGGGAACGGGCCAGCGATGTCAATGGCGATCCTTTCGAATGGACTGCCCACATTGTACGGGGCCTTAGGTCTTGTTCGAGGCCCATTAATGGCAGCGCATACAGCACATTTTCTGCACCAGTCCTTGACGTCAGCTTGACAATTGGCCCAGTAGAACCGTTGTCTAACTTTCTGGGGGGTCTTCGTCACTCCCAGATGTCCTCCGGTGACCCCATCATGGATTTCTCGGAGCACTTCCTGTCTTCTGCTCTTGGGAACTACTACCTGACGTCTTTCTTCCCCGCCATCCTCCGACTCCAACACACGCATCAAGACTACATTGTCTATGGTGAAAGAGTTCCATTGGGCCCAGTAAGTTTTAACGACTGGAGAACTCCTTTTCCTCTGTTCGTCGGCAGTACGAACTGTCGTCTGGACATGGTCTTCGCGATAGGGCATCCGCATTCTTATGGCTGGTCCCCGCCCGATGTTCGATCTCAAAGTCGAAATCCTGGAGCCTCTCAATCCAGCGTGCCACTTGACCCCTGGGGATTCTTAAACTGTAGGAGCCATTTGAGAGCTGCATGGTCAGTTCTCAGTAGGAATCTTCGTCCATACACGTACTTGTAGAAGTGCTCAACTCCCTTGACAACAGCCAACAGTTCCCGCCTGGTGACACAGTAATTCCGCTCCGGTTTACTGAGGGTCTTGCTGAAGTAACCGATTACTTTCTTGTCCTTCCTGGATCTGAGACAGGACAGCTCCAAGTCCCACGTTACTGGCGTCCGTGTCCAAAATGAATTTCCCGTCCGGAAGGGGGTAGCTCAGGATTGGTGCGTTGATCAAAGCTCCTTTCAACTTCCTGAACGAATCTTGGCATTCATCTGACCACTGGAACTTTGTTTGTCCTTCCGTGAGCCTGGTCAGTGGTTTTGCGATGTTAGCAAATCCCAGCACATATCGGCGATAGTAAGTGCACAAGCCAAGAAAACTTCGAAGCTGGTGAAAGTCTTTCGGAACGGGCCATTCTTTAACAGCTTTGATTTTCTGCTCATCTACTGCCACTCCCTTCCCAGAGACAACGTGGCCGAGATATCGTACCTCTTTCTGGAACAGATGACATTTCTTGGGGCTCAATTTCAGTCCGGAGCTTCTCAGTCGCTGGAATACCTCCTCCAAGTTTTTCACATGGTCGTTGAACGATCTGCCGACCACAATAATGTCGTCAAGATACACCAGACACGTCTTCCATGAGAGTCCGTTCAGAACCGTCTCCATCAATCTTTCAAATGTGGCTGGAGCGTTGCAGAGCCCGAATGGCATAACTGTGAACTGCCACAAACCTGAACCGACGGTAAAGGCTGTCTTTTCTCGATCTTCCTGGGCCAGTTCTACCTGCCAGTATCCACTCTTCAAATCCAAGGTCGAGAAAATCGTAGATCCAGCCAGCGTGTCTAGCGTGTTGTCTATTCTTGGTAGAGGGTAACTGTCCTTTTTCGTCACGTTAAGTTGACGATAATCAACGCAAAACCGAGTTGAACCATCTTTCTTCTTTACCAGTACCACTGGAGAGGACCAAGGACTGTCGGATGGCTCGATGACTCCGTCTTTCTCCATAGCACAGACTATGTTTTCAGCCTCCCTTTTTTGACGAGAGGAAGTCTTCTGGCTGATTGCCGGATAAGTCGGACATTTCCAGTGTCAATTTTGTGCTGAACCACCTTTGTTCTACCATCTCTGCCCACTCCGGTATCGAAGATGTCCTGTACTGCCTAACTAATTCTCTCAGTTTGGGATGCTGTGCGGGTCCCATGTCTTTGGATGAGATGGCAACTAACTTCTCCAATTCTGCTAGCAAGTTACTGGCTTGACTAACAGTGCCGCGTACACTCCTTATCACAGAGGAAATTGACGAGCAGTGCCCCAGAATTGTTCCTTTCTTCAAAGTCACAGGGTAATAATTGACATTCATTACCCTTACCGGCACAGATTTATCAACTCGCAACAAGGTCTTCCCTAGTGCGATTCCTCGTCCAATTTTCTCATCATAGAGCTTGGGCTCGAACATCACCACGTTTCCATTGCTCGCACCCCCATCCAGACGAGCCTCCAAAATGGTTTCAGCCCTCTCCGGTACGCTCACATCTTCAGCCAGCAGAACACAGAAGAATCATTTCTTCACTTCTTCCGTGAAGCACCAACTCTTCTTCATTCACTATTAGGACGCCGTCTCTGAAATTCAACTCGAACCCTCTGGAGTTCATGATGTCCATCCCTATGATTGCATCATCCTCGATATCTGCTACTAGAGCCTGGTGTTTCAATTTAGTACTGCTCAAAGTCAATTCAATCGGAAGTTCACCATACACAGTTGCCGGCTCTCCTGTTGCTGTGCTTAGCTTCCAATTCGATGACTCAATTCTTGCCGGTGTTTTGGCAAAAGTAGGCCCAAGGATTGTCCTAGTCGCACCTGTATCGAGCAGCATGGTGCGAGGCTCGTTGTTGATAAGACCGTCTACAAAATACCTTTGTTCTGTCGTTGAAGGACAGCGACATTGCATTGTTAACTGGGGCTTGTTGTATACGGTCCAGCATTGGGTTTTTGTTGTAAGTTTCTGGGGTGTGCGCAGAATCCTTTCGCTTTTCCAACTCACTGAATTTTTCTTTTATTGTGCCGATTTCTGTCTCGATTCCGTCTTTTATTTCATCGTGGAGCGTTTCCTTGATTTTTTTATTTCTTCCACCATGTCGTCTTTGACTTGGTCACTTATTGTTTCTTTCAATTTTTCCATTTCTGTCTCGACAGTTTCCATTCTTTCTTCTAACCGATTCGCCACACCACAAAGTTCTTTTTCTAAGCCTTCAGAGTTTTCTAGAAGCTTCATTTCTAGATGTTGCGAATTTTCTTGAAGCTTCACTTCTAAATTGTGCGAATTTTCTAGAAGTTCCTCTTTCAGAGTATTAGAATTTTCTCTATTATTTATTTCACAGAAAAAGTTTTCAGTTTATTGTCCTGCGACGCGCAAAACTGTCCACTTTGCAAACACTCAAATGTTCAACGGGTCACTAACTGTCTATTAGGCGCGATAAATGTCTATCAGTTTTTCAATACGGCGAACACCTAAACACTTATTTATTTTAAACATCCGACTTCTGACAACAAATGTACTAAAACTGCACTAATTTATTTAAAACACTTCTTAAAACAGTTATGGAAGTAGCACTCCACAGTTTTCAAGTTGGGTCGAGGAAGATGGTTACAATACCATTAAATCATTCAAATATAGAGACTTCAAAAGTATCGATGAAAATCAGCTCTATTCTGATCTTCGATCAATACCATGGCACAATATTAACGATCTTGGTACCATCGATGAAACAACAGCATTTCTCAATCAAAATCTCAATGACTTGCCCAATTTGCATGCACCTCTTAAAACATCTATTATAAGAAAAAAGAAATCTAAATCATGGATTACTGGAAATATAAAGATCTTACTTAGGGAAAGGGATAGGAAATTGAGAAAATTCAGGAGAACCAAAAACAATCATGACTTCAAAGAATATAAACAATTACGTAATTTCACAAACAAATCGATAAAAAGGGAAAAAAAAGCATACTTGAATTTCAATATTGCCAAAAATAATAATAATGCCTGGAGTACTCTGAAAAAACTGAATATTTATAGTGAAAAAAGACTCCTGAAATACCTGACCATCTGTCAGGAGTTGATAACATCAATGACTTCTTCCTTAGTTCGATTCCAAGCGCCTCTCAGAATTTAAATTTTGCAGAGTACTACGAAGGACGTCGAGATGATCTCACGAAATTGTTTAGACTTTGAGAAAGTTAACTATAATGATATTTACAATAGTTTATCAAAAATAAAAACACGAGCTGTAGGGGCTGATGGACTGAATATAGATTTTATTATATTGTGTTGTCCGTTTATCATCGAATATATTATGCTAATTGTAAACTTCTGTATCGAGCACTCGGTTTACCCCAGTCAATGGAAATCAGCTCATGTAATACCTCTACCCAAGTCCGATGTGGTCCTTGACTTCAAAGATTTAAGGCCAATTAGTATCCTACCCGTCATTTCGAAAATACTAGAAAGTGGTATAAAAACTCAATTAGTGAAGTATCTGAATAATAATGATATACTTCCGCCTATCCAATCTGGATTCAGAAAGGGATACAGTTGCGCAACGGCACTCCTGAATGTTACAGATCGTATATTTCGAGCAACTGATTCCGGCATGATTACCGTTGTGGTTCTTCTGGATTTTTTCGAACGCCTTCGATACTCTAAATCATACTGCTCTCAAACACATTTTACGATTTATTGGACTCTCTGATAAATCCGTTGCTTTTTTTGATAACTATTTAGATGGTAGGAAACAAAGAGTTTTTCTAAATATCAGACTTTCGAACATTAAAGATCTGACATGTGGCGTGCCGCAGGGATCCATTTTGGGACCTATACTATACACTATTTACACTGGATTTTTCAGAAACTGTGTTTCCGATTGCTGTATACAAATGTACGCTGATGACACCCAGGTATAATGTATTCCTTCCCTTCTTCTGATATTGTAAATAGCTGTCGAGCATTTAGAACGAATACCAAAAACTATGGAAATTCCATCTAATTCGTACTATATTCCGCAAACAATCGTTTTGAAACCTGAAAGTAGTAGTACAAAGCTACGAGTTGTTTTTAACGCTAGCGCAAACCTTCCTAACCAAAAATCGCTGAATCAGATGTTATTTGCAGAGCCCAAATTACAACGCGATATCGCCACAATTCTTTTGAATTTCAGACTTCACAAATACTGCTTCACCTGTGACGCAAAAATGATGTTTCGTCAGATTTGGGTATCAGCAGAGGATTGTGATTATTAGCGGATAGTATTGAGATTTTCACCGCGAGACGAATTACGTGATTATAAACTCAAGACTGTATTTTTCGGAAATACCGCATCTCTCATTGCGATGTTTATTACAATTAGCAAAGGAAGAAGAAGAAAATTTTCCCGTGGCAGCTAAGATATTACGTAAATGTACATATATCGATGACGCTATATTTGGGGCAAATAATCTTGACGAGGCTGCCACCCTCAGGGATGAACTCATCTCACTGCTGGAAAAAGGTGGTTTCGAATTGAGAAAGTGGACGAGTAACGAATGTTTATATGCGTTTTTTAGCTTCGATAACTCAAATGTGAGATGAAAGTTATGTAGCCAGAAAACGTCCATTCCCAGGGAAGATGCTGATGCAGCTTCGCTGACTAGCCAGGATTCCAAGAAACAACTCATCTCAGTTATCTGGGAGAAAACTGTTTTTATATTATTATTCATTCTCATTGTAACTCTTGTCAGAGACAGTCGATCAGTCCTGTATAATATAAATTGTTTTTTAAAAAGACATTTTCTCGTTCAAAGTATTTAACTGGCGCAGTCGTGGTAGGATTTGTGCAGTGCGTAAAAAGAACTTTTTCGCGTCGTGGAGTTTCTACCTTTCTTACCTTTACTGAACCCTCTGTATAAGGACTTCGGTGAAGATATTTAGGGCTGTTCATCGCGAACGAATTGCTGTCTATTCTAGACAATTAATAGTAAGAATAAGAATATTCATGAATGATATTGATGAAATTTTAAATAGATTGAATACGTTATCATTTGGAGAAAATTCAACTCCCAGTGAATCAATTTCGTGTATAAGGAATTCATAAGCATTCAATATGGTCCCACCAGTAGAACCAGCACAACCCCAAGTTATCAACTGGAATCTTTTCAAATCCAGATTGAATAATATCAAACCATTCGATGGTGATAGTAATACATTGAATAGATTTATTGATAGGTGTGATAATTTGATCAATACCTATGCAGTTTATAACGATGAAACTCTGAATGAGCATGTTCTAGAGTGCATTCAAGAAAAATTGATAGGAAAAGCAGAATTTATGGTAGGAAACAGGGCCGAACTAAATACTTGGGACTCCCTGAAAAATGCACTCAATCAATGCTTTTCGGATCGTAGGGATTTAGATTGCTTAGTACTAGAGTTAACCAGAAGTCGACCCCACAAAGGAGAAGACTTACTTAGTTTTGGAAGTAGGTTACAATTGTTGAGAAGTAGTGTCGTACAGAGAGTAAGCAATGATTTAAATCTAAATAAAGATGCAAAAATTTATCAAATTTCACACTATGATAAAGTTGCCCTTAGTACATTTATTGCAGGGTGTACAGGTGTCTTGAGAAATAATATGCATCTCAAGAAACTTGCTAGCTTAGAAGACGCAATGGCGTATGTAAATGAATATGGAAATTTTGAAAAAATGTATGGTAACTTAAACGAAAACTTTAGGCCAAAATTTAATACACAAAACATCAGACAGACATATATACCCAACGTACATACAAACAATGTTCAAATGCAAAGGCTAAGTCACTCGCAAAAGCAATCCTATCAAAATAACTCTAATTTCTCCAACCCCAATTTTTCTACGAGGCCTATTTGGTCCAGTCAACCTTTAAATATACAGCCAAGACAACTACCCCCTCAAAAATATCCAACTAATCGAGAAGTTTTCGGAACACTCCCCAAAATGTATTCAAGCCCAAACAGATTCCTGCAAATCAATTACCCAAACCAGAACCCATGTTAACAACTTCTAGAAACCCTACCAGGATATCTTATCGACCTTTTCCACAAGGCCAACAACCCAGGCCGAATTTCAGAAATCAATATCAAAATAACTTCCAGAACAACCAGCGATTTTTCCAATCAAATCAAAAACCCAATTTCGTATCGGAAGAATTATTCTCGAATGAATACGAAGAACCAATTCCCGACGAAATGTATACCGAAAACCCCAATCACGACGAAAGTGCGTACTACCCCGATCAAAAGCTATACACTGAACAAAACACCAATGTTCAGCAGTCGTACTCTCAAGACCAATATACTGACGACACGAACTTTAACGAAACTGAAAATTTTCAGCCAACCAGCCAAGAAGAACAATACACTTAGCTGAAATAAACGTTTCTAGTAACAACGCCCTTCCTTATGTCGAAATTAGGCACCCAAAAATGAAATTACTTATCGATACAGGTAGTTCTAGATCAGTAATAAAACCCTCAATCATCGAAAAATTCTACCCAAACAGGATATATCAGTCCGATACAATTATCAAAACTGCTTTGGGAAGTCAAAATGTAAGATATCAAGCTTCAATACCGGCATTTTCCGAATTCAATACAAATTACGAAATCGATTTCATTTTGTTAGATTTTCACGATTATTTTGACGGAGTATTGGGATTAACAGATTTGATAAATATGAATTTGAACATCGATTTGATCAATAAAAAATTGATAGGAAATCATACTGATATACCATTTAAATTCAGACAACCCACAGAGTCTAGCTTCTCGTTCTTAGTTAATCCACAAGAGAGAACGGTGAAAAATATCCCTGTTAGTATATATGAAGGAGAAATTTTGACAATCGAAGGATCAATCAATAAACTTTTCATTCCACAAATAGTGACCATTTCAAAAAAAGGATACGCCCCTATAGAAATTCAAAACCCAACGAATGAAACAATTTCGGTGACGTTGCGGGAGCCGATCCTAATCAAACCATTCGGACCATCAATTTACGAAATATACACCCTTGATTCCTTTCTTAATTCCGATAGACAGACGGACTCCAATACAAACAACCCCCACATATCAGACTTAATTAGGACTGATCACATGAACTCAGAAGAAAAAGCTGCAATATTAAAGATCTACAACGAATTTTCTGAAATTTTCTACAAACCAGGTGACGATCTGACATTTACTTCCAAAATAAAACACGAAATAAAGACAACGGACGAGATACCGGTACACACAAAATCCTATAGGTACCCGTACGTACACAAACAGGAGGTACAACGTCAAATAAATGAAATGCTTGAAAAAAATATTATAAGGCCTAGTTGTAGCCCGTGGTCTTCCCCCATTTGGATCGTCCCGAAAAAATTAGATTCTTCCGGGAAATCGAAATGGCGGGTAAACGGTGTAGACTACATGGCGTTTACCCTTAAAAGTTGTCGTTGGTGTACACCATCCCAGCTGTCTGGGCAACGTGCCACCGCGGCTTCAGCTGATATGTAGTAGGCTGTCACAGGGAAACCTGGGCCGAACGGCGACCATTCTCGGCATGATCGGAGGTTCATGATTAATGGTACTGAGGGTGGAGGGGAGCCCCGAGTATCGGCTAGCTCGCCCCTCCGGCTGGTGTTGGCTTCTCAGGGGCAAGTGGTTCGTTAAGGGGACTGCGGGGATTTTGGGGGACCCATTCATGTGTGTATGCATGATCCTTAGGGTACGAAGCCGTCACAGTTCCGGCAACATCTCAGAGCTGAAAGTCAGAGTCATAGTGAAAACCATGTGAGGCTGAGAGCTAAAGAGAAGTGGGGAAGGTCCGGGGACGGTTTGCGGTCCCCACGGCAGGCCCCTCCTGTAATGAGAAACTCACGGTTCCCCCTTCGAAATCGTACGCGATCATGGCAGGACGCACAGCTAACACCCGGGGGAAGTCACAATGGGGGGAAAAGTTTTGGCTCACTAGAGCACACCAGCGTACTTGGCCGCCCACCCAGTGGGAGACGTGCCCAGGCTGGTGGGGCCTGACCGGCCCCCCCAGACCCCCCCGGTGCGGTCGTAACTATGACTCTCTTAAGGTACCCGTACGTACACAAACAGGAGGTACAACGTCAAATAAATGAAATGCTTGAAAAAAATATTATAAGGCCTAGTTGTAGCCCGTGGTCTTCCCCCATTTGGATCGTCCCGAAAAAATTAGATTCTTCCGGGAAATCGAAATGGCGCATAGTCGTGGATTATCGGAAAATCAATGATAAAACGATTTGTGACCGATATCCACTTCCAAATATTAATGATATACTGGATAAGCTCGGAAGAGCACAGTATTTTACAACCCTTGATTTAGCCAGTGGGTTCCACCAAATCGAGATGGCCCAAAATTCGATTGAAAAAACCGCCTTCAATGTGGAGCAAGGGCACTACGAGTACTTAAGGATGCCCTTTGGTCTTAAGAACGCTCCCTGTAGCTTCCATAGGACGATGGATGAAGTCCTGAAAGACTTGCAAAATAAAATTTACATGGTTTATATGGATGATATCATCATTTTCAGTACTGGACTTCAAGAACACATCCAAAACCTCAAATTAGTATTAACAAAATTACGAGAAGCCCGCCTGAAAATTCAGCTAGATAAATTCGAATTTCTCCGAAAAGAGGTGGAATTTTTAGGTCACGTAATAACACCTGAGGGCATAAAACCGAATCCTCGGAAAATTATTGCCATCCAAAAGTTCCCCATCCCAAAAACCCAAAAGGACATAAAATCGTTCTTAGGATTATTGGGATACTATAGAAAATTCATAAAGAATTTTGCCAAGGTGACGAAACCAATGACAAAGTGTCTGAAGAAAAATGAGAAAGTAGAACACACTACTGAATTTATCAAATGTTTCAACATTTGTAAATCTATTCTCACTTCAGAACCCGTCCTAGCATATCCCGATTTTGAAAAACCATTCGAATTGACAACAGATTCATCAAACTACGCCGTAGGGTCCATATTGTCCCAAAATAACCACCCCATATGTTACGCCTCGAGAACACTGAACCCAGCAGAAGTCAACTATTCGACTATCGAAAAAGAACTTCTTGCGATCGTCTGGAGTTGCAAATATTTCAGACCATATTTGTTTGGACAGAAGTTCACGATATTTTCGGACCACAAACCTCTTCAGTGGCTCTTCTCGTTGAAGGAACCAAATTCCAGATTAGTGCGATGGCGCCTAAAGCTCGAAGAATTTGACTACATAATAAAATATAAGAAAGGAAAATGCAATCAAGCAGCCGACGCCCTTTCCAGAAATCCCCACGATATTGACTTGAACGCACTTGAAACTTCATCAACACAAAACAACCCTGTCGACGTCAATGATCTGATTGAAGATTATTTGGCAAACCCCCAAAATATTCCAAATATAGACGAAAAGGTGCTTCAAGAAATTCTAGAACCACCAGTCATTCCACCCAAAATCAAAATATTATCAGATATTCGCATTGTACCACCTCCAGCGAATGAAAACTATTCCGACTGAGAAACAGTGCATACTTCTCTCGAAGAACCTGTATGTACCATCCCCATTTCAGAACGTTCAGTCAATACTTATAAAAATCAAGTAATTATTTCTATTGAAGACATAAACGAGACCAAGTATAGAATGGAGAGAATTTTCGAAAATTTTCGATCATACGTTACACTGCCCAATATAAACATGAGCGAGAACATCGTCAAACTTCTCCAAAAGCATGTAAACCCAAAGCAAACATAAGCCATACATTTCAAAAACCCCACTTTGTTGGAAATCTTCAGTACCACTGTCCAAAAATTATTCAAAAATTCATCCTTCAAAATAGTTCATTGTCCTACTTTCCTTACCGATGTAGAAACCCTAGATGAACAAAAACAGAAACTTGAGTTTTCCCACGTGAAAAAACATGCCATAGAGGTATCAATGAAATGAAACCATCACTCAGTTCAAGGTATTATTGGCCAAAAATGGCAGACGATATTCAAAATTATGTCATTAATTGTGAAATCTGCCAGAAAAACAAGTATGATCGGAATCCACCGATAATAAAATTCAATTTAACCCCCACCACTTCGAACCCATTCGAACACATTCATATTGACACTTTCAAAATTTCAGAGTTCAGAGTTTTTCGACAATTATCGATTCCTTTTCTCGATATGGCCAAGCGTATCCTCTGAAAGGTTTGACCGGAGTATTGGTAGTGGAAAATCTCATGAATTTCATCATCCATCATGGACTACCCCTAAAAATAACCACCGACTCAGGCACTGAGTTCAAAAACCAGGATTTAGAAAACTTTTGCAAAATCTACGGAATCGAACTCCATTTCACAACACCAAAAAATAGCAATTCCAATTCCCCAGTCGAAAGATTTCATTCGACATTGATCGAACATTATAGATGTTTGAAAGACGAAGGAAATCACTACACACCTGATCAACTGATGAAACGCGCTATTCTTGGTTATAATAATTCAATTCATAGTGTCACTAAATACACACCATTCGAAGTAGTCAAAGGTCATATCAATAACACGAATCCGTTCGATCTGAATGATCTTATTATTGTATCCGAATACGTCCAAAATCACAAAGGAAACACCCAAAAATGGTATCAGTCAATAAAACAAATAAATGAACAAACCAAAGATAAGATCATAACAAAAAGAAACGAAACCCGAAATGAACCCCCGGACTTTACCAAACAAAAAGTATCATACATCCGGACAAAGGATCGACATAAAGACAAACCCAAATTTAAGAAAACAAAAATACTCGAAGTTTTGGGAACTAAACTGAAAACCGACAAAGGAATTTTCCACAAAAGTATAGCTAGAAAACCCAAGACTAATGAAAACCTTTGTTACAGGGAAATAATGAAAATGAAGTTATTGACCCTATACCTGCTACTTCACGTACTCCAAGTACATTGAAATTTTGAAGACATTCAAACTACCACCATAAACAACCCTATCCTACCCATTAAACTAGGAGACGCTAAAATTGTATATAGTACATACATTTTTACATTATCTTGATCTAGATCCAATAATCAATCAATATTTTAGGTCAATCAAAAATAATTTCAGTAACGAAAATATCACCAATCCTATATCCTATCACGGTCTATCAAACATGCTAATGAGAACCGATTTCTTATTGGCACAACCAAAAGTAAATTAGAAAATCTTCAACCCCATATTCGTATAAAAAGAGGGCTGATAAATGGCATTGGAAAAATTGATAAATGGCTTTTTGGCACCCTTGACGCAGATGACGGAAAACGATACGACGAAAGCATCGCGATTTTAGAACAAAACCAAGACAGTATAATTCATGAAGTAAACATGCAAATATCTTTATCTAAAGAATTAATCAATTACTACAATAAAACTATTCAAACTCTCAACGAAAATCAAGAAAAACTTGAAAATGGATTGAAAATATTTCAGGTGACAGTTCAAAAAACCATTGGTGAACTAATCGACTATATCAGCTTTCAGGGAATACTTTCACAAATAATTTTGGATTGCCAAAATATAATAACATTTATTGACAATCTAGAAGATGCGATTACATTTGCTAAACTAAATGCTTTACACAACTCAATAATATCTAGCTCCGATTTGGAAAAAATGTTAGAATATCTGGAAAAAATCTATGAACATTCAGAAATACCTAAATTCGATAATATATTGACTTATTATCAGGTTTTCGGAACACCTGTACCCCATCATACAAAACCACCATATTTTCATTCCCAAATATCCCTATTTGGCACGAGCAGTTTCGAAGATCCAATTCGAGTCAAATGCATGTCCACGTTTTACTGCACCGAAGACTACTACCCCAAGGACCATTGCACAGCCCAGCTGATCGAAGGAAATCTTCCGGCAAATTGTCCACCACTCCAAATCAATCTAGCGGAATCAATCACCGAGCAAGTCACTCAAGAAGAAGTCCTGATCATCCCAATCGAAGAGGAAAGGATATTTTCGAAATGCAAATCCGATCGATATACGGAAATAAAACTACCCACTCTCGTCAAAATTTCACATGCTTGTGAAATTCAAGTAAATCATAAGAAATTCTTCAACGACGTGAGGATTCGACAGGGTAAACTATTAATTTTACCCAAATTCCAATTCGAAATTATGGAAAAACACCAAAATTATATGAAACGCCAAACTTCACCAAGCTCAACCTAGATGAAATTTATAAAATAAACAACATGGTGAATCAACTGAAGCCTATAAGGAAATCAGAAACTCCCAATAACAGCAGTACTCTAATATTCGGCATTCTCCTCGGACTCATTTTATCGATATCGTTCCTAGTGTTCATAGTCAAACTGAACCAAAAATGGAACATAACCGGATGGTGCTGCCCAAAGGAAGCAAAAAATGAAGAATACGTCCAAGAAACGGAAATGGTTCCAAACCGACAAAATAACTCCCTTATTTTCTCGTACTAAGGAGGGAGGAGTTATGTAGCCAGAAAACGTCCATTCCCAGGGAAGATGCTGATGCAGCTTCGCTGACTAGCCAGGATTCCAAGAAACAACTCATCTCAGTTATCTGGGAGAAAACTGTTTTTATATTATTATTCATTCTCATTGTAACTCTTGTCAGAGACAGTCGATCAGTTCTGTATAACATAAATTGCTTTTTAAAAAGACATTTTCTCGTTCAAAGTATTTAACTTGAATGAACCTGTAATGCAATTTGTGATAGGCGGCGTTTTTTAAGGAAATAACAGTAATGATAAAACCACTGAACAATCTCACCTAAGCCAAATCGAAGAGGACTCCTAGGAGATCATCAGCCTGGTCTGGATGTAGGTTTCGTGATGTTTGGGGCGCCCCTTCTTTATCCAGACGTCCGTGAAAGTTGGGCACACAGCAAAAAGGGATCACCACACTTAATGAGAAATACGTGATCGATATAAACACAACTTAGGCGAAGCGTCGCGAATCTTGATTGCACAAGAAAAATTGCGTTAAACAAATTTCTGAATAGTTGAAGGTAAGGCTCGTGACGAGGCACTGTTCGGCACTGTGTTTTTTTATTCTTTCGATGTCTTCTTTCGGGAGGTAGGCAAAAAACTGACTGCTCAGTGGCGTACATATTTCTTTTCTGCACACACCTCACAAATTGCTTGACATAAAGAACGAACTAATTTAACTTATTTAAGTGAAAACTTAACATAAACAATTACGTAATTTCACAAACAAATCGATAGAAATGGAAAAAAAAGCATACTTGAATTTCAATTTTGCCAAAAATAATAATAATGCCTGGAGTACTCTGAAAAAACTAAATATTTATAGTAAAAAAAGACCCCTGAAATACCTGACCATCTGTCAGGAATTGATGACATCAATGACTTCTTCCTAAGTTCGATTCCAAGCGCCTCTCAGAATTTAAATTTTGAAGAGTACTACGAAGGACGTCGAGATGATCTCACGAATTGTTTAGACTTTGAGACAATTAACTATAATGATATTTACAATAGTTTATCAAAAATAAAAACACGAGCTGTAGGGGCTGATGGACTGAATATAGATTTTATTATATTGTGTTGTCCGTTTATCATCGAATATATTATGCTAATTGTAAACTTCTGTATCGAGCACTCAGTTTACCCCAGTCAATGGAAATTAGCTTATGTAATACCATAATAAGAGTTTATGGTTCAGTTGGAATCAATAGTATATGTAGTAAAATAAATGAAAGAGTAACTGGTGTGAATATAAGAAAAACATTTAGCAAGTTGATATTATTCAAGAATCACTGAAAATTTGTGTCAAATTTATTTTTGTATTCAACACTTGATTTCAGATTCTGTACAGACTGGATTATGGGGGTATAATGTAGTGCCCCACAAATACCTATTTTTGGGTATTTGGTATAAAAAATGGTTTGTCAGTTTTTATATGTCAATTTGACAGATTGAAAATACACCAATTCAACAGTAGTATTCTGGTATTAAATTACTTCAATTGGTAATTGATTGATGTATTATTTTTAAAAACTGAAAAACCTTTTTTTTATACAAAAATAGATGAAAATAGATATTTGTGGGGCACAACATATCTGACCGCAAATCCCCTAAATTTCCTTCCGTTCATAACAGTTTTCTCATACGTGATATTCAAAATAAATTATTACATATAAGTATGTAAGTTATGTTTGTGTATTTGGGAGTTGTACATTTTCATATTAACTTTTTTATATTTTACCAGGCTCTTTTTTTTGTGTATGTACCTGTGTACATTCAAAGGCTGTAGGACCTCGGTCAATTGCCTATTTTGGATTATAAACCTTTTTATATAATTCAATAAAGAGCATTTATTATTATTATTAAATTAACTTTGAAACAAACACAATGCTGTAAAAATATGATGATGCAATATAAAAAGTATAGAAAAATTCAAATGTGTAATCGCTAACTTGTAAAGAGTTGAAGATTACAAAAATTTCAGGTATAAAATAAATAGGATTTCAAATAATTGTTGTTGTTATTTCCTTTTATTCAAAAACATGGTTCTCTGTTGTGAGCTATTTCTCGTCTTATGTGCTACTCATTATAATATTTATTCGGGTTTGAACAATTTCTGTTCTAGAATTGCCAGAAGTTTGTGCAGTTAAAAAAGTGAAGATTGTGTCTCTATTCCATAGATATTTTCGTTGACGATGCTCTTCTGAAATACAATCAATTATTCCATGTTAGTAGTTTCATCGACCCGTCGAGTTCAGTCACTTTCGAGACTTGCCAAAAATCTTTTTTCCAGGGCTTCTTCCACTGAACTGCAAAGCTTTGAAACTCGTTTCTTAGAAATGAGATGTTACACGAGGCACAAAACCTCCAGAAATTCAAGGAAATCGCAGGTTTCTACTTACTTTCCTTATTTCTAATAACGATGTTCTTTCATTATTTTACCATATTCTTTTCGTGTAAATTATAAGATCAAAAAATATAGTGAATGTGAATTCGTTGATTTATTTACCAGCGAAAATTCACATTTCAAAATTTTTTCATTCTTTTCTGGTACTTATTCAATTTAAAAGGAGTCACTAGAAAGTATCTCGCATCTCACTTTGTTTTAACCATTAGAAGAGTGCATACGATCCACAAAAAAGGGATGCCAACGTAAAACGCTTTATCATGGCGGCCATGATGAGTGGGCGATATCTACTTCTTTTATGGGGTCTGTGCTCTAGACCCAGACATGTGTTGAGAGCTAACCTCACACCAGCCAACTAGTATGGGTCTGCATTACGGACTATAGACAAGTTTCAAACCTTTTTGACGTACCACTATTTCCTGTCACCTGTCTCTTCTTATTCGTCACGGAACATCAGTAACCTAACCTAACCTCTCATCTGTCACCTAAACCTAACCTACATTTGTCATATGTCACCTACATTTGTCATGTCATCACGTTATCAGCTGTCAAACGTCATATCGTCTTCCTCTTCCTTGTCATCTGTCAGTTGTAGATAACCAGTGTTGTCTTCTTCTTATGTTCAATCTTGATCAGGGATTCATGAAACATCTACTGTTACAGTTGTATAATGATGCAACTGAATTATACATTTATTATTTATTAATAATAGTTAAGCATGTACAACTTGTACGTGAACTAAGTACAATCATCTTTTTTATTAACGAAGCATCTCTGTCAATTGTCAACCACAGTGTTGACACACCTTGTGCATGGAACACAGAACATGAATAAAACTATACTTATTCCTAAGTTACACTATCGTGACATCTCCCTTTTTTTCTATTCCCTGTATCTAATGGGTTTTCTAACAACCCGGCCTGTTCTAGTTTTAACAATGTTAGCGTCAATGTTAGTGTCATTGGAAGGCCCAGGAATATTGCGCATGAGAATACTTGTATCTGTCGTAGTGAGCATAACATCAGGTTCTGGCTCAATGTATTTATTGGTCCCAATAAACTCTTCAAATTGAGAATGTTCTTGCAAATAGGGATTTGGAGAATGTTTAATGAATAAAGAGTTTCTTTGATAAACTTTTCCAAAATTGTCCTTTACCAAATAGGAACGAGGATATTCACTATTGCCTATTATTTCCCCTGGAACCCAATATTTTTCCTTCCTTAATATAACACTGTCCCCTTTTTTGAAACTTGGTCTTGTCACAGCTTGTCTATCATAATATGTTTTAGCTTTATTTCTATGAGAGCTCAGCTTTTGAAAATCAATATCTGGTTTATTCAATAAAAGATTTTTTGATACTGGTAAAGTAGTTCGCAGAAGTCTTGGATTCAGTAGTTCTGACGGTGATAAATTTATTCCAGCAAGTGGATTAGTTCTGTATTTTAATAATGCTTTATCAACATCATTATCTGTTTCACTACATTTACATAGAATATTTTTGCAAATACCAACCGAACGCTCAGCCAAGCCATTAGACTAAGGATATTTTTGACTTGAGGTAACAATGTCAAAATCCCACTTTCGTGCAAACTTTTTAAACTCTACACTATTGAAGGGCATATTGTCTGAAACAAATATGGTAGCGATTCCATGTTCTGAAAATATATTTTTGAATTTGCTGATGACCTCTTCAGTGGTTTTGAAATCAAATTAAAATATCAGCAGCTACCTTGTAATAGGGAATGTTTAGGTCTATCATGCTGAACTAGCTTCTCTTTTGTTGGTTTTTACAAAATTTTTGACAAATTTTACATTTTGCAATGAAGTTGTTTACATCAGCGCTAAGCAGGCGCGTGCCTTAGGGGGGGGGGTAATGGGGTAATTACCCCCCATGACCAAGATGATATGAAAAAATTTGAACATTCCTTATTTTCAAACTTAAAGAATGATGATGATGAAGACACAACGATGGGCTTTCACACCTGTCTTGTAATCTTCTAGCTTCTAGTCACAACATTAAATTATAAATTTCGCAATCAGGGTGGCGCATTATGGTGTTGAGTGAATGGGTTTTTATTTGTTATTTTTCGCCGACACAACGACGGCCGAATTCACGAAGCAGTTTCTCGACTTTAAGAAGACTGAAAACCTATATTAGATCAACCATGTCGGACACTCGTTTAACAGGACTTTCCTTGCTGATTATACATCGGGATATGAAAATTAATATAAATAATATCATACACAGATTTAGGGCTAAAAAACAAATAAATATGGAATTAACAATTTATCATTTATAGGTAACCTGTTTTTATTATTTTGTCTGTTTTGTTATGTTTATATATTTTTAGTTGTACATTCCCTCATTTTTGAGTTATTGTTTTCGTTTTGAAGAATATTCTCTTTATTTATTTTTACATTCTTTTATATTCGAGTTATTGTTTTCGTTTCGAAGAATATTTATTTTTATTTATACATTTTTTCATTTTTGAGTTATTGTTTTCATTTTGAAAGATATTCTGTTTATTTATTTTTACACTCTCTCATATTCGAGCTATTGTTTTAAAGAACATTTTGTTAATTTTTTTTAAGAATTAAATATGAATTTTAAACGTGGGAAATATTGGTCCTGAAATGGGTGATTACCCCCCCATGAAACTACCCTAGGCACGCGCCTGGCGCTAAAACCGGGCCAATAAAATATTTTTCTGGCACGTGCCTTGCATTTTTCTATTCCTAGATGAGCTGTGTTATGTAATTTTACAAGCATTGCATTTCTAAGAGTTTTAGGAACTATGATTTTGTCATTGTAAAAGACCAAGAGATTTTTCACAACTAGGTCATTTCTAATTTTGAAAATTGCTGAAAGTTCTTGATTATGCTCTAATTTTTTAAGGTTTTCTGGCCAACCCAAATTACAAAAATTTCTGACTTTGGATAATAGTGGATCACTTTCACTTTTTTTTTTCAAGTTTTCTAGACTACTAGTAGAAATAGGAATATCTAAATCTAGACAATGAACAAATTTAATATTTGATTCATCTTTTATTTTTTTAGTTTTAATGAATGATCTTGATAAGAAGTCCGCAATGTACATATACTTTCCTGGTAAGTACTCTATAGTAAAATCATATTTTAGCAGCTTGAGCTTCAATTTTTGTAATCTATTGCTCACCTTGTAAAAATCTTTGCTACAATATAAATAGCCACCAATGGCTTGTGGTCAGTTTTGACTAAAACTTTACGACCATAAATTCCATTATGAAATTTTTTCAGAGCAAAACAGATGCCTAATGACTCTTTGTCTATTTGTGGGTACCTCACTTCAGCATCTGTAAGACTACGAGAACAGAACACAACTGGGTTCCATTTTGAAGTAGGCAACCACCAATTTCAAATTGACTAGCATCCGATTGTATTTCAATTGGAGATTTTGATTCAAATATTTTTAAATTTGGTATCTCAGTTAAGTGTTTTTTAATTGTATTTAAGGCTAAGGTATCATCTATTGTCCATAACCATGGTATATTATTTTCAATTAATTTTCTCAATGGGGCTAGGAATTCAGAAAGTTTCGGTATATATTTCGTTAAATAATTAACCATACCCATTATTCTTAAAATCTCTTTTTAGATTTTGGAATTTCAATGCTCAATAAGGATCTGGTTTGACTCCATCTACATAAAAAAATTGTCCAATGTATTTAACTTCAATTACTTCAAATTGTACTTTTTTATCATTAAATTTCACTACATATTTCCTTGCTCTTGCTAGAACTTCATTGAGAATTTTATCATGCTCTTCCTCAGTTTCGGTAGCTATTATGAAATCATCTAAGTAAATACCAATGTTGAGGTCACCAAACATTTTTTCATTTACTCTCTGGAATATTTCTGGACTACGTTCAATCCGAAAGGAAGTCTTTTGAAACAATATTTACCAAATGGTGTTATGAAAGTACACATCAGTTTCATGCTTTCATTATCTAGCGGTACATGATAAAAACCTTCTTTAAGGTCTAAAACAGTAAAGATTGATTTTCCTTTTAATTTTAAAGCCAACTCTTCCACAGTTGGAATTGGATATTGATCTGTGCATACATTTACCTGTTTGATTATTTCCCTTTTAACTAAGTCATCAAGAGAATTTTTTAATGCAGGCTTAACTGAATCTGGAATTCTACGACAAGCACTGACAAAAGGTACTGGATTACTCTTCAAAAATATTTTATATTTGTAAGGTACCTTATATGTACCAGAAAATACATCTTTATTCATTTTAATGAAATTACTTTTATTAGTAAAGCCACAACTCACATAATCAACTCGTTTCAATAGGTTGAGTTTCATGCAAGCATTTAATCCAAGAATTGGAGTACTATCTACATCAACAAGCAGGAACCTGATCTTACACTTCACCCCTTTTACATAACAATCAAGTGTGACAGTACCAGCTGTATCAATTTTGTTATTACCATAGTTATTATCGAAGCACACTCAGAATCTACTCTGATATTTTTAAATCCAAGCTTATTATAAATATTTAAAGGCAACACATTGCAACTATAGCACCTATATCTAATTTAAAAATCAGAGTTTCATTATTAATTATTATATCAATAGTCCAAGATTTACTCAAGGTTTTCTTATCTAAAATTATAGTGTCAATATATAATGAATCACTATCATCATCCGATTTAATATCATTAGGTACTACATTCATGAACAGTTTTCTTCCCTGCCTTTCTAACATTTTTAGATTTATCATAACTTTTTTCATTAACCTGTTTTCTATTATTTTTATTTTTACACCCTATAGCATAATGGTTAGGTTTATTGCAAATTGAGCAAATTTTACCATAAGCAGTACAATTACCTGCAGAATGGCTACGACCACATTTTAAGCAATCATAACTACTACTATTACCACTTTCTTGGGTTTGTCTTCTACCTTGTCTTGGTTGTTTCTGATTACCTTTATTGCTCCATGATTATTTTATAAAATCAACCTCTTTGTCATTGCGCAGGTCCTTATTAACTTGTAATTTGCTTATCTCCGATGCTCTGCAAATCTCTTCTGCCTTCTTGAGTGTTAAAGCGGATTGCTGTAGTAGCCTCTCTTGTAGTGACAAATCTAGTATACCACTCACCAGTCTATCTCGGACCAGAGAATCTTCTAACGCAGCAAAGTTGCATACGGATGCAAGCATTTTAATGTCTGTTACAAAGTTACTGAACGATTCACCTTCTTGCTGAGTTCTGGTAAAAAACTTATAGCGATCATAAGTTTCATTTTTTATGGGCTTACAATAGTCCTTGAAGGCGTTTATTACACTATTGAAGTTACTTCGTTTTACCTCTGCCAGTCGGAACGTCTGAAACTTCTTTTGTGCTTCCTCACCAGCCAAATTCAATAAGATAGCAACTTTAGTTGAATCTTCCTTAGTTTCAAGTCCGGTTGCTATCATGTAAATATCAAGGCTTTTTAAAAAATTATCCAGATTTACATGGACATCTTGGTTGAACAGCAAGCTTTTAGGTGGCTTGAAGGTTCCCTCCATTTTCAGGAATTACTTGTTTCAATATTATTATTTATTATTACTTCAAGTGGGTATCTTACTAATGTACCATCTAACCTGACAACATGTTACAGTTGCATAATGATGCAACTGGATTATACATTTATTAATAATTGGCGAGTAAATCGTCCGATGGTCTACATTTGATCATATGATCATATATGATATGCGATGCGACAAAGGTTAATCATCGTCATTTTTTGTACTTTTGTTTGTTTATTGTGTTTGTTATTGGTGTTATTCCTTCAAGTGTTTTTTTTTTATATCCTTCAAGTAAAAGTGTTAGTTTCAACTGTTATCAAAAAATTCTGGAAGAGAAGTGCAATAATTTGGGGATTGCTTGCTCTGAGCTAATGTATGCTTTTCAGAAGATCATGGACTGATTTATTAAAATAGCTGATATATTCGGGTATCTGGAAGCTTTGTCATCGTTGAGATGTATTAGTAAGAGACAGGCTGTGTTGAATACAGGACATAGAATATTACGTGGTATAAATAACAGTGATCTGAATAAGCTGGTATTAAATGCCGTGTTTAAAAACCAGCAATTTGTCTGACACACCTCATCAGTTGCGCGGTATTATGTCGATTGAGGAATGAAAAGTGTCCATAAAAGAAATGTCGTGTTCATGCAAAGCTGGAAAGTCATCTCAATGCAAGCATATAGCAGCTTAACTTTTGCTTTGTACAAGGTTGTATTGATTCCATTAGTGGAAGATGCATATCGAGCCAGTGCAATTTGATGCAATCGTTTTGATTTTATTTTTCTTTTCTCTTTTCTGTGCCCGTTTTTTGTTGCAGACAGAACATCTTGGATCTTGAAGATTTCTCCTCAACCGATCTAGATTGTTACTGGAAGAGAGGGAAAACCCAGGCATTGGAAAATTACAAGCCTGTACCTTTTCTGGATACAGAATGTATGAAGAAAAAGAAACCCGGAAAAAGTTGTGCAGCAATAAAAACAGTGTATTCCTAATAAATCCTCATACATTCTTCAGAAATTGTGTGCTGCTACACGCAATAGAGATTTCTAATGGCTTTGGACACCCAAATAAAAAGAGACGAAAGTTCTTAATTCTTCCATCCTTGTTGCCAGGGGCGCGCTCTGTGATTGGTTACCATAATGGCTGTTAGTTTGGATGACATGACAGCTACAGTTGAAAACGACATTTATACTCCCTGACCTTATAGTAACCTATCACAGAGTACATTCCCTGGCAACAAGGACGGAAAAATTAAGAACTTTCGTCTCTTTTTATTAGGGTGTCCAAAGCCATTAGAAATCTCTATTCAGAATTGAGTAAACATGCGGGTTAGTTTTCACAAAATTTTATGATTATTATTTTTTTACAAGATCTGACCTTATATGAAAAATTACATTTCTTCGATTAGACTCAGCATCCAAATTTCAAAATTTGTTTTTTGCAACTTACGTAGTTTGGTCTCCCGAACAAAATATCCAAAAGAAATTTGATTCACCTATATTAGTAATGTATCTGCACAAATGACAATTCAACTGAAAATACAGTATTGTAGTAAAACTACACTAACAAATTTTCATAATTTATTTAAAACACTATTTACAACAATTATTCACTAAAACGATACTTCACTATTTTATTTCTACGGTGTCAGTCTCTATCTGCGAACTCTGGAACTGTTACTAACTCTGCATTCTGACTGTTCTCCAGCGGTTATATAGTCGCAAGCAGATTCCATCCACGGCTCTCTCGATTATTCTGGAGTATAGAAAATTTCATCTAGATGGCTCTTCGAACACTATTGAAGTGATCGATTTTATTCCAGCTTGTTCTCGGCGATAGGCCAGCAGATATGCTGTGGAAGTTGAACGAGGGTGCATAATTGATTAGATCAGGGCAGGTCTCGAAATCGTTACATTGCCCCCTTCTTAAAGACGTTTCGCCCCGAAATGTCATTCTTGGAGTGTGAAGATATCTGCAAGATTCTCCATATTTGCACCTGGACGTTCGATGGAAGTAGCACTCCACAGTCTTCAAGTTGGGTCGAGGAAGATGGTTGCAGCACACCAGAATGTTGATGCCGCTAGATCTGAATATTGTCTCCAACATGCTTCTTATAACTCTCCAGTCCAGCCCATCAAGCCCACAGGCCAATTTTGGGATTGCCAGGTCTACAATATTCTGGTCCAGCATCGTGTCTCTCAATCTCGTAAGGCTCTTCCAAACGTCTTCATAAGACGGCTTATCTCGAGAACGCTTCTTGGTGACCAGATAGTAGATGTTTCTCTGGCCTTTCCTCAGCTGTAACACCCCTCCAACTTCCGGGTTCTGTTCTCTCAGTTCCTGGAATCGACCCAAATTCTTGGAGAAAACTACTGCAATGCCTCTGGACATTTGGAGATCTTCTGCCACACAGTGAGCTAACGCGTAATCAGCGGGCACCTTGAAAAGATTTCGTGACTCCTCTCGGGTTACCCCATATTGAACTTTCTGTCCGTTCGAGTACAGGGACATGAACCTCTGAAACGTCATTTTGTCGTCCGGTGATCTGACTGTGCGACTTGATCGTGGTTTCCGGCGTAAGGGGACAACCTATTGAAGTGGACTACCCTAGGTTTTCCTCGTGGTGGCTTATATATGCGGTAGACGAGGTCGTTTATCCTTTTCATGATCTTATATGAACCTTCCCACGAGTTCCGAAGTTTCGGTGATAGTCCACGGCGACGTTTAGGGTTGTATAGCCAGACAAGGTCACCTGTCTGATATCCACCAGCATCCGCCTTGATGTCGTAGGCCTCCTTCATTCTGTCGCTGGCACTCTGGATATTCAAACGGACCCGTTCATGGATGTCGTCCATTCTCTGTCGCAGTTTGCTGACGTAGTCATCTCCCGCAGTGTCTTGTCCTGGTGGCGTCCCAAACTTCAGGTCACACGGAAGTCGCAGCTCTCGGCCCATAATAACACTAGCAGGGGTTTGGCCGGTTGACTCATGAACTGCGGAACGATACGCCATCAGGAACAGATGAAGGTCCCAATCCTTCTGGTGATCAGAGACTACCTTGGACAGGTGGCGGTTTATCGTCTTATTCATCCGCTCCACCATTCCATCGGACTGTGGATGTAGAGCTGTGGTCCTCGTTTTCCGGATTTTCAGCATCTGACACATCTCCTGGAACAGGTTTGACTCGAAATTCCTGCCTTGATCCGAATGCAGCTCTAACGGGACACCGAATCGACAAATCCACTCCTCCACCAAGACGTCGGCAACGGTGATGGCTTCTTGGTTGGGCAGGGCATAGGCTTCGGCCCACTTGCTGAAGTAATCCATCGCCACAAGGATGTACTTGTTCCCGTGTTCAGATTGTGGGAACGGGCCAGCGATGTCAATGGCGATCCTTTCGAATGGACTGCCCACATTGTACGGGGCCTTAGGTCTTGTTCGAGGCCCATTAATGGCAGCGCATACAGCACATTTTCTGCACCAGTCCTTGACGTCAGCTTGACAATTGGCCCAGTAGAACCGTTGTCTAACTTTCTGGGGGGGTCTTCGTCACTCCCAGATGTCCTCCGGTGACACCATCATGGATTTCTCGGAGAACTTCCTGTCTTCTGCTCCTGGGAACTACTACCTGACGTCTTTCTTCCCCGCCATCCTCCGACTCCAACACACGCTTCAAGACTTCATTGTCTAAGGTGAAAGAGTTCCATTGGGCCCAGTAAGTTTTAACGACTGGAGAACAATTGGCTATTTTCTGCCACGGCGATCTGGATCTTTCTCGTGGTCTTTCTGGATCTTGTGGCCATTCCAGTTATCATCGACCGCCGTAGTTCTGCAGAGTGTCGACTCCTTTTCCTCTGTTCATCGGCAGTGCGAACAGTCGTCTGGACATGGTCTTCGCGATAGGGCATCCGCATTCTTATGGCTGGTCCCCGCCCAATGTTCGAATTCGAAGTCGAATTCCTGGAGCCTCTCAATCCAGCTTGCCACTTGACACTCGGGATTCTTAAACTGTAGGAGCCATTTGAGAGCTGCATGGTCAGTTCTCAGTAGGTATCTTCGTCCTTACACGTACTTGTAGAAGTGCTCAACTCCCTTGACAACAGCCAACAGTACCTGCCTGGTGACACAGTAATTCCGCTTCGGTTTACTGAGGGTCTGGCTGAAGTAACCGATGACCTTCTCTTGTCCTTCTTGGATCTGAGGCAGGACAGCTACAAGTCCCACGTTACTGGCGTCCGTGTCCAAAATGAATTTCCCGTCTGGAAGGGGGTAGCTCAGGATTGGTGCGTTGATCAAAGCTCCTTTCAACTTCCTGAATGAATCTTGGCATTCATCTGACCACTGGAATTTTGTTTGTCCTTCCGTGAGCCTGGTCAGTGGTTTTGCGATGTTAGCAAATCCCAGCACGTATCGGCGATAGTAAGTGCACAAGCCAAGAAAACTTCGAAGCTGGTGAATGTCTTTCGGAACGGGCCATTCCTTAACAGCTTTGATCTTCTGCTCATCTACTGCCACTCCTTTCCCAGAGACAACGTGGCCGAGATAACGTACTTCTTTTTGAAACAGATGACATTTCTTAGGGCTCAGTTTCAGTCCGGAGCTTCTCAGTCGCTGAAATGCCTCTTCCAAGTTTTTTAGATGGTCCTCGAACGATCTGCCAACCACAATAATGTCGTCGAGATACACCAAACACGTTTTCCATGATAGTCCTTTCAAAACCGTCTCCATCAATCTTTCGAACGTGGCTGGAGCATTGCAGAGGCCGAATGGCATAACTGTAAACTGCCATAATGCGGTGCCGATGGTAAAAGCTGTCTTTTCTCGATCTTCCTGGGCCAGTTCTACCTGCCAGTAAAATCGTAGATCCAGCCAGCGTGTCTAGCGTATCGTCTATCCTTGGGAGAGGGTAGCTGTCCTTTTTCGTCACGTTGTTTAGTTGACGGTAGTCTACGCAAAACCGTGTTGATCCATCCTTCTTCTTCACCAACACGACTGGAGAGGACCAAGGACTGTCGGATGGCTCGATGACTCCGTCTTTCTCCATGTCTCAGACTATTTTGTCAGCCTCCTCCTTTTTGGCTGATTGTCTGATTGGTCGGGCATTTCCAGTATCTATCTTGTGCTAAACCACCTTTGTTCTACCGCCTTTGCCTACTCCTGTATCGAAGATTTCCTGATACTTCCTGACTAGTTCCCTCAAATTGGTCTTTTGTGCTGGCCCCATGTCCTTGGACGGAATAGCAACCAACTTCTCCAATTCTGCTGGCATGTTACTGGCTTGGCTAACAGTGCCGCGTACACTCCTAATCACAGAGGAAATTGACGAGCAGTGCTCCAAAATTGTTCCCTTCTTCAAGGTCACCGGGTAATAATTGACATTCATTACCCTCACTGGCACAAATTTATCAGCACGCAACAAGGTTTTTCCTAGTGCAATTCCTCGTCCAATTTTCTCATCATGTAGCTTGGGCTCGAACATCATCACGTTTTCACTGCTCGCACCTCCATCCAGGCGAGCCTCCAAAATGGTTTCAGCCCTCTCCGGTACGCTTACGTCTTCAGCCAGCAAAACTCGAACCATTTTTTCATTTCTCCCATGAAGTACCAGCTCCTCTCCGTTCACACGAAGGACGCCGTCTTCAAAATTCAGCTCGAATCCTCTAGAATTCATGATGTCCATTCCAATTATTACCTCGTCCTCGATATCCGCTACCAGAGCCCGGTGTTTCACTGTAGTGCTGCTCAAAGTCAGTTCAATTGGAAGTTCACCATACACAGTTGCCGGCTCTCCTGTTGCTGTGCGTAGCTTACAATTCGACGATTCGATTCTTGCCGGTGTTTTGGCAAAAGTAGGTCCTAGTCGCACCCGTATCAAGGAGCATGGTGCGAGGCTCGTTGTTAATGAGACCGTCTACGAAACCCCCTTTGTCTTGTCTTTGAAGTTCAGCGACATATGCATTGTTAAATGGGGCTTGTTGGATACGGGCTGACGATTGCTCCTTCTTGACCTTCATCGTTTTTGTCGATGTTTTCAATGCTGGACATTTGCTACGCACGTGCCCAAGTTCTCTACAATTTCGGCATCGTATCAGTCTTCTTTCAGGCACAACTTCCTTCAGCACTTTTCGCATCACAGGTTCTATATTAGTAGGCTCCTGTCGGTCTTCCTCGATCATCCGGACTCTACTCTGGCTTTTGCAGGATTGCTTTGCTGCTTCGAATTCTAGAGCGCGTGCCAATGCATCCACGAGATGTGCGGGGCGAGCAAGTGTCAATGCCTGCCTCGTTTCTTGGTCACAAAGCCCATCCAAAAATGCCTGAACCGCTAATCGTTTCATTACATTTTCCGGTGTAGCTGGATATGCAAGGCGAACCAAGCGTGCAATGTCTGCTTCGAATTCTTGTAATGATTCGCTTGATTTCTGGCATCGGTTCTTCAGCTGTGAGTGATATACGTGTTCAAGGTGGGCTTGGCCCTAGCGAAGATCCAAGTGTTTTACCAGCTGTTCATAGTCTTCCTGTTGTTGGGCAGTGAGTGTTTGTGAAATATTTGTTGCTTCGCCACGCAATGCCAGTGTTGATGCTAAAGTTTTTTCCCCAGCATTCCATCCATTTGCTTTGGCAGCAGCTTCGAATTGTCGGTGGTAGTTTGACCATGGAGTATTTCCGTCGAACTGAGGCGGTTTCAATGAGAGCTTTCCTGGTTCCGTACTGACCTTAAAATCTTTTACGTCTTTTTGAACTTCTTCCAGGTTCATACTCAGGTCCAGCATTGGGTTTTTGTTGTAAGTTTCTGGGGTGTGCGCAGAATCCTTTCGCTTTTCCAATTCACTGAATTTTTCTTTTATTGTTCCGATTTCTGTCTCGATTCCGTCTTTTATTTCATCGTGGAGCGTTTCCTTGATTTTTGATTTCTTCCACCATGTCGTCTGTGACTTGTTCACTTATTGTTTCTTTCAATTTTTCCATTTCTGTATCGACAGTTCCCATTCTTTCTTCTAACCGATTCGCCTCACCACAAAGTTCTTTTTTTAAGCCTCCAGAGTTTTCTAGAAGCTTCATTTCTTGTTTTTTTTCGAATTTTCTGGAAGTTCCCTAAAATTTTTTGAATTTTCTAGAAGTTCCTCTTTCAGAGTATTCGAATTTTCTAGAAATTTATCTTGGAGTTACTCTTTTAGACTATTCGAATTTTCTAGAAGCTTTTCCTACAGACTCTTTGAATTTTGTAGAAATTTATCTTCAAGACTTACGGAATTTTGTTGAAGTTCCTCCTTCAAACTATTCGAATTTTCCAGAAATTTATCTTCCAAGGATTTCGTGAAAATGAGTTTCAGTTGGGGAAGAAATTGGGTGCTTTATTCAAATTCATCCCTCTCCCAACCCTCTGATGACTCGGAATGCTATGGGTGGGGAATCATCTAACACATTTAATTAACAAATAACACACTGCGATCACTCAACAGGGTATTCTTTCTTTTGGGGAAAATATTGGGTATGTTATTGATAATCAACTTTCTTCCACCCCTCTGAAGACTAGACATACATTTTCATTCTAATTTTATAGAACATTTCCACAAAATAAATAAGCTGTCAATGATGATGTTCGATGCATATTGAGTATTATATAATTGTTTAAACTCAAACTCAAAATAGTTTTTATTAATCAAACAATGGAATGACAGTACATTGGTAGCAAAGTAAATTGAATACCATAGTGTCATCTGTCAGCTGTCTACAAAAATATGACATCCAAGCATGAAACAAAAAGAAGATAGAACGTTATTACAAATTCATTACAACACCCTCCCTATTTGAAATGAGTCCTTGACCGCTGACGCATCTCAAAAACTTTGACTTCTCTAATGCCTCAGTAAAAGAATCTGGTATCATCGACTGAGTAGGTACATACTGAATCTTTATAACTCCATCATCTATTTTTTCTTTGAGAAAATGGTGACGAACATCTATATAGCTTGATAATTTCCATTCATCGCCAATTTCTGTGCTCTTCGATTGTCCACATAAAGTAGGGTCGGTTCGAAATTTGAATTTAACTCTTGACTCAAACCTCGAAGCCATAAAGCATCTTGGACTGCAGAAGACATTGCCATGTATTCAACTTCTGTAGTGCTCAAGGCAATTGTTGGCTGTTTCTTGGTAGTCCAAGAAATAGGAGAACCATTCTTTAGGAAAATATATCCTGTTACTGACCTTCTGTCATTTAGATCACTTGCCCAATCAGCATCGCAATATTCTATTATATCCGTGTTATCAATTTTCATTCCACTGAATTCTAATTGGTGATGGATTGTGCCTTTCAAATAGCGTAGTATACGTTTAACAGCAGCCCAATGTTCTGCCCCAGGATTTTGATTGAAGCGACTCACACTGCTTACAGCAAAGCTTATATCGGGTTTTGAAATTTGTGCAGCAAACAACAAACAACCAACTGCTACCTGGTGAGGAATATTCTCCATTGTCCTTTTAAGTTCTGAAGAAGAGGACTGTTCTTTGGCTAATTTTTCACCCGCACACATTGGGGTCTCTACTGGATTAGCTTGATCCATGTTAAATCTTCTCAACACTTTCTCAATATAATTTTTCTGGTTAATCCAAATTTTCCTTTGGGGTCTGTTTCTTGATATTTGAAATCCAAGAGTTGACTGGACCAATATTCTTCATTTTGAAATTATTCATCAAATGATTCTTCAATTGTTCTTTTGCCTCATTAATATTAGACAAAAGTATCATGTCATCGACATAGATTGCAAGTACAAGTTTCAACTCATTTGTAATTTTATAATAAATGCAGGGATCAGTTTTTGATTGTTTCAAACCTACTACTTTCAAAAATGAGTTCAACTTTTGATTCCAGATACGACAAGCCTGCTTCAGACCATATCACGATTTTTTCAATCGGTAAACTTTGTCTTGTCGAAATATTCAGGAGGAACCATATAAATTTCTTCTTGCAAATCTCCTTGTAAAAAAGCAGTGACAGCATCAAGATGATCAATTTCGAGGTCATGTTCTGCCGCGAAAGCAAGCAAATATCTAATTGAACTGTAGCGAACCACAGGTGAATATGTTTCGTCATAATCGATACCTTTTCTTTGTCCACATCTTTTATTACAAGTCGAGCTTTATACTGAGGGTTATCTTCATTCTGCCACTTTGTTTTGAAAACCCATTTGCAATTCAATGGCTTTTTTCCAGATGGTGAATCCACAAGTTCCCAAGTGCCATTCTGAATCAGAACATCATGTTCAATTTCCATCGCTTGAATCTACATATTCTTATCTGGCTGACTGAGAGCATCCTCTACAGTTAAAGGATCATCATTAGCTCCGGCAACTGCTGAATATGTAACAAAATCTCTCAATGCTTCAGGTGGCTTTCGGACTCTCTGAGGTCTTTGGACTGGTGGTGCATTTTCTGCTATTGTTTCAATTTCGGGTATATAGTCTGAATCATTTTGATTGACTTCTACATCAAGAAACTCATCATCATATTCATCGGATGATTCATTTCTCTGCTCACTCTCAATGTTATTTCTTTCTTCCAAATCTGATTCTTCAAATTCTCCTGCTTGTCGGGTAGGTTCTGGATCAAGAAAATAGAAAAAATCCTTTTCATTATCTGTACCGTCCCTTTTCTTCTCTAATAGTATAGATCCTTTCTTATTTTCGATAAACTGCACATCTCGTGATATGAACACAGTGTTTTCTGTGGATCGTACAATCGGAACGCTTTTGAATCTAAACTGTAGCCAACAGAAATGGATGGAATAGCTTTAGCATCTAACTTCTTCCTTTTTTTACTATGAATATGTGCATATGCCATGCAACCAAGTATTCTTGCATGACTTAGTGTCGGTTTCTTCCCAACCCACAACTCTTCTGGTGTTTTCTCAACAGATCTACTTGGCAAACGGTTAAGTAGATAGACTGATGTATAAACAGCTTCAGCCCAAAATACATTAGATAATTCTGCATCAATCAGAAGACAACGAGCTTTCTCAATGATAGTTCGGTTGAGCCGCTCTGCTTTCCCATTTTGTTGGGGTGTGTAAGGGCATGTTATCTGATGTTTTATACCAGTAGTATTGAAAAAATTATCAAGTTCTGTATTACAGTACTATCCACCATTATCTGTTCTGAAACACTTGATTTTATTCCAGTCTGGTTTTCTACAAGACTTCTGTAAGTTTTAAATGTCCAGCCACTTGATTTTCATTTTTCAAAAAATACACAGTTGTGTGGTGGGTGAAGTCATCCAAAAATGTCAATCTATATATTGAACCGGATAATGAGTTCACTTCCATGGGTCCACATAAATCTGTATGTACTAACTCGACTATTCCAGATGACTGACTTCTGATAGAGTCAAACGGCAAACGATGACTCTTTCCCTTTATGCATACTTCACATGCAAAGTCTGACGGAAAACTGTTCAAAACACTCATGCCATTAACAAGTCCTTTCCTCAATTTATTCAGACTGTTTGAATTCACATGTGCCAATCTTCGATGCCATAATTCACATTCACTTCCTGAAGAGACACTCAACATTGCAGAATCACATACTGTACTGACTGGTGAGAGATCTAATTTGAATAGATTATTATCATGTGTAGCAGAGGGAATTAATTTCTTCGAGGAATTGTACACTTTGGCACCATCAGATTTAAAAATTACTGTGGCCTTTACTGACTATTTGGCTGACAGATAACACTTTTTCATCCTGTAGTATTTTACGATTTGCTGTCATATGTGCAGAACAGCCAGAGTCGAAATACCAAGCAGTAGTTTTCTTATGCACTGAAAATGCTGCAAATAATGCTGAGTTACTCCCACTTTTAATTTTGTCTTTCCTTTTATCACATTGACTAGCAAAATGTCCAAAATTGTTACAATTGTAACAGCGTACACCTTTAAATTTATTCGGATTCATTTCAGAAGATCGTTTGTTCCTGTCTTTGTACTTGAATTTAGAACCACTTGCACTATACACTGCTACTGAGTTTTTTTCAGAACTGCTGCCCACTGAAATGTCTTGTAACAGCTTGCTTTTAATAGAGTCTGCAGTTACTTTCACCCCTGAACTTTCGATACCCATTATCATCGGCTTGTATCTTTCTGGAAGTCCAGCTAATAAAATGGTGCCTATCCACTCGTCACTCACTGTTAAGCCTATACCTGACAACTTGTGTGCAGTTGATATAATTGTATTCACATAGTTTTCAACTGAATTACTATTTTCTAGTGTAACAGTAACTAAAATACGCAAAAGTCCAACACGCCTCGTGAAACCAGAATCTTCAAAAGCAGATACAAGATTATCCCATACTTCTTTGGCAGTTTTGGTGTTATGAATGTGAACATAATTCAATGGATCGACTAGAAGAATGATTTTCGACCTTGCCTTGATAATTTTTTTATCATCTTTTTCGGTTCCTAAAACTGCATCCCAAAGTTCTTCAAGTTCAAAATAAGTTTGTACAGCGAACTTCCACGCATCAAAATTTTCGCGTCATTTCAATTTTTCTATTGAAGGCAACTGGAACGCCATTTTGTCTTAGCCGTTTCACACGTGGGAAGATTCGAACAATCTCAATAAAACAATTTAACATTTAACTGCAGGTGCACTTATGGGTTTGGTGACCTGGGCCCATAACCTGATGTTCGATGAATATTGAGTATAATATAATTATTTAAACTCAAACTCAAAATAGTTTTTATTAATCACACAATGGAACATTGGTAGCAAAGTAAATTGAATACCATAGTGTCATCTGTCAGCTGTCCACAAAAATATGACATCCAAGCATGAAACAAAATAATAGAAGATAGAACGTTATTTCAAAGCAAAAAAAAATATTTGAATTCAAAACTAAATTATGAACAGGACAAGATACTTACTTACACTTTTCAATAACCAAACAATCAATCTTGTCTGATATATTGCATACTTCTATATGATCCGAAGAGCCTTCTCTGGATACCATTAAATTTGGTTTTTGGCAAATTTCCACTGTTAATTGCAGAATATTGCAGTATTCCATGGAAAAGGCCACCTAGGTGTAAAATAGTCAATTTTAAGAATCAAATTATTAAGTGGTACAGAATTCATACTAACAATAACTGAGTTATCATGTGTTTCAATTCTTGGGAAGCATATTATTAATTGAAAGTTAAGTGTGAATACTTACTTGAACAGCTTTCTGCACACAAAGGTTCGATTTCATGTACTTTGAATTCATTCAAAATATCTTCAACAGGTGCGTTATAGTTTCTTCAGGATTTGTCTTTGACAAATTTAAGCTAGGTACTGCTGCTAATTTGAGCCTTTTCTGGGTGGGACAATTTAAAAATAATTATTTGACTCTATCAATCTCATTGTGTTTTAAGGGTGTGCTCAATTCAACAACTTTTTTATTATGGAAAATTATTAAATTAGCTTTCTATCTACTAAGTAGTTATAATGCCAATGGCTTTTGAATGCACTCACACTCACAGCAATTTTACTTACCAGGCAAGAGATATAAATGGCATAATCTTCTCTAGTAAAATGCATAGAGCAAACAACAGCTCTCTGTTATAGTAGAGCCCCAATATTGAATTTTCTTAGCCATGCTTTGTGTCAATATCAACTTTTTCTGTCACTAATAATTTATTTTTATTTAGTGGAAATATGTGGAAAGAATGTAGGGTTGTTTCTATCATAACATCCAGAAACACAACACCTCGTGTATTTACACCTGCTCTCGGCATTTTCACAATCGCTTATGTGATTCACTTTCACAATCAATAACATCCAATTTAAAAAAAATCAGTCAGAAAATTTTGGGTATTGGGGTTTTCGAATAATAACCATAACATTTACGATTTTTCCGGTATACTTGCACATAACCAAGACAACAAACAAGCCTTGATCACAGTTTATAGCTAAAAGAATCAGTTCGCTCACTCGCCGCCATCTTGTGTACATGGGGACAGATACACAAATTCAATATCTTAAAGATATGTTGGCGTTCTATATATGAATCACTTTGTTGTCCAATGAAACAAAAATATAACCAAAGGGATGAAATGTATTTTTGGGAAGAAATTTTCAATCTCGGCATTTTTGCAAATGTGGGATGTTATGAAGGAAAACAAAATTCATACAAGAAGAATGAATCAGGCCTGTTTAGGCCTGAATCAGGCAGCAAAGTGGAAATTGCGGGAATTCTGCACCCATACAATTTCAAAGGACCTTTAAAAAAATGTTTGCAATTAGCTATTTGAATAATTCCGAACGAACAAACTGCCCTAATTTTGATTCAACAACCACGTCAATTCAAATCTCTCAAAGTAGAAGTAAACGACTATATCAACCTCAATATAACATAAAAATTGATTTCGTTTGTGTGGGGGGAAATTTTATGAAAATATGTCAGAAAAACACAAGTGAAAAACATATTTTAAATATGGCAATCAACAAGCTGACTCAAACAAATCTACAATTTACAGTTTTCACAGGGCTCATCCAAATGCCAATAATGATTCATTTGGCAACTTAAAAATGCTTAATATTATTTTTTTTGTAATTTTGGCCACAAAAGAAGGTATTGAAAATTGTCATTCAAAAATTGATTTTTGTAAGCCTTGTCAAGACTTCCCAAAACATTACTTATTGTCACTGCGTTCGTATTTCTTGTACTATTAAATTCCCATATCAGAATGAAGTCCACAGGCAACCAAAAAAAACACAATCTTGAACTGACTATTTTAAAACATAATTAGTTTTTGTATATGAAAACTCATTTATGTACATTTAGTTATTTTTAATGATTACAATAGATGAGAATAGGGAATTTGTGTTTGTTTATTTCATTGCATTTACCCCAATATTTACGAACTGCTTGTTTATCTTTCTGGATCCGTATAAGTACCATTCGATTTATCACATTCTATGGTTTTTATTCAAGATCCTGACATTGGAAAAATGTATCTTATTTAGTGTTTCGAAGAAGATGAAATAAATGTGAATGGAAAATTAAAATATTTTCTCCCGTAAAATTACAATCACTAGACTCCGATGATTAGAAATGTTTTATAGAATCGAAATGTGACGTCATATTCGAAATATCGGTACTATGCTTTCCATTTCTAACGTTCGAATATGACGTCACATTATCGACACATTTCGATGCTATGAAACATTTCTAATCATTGGAGTCCCAGTGCAGGGCCTGATTCTTTTAGCTATAAACTGTGTCTTGATACAAAGTGACCTAATGCTAAACTCTCCAATAGTTAAGCATACGTGAACAAAGTACAATCATCTTTTTTATTAACGATGCATCTCTGTCAATTGTCAACTATAGTGTTGACACACCTTGTGCATGGAACACATAACATAAATAAAACTAAATTTATTCCTAAGTTACACTATCGTGACATCTACCATACAACTCGGGGTGGATTGGAAGTGAGGGAAGTTTTGGTCGATATGAATCATCTTTATATGGAGAAAAACATATACATGCGATCCGAAAAAAGCGTCATTTAGAATAAAAATCAATAGTTGATGGGAAAAATGTGTCGGAGACTGCGTTTCAATCATTTTGAATGCACGCATTTTATCCGTTGAGGCGAAACTATACCCCAGCGAATTTTGCGATTTTTCTGCGAATAAAATGGCTACCAGACTTGCCGCAAGAAAGTTCAAATATTTTAACTTTTTACGAATTCTCGCAAACCACGGAACAACAGAATAAATATCAAATTATTCCATGCCTCCTTTGCCTTCGCCATATTGATTCAACTAACTTGAAAGATATATTTGGATGTTGAATCTTTTATTTTGATTGTAATCAATTATGAAAGATATGCAGTGTTTGTCAAATATTCCATGCTAGAAAAGATCAGCAAGATTATTACAGGGAGATGGGGATGTATGATTCCAATAAATATTTGATTTCCTTTCGGGTGGCGAACTGTTGTCCACAGTGGGACAAAACTAAAAAAAAGAGGGTGTCTTCAGGTTTGAAACCATTACATTCTGCAAGAAATGCTCTGGTTGTGACTGAGTTATGTATTATATTGAATTTACATAATACTTATATTATTCTCCCATTCAACATTAATGCCATTTTGAAAAATCAAACAGTAGGAAAGTATTATTTGACCTGTATTTTGTGGTGACTGAACAGTGACCACAACATACAACATGTACATTTCAAAGTAGATTTGAGTTGAGGAACAGAATGCGTTCATAAAGTCAGGTGCAGTTCACTGTTGGTTCAGTTTAAGGGTAGATAGCAAGCTCTATTGGATGCTAGTCCCCCAAAAGTATCTGGATCACTATTCTCTGTAGCATTTTCAAATATTTTTGTTGATATTATCTCGCTTCTGCAATGATCTAATGATATCTTAATGCAGACTACCTAGTATTTGTATCTCAAGAACTCCTGAGCATCTTGCTGGGCGTTACTGTTGAAGCAGGGTGTGTAAACCTTTTGATCTGACTTTTTAAGGACACAAACACTCAATCTGCTGAATCCTCCGAGCACAGATCCTTGATATTAGTTATACTGAAACTGCATTGTTGTTGAAGATACTTGGTCTCTGGAGATAACAATAACATGATATCGATGTCATTTGCAATTTGCATGCCGAATCGAAAAATACTCCGTATTACGAACTAAATTCGAAACATGTAGATAATATTATTTGGAAAACATTGAACTTCTTCCATGTTCAACTATTATTTTAGAAAAAGGAAAAAACAAACAATTCCTAAACCCAAATACTGTAAAGTGACATGTTATGATTCATCATTTACCGCATTTTTTTTGCCGCATGGGTATGAACGTTCATGCGGCGATTTTCTGGCGATTTTCGAATCGCACAAAACCTGCGAATATTCGCGAGGGTATGAACTAGCCTTTAGCATGCGTTCCAATTATTTTTGCATGCGTTTCAATCGTTTTGCAAGCGTTTCAATCATTTGAGCATGCGTTTCATTCATTTTGTGTGCGTTTCAAGTTTTGCGAGCGTTTCGATAGTTTTACATGCGTTTCAACCGTTTACCAGCGTTTTAACCGTTTTGCATGCGTTCCGATTGTCTGTTGCAGTTTACTATTCAGAAATGTTCCCTCAAGGTGTCGTGAAAACGTTCAACGTTTCGTCAATGTACTGAATATTACAAAAAGGGGTGAGGAAGAGGAAAGGTTTAAAAGGAGTATAGGATTTTTGTTTTATTAGTCAATCCAGTGAACACCACGAGGCGGTTAAAATGCACGTTCACCAGGAAAAGGGGAAAATTAACATAAATTCAAGTAAAAAGATAATGCGGTAACGTTGGCATCTTTCTTTTGTTTTGTTTAATGAAATAATATGGCTTTTGACAATTTTACTTTTGGTTAATGATGGTTCTTTTTTGACAATATTATTTTGGGATCGTTTGTTGACAATATTACTTTTGGCATCTTTTGTTAATAATGCGGCCTCCGATCAAGTAACAACCTACATGAGTAATACTCAGAAAGTAACATCTTTTCATAATGTTATCCCTCAAATCATGACATTATTGCTATGTATTATCATGGCAACGAAAACCCAAAAATTCTGTCTTATGAAATATATGACAGTAAGAAGGCAATTGAAACGTTCATTGCAGCATGTTGGGAGCATGTAAAAACGATAGTATTTCCATCGCCGAACGCAGATTCTTCGTTGTCGATATAGTTTTTGTCAGTACGACAACGCTGCATTTGATATTTGGCAGAACAATCATTTGAAGCTACCAGTGTCGTAACTATCGAGAAAGAGAAACCAAATTGGAAAAGAGAAAAATGAATGAATCTTGAAAAAAACATGTAAATTAGAGCATCGGCAGTTCTCAAAATCCTGTTGAGATTATTTCATCATAATTTCAGGTTTCCATTCCATATTGGGTTTCCATTATTTCTATTTTATTGAACCTCAATATTTCTGTTAACAACGCACGACACTGCCGTTGGGGGGAAGATGTCCCTTAAACACAAATCTTAATGCGTGTGCGGCGAGTTACTCATCTAGGTTATGTGTTATTTGATCGGAGAATGCGGCTCTTTTTTGACAATATTATTTTGGCATCTCTTGTTGATAATGGCTCTTTTTGACAAGTTTATTATATTGCAGGCGTAGTTTATAGGACCACCAGACACAAACTCTGAAGTACAGGGTGTTCCAAATTAAGTCGGCACCATTGCCAACTCCGTTATTATTAAAGCTACGAATTCGGTTAATGGGTTAAGGTAGCATTTTTAATGGCCTTCTCGATGCCGAAAACAAAAAAAAATACAGTCGCGTTTTCAGAAAATTTCATAAAATTATATTTCTTTCAATGGAATACCCTATATTTTTTCATGCATTTCAATTCGTAATAACATTCTCAACAACAAATCTCATCTGACTCTTTTTCGTAAAGGTGAAAATAAGACAGTTTTATCAATAGGAAACATTTTATAACAAATAAATTTGATATGTGTTCAACAAGAAGGCGGTGTTTTTGAACATTTAGTCGATATTTTATATATAGCGATATAAATTATCGACTAAATGTTCAAAAACGCCACCTTCTTGTTGAACACATATTTGGGCCCTTCTATTGACACTACGTGTGGCATTCAACACAGTTTAGCTATCAATTCTATTAATTATAGTTTCAATATAATTTTTCAGTTCATCTACCTTATTATGTTTCATTTTGTACACCTCATCTTTCAGATATCCCCAAAAATAAAAATCTAGAGGTGTCATGTCTGGTGACCGAGGGGCCACTTAACAGGACCATTTGTAGCAATCCATCTGTTTCCAAAACGCCTCGTAGTATACTCTTCACGCCACTGACATTATGTGCTGGTGCTCTATCCTGCTGAAAATAGATCATCTGAGGAGCCTCCAGATCAAGATCATCGAAAAACTCTTCCGGCACTCTTGTTAATTAATTAATGTAACGGCGGGATCCGTTCAAAGAACCATCATCATCGCTCCATTTAATATTTCTATAGAAGTTTGGATCTTGTCTGCATTTATTCATAAACCACCGACAAAACCCCAATCGTCTCTCAGGATCACCAGGTTCTAGTGTTTGCATTGGTCTTAACTTATAAGGAGAAATCTTATGTTTCTTCAGAATTCGTTGAATACCAGACAGTGGAACAGCTATTTCTCTAGATAAATCTCTGATGGAATTATTTGGATATACCTCAAAGTAGGATAAAACGTTAATTTCTGTATCTTCAGATATCACAAAACATTTTTTAGTTCCCTTCTTCTCAAAAACATTTTCATTGTTCCTGAATAGACGATGAAGCACAGTGAAAAAACGCCGATTAGGTAATTCAGGATCGGGGAACGAATTGCTGTAGTGTTGGAGTGCTCTTACGCTATTTTCTGGCAAACCAAGTAGGATTCTAACATATCACAGTTTTCTTGATGGGAATACGGCATTTCGAAAAATATTCGAAAAGTAGTTGACTGTTACAATAATTTATGACATTGTCATGATATCCTTGAGAATATTTGACAAATAGTACTTCAACAAAGTTTCAAGGCAACTTAGTTGCTCATAATAATTATGTTTTATCGAATCAAACACATTTTTTCCAACCACATTCATATGACCCTCCAGTATTTTCTGTTCTGTACAAAAACGGCTTCAAAGTTATCATTACAGCAGACATATTTTGATTCACAAAATAAATGCGGCTAGCAAAATGGCTTTAAGATGGAAATTATTATTTTGTATATTAATACCAAATAGCTCAGTGGTGTCAATTGATGATCACGGCTTTCACGAGTTCACGTCCCATCGCAAATTTTTATTTTTACTGTCTTATTTTGCTATTAGTAACAAAATATTGTCATTCGTATAAGTACCAAAATTGGGTGTTTGGACAATCATGAGGTTTTATTCGCCAAAACAAAGAAATTTTTTGTACTAGTGAATGAAATAAATATTTCCACATAAGTCGCTCATTTTCCACTTTAGGAAGAAAGGTGATATGAGGTTTTCACCACAAAATTAACAGAATTCTGGCGCCCTAATTCTAATGAAACTACTTCATTTATCCACGTTCCGTGAATCAAAATTTGAAAAAATAAAATTTCGACATCATACAAAAATATTATGACTGAAAAATTAGGTACTTTTTACAAACAGGAAAGTTATAGCGGATTCTGTAGGCCTTTTTCAGAAACTAACTTTAGAGATAGGATGCGTTTTGATGAAAAATGTTGAGGAAGAAAAGTTGTAGTCACCTCCGAATTTTCAATACTCAAAAATACCAGCGTCATAGAAAAGAAGTACCCCTTCATCAAAAACTGAATAAATTTTCAACTCGGAAACAAGCTTTTGAGACAAGATGCGATCTGATGGAAAATGTTAAGGAAAGAAGGAAGAAGGAAGAAAAGTTGTATTCACCTCCGAATTTTCAATACTCTAAAATATCGGCGTCATAGAACAAAAGTACTCCTTCACCAAAATCTAAATAAATTTGTTCCCCAGAAACAAGCTTCTGAGACAGGATGCGATCTGATGGAAAATGTTGAAAAAGAAAAATTGTAATCACCTCCGAATTTTCAATACTTTAAACTATCGGCGTCATAGGTAAAAACTACTCCTTCACCAAAATCTAAACAAATTTTTTCAACAGAAACAAGCTTTTGAGACAGGATGCAATCTGATGGAGAATATTGAGAAAAAAAAGTTGTATATATATTCGAATTTTCAATATCCTGAAATATCGGAGTCATAGAAAGATCGTACTCTTTTACCAAAATCAAAAGTAATTTTTTCCTCAGAAACAAGCTTTCGACAAAGGATGCAATCTGATGAAAAATGTTGAGAAAGGAAAGTTGTATTCAGCTTCAAATTTTCAATACCCCAAAATATCGGCGTCATTGAAAAAAAGTACTCCTTCACCAAAATCTAAATAAATTTGTTCCTCAGATACAAGCTTTTGAGACAGGATGGGATCTGATGGAGAATGTTGAGAAAAAAAAGTTGTAATCACCTCCGAAATTTCAATACTCTAAACTATCGGCGTCATAGGAGAAAACTACTCCTTCACCAAAACTATACTATAGGATTGCGATTTCCTTGTTCCGGTATTTCCGGTCGAGGTTGAATTGAATGAATTCACCTTTCTATGGCGTGAATTTCCGCTTCAAAAATACTGGGAAACTGGCCCATGGGTTCGGAGTATTTGGTGCGAGGCCCAAGGACTCCTGCTCCAGTTCCGTCGGGAGTTTTGGACCCGTCCGTGTACCATGTTATGGTATTCTTTCCCAGTGCTCGAATGGATTCTAAACATTCCTCCAAACTAAATTTCCTGGTAATTTCGTCAGTTGGGAGATCGGCAAGGTGTGCACTTTCGGTGGGGGTTGAGCCTCTTTTACGATGTGGGCTGTCCCTTTGAGTCCGACTTTAGCCAACCTGAGGTTTGCTCCCCAAGCAGTTCTCCTCACCATGATATGGAGAGGAGTGACGTCCAGAATTACCTCTATTGCTGCTGTTGGAGTTGACCTCATTGCTCCTGTTATATAAAGACATGCAAGTCTTTGCACTTTCTCCAGGCTTTTCTTTGTTAAGGCGAGTTCGGTTCTGCCGTACCACACTATTGCTTCGTAGGTGATCATAGGTCTCACTATCATGGTGTATATCCATCGCAGTATTGATGGGTTACAGCCCCACGTTTTTCCTGCAATGTTCCTGCACACCATCAGTGATGATTTTGCCTTGTCAACGATCTTTTCTACGTGTCTGTTCCAGAGAAGTTTTGAGTCTAGGGTAAGCCCTAGATACTTCACCTCTTGCTTCCATTCTAAGTCTGCTCCGTCGAGGCGAACACCCCTTAGGTGCTGAAACTTTGCTCTTTTAGTGAATGGTACCACTGTGGTTTTTGATGAGTTAATTCTCAACCCCACAGAAAGGCACCATCTTCTGGTAGTCTCTAGCTCCCTTTCTATGAGATCGCAGAGGGTTCCTTCGAATTTGCCTTTGGCCATGATGACGATATCGTCAGCATATCCAAGGCAAATGACTCCGTTCCCGGTTAGTGTTCCGAGTAGTTCGTCTACTACGAGATTCCACATCAACGGTGATAGTCCCCTACTTGTGGGCATCCCCTGTTTGTACTGATCCGAAAGCAGATAACGCCCACTTTCGTTTCAGCAGTTCTTGTAGCCAGCATTTGGCACATCCTTCTGGATCTGGTTCTGTCCACTCCCTTGTTCGTTAGGGCCCTATTTATTGCTTCGTGAGAGTTGTTGTCGAATAACCCCTCTATGTCCAAGAAGGCGCATAGGGCCATTTCTTTATGCTCGAGTGATCTCTGGATGCTTTCGGTAAGCACGTACAGAGCGGTTTCCGTTGATCTGCCCGCCCTGTATGCATGCTGCCCAGGGTGTAATGGCACCCTCTCCAGTATCTCGGTTCTAATGTAGTAATCTTCTCCAGTGGCTTCAGTAAGTAGGGTCCTTCTTTCCTACTTTCGGAATGAAGGTTACCCGTGCTCTCCTCCAGTTGCTCGGTATGTACCCGAGCGCCAGACTGAATGTGGTTGCTTTAATAATAAATGGCAGTAGTTCCGTTTGCCCTTTTTGTAAAAGGGCCGGAAATATACCGTCAATTCCGGGTGACTTTAATGGTTGGAAGGAGTCAATTGCCCATTTCACTCTTTGGGGAGTGCATATGGTTTTTGCTACCTCCCAGTCTTCTCGTCTGGCTCTACCTGGTTCTTCCAGTGATCTGTCGGGTTCAAATGGTATGCTACCTGGAAAGTAAGTAAGTAAGTAAGAAATGTTGAGAAAAAAAGTTGTGATTACCTTCGAATTTTCAATACTCTAAACTATCGGCGTCATAGGAAAAAACTACTCCTTCGCTAAAATCTAAACTAATTATTTCAACAGAAACAAGCTTTTGAGACAGGATGCGATCTGATGGAGAATGTTGAGAAAAAAAAGTTGTATTTACCTCCGAAGTTTCAATATCCTAAACTATCGGCGTCATAGAAAAAAACTACTCCTTCCCCAATATCTAAACTAATTTTTTCGTCAGAAACAAGCTTTTGAGACAGGATGCGATCTGATGGAGAATGTTGACAAAGACAAGTTGTATTTACCTCCGAATTTTCAATACCCCAGAAAGAGTTTTGAAACCAATAATTAAATCATTGTCAGATTACAAACTTATTTTATTAGTTTAAGTTCATGTCTTCAAATTGATTTTTGTATTATTTACTTTGTCATATGATCGGATTGAATGTTGGTATTTGTTTTTTGAATTGCAGTAGATTTGACTAAGATATCGGATAAAGATTATAGATATTTAATGAATGACACAATACAAAATAAACATCAACTTGACATATTATAAATACAGAGAGTTATGAAATAATAAAATAATATGAGCACTCCAAGTTTGTATCTTAATTTCCAATAATTTTATTGAAAACTTCATTTTCATTACGGTAATTTCAGTTTTTTCCATTTTCTTGAAAACTACAGGTCAGAGGGAAAAAACTCAGAAGAGAATAATGGAAGAATATGTAAGTAGATAAGCAATACAAATACTGGGACCGAAGAGAGTCCCAGTATTTGTATTGCTCCACACGTTGAATCTCTTGATGGCCGCGTCCATCGAGTTCTTGCCGGTGGTTAAGAGAATTTCGTATTCCGAGAATTTGTTTGCAAAATTGTTTGTGAATAAATTTGGTACAGAAATTTGTTTATTACCATATTTGCGTTCCAAAGAATTCTCGAATATATGATGATGCAATCGAACACCTGAATAAACAAAACCAATCGCATTTTGAGACCAAAGCACTCGATTCTAGGTCTGTATATCACCTCACTTTATACCATTGGATTTTATGTCTATCTCGCTTTGCATTCATCATTTGAATAGAGTTTGAAATTGAATAGCTCGGAATGTTCTGGAAATTAGAATCTGATCACGTCATACCTGGATTGGAGGATGATACAGCAGCACCTATTAGGTAAAAGCTAAACTAACATCACGGTAATAATTGCCACTTGTCGATGGCTTTTGCGAATTCATACAAAGTTGAATACTGAATAGTTGAAATAGACATGAGTGAGAGATGGCGTGGAAAAACCTTTGGGAAATCACCAAACATTTTTGAGTAAAATTCATGCTTTTTTAAATTTAATTGAGTTCGTGAACAAGATATCCGTTTTTTTTTAAAGAATAAATAGAAAAGTATCGAGATGACTTGGAATATTTTTGAATGAAGTCCATGTTAATTCAAATAGGCAACGATGGTCTCGTAGCGACGTGGTCCACATAAAAAATAATGCGGTACTGGACTTGGAGTATTTCAGGGAAGTAATCGAGTTCGTGAACAAGATTTCCGTTTAAAAAAAAGAGAATAACTTCGAGCGAACACAGTATCGAGATGACTTGGAATATTTTTGAGTGAAGTCCATGTTAATTCAAATAGGCAACGATGGTCTCGTAGCGACGTGGTCCGCATAAAAAATAATGCGGTACTTGACTTGGAGTATTTCAGGGAAGTAATCGAGTTCATAAACGAGTCCTCTGTCGAAGAGCCAAATAACTTCGAGCGAACACAATATCGAGATGACTTGGAATATTTTTGAGTGAAGTCCATGTTAACTCAAATAGGCAAAAATGGTCTCGTAGCGACATGGACTTCGAAACGTCCACAGTGGGTGGTGCTATGCATCTTCAACAACATTATACTCATTCGAATTTACAGGCGGGTTTCAAACTTCATCGATAGTACATTTTCAGTTCGACAGATTCATACTAGATGGCGCTACGATTTTGTCGCAATAATATACCCAGTTGTGCTCATACGACAGCTTGAAATATGACTGGATTAGTTATTATTTGCTGAAAATGAGCTGTGACAGATGATCTACCACCTCAGACGTTGTACATTCAAAACTTGGTAACGGGTGACGAAATTTGGTGAAGTTGAATTGAAACCCAGCTCAGAGAATACCAGGCCCGCAGCATATTATACCTTTCTATCGAAACAATAGAAGAGTAGCTTACTGAATCCAAGCCAGCTGTCTACCATCGGAAGGGTAAGTTTCGATTTTCATTTTTCACACACATTCTGTATCAGTTTCTTCATTCAGTGAACAAATATGATTTCTGAAGACATCACTACTATTTACGCAGACATGGTTGAACTATGTAGGGAAATTAACAAAAGTTTGAAACAATTGGAATTCAAGCAACTTGATACTTTGAGTGAAAATATGCTTGCAAATTTGTGTAGAGCTATGAAACTCATCAGAAGCAAACTAAAATTCGATGATGTTTTATCTACTGTATGCGTAAACATAATGAAAAATTTGGAAGAAGAGGTGTCAATTCTCAATATGTACATCTCAAAGAGAAAAAGCAATATTTGGTTGGCACATTGTAAAATAACTGCTCGTATGCTAAATAAAGCTATATCATCAATCAACGAAGAGTAGTCAATAGGGGCTTTACGCAGACTTCAAACTTTGGCGGAAAATTTGAAAATTGTAAGAAATTCTTGATTGAGGTCAATAATAAATTTTGTGCTGAATTTGTCAAAGATAGCTTGAATATGGAATATAATGATATAGAATATTTCAGTACTAAAAACAATATCATTGACAGGGGTACAAACTTGAAAGGGTGGTTCCAAGAGAACGTCATTGGCCATATTCGATATAAATTGTCGAAATCATTGGAACAGAAAAGAGATTCCACACTTAAAAAAATGTTAGTTTGGAAGTATATATTAGTGAATATAACATTGAAAACGGTTCATCTTTCATGGAGCTTCCAAAGTCCATAGCCAGAAAGCAAGCGTGCATCAATATAAAAAATAATGATGAAGCGTGCTTTACTTGGGCAGTTGTTTCAGCTCTGCATCCAGCACGAAAGCATACTGACAGGACAAAATCATATCCACATTACTCACAAATCTTGAATTTGGACGGTATTCAATTTCTGGTGAAATTGAAGCAAATTACCAAATTTGAGCACCTGGAACAACATATCGATCAATGTGTACACCTTAAAAATAACTCACACAGACAGATCGTCTTTTGAGATCAAGGAGTAGGCAGATAGAGACCCGGGAACTTAGTGATCTACATATATATATATATATATATATATATATATATATATATATATATATATATATATATATATATATATATATATATATATATATATATATATATATATATATATAGATATATCCTGGTCAAAGTGTATATATATATATATATATATATATATATACACTTTGACCAGGATATATATATATATATATATCCTGGTCAAAGTGTATATATATATATATATATATATATATATGTATATATATATATATATGTATATATATATATATATATATATATATATATATATATATATATATATATATATATATATATATATATATATATATATATATATGTATATATATATATATATATATATATATATATATATATATATATATATATATATATATGTATATATATATATATATATATATATATATATATATATATATATATATATATATATATATATATATATACACTTTGACCAGGATATCTCAAGACAAAGCAGATCACATCAGCAATAAGAAAACAGAAACACAGAAAATCAAACTTTGTGCATTGTTAACGAATACCATCACACCCTTGGTTCCAGCCGCATCACCTGTATTAGTACACAACTTCTCCGACACACCACTAGATCAAACTAGCCTTGCACTACTATCAAGAGGATTCAATTATTCCATCACACCAAACAGAATCCCAACAGAAACCATCATTACACAAATAGAAAGCGCTATAACCCATCTACCAGAAAACACAGCTGAAGAAACCAGACAAGATATTGCCACCACACTTAGGAGAGCAAAACTCCCTCCATCCAACATAACACCTGCCGAAAAACATTGCCTCAGAAACCTCCACAACAACCCTGACATAATCATTCTCCCAGCAGACAAAGGCAACGCCACGGTAGTTCTGAATACCTCAGATTATGTAGACAAAATGAGCACACTGTTAAACTCATCCGAGTATCAGATCACCCAACGAGACCCGACAACCTACCTCGAAAAGAAGACCAAGAATCTGATCAATAATTCTAAACTACCAGCCGAAACTAAGAAAGCCACTATCCCTAGAGAGAAGTCATCACGCACCCCTCGTATCTACGGACTTCCAAAAATACACAAGCCTGATATCCCACTCCGACCTATTGTCAGTGCCTTTGGATCACCAACCCAGAACCTGGCCAAGTATCTGGCGAGTACTCTTCAGCCACGAGCAGAAGAAGCTTCATCCTACGTGAAAAATTCATTCCACTTCTTAGACCTTCTCAAATCCTATAGAATCCAGAACACCGATATCCTAGTGAGCTTCGATGTTGTCTCCCTCTTCACAAACATTCCCCTAACGGACAGGCTAGAAATCCTCAAAACTAAACACAGAATTCCAAAAGACACCCTGGACCTCATCAATCACTGTATGAACAACACGTACTTCCTCTTCCAAGGAACTTACTACAAACAAGTGAAAGGTGCTCCCATGGGTTCCCCCCTTTCTCCAGTCCTTGCAAACCTTTTCATGGAAGACTTCGAAACCAGGGCTGTAGAAGCATTTGACCACAAGCCTACTTGCTGGTTCAGATACGTTGACGACATTTTCGTCATATGGCCTCATGGTTACGAAATCTTAAACACGTTCTTAGATCACCTAAACGATATCCATCTCAACATGAAATTCACAATGGAGACCGAAATGAACAACTCCCTAGCTTTCCTGGACGTTCTCATCACGAAATCCAACAACTCTTTCACCCACACAGTACACAGGAAACAGACCCACACCAACCGATACCTACACGCAAACTCTCATCACCATCCAGCACAAACAAACTCCGTATTGAACTCCCTGATATACAGATCAATTCAGCTTACCGACAACCAGAATAGACCACAAGAGGTGGACAAACTGAAATCAGCCTTACTCCAAAATGGTTACAAGAATTCGCTAATCGACAAGTCTATCCGCCATCAACTGACCCGTCCTCCAAAAACGAACGATCCACTAGAGAGTATTCAGCCACACAAAGCTTTCCTACCATACATCAAAGGTGTGACAGACAAAATCAGTAATATCTTGAGAAAACACGAGATAAAAACAATATTCACGGCCAACAACCAAATATCCAAATTCCTCAGATCTCCCAAGGACACAATACCAAACGATTCCCAAGGTATATATGAAATACCATGTTCAGACTGCCCGAGAACTTATATTGGCCAGACTAACAGACGAGTAACTTCCAGAGTCTACGAACACGAACTTGCTGTGCGTCAGGCATCTTCCACTTCCGCACTTTATAAACATCGAGAAGACATAGGTCACAAAATAGACTTCAAAAACACAAAAACAATTTCCACCGAGAAAACTCTGCAAACCAGGATCATCCGAGAAGCCCTTGAGATAGAGAAGCGCCCCAATTGCCTCAACACTCGCGACGACGGACGTAGACTTCCCAATACCTGGAAGCCTCTCATTGCACGCATAAACTCATTTCCCACCAACCCAGTTCCCGCACACAGCTCACTTAACGCCAACCAAGCACACAGCTCATCTAGCGCCAATTCAGTTCCCGCCCATAGTTCACCTCGCGCCAATACATTGCACACGGCCATTACAGCCACGTCCACTATAAATACAGTTCCTCAACCCACAATTCCTCAGTTCTCTCGAAGGAGTAGGCAGATTGAGACCTTAGAGAGAACCAGTGACGAGACATGGGGAGTAGGCAGATTGAGACCCCGACGTCAAGTCACAAAAACCTAACGTAATTATACCTGAGGAGTAGGCAGATTGAGACCTCAGCGTAGAATTACGTATTATCCTTTCATTAATTTTCTTTCTATTTCAGTTCTTGAAAATGGCTCCAAAATCGGAGCCGAAACGTCGAATTTCAACAAATTCTAGACGCGGTTCAACCCGAACTTTTAGTTTTCATATATATATATATATGCTGTCAGAAATAATAGTTTCGAAGGTGAGACAGACGTTTTTAAGAAAAAAAAAATGCCCTCATGTGTTTTTGTATACGCATATCTTTGTTTACGCCTTGGTAAATTGATGTATTCGAGTCACTGCATTCAACAATTTGAAAACATTCGAAAATGGTTTATACTGTACAAGAGAGAATATCCATTGTAGCTGCGTATTTTGAAAATGGACGATGTGCTAGAGCTATGTCTCGAAGTTTCAATGAAAGTCATCCAGAAAACACCACATCATATTAGTACGTGCTTCAATTGATGAATAAATTCTTGGAGTCGGGATCAGTGCTGAATAAAAAACATGAACGAGAGAAGCCTATGAGAAATGAAGGGGTCGCTGTTGCAGTTGTAGGACATGCAGTGATGGACAACATTCAATCGTTAAGACAACTTGAGACTATTTCTGGAGTTTCGAAAAGCAGCGTACATCGAATTCTGAAAGACGCAAAATTCCATCCTTATAAAATGCAGAATGTACAAGAATTAAATGAAGATGATCCTGACAGACGTACAGAGTTTTGTGAAATCATGAGTCAATTATTGATTGGTGATAATAATTACCTCTACAATGTGTGCTTTTCGGACGAATCTTCTTTTTATTTAAATGGACATGTGAACAGGCACAACTGCAGATACTGGAGTGACGTAAATCCCCATTGGTACAGGGAAACTCATTCACACACTCCCCAGAAATGGAATGTTTGGGCTGGTATTCTGGGAGACCATATTGTAGGTCCATATTTTATTGATGGTAACCTTAACGGACAAACGTATCTTGAACTTCTTGATACAACTGTGAACCCCATAATCACTCAGTTACTTGAAGACGATGATAGGTTACTTGACGGTCAGCTCACCTTTCAACAAGATGGAGCTCCTCCACATTTTGTTGCACCTGTACGTCAATTTTTAGATGACATTTTCACAGGGTGATGGATTGGAAGGCGAGGACCAATAGAATGGCCGGCTAGATCTCCTGATTTATCACCATTAGACTTCTTTTTATGGGGTCATTTGAAATCCAAAGTTTATATTACCCAGCCAACTTCTCTTGATGATCTACGCAGGAGAATTGTTGTGGAGTGTCGTGCAGTGACTCCAGAAATGTTGAGCAATGTGCGAAGAAATTTCGAAGATCGCTTATACTTCTGTATGGAACTGAATGGTTCACATTTTGAACCTTTCATAAGATGATAACATGTCAGGTGATGAAAAATAAAAATTTCTGGAAAAAATTATTTTTCATGAAAACTTCAACAACACTTGATCAATCCTCAATTTCAGTACACCGATGTATTTGGGATTGAATTCCCTTCAAAATGATGTATCACAAGTATAGTAGTCCCATTGAAAATTCTGAAGTAGGGGGTGCTGGGGTTGACAACACAATGATGGTGTATTTGGTGAAAGTGTTCCCCCTTGAAATAAAAATCGACGGGTCTGAGCGATTTTCCATTTTTTTCATGAGTTCGGATATTAGGGGGGTGACAAGTTTTAGCTGGGACATACTGTATATATATATATATACATACATACATGTGATTAGTAAACATTATATACTGAATAAAACAATTATTATTAAAATAACTATTACTATACCAAAATTCGATACCACTACTGCTTCATCAATTATTTATCCCGACTGCTCAGTACACAAATAAGTAGAAACAGGCATAAAGCATATTTTTGTGATGGATGTTCAAAATACTTCACGAGTAACGGAAAACTCATGAGTCATACTATTGAGTGTCAAAAACAGGCTGAAATGCAAACAAACTAGATATCTACATCACCCTATTGAATGAAAAATATTGATTTGTTCAGAACCCGCATGATGATGAATTTTTTACAGAATATGTGTGAAAATGAAATAGAAACTGTGCTCCAGGTGGGACGTCTATATCCACCATATTATGTTAAGTATATATATATATATGTGTTCAGATAGGTTTCCGCGGTCAGATATTTGAAAACTAAAAGTTCGGGTTGAACCGCGTCTAGAATTTTTTGAAATTCGACGTTTCGGCTCCGATTTTGGAGCCATTTTCAAGAAATGAAATAGAAAGAAAATTAATGAAAGGCTAAAACGTAATTCTACGCTGAGGTCTCAATCTGCCTACTCCTCAGGTATAACTACGTTAGGTTTTTGTGACTTGACGTCGGGGTCTCAATCTGCCTACTCCCCATGTCTCGTCACTGGTTCTCTCTAAGGTCTCAATCTGCCTACTCCTTCGAGAGAACTGAGGAATTGTGGGTTGAGGAACTGTATTTATAGTGGACGTGGCTGTAATGGCCGTGTGCAATGTATTGGCGCGAGGTGAACTACGGGCGGGAACTGAATTGGCGCTAGATGAGCTGTGTGCGGGAACTTGGTTGGCGCTAAGTGAGCTGTGTGCGGGAACTGGGTTGGTGGGAAATGAGTTTATGCGTGCAATGAGAGGCTTCCAGGTATTGGGAAGTCTACGTCCGTCGTCGCGAGTGTTGAGGCAATTGGGGCGCTTCTCTATCTCAAGGGCTTCTCGGATGATCCTGGTTTGCAGAGTTTTCTTGGTGGAAATTGTTTTTGTGTGTTGGAAGTCTATTTTGTGACCTGTGTCTTCTCGATGTTTATAAAGTGCGGAAGTGGAAGATGCCTGACGCACAGCAAGTTCGTGTTCGTAGACTCTGGAAGTTACTCGTCTATTAGTCTGGCCAATATAAGTTCTCGGGCAGTCTGAACATGGTATTTCATATATACCTTGAGAATTGTTTGGTATTGTGTCCTTGGGAGATCTGAGGAATTTGGATATTTGGTTGTTGGCCGTGAATATTGTTTTTATCTCGTGATTTCTCAAGATATTACTGATTTTGTCTGTCACACCTTTGATGTATGGTAGGAAAGCTTTGTGTGGCTGAATACTCTCTAGTGGATCGTTCGTTTTTGGAGGACGGGTCAGTTGATGGCGGATAGACTTGTCGATTAGCGAATTGTTGTAACCATTTTGGAGTAAGGCTGATTTCAGTTTGTCCAGCTCTTGTGGTCTATTCTGGTTGTCGGTAAGCTGAATTGATCTGTATATCAGGGAGTTCAATACGGAGTTTGTTTGTGCTGGATGGTGATGAGAGTTTGCGTGTAGGTATCGGTTGGTGTGGGTCTGTTTCCTGTGTACTGTGTGGGTAAAAGAGTTATTGGATTTCGTGATGAGAACGTCCAGGAAAGCTAGGGAGTTGTTCATTTCGGTCTCCATTGTAAATTTCATGTTGGGATGGATATCGTTTAGGTGATCTAAGAACGTGTTTAAGATTTCGTAACCATGAGGCCATATGACGAAAATGTCGTCAACGTATCTGAACCAGCAAGTAGGCTTGTGGTCAAATGCTTCTACAGCCCTGGTTTCGAAGTCTTCCATGAAAAGGTTTGCAAGGACTGGAGAAAGGGGGGAACCCATGGGAGCACCTTTCACTTGTTTGTAGTAAGTTCCTTGGAAGAGGAAGTACGTGTGTCTTTTGGAATCCTGTGTTTCGTTTTAAGGATTTCTAGCGTGTCCGTTAGGGGAATATTTGTGAAGAGGGAGACAACATCGAAGCTCACTAGGATATCTGTGTTCTGGATTCTATAGGATTTGAGAGGCTTCTTCTGCTCGTGGCTGAAGAGTACTCGCTAGATACTTGGCGAGGTTCTGGGTTGGTGATCCAAAGGCACTGACGATAGGTCGGAGTGGGATATCAGGCTTGTGTATTTTTGGTAGTCCGTAGATACGAGGGGTGCGTGATGACTTCTCTCTAGGGATAGTGGCTTTCTTGGTTTCGGCTGGTAGTTTAGAATTATTGATCAGATTTTTGGTCTTCTTTTCGAGGTAGGTTGTCGGGTCTCGTTGGGTGATCTGATACTCGGATGAATTTAATAGTGTACTCATTTTGTCTACATAATCTGAGGTATTCAGAACTACTGTGGCGTTGCCTTTGTCTGCTGGGAGAATGATTATGTCAGGGTTGTTGTGGAGGTTTCTGAGGCAATGTTTTTCAGCAGGTGTTATGTTGGATGGAGGGAGTTTCGCTCTCCTAAGTGTGGCAGCAATATCTTGTCTAGTTTCTTCAGCTGTGTTTTCTGGTAGATGGGTTATAGCGCTTTCATTTAAAAAAGTGTAATTTTTATATGCAAATACTGTCACTTTTTTATACAAAACCTGTCACTTTTTTATGCAAAAACTGTAAGTTTTTATTAAAAAAAAATTGTCACTAATTTGATGCAAAAAAGTGCCTGTTTTTTGCCCTAAAAAGTTACACTTTAATTGACATGGTGGAAAAAGCTGAGTGAAAGCTGAGTGATTCACTCAGCCACTCAGCTTTCACTGAAAATTCTTCACTCAGCTTTTACCACCATGTCAATAAAGGTGTCACTTTTTTTCATTAAAAAATACATGTATTCTTATGGGAAAATGACATTTTTTTTTATAAAAAAAAATGACCGAAAATTGACATGGTGGAAAAAGCTGAGTGAAAGCTGAGTGAATGCTGAGTGACTCAAAATTCACTGAAAATGCTTCACTGAAATCCTTCCACCATTTCAATTTTGGGTGTTTTTGTTTTATCGAAAAAAGTGCCACTTTTTTGCATAAAAAAAGAGCACGTTTTTGCACCAAAATTGGAAGAATGACTCAATCAAAAATGTGCTGCTTTTTTTCATAAAAAATTAGCCTGTTTTTTGAAGCAAAATATGATGAATTATTCAATAAAAAATGTGACACTTTTAAGCAAAAAAATGGGTAAGGGTATTTTCGAGTCACAAAATTGAAATCAAAATTATTCTAAGATATATATATTTTCATAAAAGTATTGATGTACAAACTACGCATGTATCACACATGATGGCGCACTGTGAGCAGCACACCAAGTGTCTACATGACATAAACAATACACTTAGTTCATTCTGTGAGTCTATGTTCATGGCATCTGTGGTCACTTTGCTGCTCATGTCACCTTTCACTTGTCGTTCTTCTGGAGCAACATCGGCGCCATCTGTCGGTGGTGGTGATGATGATTCCCAAACTGTGGGCGGATTGTCACCTGCCCACTCATCCTTGTGAAGGAACATCAGTGCCATCTGTCGTTGGTGGTGATGACAGCCAAACTGCTGGTGAGGTGTCATCTGTCACTCCGCCAATGACGCCTGATGCTCTTGGTTCTGGTTCTGGTTCATCTGCCAGTTGCTTGATGCCACCTGTCACTCTCCGTTCTGGTGGGAATATCAGCGCCATCTGTCAACCTACTAATGTCACCAAACACTCTCCGTTCTGGTGGGGATATCAGCACCATCTGTTAGCCCTTCAAACGTCATTATTCTTTTTCGAGATTTTACGGTTCTTCAAAGAATCTGTCATGTATTTCGTCACTCGAACATCCAAGGCTGTAATGGAGTCGATGACGGAAATACACAACATAACCTTGAATATTCTCGATCAGGACTTTTGCAGTGTGAATTTTCGCTGGCAGACGCACGTAGATGGCACAGTCCTTCACTCAGTGACTGAATTGAATAACTGCTGAGTGGTTCAATCAGTCGAGTGATTAATTCAGCTAGTGACCGAGTGATACATTTCTTGGCGGCTTTACAGAGTGATTCTTTGGCTCAGTGTGAGCTACAGAGTGATTCATCCACCCAGTAGCTGAATAACTACTGAGTGATTGGTTCAGTTGAGTGGCTAATAACTCACTCAACGCCTATTTGTGACGGTTCTCGGTGACTCAGAGAAAGACATCAGTGCCATCTATTAGTCTGTCAAATGTCAGCCTGTCACGTGCCACTTTTTATTTTATGAGACTATCAGAGATGTCATCATCATCTGCCGGCGACAATAATATATTTTCGACTACTGGAGCTAATTTCCGCAGAGAAACCATCATCATAAGAATCGTGTTACGCAAGCTGTCAAATGGGGTTAGTATTTGATCAGAATGATGATGATCATACCTTTGGGCATAAAAGTGCAGAGGGTGCTGGCATCAATTCAGTCGCGCAGACGCAGTCATCGAGAGCACACCACACTTTTCATAATCATACTCTCTCTTTCTCTAGTTCGAAGACGTTTCGCTTGCCATAATTCCATTATGAGTATCAACAAGTTCAGTCAAAGTTTCTCGGCTCATCGTAAGCAACAGCAGTCTTACCATTTCCCTGGCGCCATACTAAACTATACGGCCAATCGGGATATTGATGCTGAACATGTGAAAATATGTAATGTGGAAACGCCAAGTGCGCCGAATGATGTCAATAAAAAATATGTTGATGATATCATGCGAAAGTTCAGAGTCGACTTGTACGCTGTCATCGACTCCATTATAGCCTTGGATGTTCGAGTGACGAAATACATGACAGATTCTTTGAAGATCCGTAAAATCTCGAAAAAGAATAATGACGTTTGAATGGCTAACAGATGGTGATGGACATTAGTAGGTTAACAGATGGCGCTGATATTCCTACCAGAACGGAGAGTGACAGGTGGCATCAAGCAACTGACAGATGATGCTGATGTTCCTCCAGAACCAAGAGCGTCAGGCGTCATTAGCAGAGTGACAGATGACACCTCACCAGCAGTTTGGCTGTCATCACTACCACCGACAGATGGCGATGATGTTCCTTCACAAGGATGAGTGGGCAGATGACACTCCGCCCACAGTTTGGGTATCATTACCACCGGCAGATGGCGCTGATGTTGCTCCAGAAGAACGACAAGTGAAAGATGACATGAGCAGCAAAATGACCACAGATGCCATAAACATAGACTCACAGAATGAACTAAGTGTATTGTTTATGCCATGTAGACACTTGGTGTGCTGCTCACAGTGCGCCATCAGGTGCGATACATGCGTAGTTTGTAGATCGTCCATCAATACTTTTATGAAAATATAAATATCTTAGAATATTTGTGATTTAAATTTTGTGACTCGAAAATACCCTTCCCCATATGTTTTGCTTCAAAAACATACCAATTTTTATGCAAAAAAGTGTCACATTTTTTATTGAATAATGCATCATATTTTGCTTAAAAAAACATGCTCATTTGTGATGCAAAAAAGCAGCACATATTTAATTGAGTCATTCTTCCAATTTTCGTGCAAAAACGTGTATTTTTTATGCAAAAAAGTGGCACTTTTTTCGATAAAAAAAACACCCAAAATTTACATGGTGGAAGGATTTCAGTGAAGCATTTTCAGTGAATTTTGAGTCACTCAGCATTCACTCAGCTTTCACTCAGCTTTCACTCAGCTTTCACTCAGTTTTTTCCACCATGTGAATTTTCAGTCATTTTTTTTATCAAAAAAATGGCCATTTTCCCATAAGAATACATGTATTTTTGAATGAAAAAAAGTGACACCTTTATTGACATGGTGGTAAAAGCTGAGTGAAGCATTTTCAGTGAAAGCTGAGTGACTGAGTGGATACTCAGCTTTCACTCAGCTTTTTCCACCATGTCAATAAAAGTGTTACTTTTTAGGGCAAAAAACAGTCACTTTTTTGCATAAAAAAAAGTTACAGTTTTTGCTTAAAAAAGTGACCGTTTTTGCATGAAAAAAGTGACAGTATTTGCATATAAAAATTACACTTTTTTAAATAAAAAAGTGGTACCTTTTTACCTCAAAAAAGAGGCACTTTCTTACACAAAAATTTTTAATTTTTTTAATGAAACTGGTAGATGGACCGATTAGAGTGATATCCATACAGAACGATAGATGACACTGATGTTTCCAAAAAGAAACATATCTTTACCTCAAATAAGGTACTTCTTCTTCCCCACAAGGGTATTTTTTACTCTAGAAAGCGGTAAATTTCTTGTCAAAAATGTTACAATTTCGGACAGAAAACGATGGTATTAAATGGTGAATTTTTGGGAACTGATGGATAATGGTTGCATAGGGAAAATAGGGCAAAATACTCTTAAATATTGTTAGCATAGTTGTTTTATTCAGCATATAATGTTAACTAATTACATGTATATATATTGTCATGAAAATAGAATATAAGAGTAGTAGATAGAAATTTAAAAATATTGGACTCAATAGAAATAAAAATAATATTTCATAGAACAACCCTGACTGATACTTTTTCAAAATAATATAACATCTGCCAGTTCAAAATGTCACAATTTTAATTGAAAAAATCCTTCAGAAACCTTGCAAAATAAAGAGTTATTCTCAAATCATAAGATTACGAGCCAAGTAAACGGAACACTCTGAACTCATCCAAGAAAGCTAACTTTTCTTCAAAGAAAATAATTTCAGCCACATAAAACCATAAGCTTAGTTATCAACAAAGTAAAACAGATTCAAAAGAATAGGAAAACATTAGAAAAAGATTATTTCCAGTTGAAAATAAAATATTATTAGATGAAATTTATAACATCTTGTATATGAAACTGTCACACAGCCAATCACAGGTAGAGTTTAGAAAAAGAACAAGGAAACATAAAGTCAAGAAAAAGGTCATATCAGCAACTAAAGAGGAAATAAATATGTATAAAAATGTAAAAACTCAATTAAATTTTAGTAGAAATAAAATACAAATGTACCATATAGAAATAATTTTAAATAGGTTAATTAATTATAAGAAATCAATAAAAATCAGTGACTGACAACCATGAGTGATTGAGAGTGTTTGTGAAAATCGAAAAATAACGGGCCTGGTAACGGAAAAAAGTGAGGAGAGTTATCAACAAGAAAAAAAGCGGAGGTCGATTTTGGAGAAAGCAGAGAAAAATTACATCAAAATTCCAATTAAATGAAGAATTACATCTAAATCTCCACAGAAACACTTAATATACCAAATTAGGAAGTACTGAAACTGAAAACAACTTACCTTGACAAACGTTTGGTAAGAAATCCAAACTGCAAGCCAAATACGAGAAGCTGGAATCTACCAGAACCAGAAAGGTATTTGATCCTTATATAAATTCAAAATTCAACAAGCAATCCAGTGCACGAGTTTGAACTTTCCTTTTTTTCCGAACTTTTCTTCATAACCAGTTAGATCACCAAGACAATTTCCGCGTATCAGTGCACATAAACTATTCCTTTTGAGAACTTTATTAGTCTTATTTTATCAATTATTTTCATTTCAACACACGAACTCTTCTGTTTACTTGTAATTTAAGGTTAAAGATATTTCCTTTGAGGAACCATATGAATGGCAAGTGTCTATTAAAACGGTGACGGTGCCGTTCCTCTAATGTTTGAAATTTACATGACTTTGCCAAGTTCACATATTTAGCAAGTAAGGTAGTTTTCGTAGGGACAGGTAGAATAAGAATTTAAGAAATCTACTGACAATAATTATGAGAGTTATTACATTTAAAAAAAAATAAAATTTGACTATTGAGAATAAAATGAACAATATTTGAGTTGAATTCATATCTTTCTTTATTTCCAAGGTAAATTACATATTATTATTATGTATCATTCTTGACATCCTTCTCCTGAATTCTACCTTGAGATTGAGAGTTTCTCATGTGGCGTACCAAAAGAGCAGCTGGAGCACCTGAAAAGAAAGAGAAAGGTAATATCTAAAAGCAAAGAGTAAGTATTTGTAAGGGCGTTCTGAAATATTATTCGAATACAATACTTTATTTACAGTCTACAAACCACTGATTATAAATATGAATAAAAGGGAACAAATTTCTAACTACTACTATTGCTACTATCAATCAAACTACTTTCACTAAAGAAAAACTATAAAACAAAAATTCGAATTCAATACAATTATTTTTCTACGAATTCTACAACTACTAAAAATCACCAATAATAATACAGTTTATTATTATCAACAATCACTAATACTATCACTAATATTATTAATATATTCAAACTATTATTATTTTTTATTGTAATTATTGATAACCAATTCATCATAATAAATGTCACCTCAGCTTAGGGCACTCTAGAATTCTTCACACACATTCATTTTCATAACAATATATATATATACTTAACATAATATGGTGGATATAGACGTCCCACCTGGAGCACAGTTTCTATTTAATTTTCACACATATTCTGTAAAAAATTCATCATCATGCGGGTTCTGAACAAATCAATATTTTTCATTCAATAGGGTGATGTAGGTTTCTAGTTTGTATGCATTTCAGCCTGTTTTTGACACTCAATAGTATGACTCATAAGTTTTCCGTTGCTCGTGAAGTATTTTGAACATCCATCACAAAAATATACTTTATGCCTGTTTCTACTTATTTGTGTACTGAGCAGTTGGGATAAACATTTGATGAAGCAGTAGTGGTATCGAATTTTGGTATCATCAACTGTCTCTAGCGGTCCTCTATAACCCTTCATGATGATATTCATTCTGAATTAAAAGTAAATTAACATGTCGGTTCAATCTCCGTTTGGTGAGTCGACTCGAAACAGTTACGAGAAATGCCTCTTTGTCCGCCTGCGGCTGAGTTAATGTTGTTCCAGGTGTTCAAATTTGGTAATTTGCTTCAATTTCATCGAAAATTGAATACCGTCCAAATTTAAGATTTGTGAGTAATGTGGATATGATTTTGTCCTGTCAGTATGCTTTCGTGCTGGATGCAGAGCTGAAACAACTGCCCAAGCAAAGCACGCTTCATCATTATTTTTTATATTAATGCACACTTGCTTTCTGGCAATGGACTTTGGAAGCTCCATGAAAGATGAACCGTTCTAAATGTTATATTCACTAATATATACTTCCAAACAAACAATGTTTTTAAGTGTGGAATCTCTTTTCTGTTCCAATGATTTCGACAATTTATATCGAATATGGTCAATGACGTTCTCTTGGAACCACCCTTTCAAGTTTTTACCCCTGTCAATGATATTGTTTTTAGTACTGAAATATTCTATATCATTATATTCCATATTCAAGCTATCTTTGACAAATTCAGCATAAAATTTATTATTGACCTCAATCATTGGATGTTTTTTCAGTAATTTCTTCATTCTGCGTTTGGATAAGGTATAAGCGTCTTGAAAAGATTGTCCAATATTCAAATGTGTCAAATTCATTATTATTATTCCTGTACGCAGACCTGACGAAAATGCGGATTTCATATCTTCCCACTTCACTCGTGATGATAACTTTGATGTTGCCCCTCCTCCAACCACTCCTGCATTTTTAATTGAATTTCTTACAATTTTCAAATTTCCCGCCAAAGTTTGAAGTCTGCGTAAAGCCCCTATTGACTGCTCTTCGTTGATTGATGATATAGCTTTATTTAGCATACGAGCAGTTATTTTACAATGTGCCAACCAAATATTGCTTTTTCTCTTTGAGATGTCCATTTTGAGAATTGACACCGCTTCTTCCAAATTTTTGATTATGTTTACGCATACAGTAGATAAAACATCATCGAATTTTAATTTGCTTCTGATGAGTTTCATAGCTCTACACAAATTTGCAGGCATATTTTCACTCAAAGAATCAAGTTGCTTGAATTCCAATTGTTTCAAACTTTCGTTAATTTCCCTACATAGTTCAACCATGTCTGCATAAATAGTAGTGATGTCTTCAGAACTCATATTTGTTCACTGAATGAAGAAACTGATACAGAATGTGTGTGAAAAATGAAAATCGAAACTTACCCTTCCGATGGTAGACAGCTGGCTTGGATTCAGTAAGCTACTCTTCTATTGTTTCGATAGAAAGGTATAATATGCTGCGGGCCTGGTATGCTCTGAGCGTGGTTTCGATTCAACTTCACCAAATTTCATCTCCCGTTTCCAAGTATTGAATGTACAACGTCTGAGGTGGTAGATCATCTGTCACAGCTCATTTTCAGCAAATAATAACTAATCCAGTCATATTTCAAGCTGTCGTATAAACACAACTGGGTATATTATTGCGACAAAAGCGTAGCGCCATCTAGTATGAATCTTTCGAACTGAAAATGTACTATCGATCAAGTTTGAAACCCGCCTGTAAATTCGAATGAGTATAATGTTGTTGAAGATTCGTAGCACCACCCACTGTGAACGTTTCGAAGTCCATGTCGCTACGAGACCATTTTTGCCTATTTGAATTAACATGGACTTCACTCAAAAATATTCCAAGTCATCTCGATACTGTGTTCGCTCGAAGTTATTTGGCTCTTCGACAGAGGACTCGTTTACGAACTCGATTACTTCCCTGAAATACTCCAAGTCCAGTACCGCATTATTTTTTATGCGGACCACGTCGCTACGAGACCATCGTTGCCTATTTGAATTAACATGGACTTCACTCAAAAATATTCCAAGTCATCTCGATACTGTGTTCGCTCGAAGTTATTCTCTTTTTTTTAAAAAAGGAAATCTTGTTCACGAACTCGATTACTTCCCTGAAATACTCCAAGTCCAGTACCGCATTATTTTTTATGCGGACTTCGTCGCTACGAGACCATCGTTGCCTATTTGAATTAACATGGGCTTCACTCAAAAATAGTCCAAGTCATCTCGATACTGTGTTCGCTCGAAGTTATTTGGCTCTTCGACAGAGGACTCGTTTTACGGACTCGATTACTTCCCTGAAATACTCCAAGTCCAGTACTGCATTATTTTTTATGCGGACCACGTCTCTACGAGACCATCGTTGCCTATTTGAATTAACATGGACTTTACTCAAAAATATTCCAAGTCATCGAGATACTGTGTTCGCTAGAAGTTATTCTCTTTTTTTTAAACGGAAATCTTGTTCACGAATTCGATTACTTCCCTGAAATACTCCAAGTCCAGTACCGCATTATTTTTTATGCAGACCACGTCGCTACGAGACCATCGTTGCCTATTTGAATTAATATGGACTTCACTCAAAATATTCCAGTCATCTCGATACTGTGTTCGCTCGAAGTTATTCTCTTTTTTTATAAAAAAAAACGGAAATCTTGTTCACGAACTCAATTAAATTTAAAAAAAGCATGAATTTTACTCAAAATTGTATGGTGATTTCCCAAAGGTCTTTCCACGCCATCTCTCACTCATGTCTGTTTCAACTATTCAGTATTCAACTTTGTATGAATTCGCAAAAGCAATCGACAAGTGGCAATTATTACCTTGATGTTAGTTTAGCTTTTACCTAATAGGTGCTGCTGCTGTATAATCCTCCAATCCAGGTATGACGTGATCAGAATCTAATTTCCAGAACATTCCGAGCTATTCGATTTCAAACTCTATTCAAATGATGAATGCAAAGCGAGATAGACATAAAATCCAATGGTATAAAGTGAGGTGATATACAGAGCTAGAATCGAGTGCTTTGGTCTCAAAATCCGATTGGTTTTGTTTATTCAGGTGTTCGATTGCATCATCATATGATCGAGAATTCTTTGGAACGCAAATATGGTAATGGTATGGTAAATTTCTGTACTAAATTTATTCACAAACACTTAAGGAATTCGCTACATATTTCAACTTCCAGTTTTTGCAAACAAATTCTCTGAATACGAAATTCTCTTAAAAATCATCGATATTGGCGTATTGAGGAAATAGCAATGACAAATATGTATGAACTCGAGCATTCAAAACGTTCCAGCCACTGGGATTATTTGTTGTGTCAGCAATACCTACCTGCTTGAAATCGTTGACCATGCATAGATATGAATATCGAGATGGTAAATAAACTCAAATTATATGCGAATAAATACTTGAAGTTTGTTTGATTCTTTGGCAAAAATTCATAGTATTTTGATAATAAAATATATATACCGTGGTACCTATATGAATGAAATGTCTGAAAGTTCGATTATTACCTACCGAGCTCTCATGAAGCGATTTGATGCGTTTTATACAGGGTGTACTCACGAAAACTGACGGATTTCAATATATCAATTATTCGAATATGCTAATATAGGTAAACAACTGACAGTCGAAATAAACACTCGTGAGAAACATGCATTCTCTCAAACACTTGGGCTTGGATTTTAGATTTTTCGCACCCGCCAAAAAATTTCCGGGTATTTCGCTAAATAATCGTATCACATGGGTGTGGTGGAGGTAGGACGACCATACGTTGCTTTTTACGACTTAACAAACATGTCTTCGCCACCCGCTGAGTAAAGTCGAAAACGAAACTTGCCAAGAAACTGACTGGTTTTAGCTGCAACCGTCAGCATCTCAAGTGGTGGAAGAGGTGACCCCTCGCACGATGCCTGCAGTGCCCCGAGTACCGACGACGACGTCAAGATGCCTTACAGACGCCTACTATGGATTTATGTTTTTTGTATCTTTAGCACTCATATGCCAACTGGGCGAATCATTGTACAAGCTGTTACAACCAATTCGACAAAGATACATATTCAACAATTCGAACAAAGATGGTGAATATTACCATGGCACTGAAGTATAATAAACGTATTTTTCTCGAACTGACGTTATTCATTTCAATAAATGCGAACAAACAAAGACAGACATACAATGCCATGGATTAGAGTGAGACACTCAAAATGCCTTGAATCGATTAATTTGGCTTCAAACTAAACTCTCTCATCTCTGCTGACTCATCATTTTCCTGGAAAAACAACATCTGAGACAGTAAACAAGTCCAGGGCCAAATCGTGTTTCTTGGAATTTCATTGGAGAGAGAGTAAACACCAGATGTGGCTTATCGCTGTTTACGACTACAGCGCGCGGAGACTTATCAGTCTTGGCCGTGATGGTCATGATGGTAGAGCGCTTGTCTCTCAACCTAAGGGTCATGGGTTCGATTCCCAGCATGGTCATCGGTCTCGTGCATGGCATCACACGTTAAAAGGTAAGGGCTGCGTCTTTCCTAGCTCGGACAAGTCTTTCGAAGACTTTTGAGGGTTGTACTCTTAAGGGTGTGCAGCTGGTTGACGGAAATAACAATTTTAACAATTTTTTTTTTTTAACATTCGAGAGAGAATGAAATAATAATAAGTCCTTCATAATTTTCTGTTGTGTGTGTGTTCTAAGACAGTAGACATTTTTCATAATTAATTTTTTCGTTTTGTCAATTAAGGCGGCGGTAATTTTTTTTTCTCTTCCAGCCAATTGCTCTCAAAGAATCACGTGACGTTTTTTTCTCTTCCAGCCAATTGAATTGACTCATACTTTCATTACTAAAACGTCTGCTGTATTCCATTTTTGTTACTTTTGTTATTTTGCTCAACTCCATATCGCAAAAGACTAGACTGATCGGATATATCATTATCAACAATAGAGCATGTTGTTTCTTCATATAGATTAGTGAATATTTGATCAATTGTGGTGGCACTACTAGCGGTAACTCGTATAGGCCACGATACGGTATATTTCAGGTAAAAACACTCTAAAACATCACAAATTTTGTTAAAAGACGGACTAAACTTATCGTAATAATCTGCATTGAAATCACAACTCAAAAAGATATTGATCCGATTTAAAAATTTCATTTGAAACGTCATGAACAGGGTCTAAAAAATCATTCAAATTGCCCAATGGAGATCGAAAGCAATACAATATTATGGTTTTTCCTATACTTAAATTACAAGAAATGCCACAAATTTCTATTTCTTGTTCAGCGCGATATTTTGTAAGATCAATACAATATGCGTCTATATAATTTTTTACGAGAATTGCGACGCCTCCCATTTTTTCCTCCACTTTTCCTACAGTAACTACTCTTCAATATAAAATTGTTGAAATGAAAACTGTCTTCTGAGTTTTCTTTAAACCCAGTTTCTGTCAAACAAATAAAACTTACATCTTATTATGGTTAATACTTCGTACATTCAGTACTACAATATCAGGGTTGAATATTAAATTTCTACCGTTTGCTTTTTCCTGTGTTATAAAAAACGACTCATTACCGCCCCGTAATGCCAAATTTTAGGATTCATAGCATTTTTAAAGTTTTCCGTCAATATATTTACTTTGAATGACAAATAAATTGTTGGGAAATTTGATTGTATCACTTCACATGTTACTTCAGGAAAATGTACTTTCATCAAATTGGTGAGGGAAACTATGGTTGTCTGTTTTTCAATTCTTGTGTTACTGTTGACGTTGTTTAGCTAAAGTAAGGGCATGACTAACTTGCTAATTATTTAACAATAATTATGTTAATGAAGTAATACAAGATTGTGCAAGAATAAGAGCATATATTATTTTTGGCGATTCTACAACTGACTTGACACTTGACGTGACACAACCCGCCACCAGCACAGAACATCAGAATAACAGAATGAGTCAAATCTCTACACTCCACCTCGATTTGAACTTTCTACATATTTTGTAAAACAAAAAATCGCTGTATCAAAGAAAAATAATTACACAATTTTAGCCTTTTCTCTTAGTTTGACAAATATTTCTTTACTTAAGGATTTTGTTAGAAAATCAGCAAAATTTTCATCGGTTGGCATGTATTCAACAGATATGGCTTTACTGGTTACTAAGTCCTTCAAATAATGACTTCTTATGTCTATATGCTTGGCCCTTTTAGAATTTTCGTTACTTTTTGACAACAAAATTGAACTTTCATTATCACAATGAAGTACTGGGCGAGTGTTAATTCCAAATCATTTAAAATTCTTTTTAGATTAATCAAATCCTGAGAAGAAGTAGCTGCTGCCACATACTTTGCTTCAGCAGTAGATAAAGCAACACCGTTTTGTTTCTTTGAAAACCATGATACTGGATTATCACCATGTAAGATCAAGCATCCATTTACGCTTTTTCGGTTGATTTTATCCGATGCCCAATCTGAGTCTGAAAATGCTTTCAGTGAATAGCCATCAACATCATCTTTACTTTTCACATATGTGAGTTCCTTGTTTTTGGTTGCTTGTAATATCTCAGTATTCTTTTCCCTGCATTCCAAGTCTCACTAGTAGGTTTGTCTAGAAATCTACTTAAGTAGGAAACTGAAAAAGTTATATCCGGTCTGGATGTTACAGATAAATACATTAATCCTCCTAGCTATTAACTGTCTGTAAGGTACTTTTATTATTTCGCTATTTTCGTCATACTGAAAACCTTTTTCCATTGGAGTACATTTTTCTTTACATTGCTGCATGTTATACTGTTCTAGTAACTTTTCTATAAATTTTGTCTGGTTAATATGTATTTCATTTTTGTTTCTATTAATTGTCATACCTAAAATTTCTTCACATCTCCTAAATCTTTAGCTTGGAAATATTCTTTTAATGTACAATTTTCTCGACGTTTTCTTTATTTCCTACTACTAGCATATCGTACACATAAATTAGAATCCACAAACCATCACTGCAGCATAGACAACAATCATATCTAGATCTGTTGAACTATTTTCTTCTGCAAAGCTGCTAAACGTGTCGTTTAAAACTTTTGGTGATTCCTTGAGACCATACAATGCTCGATTGAGTCTATATATATTTCATTATCTAATTCACCATTTAAAAATGCTGTGGGAATGTCCAGCTGTCTTATGTTCCATTCTTGCTGTAAAGCTAATGAAAGTAAAATTCTTATAGTTGATATTCTGGCTGCAGGAGCATATACTGGTTCGAACTGATTCTCCTCCTTTATTTGGAATCCTTCAGCTACAATACACCATTTTAGTGCTGACGTCACACATTCAAGAAGATGAAGGATAGGTCTTTCCTAGGTCATACAAATCTCTCAAAGACTTCTCAGTGTTGCTTGAGAGTGTGAGTGTTGCTTGGAGCTTATCTGGAATATCTTCTGAATTAAGTATATTTTCACAAACTTTCTGTCAACACCAGTAAAACACATCATATTATTGTCTGATTGATGATCAGCTCTGAGATCATACAAACGAAATTGTTTCAAACAGATTTGTCTGTAAATTCATCTAATTTAGTGGGAAGTGGTTCCGTGTTACTGCCATACTCCTGAATCTGTTCCTGGACCGAAAGTAAACTGGCTACATCCAATAAAAAGCACTGAACCAATAAACCATCTCCAGATCCTGTAACTTCTGCACTATCAACAGCGTCTAACCTTGTAAAGTATTGAAATCATTAAACAATTACAGTTAGAAAATCCTGTTACCATTTTCTCCCAGGTCGGTTAACATTTCGTGGCCTTAATGAACTAGTTTCTGGAAGTTTTTGAGATGGAATGACCACTTTCTTCAATCGTTTAAATATTTTGCTTCTTGTGTCCAGAAAATAACTGGATAGATTTACGCCAATTATTATAAACAAAATATATCGTACTAAGTGTGAAATCTTCCAATTCAGTCTAATTCCCCATGCTTTAGCAAATTTCTGGCACTAATGCATGGACACATTTGAAGATAAATAATTCATGCACTGCGGCACTGAACAACGTTTCTTTGACTTATTAGTCCTATCAAAGCTATGCTTTCTGCATTAGATCAATAATCGAACCAAATATGAAAGGACAAAGAAATAATCAACAATTTATTAACGTTAGATCTTATGGCAGAATGTTTGTTTTCCCGGAGTTTGACGTACACATTTCAAAATGTAGATGTCGCTCACTCCGTGACGACCCCGAATTTCATTATTATTCTCTTCAACTATTTTATTATAATTTGTTTCATATTCATCAAATGTTACGTCTCTTGAATATATTATTTCATTATTTTCAAAATCCCAAAGCCTGTAACCACCACCAGTATATCCAATCATTATACATTTCTGAGCTTTTTTATCCAATTTACTTGTTCTTGGCATAACAACTGACCATGCACGACTCCCAAATACTTTCAGTTTAGATGAATCATTTTCTTGATACCATTCCATTGTAGGTGGGACACCGCCATTTGCATTTGTTGGAGATCTGTTTAATTCATATGCTGAGCACAAAATTGTTTCTCCCCAAAGCTCCTTAGGCAAGTTTGTTGCTGCAAATTTTGTTCTTACCTTGTGCTATACCGTTCTGCTGCAGAGTATAAGGCAAGCTATATTCAATTTGAATTCCATATTTTTCACAAAAAAGCTTAAAAAAATTTAAATAAAACTCACCACCATTGTCGCATCTGATTTTTCGTGTTTTTAAACCATGCTGTGTTTTTATTAATTTAATCAATTCAATTAAATTTTGAGCAGCTTTATCTTTTGACTTTAATAATTTAAAATCATCGATCAGTACTTGAAAGTACTTAAAACCTTCAAAAGTAGGTATAACCACTGGACCAGCAATATCTGTGTGAATTAATTGACCTATTCTAGTAGTTTTCTTTTGTCTAGTATAAAAACTTTTTCTTGTGCTTTTGTCTTCAATACATTCAGTACATAGTTTATCACTATAGGGTAATTCTAACTGCTTTAGATCATACCAATTCAAATGTCCTAATATTTTATGCCAAATATCTGAAATATTACTGTCATTTGATGTGGTATTTTTAACACTGAGACAATTTTTACTTTTAAAATCTATGTTTATCAAGAATAAATCATTGGAAGTTTCACAATAAAATAAACAATTATTCAGAGTTACTTTTGCACACTTTTTACCTCTGTCATTTTCAAATGTTATTTTTTTTTCAGTAGCTGAGAAACAGATATTAAATTATGTGACATACCTTCAACTATTAGAGATTCTATTTTGATTTCTTTACCTTGACAAGTATCATATAATGTTCCTCTTTTATTAGCTGTTGGAATATCCCCACTCTTGGCAGTGCCAATATTTATTTTTGTTTTCAAGTCTTCTACAATTGTCATAAAGTCTTGCAATTGACTCATAACTAAATGTTCTGTTGCACCCAAGTCTAAAATGAAATTGTTTTTATTGCAAAGTGACAAAACACTGTCAAGAGCCACAAATGCTATTTGGTTTTCAGGTGCACTATTGACATGATGATCATTTCCTCTGCTCTGTCCTCTGCCTCTGTAATTTCCTCTTCCTCTGAAGTTTCCTATGCTTCTACACTTAGCAAATTTGTGGCCGTACTTTCCACATTTAAAACATGTATTCTGATTTGCTTTGAAGGCAACTTCATTACTACTGTTACTACTATTGCTGCTATTGCCACCTTTTGATTCAACTTTTAATTCTTCATCCAATAGCCTTGATTTGACAAAGTCCATAGTCCATGGTAACATTAGTATTTAGCGTTTCAATTGCAGTAATAACGTGTTCATAGTTTTCGCTGAGTGATAGTAATAGGTGACAAACCCTATCAGTCTTTTCGACTTTGGACCCTACACTTTCCAGTTCTCGTATTAGAGTATCCTCCAATTTATCATTTTTCTTGGTGAGTTACTTTTTCTTCAGTGTTGTAAACATACTTTTACGTTGAAAGACATCTAAAGCTTTCATCATTTGTTTTGCTGTAGCTGAAACGTTTACAATGTCTAAATGTTTATCTGATATATACTGGACTATAAAAGATTGCGGTCTTGCATCATTTTTCTTAAAGTTATCCTGTTCTTCATTTGAAGTGAAATTTGCTAGTTCTCTCTCTAACGTGTTTTCTATTTGCTTTTCTTCTAAGATTGCCCTCACTCTAAATTTCCAATTATTAAAATTCTCGGAATTCAATTGCGGGAATACCAAGTTGTTATTCCTTGTGATCTCAAATCTTGAATCTTCACAAGTTCAAGTAAAAGGTTAAAACGGGTCCATCTAAATCATCATAATGTATCCAATCATAACGTCAAAAATAGAAATCGTAAAGCATCATAATGCTACAGGATCATTCATGTTATATTCGAACTTTCAAAATAAACTTTTTAAAAAACACAATTACTTTCAATAACTTTATTAAAATAAAAACACAACTACTTGGTTGAAACTTCTAAATCAACTATCGCAAGGTGACCCGATAAAGGAACTGCATAGATTGAGGCATAATTACAATATAACAACTCCCGTTTTCAAAGAAAAGTTGGTGCTTTGCAGCAACTTTTATCAAACAATAGATTTGTTAAAATTTGAGGTCAATTGGATGTCCTCTTCGATGGGTTCTTCTAATCGGACACTTGGTCTTCTTCTAGGGATAAATCTTGTAAGGGTTCTCAAGGCTGTTCTTGGTGGTCTCGGTGGTTGATCGTCGGTTGACGAAGAAATTCCCATTCTGATTGATTTCCTGCGGCGACATTTAGTATAAGAAACCAAAGACGATGAGGGTGATTGTGAAATACGTAAACCACGAAATATTTTTAAGCGGCTTCAGTTCAGGGAGCTTCGATTTCTCCGGTAGGTGATCACAACACTGGTTTGGGATTTGAACTGTGTAGTGTGATCGTAGCCTTAGAGTGACAACAGTGCTTGTGAAAAGACAATGGTGTTCTGTGAGGAATAACAGATGAGGGGGACAGACAAGGCAATGGCGCGACCCAGATAGAGTTTTATAATGGCTCTTCTAATTATGTTTAAATTATACTACATAAGTCCTATATTGTAAATAGTGTAAATAAAAGTAAATCAGAACAACTAAGGAGTTTGAATAAAATACGACATGGCGCAGTCTGCAATGGATTTCTAACCACCATGCTTCAATATCAGTGAAGGTCATGCAGCCAACACATGGCCGAATTCAAACAAGCCTTTGAAATCTACATAAGTGCGGCAGGACTGGAAGCCGACGAGAAAAGAAAGTGCAATCTGCTTTTGTATTGTATGGGACAGGATGGAATCGATGTATACAATACATTTGAAATAAACTCCAAAGACGTGAACAAATTCGAAGCACTAATTGACAAATTCGACGCATATTTTCTGCCGAAAATTAATGTTACATTCGAGAGACATAAATTCTTCACAAGAAACCAACTTCCAGGCGAGAAATTTGACACTTATGTGACAGAGCTCAAGTCACTGTCAGCAACATGTGAATTCGATAAATTGAAAGACTCGCTTATCAAGGACAGAGTAGTATGTGGAATTGAAAATAATCAACTCAGAGAGAAATTACTTGTGAACCGAAATTAAATCTAAACAAATGCATTGATATATGCATGTCCTCAGAATCTACAAAATCACAATTGAAAAACCTTACCAATGAAATGGCCCAGGTAAATAAAGTTACAAAGTTATGTGAGAAGAAACAAATGTACAAAGGAAAAACTGAAATGCCCAAATCAACCCAGGTTTCCGCTAGAAAGCAAGGGGATCGAAGCAAATACATAGTCAAGTGTACCAGATGCGGAAAATCACAGTATTTGAACGAATGTCCAGCTTATGGGGCAGAATGCTTCAAATGTAAGATCAAAAACCATTTTTCAAAGATTTGCCGAAACAAACAAATAAAGGAGGTTCATGGTCAAACTGAAGCAGAAGAAGAATTGTTCATTGGTTCAGTCGAATTGAGGGAAGAGATACAAGAGGATTTCGACAACTTTACCCAATGTGTTCTTGAAATTCAAACAAGATACTGGAGCACAAGCGAGTATTATCCCAAAACATTCATTTGATAAAATTCCTGATCACTTGCGCATACTGGAAAACTCTGATGTTAAGTTATTGAACTAGAATGGGTCCAGAATAAAAAATTTAGGCAGGTGCAATTCAAACTGTAGAGTTAAAAATAAGACACAAAAGCAGAATCTCAATTTTGAAATAGTTGAAACTGATAACAATTCTCCAGCAATTTTAGGGTTATTTGCATGTCAGAAACCCAATTCAATTAAAAGGCTGGATGAAATAAATTCAAAAAATTTACAAGAAGACTTCAAAGATGTGTTTGAAGAGGTGGGATCAATTAAAAATGTGGAACATAAAATCATAATTAAAGAAAACTCTGTTCTTGTAACATTTAATGTTAGGAAAATACCACATTCTATCAAATATGATCTGATGCAAGAATTGGATAATTTAGAAAAAATGGACATCATTGAAAAAATCGATGAACCCACAGATTGGTATAATCCATTGGTAGTTGTCAGAAAGCCATCAGGACATATTCGTGTTTGTCTCGATCCAAAAGAATTAAATAAAGTAATTAAAAGGGAATTTTTTCAAATGCCCACAGTGGAAGACTTGCTAGCCAAATTGGCAGGGGCCACTGTATTCTCTATTTTAGATGCGAACATGGGCTTCTATCAAATACCATTCGACCATAAAAGTAGTAGGCTCTGCACCTTTGCTAGTCCATTTGGCAGGTATATTTTCAAAAGGCTACCGTTTGGGATCAGTAGCATACCAGAAATTTTTATAAACATTTCAAACAAATTTTTGAGAATATACCAGGAACTTAAGTTATGTAGATGATCTTCTTGTGTTTTGCAAAACCCAAGAAGAGCATGATTTGAATTTAAGAAAGGTTCTTGAAAAGGCCAGAGAAGCCAATGTAAAATTTAATAAGACTGAATGTCAATTCAACTTGAAAGAGGTTAAATTTGTAGGGCATTTAATAACTGGCTCAGGAGTAAAAGTTGACCAAGATAAAATTAAGAGTATTTGGAATGTACCTCTACCAACCTGTAAAAAAGACATTGAAAATTTCTTTGGGCTTGTAACTTACGTTTCAAAATTTGTCCAAGGTCTGTCTGAGAAAACTACAAAACTGAGGGAACTTCTGAATAAGAACAATGTATTTCAATGGGATGAAAACCACACAAAGGCTTTTAACAATATTAAGAAAGCTTTGTGTACAACCCCTGTTCTCAGATATTTTGACCCTAATAAACCCATTAGTCTGTGGATGCGTCCCAAAATGGACTAGGTGCGGTCCTTTTGCAAGAAGGCCTACCTGTAATTTATAGCTCGAGGGCTTTAACAGAAACTGAAAATGGTTACGCTCAGATTGAGAAAGAGATGGCCGCTGTAGTTTTCGGCTGCACAAGGTTTCATCAATATATTTTTGGAAAAAAAATCATTGTTGAGAATGATCACAAGCCACTAATGTCAATTTATAAAAAACCATTAATAAATGCGCCTCTTAGACTACAAAGAATGTTGATAAAATTGCAAATGTATGATATTGAAATCACCTATAAAAAAGGTACTGAACTTATTTTAGCTGTCTATCTGTCTAGAAATTACATAACTCAAATTATTGAAACAGATAAATTAACACTAGATGAAATTGAAGCTCAAGTAAACCTAATTGAAAGAACTCTTCCAGTGTCAAAAGAAAAATTAAAAAAATTCCAAAAAGAGACATTAAACGATGAAGAATTAGTTGAACTGTTGAAATTAGTAAGACAGGGATGGCCAGAAAGTAAACAAAACTTATCAGCAGAGTTACAAGAATATTGGAACTACAGGAAAGAAATAATAAGTATAAATGATGTGCTTTTCAAAGGCCATAAAGTCATTGTTCCTCTCTCATTGAGAAGAAAAATGCTCGATTTAATTCATTTTAATCATCTAGGTGTGGTAAAATGTCAGCTCAGAGCAATGGAGTGTCTGTTTTGGCCCAACATTAATTCGGACATCGAAAAACTTGTGAGCAATTGTGCCATATGTTTAAACTTCAGGAGTTCAAACCCAAGCGAACCACTGATTCCTTCTGAAATTCCGATTGATGTGTGAGAATGTGTTGGTACTGATGTGTACCAATTTCAAGGAAAAAAATTTCTATTAGTAATAGACTATTTTTCATATTTTATTGAAACAAGACCTTTAGAAAAATTAGACAGTTTTCATACAGTTCATGGGCCGCGGTGGTGTGCGGGTTGAGTCCTCGCCTCATAAGCCAGAGAGCGTGAGTTCGAATCTCAGTTTTGCCACCGGTCTCGTGCATGGCATCACACGTATTAAAAGGTAAGGGCTACGTCTTCCCCTAGCTCGCACAAGTCTCCGACTTTTGAGGGTTGCACGTAGGGGTGCAACCGGTTGACGGATATAACAATTTTAACAATTTTTTTTTTAAAGCATTAAAATCAATATTTGCCACCCATGGAATCCCATAAAAAATTCGTTCAGATAATGGAACTAGCTTCAGTTCAGAGTATTTCAAAAACTTTGTCGATGCGTGGGGCATTGAAGTCCTACATTTCCCCAATCAAACGGAATGGTTGAGCGTGCAATTCAGTCTTTCAAGAACATAATGAAAAAAGCTGAATTTGACAACAAAGATCCATATTTGTGTCTATTAGAATATCGAACAACCCCTATAGATTTCCATATAGCTTCGCTAGCCAAATTACTATTCAATAGGGAAGTGAACAGTTTACTTCCAAAATTTTAATTGTTTGGTAAAAAGGAAGGAAAAGAGGAAATTGCGGATTTCCTTAAAAGCAGACAAGACAAACAAAAAAGTTATTTCGATAAACACACTAGAAATCTGAAAGAATTTAATGTGGATGACAAAATGAGAGTTCAGAATTCTGACAGAACTTGGCAATCTGGTAAGATCTTGAACAAGTCACAAAAACCAAGAACTTATACTGTAAAACTAGATAGTGGAAGTGTATTTGAAAGGAATAGAAAGTTTCTCATCAAAGACTCTAACTAAAATAGGGCTCCACCCAAACTGACTTATGTTAATAAGTCCAAGGGTAGACCAAAACGTTCTATAAATAATCCCAAACATTTTGAGGAATATGTCTGTACTTAATGATACATGTAGATAGATAGAAATGTATAGATTAGAATTGTTGATACCTCTCCCAGCAAACAATTTCAGTCGGCATGATTCTGGCCCAGAATATATTGGCCAGATTATGCCAAAACGGCAAGATTCCTGTAGCCAGTGGAGGGCGAGTGAAAATAGGAGACACCGGCCATCATTAGGGCCAATGCTTGTACGCCAGTATAACAGTGCCTTTTGAATGACGGGCCCATGAAGGCAAAACTGTGGCAACCATTGAAGGCCTTGTAAACATATTGAATGTAACCTACTCAGAGGGTTAGTACTGGCCCACTGAGTTTTATGAAATGGATGATAAGGGTCAAATCCTGTATGCTTATATTGCGGTGCCTTTTGCATGACGAACCTAAAAGGCAAAACTGTGACAACCATTGATGGCCTTGTGAACAAATTCAATGTTACCTACTCAGAGGGTTAGTACTGGTCTACGAGTTTTATGAATAGGAATGTAGGCTTTTACGGCTACCGTCAATAGTTTGGTTGGTTTCTGGGATTTGACGTGGCATTCTTTAGCTAAAATCTCCAAACGTTTCAATTGCAACAGTTATCTTCAGTGGCATGGTCGGAATACTCTTCTTGACGTAGTATCACTGAAGATTACTGTTGCAGTTAAAACGTTTGAAGATTTTAACCAAAGAAGACCACGGCAAAACCCTGAAACCAATCAAAACATGGATGATAGAAGGAAAGTTTTCTGAGATGTACTCATTTTTATGACCTACCTAATTAGTAATAAAATAAACTTTCAATTCATAGAAATGTGGTTCGAAAAAATGATATTGGGAGGTAATTTTAGATTAAAATATATAATTTAATGAGATAAATATACCTAACATAATATACAAATAATTCTTTGGTAAAAAATATTTGAAAAAAATTAATTCTTGCAAACACTTTTTCAAAATAGTTTATGTAGGAGTATTAACTTTTTCTTCTACCGCCTTGGTTCTTCTTTTATTTCTCCCACTTTGTCTGTCTCAGCCAGACTTTAATTACGCCAGCAACATCAGCTTCTGTGGCATTCCTTGTCATTGGGTTTTTCCAAAGACATACTGAAAAGAAATAAACCAGTCAAATGAAATGAAACCTTAGTTATCACTATAATTCTCTATTAAGGTTTAAGTGTTGTTTTAGCATATGCCTATTTTTTTCCATTTTGAAGTATAGTTTCCCAGTTAGAGGAGAACATATTTTCAGCAATACATTCATAAAATAATAAAGAGAGTATTTTTGAGATCCCTTTCAAATAATGCTACGCACCAGCAAGCATTGTTTTTTCTAATATATATTTTCCTCCCCAATTTTTCAAAGGTCTTATTTTGAAAAATATGAAAGTCACTATTTAAACCTTATTTTCATGAAACATTTCAACTTTCTACGTCAGTCTTAGAAAAATTACTGTAACAAATAGATAGAATGACAAACTGGTGGATTTCACAAGAATTTTCATTTCAGATTTCTGTGGTACAAAACAAAAGGCCATGTAGCTCAGTGACTAACTTAAGATTAATCGTGCCCTAAAATCAGATGTGAGCGAGTTTGAACCTCGACTTCTGTACTGTGTTGTTGTTACGTCAATTCCATTCAATTTGACACATTTTTTAATATTTTCATTTATAACCTTGTACTTATAACTTCTGCAGTCATTCTTGAACATATTCGTACCTTTCCGTTAGAAAATTTTGCGGTATACGGTATATATAACCTCAAAAATATAGAACCGTTTATATAAATACAAATATTGACTCACCTTATTTCATCGGGGGCATTCAGCAATTTCGACATCTTTGAATATAAAACCTGAACTTGATACACAAATCTCTCACACTAATCACATCACAAAAACCACACGTTGCAAAACTTGCATGAGATACAAAGATACAATATATCATTTATTGAATTAACAAAAAATATTGGACAAATATGAAATTGATGTGTCAAATTCAAAAACCTGTCGACGACGGCATTGGCCTGAGTATTGAAGTATACGAATTCAATAATGTATCTCTCTTTGACTCGTGGTGCTTGTATCGCTCCATGTCATTTCAAACGTTTGAAAATTATTTCACAAGAACTCCTGTCGTAGCGGATTATGGGCCATTACTGGCTGAATTCCCAACATATTTCGAGCTGGAAGTAATCAGCCATTACTAGAATGGCGCTAGCAAAAGTTATTCCATTTAACTAGTATTGGGCCAATACTGGCATATTAACCGATGCAAGATTGCAAATTGGCCAGCATCGTTTTGATAATTTGCCGATAACATCTCGCCGTGGCCAGTACTTAGCCGGCATGTCCATTATTGGCCCGGATGGTGGCCAGAGATTATATGTTTGTTGGGCTCTGGCACAATATATTCGAACTAGTTCGAATGTTTACAGAATTGTCCATGATTAAATGTTTATTAGAAAAGCAGGGATGTGTAGTGTGATCGTAGCCTTAGAGTGATAAATGACAGATGAGGGGGACAGACAAGGCAATGGCGCGACCCAGAAAGAGTTTTATAATGGCTCCTCTAATTATGTTTAAATTATACTACGTAAGTCCTATATTGTAAATAGTGTAAATAAAAGTAAATCAGAACAACTAAGGAGTTTAAATAAAAAACTGCATGATTTTCATAGGTGATGTTTTTGAGTTCATCGACAAAGTGTTTCGAATAAACTCTGGTATTTCCTATGTAAGCATTGCATTCAGGCTGGAGTCTCAGGATAGAATTGGAGTCTATGATTTTGGTAATCACTTCTCTGTTAATACATTTGATCGTAACTGGTAGTGGATCAGATATAGAAATCAACCATACATTTTGGGAGATTTCTTGCACATTGTAGTCCTTCGCTTAAATCAATGTCAATTGACAGGATTCGGGAATTTTCAAAACTTGCTTAAGAAGTTGAGCTTTGCAAATGGCGTTATTGTCAATTGGGTACGGAAGCACTTCGAAACAAATTCTCACATCGCGTTGAATCACTTTACAATTGTCTAAATTTCGAAGGGAAATGTACAACATTGAATCATCATCACGCGCAATAAATTTTTAAAATGCTAATAAAATATGATGAAGTCCTGTTCGAATATCCAAAATCGGTATTGGATACAAGTGATAAAGGGTATATGTTTCGTTCTCCACTAGTGGAATTTTCAAAACAAATACTACTTTATGATCTGTTTGAAAAGCCTGTAATTCAATAAGTTCAAAATATTGAGCAATTTTTCCAAGATTTGTCGGTAAAGGCAATTCATTTTTACTGAGTGTTTGCGAGATTACCCGAAGGGCATAGACCAAATCTTTTGAAGTTATAATTGAATTGAATAATTTTTAAACGAGAGAAAGTGATCGCATTTGTAATGTCGTCGATGGCGTTTTCAAGAAACAAATAACTTTCCATGAGTGATTCACATATTTCGAGGGCATTCATAATATGCCAATGTATCTGACATGTCCATTAGTGTTGAATGTTTCATCATCAACCTGTAGTTTCTGAATAGTTGAGTTGAAACTCTTGATAACGGAGGTGGTGACCGAAATTTGATTTTTCAGAAGGTTTTCAATTTGATGTTCATCCTGGCTGATTTTATTTATGCAATCTGTGAAATATTCTCCATCAGATGCATCAAAATTTCCTGTGATGGCTTTCCAAAACGTGCCAACACCGTTATGAGGCCACGTTTGGCCCTTCTTTCAAAACTTCCAGTGTCTGCGAAGATTTCTCTATACTTTAATTGTAATGAATTTGATATTTAACTTAGGAGAATGATATGCGTTTTTATTTGTGCTTTGAATGATTTTACACTGGGTACGTCTTTTTCGAGAAAGTAGATCAAGCTTTCTAAAATTTTATCATTATTATCTAAAGCCACTTTAATAAATGATAAGTCCTTGTAGACCAAAAGGGTCCATTTTTCATTGGAGACTTTGAGGGTTCCTTCTTCGTGGAAGAAAACTCCTATTAAATTATTAACTTATTCAATAATGTTTTGGATATTGGCTGTAGATGTCAGCAGGAGTGCCCTGAAAGACATTAATCTTCGTGAAAGTTTATTTGAAATTTGAGACTCTTTCACATATACTTTATCTCCTACTTTATAATCGGGGACAGTATCGGACACTGATCGATCGAATCTATTTTTGCTTTCTCTTTCTCTCTGTCTGTCTTAGCTCTAGCAGTCTTGTAATAAAATGACATTTTATTATTTAAGTCCCTAACATATTTGGAAATGAGATCTTTTTGATTGTAGACCGTTTCTGCAGGTCTGCTAGCTTTATGTCCAAATACCAATTCTTGTGGGGTCAAACCGTGTGTCTCATTTTTGGTGTTACTGTAACATATGACAGCGTAGGGTAAGACATTTAGTGGATGTTCCTCGGGGTTTTCCGCTTTATGAGCACGCATCATTTCGACAAAGGTGGCGTGGAATCTTTCTATAGATTCATTGGACTGGGGGTGGTTAACACTGGAATTTGTTATTTTGATATCATATAGGGTACAAAGGTCTTTCATGATTTGACTAGTAAATTCTCTACCATAGTCGCAATGGATTCTCAAATGTTGGAAATAAAGGAGGAGGGTGTTAACAACTGACCTTGAGGTTTTATCCTCGAGTGCATAGGCTTGGATGAATTTTGTTAACTCTTCTCTTATTGTTAGTACATAATATTTAGTTGGAACTTCAAATATGTCAACATTAATACGCTCGAAACAAGTTTTTAGTGTTTCGGTAATGACAAGGGGTGTACTAAGGTTTTTTCGTAAAATTTTGACTTTTTGACAAATTTCGCATTTCTTAACGAAATTTTACAAGACCTTGCCAATTATATTTTTCTCTAACTCGTCTAACCGTTTCATTGATGTCACGGTGTAAGTTAGTTTTTCCTAGATGACATTGGTCTAAGATTATAGGAATTTGGTCTGCATCGGGGTTTGTTGTTATGTCTTGACATACTTTCAGTTTTGTCTTTATCTGCACATATGAATGAGAATATTTCCAAAATAGGTAGTTCTAGATTATTCTCAATTAAATACACTTCCTGTGGGTTGCATTCATCTTGGGACGAGTAAATCATGTAAAATAGTGTTTGTACTACCGTTGTAGGGTCGTAAGGGGGAATGATGAAGTATTTCCTATTCTTGACTGATTTACTAGCAAGTATATTAATTTTGTTGTGAGAAAAATCGGGATGTTCTTCGAAACAATCTTCGATAATTTCATAATGCAACGCGTCTAGTTTATTTTGCCAAAAACAAACTAACAATATTTTTGAGATGTTTATCGAGAAGTTGAGAATTATCGAATTGTACTTCATAATAGTCGATCAACGATTCAGTTTTATAAAGGTTCATGAAGGTATCGTATTCTTGTTGAATAGTTTCTATGGGAATCTCGTGTTTTGGTGTTCTTCTTGATTTTGGACTTGTTTTACTTCGGATTCGCTTTCAGTTTCATCAGGATTCTCCAGTTCTTTATTTTCGTCCGTCTTAGATGTGAGAATAGAGATTTTCTTCTGGAAATTCGCACATTCCTTAAAGTGGTTGACTTTAATACGGGATAGAGCATCGGCATTTTTATTTATTTTGCCAGGCTTGTAATCTATCATACTCTTCAAGTTTGAGTCGCCAACGTGCCAATCTACTTCCGGGGTCTTTTATTGAAAAGAGCCAGGTAAGAGGTCTATGATCGATAACTAATTTAAACTTCCTTTCAAAAGGGTACGGGCGGAAATGTTTTACTGCCCAAACAATAGCAAGAAGTTCTCTTTTAATTGTAGAGTACTTCGATTCGTCGTTACAGAGGGTTCTGGACGCATTTGCTATTGGGAGATCCTTGCCGATAGGCCCTTGTGACAATATGGCACCAATGGCAAAGGCACTTGCATCTGTGGTTAATAGGAATGGTTCCTCGAAGTTTGGGTAAATGAGAATTGGACTGGATGTAAGCGCGTTTCTCAATTCATCGAATGATCGTTTGCAATCTGTGTCAAAATTGAAAGGGGTGTCTTTTTGTAATAACCGTGTTAGGGGTTTTGATGTTTTGGAAAAATTATATATGAACCGTCGGTAGTAACCTGCCAAGCCTAAAAAGGATTTTATTTCTTTTTGTGTTCGTGGTTCAGGAAAGTTTTGAATGCATTCTATCTTTGGTGGGTTTGATCTCACTCCTTCCTGGGTGATTACATGTCCAAGATAGGCAACTTCCTTTCTCAGGAATTCGCACTTATCCGGCTGAATCTTTAAGTTTGCTTTTCGGAGTCTTTTGAACACTTCGGTGAGTCTCGCTATATGTTCATGGATAGTGGGGGAATAAACTATGATGTCATCCATGTAGACAAGACATCGTTCGTTTTGTATGCCCAGGAGAATGTTGTCCATTACTCGTTGTTGATGGAGCATTTTTCAATCCAAATGGCATACGAACAAATTCATAGTGGCCATTGTCTACAGAAAATGCTGTTTTTTGGACGTCTGTTGGTTGAATTTCAATCTGATGTGAAATCTCGACGCCAAATCGATCGTGGTAAAGTATTGGCACTTTCCAAGCTGATCTAAGAGGTCCGAAATATTTGGCAATGGATATTTATCGTCTACAGTCAACTCGTTCAGTTTTCTGTAGTCGATGACCACTCTCCACTTTTGCTTTCCCGAGGCGTCTAATTTTTTGGGTACAACCCAAACAGGTGACGACCAAGGTGAAATCGATGGCTGAATAATGCCCTGATTTAACATTTTGGAGATTTGAGTTTTTACTTTCTTTTTGTGGACCTGTCGGTACCTATAAGATTTAGTAAAAACTGGTCTAGCATCCTTTGTTTCGATACTATGTTTTATCTCGTTGTAAATATCTTCATACTGAAGACCCAAATCAGTTATCAACTGACCCTCTTCCTCATTTAAATGGTTTGTTCTCAGCTGATTTTCAATCTCTTGGATTCGATCTACCAGGAACGTGTTTTGGGGATGTGTTAGGTTGATATTTAAAATTGTTTCTTCGGATGGAAAGGGTTCTAATTTCATTTCCGAAAAATCGATCAATTTGGGTATAGCATTTGTATTTATAATTGAAGTATAGAATGTACCATTTTCGTCAATTTTTACCAAGGCGTTAGGAAGTCTAACTTTTTCTTTTTCGTCCGCTAACAGTATAGCGTCAGTGTTTTTGAGATCACAACTCAATTTGAAATTTCGTTCCATACGGGGTTCAGTTTTTATTTCGTTTGGTTTTTTAATATGATTGGAATCTAATTGTTTTTCTTCCGGAACTTTGAACAATGGAACCGTTTTGAAATTTGTTACCAATTGTTTGTTTTTTAAATCTATTATGCAGTTATAATGTTCTTAAAAGTCAGATCCAAGCAGACCATCAAAATCAATATCTAAATTATAAATGTAGACCTTGTGTGGGTCTTTTTGCTTAAATTCAATCAAGGTGGATTCATTGACAATTATTTTCTGATCAGTAATGCCTTGTATAGTGACATTTTCAGGGAATCTGTGGGGATATTTTTCACATGTTTTGGGTTTGAAAATTGATATGCCTGAGAATGAGAATTCTGAACGTATTCGAAGCGTCTTTGATATAGTAAAGGTTTTTCTAATTTACGGAGAACAGGGAACTCATATGAAACTCTGTTCTGGGAAGTTCAGGTCCGGATGGTAATCCTGAATGTTCAACGACTGGATTTGGCTTTAAATTTCTGATATGGGGTCGGCTGATTGGTTGCTGCTCGTCTGAAACTGATTCGGTGGGTGATTGGTAGTCGGAAGTGACAGAAAATCCTGGTATGTTGAATGGTCTTAGAGGGGCTGTGGTTGTTCCAGTGTGTCATTTTGGTAATATTGATTAATATCTGTATAGTAATCATACTTATACCCCCTAGGATATTAGTCATTAGTTTGAGGATAATCAGCAGTATCATTATCCTGATTATCATCAGTATGATGATCCTGGGTTTCGTATGTCATGAAGTGAGCTCTTTATTGGGTAAGGCGTTCCAAAAAGTTTGTATTTCGTTGTATTACTGATGGTCGATATTGATTTTGGTTGTTCTGGAATTGGGGTCTAGATTGGGGTTGAAACTGGGTTTTGTTCATTTGGGATTTGTTGTATTGTTGGTTGGGTTGAGAATTCTGTTGTCTCATGAAATTCTGATTTGGTTGGAAGCTCGGTTGTCTTGAAAAATTCTGATTAAAGTTTTGAGGAAAATTTTGGGGTTGCATTCTTTGTTGTCTCACTCGACATTCGGTGAAAATGTGACCTAGACGGCCGCACGAGTGGCAGGTTCTTTGGAATGCAGGTTGCTGATTTCTCCTTACTATTTGTTGGGGACGTGGTTGATTGGGTTTTTCGGAAAGTTGCATTTCTCTCCTAAGTCTGATATGGGCTTCAAGAAGGTCTGCATGGTAAGAATCGCGTATTATTTGACCTATCCGTGGTTCGAGTCCTGTTAAGAGTGTATTTAATGCCATAGTTTCTATGAGTCCACATTGTGCAGTTTTCTATTCTACAGTAAGACCAGATTATTGAATGCACGAATGCATTTTAGCTTTATGAACTTGTAGACGGTTCAAAAATGTCAAAGGAAATTCATTAGGTAATTGTTTAATTCGCTGCAGGTCGTGAATTAATGAAGTATGATCACGAGCATCGCCGAAATATAAAGTGAGTAAATGTCTAATTTCATGATAGGTTACAGGGTTCCTAGAACTTATCAGTTGTGCAGCTTTACCTCTGAGTTTGTTTTTTATGTGAATCACTAATAGAATTCGTTGTTGCACTGTGGCCATGCGATACGCACATTCACATGCATTTAAAAATGTATTCAAGAATATTTGGTCTCCTTCGAACTCAGGCACTAAAGAAAACACTTCGGATAATTTGTACGGTTCAATTGCTTCAGCTTCATTTTCAGCTTCAGTTCTAGGCTGGATATTTTCAGCCATATCGAAATGAATTTATTGAATACAGGTAAATCAAACTTTGAAATAGTCGAACAGTACGACTTATTCATGCAATACGGTAATTGGCTGTACAATTACCAATATTGTTTAACTGGGGATAATTAAGCAGTATGATTATTTATGATTATTTGTTAATTGTAAACAAAATATGACCGAGTTGTCTTACAATAGTATGATGCTCATTCCGATTCGTCTTGTTCTCGAAGTCGTCCAGCTAGGGGTTTCACCAGGTGTTCCTTCCGCTGCTCTTCGAGTGTTGACTCCTCTTGGGGTTTCGGTTCGTCTTCTGTTGAGGGATTAGGATCCGCCGCTACTACTTGGGGTGTTTCCGTGTTCTACCAACGTTTTTCAGATTCTACCGACTGCGCCAATTGTTATATTCGAACTTTCAAAATTAACTTTTTAAAAAACACAATTACTACAATAAAAACACAACTACTTGGTTGAAACTTCTTAATCAACTAACTATATTTGACCTCGCAGGGCCTATTTATATGTTCCTAGTAGCTTCATCAGCAGTAAACTTGAAGTTAACAAAAGTACCTATTCTGCTGATTTCGCGTCTCGGATTAATGGGAAGTCGTTATCGCAAGGTGAGCCGATAAAGGTACTGCGTAGAATGAGGCATAATTACAATATAATATTCATAATCGTAAAATATAGAAATCGTAAAGCATTATAACGTAATATGTCATAACGTACTCCTTCATAACGTAAAATAGCAAATGTACTTATAGAAAAGAGACTAAATTATTGTATCATAACGTCACTCTAGCATAATGCTAAAACGTGGAATTCTTATTCGATAGAATCCGTATCCCATCACATTCGTATTGTGTAGAAATCGTATTTCAGCATAATTTGGATGCGCGCGCAACAGTCAGTCTCGCGACTGTTCACCGCTTGTAATCGGTGAGCTGATACAAGTTTTCTGGGTGCACGAATTGAAATAATAAGTACCTAGTATGTACTTATCAACCATTATACATTTTTTAAAATTAAATTGAGAAAGATGTGGTGACGACAGAAGTAACAGAAACCGCGAAACCAAATATAAGGCTTTCTTTCCTATTGGCTGAAATTATTGCATGATATTTTTGACAAAAACGTGTTAAACTTATTTCTTGACCGAGTACATGGAGAAAACGTGATTGAAGTACCTATATAATAGTGTGCTACGTTTATGGAAAGCGTAGAAATTATTTGAAAAATTCACTCTTTGAAACCCGGATGCAAAGCCGGTAGAATTCAAACTTTTATCAAGTTTTATCTTGGTTATTAATTTATTGGAGGATTACGAAAATGCTGCTGTGTGTATTCTTGCTATCATATAAATATTAAATAGTCAACAACACATTCTCAATGTCAACTGCTTATAATAATATCGTTGTCTATAATACTGTCTTTGTATAACATAAACGGGGACGACAGAGGTGTTTCTCTCTCTTAGAACTTGAGGAAGGGTTATTTCAATTGTACTTTCCAGTACTTTCACTTCTAATCATCAGATGGCGATATGGGTGACAATATTTTTACTCCATGATATCGTCTAATTATCCTACTCCCGAAACAACCTAAGTTATTGAATTTGCGAAAAGGAAATGGTAAAATTATATTAAAATCAAATGTCACATCAATTGTTGTCAGTTGACGTCTTTTAAATATTTTGTTGATATTTTTTTAATACTCGAAATTTTAATTTACGGCTCAACTTAGATTCTTTAAAAATACCTGTGGTGATGATTCATTTGGCTGAAATTTTTCAATATTTAACTGAAAAAAATAGGCCTGTGGTCGAAGCGGATGTAGTATTCAATGCCCATCATGTTTTACCTATTATGTGAGGTATAGAATATCGATGAGCGACGAGTTTTTGGATATTGCGAAGTTTCGCCATGAAATCTTCCTCATGAAATAAAACTTGAATTGGGATCCCCAGATACATCAGTGACGAAGTAGAACTGTGAACAGTTTTCAATGAACATTTTCACTTGTAAGTACAGAAGTTTTGTTGCAGTCATGAAAAACTAAACGAGTTGAGCTGTACTGATGTCAAGCAATGTTGAGGCAGTTTATGCTGCTGAAAGAGCAGTGGACTTCTGGCATTTCGAAAAGAAACATCTATATGAATTCAAATCCACTGAAAAAGTTGAAAGAGAGAATTTGTTATTGGAGTGAAATATTTGTGATTATATGAAAGTCTCCAACATCCCAATCCAGTTGTGTTGAGAATCATTTTATCATTTTTCCTTAAATGTTTCATAGTTTTTTAACTTTTGTTGCTATTGAAAATAAACGTCGTTGTGAAACTCTCAGGAATTTCATCGACATTTTATCAAGTTGGTAATAGTAAATTGAAGAATCCACTTCACCACACATCAACACCTATATGCACCTAAGTGCACATACCTATTGGTGTTGAAGTGTTGTGAAAGGTTTACTTGTGAAATTCATTATTGTGGCACTACGGTACCTACGTCCATTCATCTTGATATATTTAAAAAAAATTAATAATTTTTAGGAAAATCATTTTTATTTCATTTATTACGTATACAAAATAAATGTTGCTGTACCCAATATAATATTAAAATAATTCGATTAACAGTCGAGGTTTGCAGTATCAAGTATCTAATAATAATAGCTTTATTGACCAACAGTAAAACCATTCAAAGGACAATTTATGCAAAAAGTTTTACATAACAATATAATTAAATGAATATGAATGAGTTTTGTAGGCAATCCTTGGCTACCCTAAAAAATTCATTCATTTTGCTTGTCACAGTATTTACAAATCTTATTACAGTTGTTACACATTACATAGATAAGGGACTTTTTTTTTCAATTAAGTAAAATATTGGTTCTAGCTCTCCGAGTCCTTAACAAATTTTGTGATCTATTTGTAAAACTGGTACATTAAATTCTATTCAAACAGGTATATATTGTGTAATAGCAGGTAGGTTTGTGAATGTTGATTGTTCTACATTTTGGTATGAATACCACTCTTAAACACATAAACTTAGAAATTCTTTATGACACAAATTGAAAATTATACAGGCTTTTTCAAAAAAAGGTACATACGGGTTAATTCTGTTTCTCACTAGTAATTTGTTATCATAGCAAGGTAATTTTCACAGCAAAATATATCTCGATTTTGTAGAAGGCTTAATATCTATCTTGCTTTATTGGCAGTAGATGATGTGGCGGCAACATCTCCTGCCGATATTTTTCAAGTCTTCTACAAAATTACAAGATTTATTTTGCTGTGAAAAATGTCTTGCCATGATAACAATCTTGCTACTGAGAAATAGAATTTCTTGCTGTAATCCTTCAACTTTTTACTTTCAGACAAAATCTCTTATTTGTTAGCTGGATAAAGGCTAATACGTGTGTTTTTATACGATTCCAAACTGTTATAGCTGTGGTAATACTGCAACATTGATATAAACAAAAGTTGGCAACAATAGTATTCATATGCGCACATGTGTGAGAAGTCGTTTCCAGCTTCTTCACCAGAGGTGTGAACAAAAGTTAATTGGGAATATGACTGATTATAAGATGTCCTCTGTCATGAGTTTGGTTCAATTCGTTCAATAAAGTATTGTGATTAAAATGTTGGTTTTACTCTCAACTACTGTACAGAACAATTTGGCGACGAGGTAAATCGGAAGTACGCGGAAAGTTGAGAGGAAAGTGTGAAAGTGACCGGCAAAGAGCAACCTTGTGCTAGCTATAATGACGGCGGCACCGAAATTTTTAGAATTCTCTTCAGAATCCGATGATTGGCAAATCTATAGTGAACGCTTAGACCAGCATTTTGAGGCTAACAAAATACCTGATTTGAAAATCAAAACCGCTGTTCTAATCAGTACAAGCCGTTGAGAGACCTGTGTCATCCAAAACTACCCAAAGACGAAACATTCGAACAACTATGTGACAAATTGAACAAGCAATATAACGTTCATATCAGTGTGTGGCGTGAAGGCAAGAAATTTTACGAAGTTACGTCAAACAGACGAATCGATCAGTGACTGGTATGCAAAGATTCGTGCCCACTCAATGAATTGCAAATTTGGTGCAGATTTGACCATGATATTGAAAGACAAGTTCGTAATGGGGATGTACCATGGAAAAGTTCTAGACAGGATGTGCGAAGAAGAAACCAAATCTCTGGAAAAATTGCTGACTCAAAAAGTAGAAAATCGAGCCAAGGTAAACTACGTGTCAAATTCAAAATTCCCGCCTAGAGACCGGATGAAGCAACGTCAACCGCCAAAGTCATCAGCAGCAGCCACGTCAGTATCCATCAAGAATATCAAGGCCAAACCGGTCGACCCGTGGTGACGTCAAAAATGGGAAGAGATTTGAAACTGGTAATAACCATTCAAAATATGAACAAAAAGCTAATCGGTTTTCTAACAAATGTAAACATTTTGGTAATTTTCACAGAAATAAGTGCAAATTCAAACAAGTCAAATGCGATAGATGTAATCGTATTGTTCATTTAGCAAAAATTTGACAAAATAGAAATGTACAGTTTTTAGAGAAGGTTGAAGTTGAAAATGAGGAATCTATGTGGTACGCTGAAACAGAAAGTTATAATTTTGCAGAATTGTTCAATGACAATGATAATCCATTTAATGTTGAAGTTTCAGTAAATCATAAATTAATGAACTTTACTTTTGACAGTGGGGCTTTCATTTCAGCTATCAGTGAAGTGACATATTTGAATAATTTTTCTGATTGTAGATTGCACACAGTTTTAAGAGGCTACAGTGGAGAAACCTTCCTTCCAAAAGGTTATTAGAAGGCAAATGTGATATATAATGGTAGAGAAAAAGATAAGAAAATCTATGTCGCCAACAACGAAGGTTTGAACTTACTTGGTAGAGACTGGCTGGACATATTCGAGGTTAAGGTAAAGGACCTCGCAAAATCCTTATAGAATTTGGGTCCCGGGGAATTTTTTGAATTTTTGATATGATGTAGTCCATGCAATTCTCAACCAATGTTAACATTGCGCCAACCCCAAAAAATGAACAGTTTTGCCGCTAGGTGTCGTTAAAATCACCCCTTTCTCAGAATAGACTATTTATTTTCGAAACCAGGTACGACATTTTCACCTATTTCATTGCAGATAATGTTGCATATGATTATGCTCTTTTATAAAAAAATCTTCACCCCCCTCCATCTTCCCCCCACCATATATTATGAAACACAAAAACTGATATCTGGATTACTTTGAAATGCATCGTCAGCTGTTTGAACATGCTTGAATTAGGGAAATTACACTTTTTCATAATTATCCCCCCTCCCCCCGAGGGTACAAAACAAAAAAAATTCGATGGATTTTTCTGAATTTTTTATGTGATGCAGCTCATGTTATTGTGAATAGAAATTAATCAGGTGATAAACCCAAAGATGGATAGTTTTGGTGCTAGGGGTCGTTAAAATCACCCCTTGCTCAGAATTGACTATTTATTTTCAAGACCGAGAACAACCTTTCCACCAGTTTCATTGTAGTTAATGTTGCATAAGATTTTGCTCTTGTATAAAAAAATTATTCATCCCCCCTTTTCCCCCCACCTCCTATTATGAAACGCAAAAAAATATATATGGATTATTCTGAAATGCATCGTCGGATGTTTGAATAAGCTTGAATCAGGGAAATTGCACTTATTCATGATTGTCCCCCCTCTCCAGATGTCAAAATAATTTCGCTGGATTTTTCTGAATCTTTAAGATGCAGTTTACGTTACTGTGAATAGGAATTAACTAGGTGAAAAAACTCAAACATGGGTAGTTTTGATGCTAGGGGAAGTTAAAGTCATACCTTGCTCTGAATAGACTATTTATTTGCCGCAATTTCCTCGCCTTATTTGGAATATTTAAAACGGTTATCTCTAGGTGAGATTTTGGCTTCTTTGTAATAATAGACTTAATATGGATTTTTAACTTCTGGTATATTTTTTAATTCACACCTATGATTTTAGGTGTCTATCAAGTTGGGCTGGATCCATCCTATATACAGGACAAGTTTCAGAGAGATGCGGGTGAAACTATTCAAATAGATGAACATTTGAATGAGAATGGGTTTATCAGAATGCGCATTTACTCAAGATATATCAGGCTCTTCAAACATCAGCTTTGGATTGCTTTTAACCCCAACATGCAAGACGAAGAGGAAGTTGTGCCAATATTAGGATATTACTGCACTTGCAAAACGGGTGCAAGAACTTTGAGCTCTTGTGCACATGTGGCAAGTGTGTTATGGTTCTTGAGCTTTGCACGCCATGAACCGAATATGAGATACCCATGGACGACGCTCTTAGATCTAGTAATGGATGCCGCCATCAGGCCTGCACAAATTGATCCAAATCAAGCACTACCTAAAATTCAAATTGTTGATGTTTGAACTTATACTAATTCTTAAAAGACTATGACAGTACTTAATATAGGCATGATACGATGGGCGGCAAGGCCTGAGTGTCACCGGGGGCAATAGCCTGACGGGCCTACATAGAGGTGGAGGTTTTAGTGAGTAGCCCTGACATCTGAGAATCAGTGGAGTCTCACAGTGGGTCTTGAGTTTTGAGGTTTTGAGACTCATTACCTCTCTATAAAATATTTCCTTCACCTCATACGAAAAAAAAAAAATATCGCATCATTCACCCTAATTTTTTCAAGTGAGGGAGGTATAAATGAACAAGTATGATTTCCCTGAGGAGCTGAATAAAACATTAATTTTGACTACGCCTTTTAAAGTAAAGTCAATAATTATTTTTTAGTGTTTTACAATAGGGGTTGGGGGGAGGTTTTAGAATACTTCTAATGAAATACTTATTACAATATGACTCATCGTAATCTGAAATTAAACACGTTCAAATATCTTTTCCTATAATAATAAATAGTCTATTCTGAGCAAGGTATGACTTTGAAGCCACCAAGCATCAAAACTATCCATTTTTGGGGTTTATCACTTAGTTAATCTCCATTTACAATAACAACAATAAAAATTTAGAAAAATTTCCCATTTTTTTTGTTTCATACCCCTCGGGGGAGAGGGAATTATCATGAAAAAGTGCTATTTCCCTAATTCAAGCTTATTCAAACATCCGACGATGCGTTTCAGAATTATCCAGATATATATTTTTGCGTTTCATAATAGGAGGTGGGGGGAAAAGGGGGGATGAATAATTTTTTTTATAAAAGAGCACAATCTTATGCAACATTAGCTACAATGAAACTGGCGGAAATGTTGTTCTCGGTCTTGAAAATAAATAGTCAATTCTGAGCAAGGGGTGATTTTAACGCTCCCTAGCACCAAAACTATCCATTTTTTGGGTTTATCACCTGAATAATTTCTATTCACAATAACATAGACTACATCATATCAAAAATTCAACAATTACTTGTCTACCATCGCTTCAGTCGGTATTCCGTGTACCTTTGGAAGTATCGCTTTCGAATTGGAAGAAATCGTGATTATATGAGTCGTGCTGAAAACATTGAGCAGATATTAGAAATTTCTTGTTTTCAACTAGTTATATATTATTTGTTTATACTGGGGTTTTCTGGTTTATATCTTATATTATAATATTATAAAGTCATATTTACAGTACTTATACAAATTTTTCATACATAATCTTTGAATTAGTGCTATACTCATGTCACAGTTTATAGCTGATAGTTCAGTCGACAGGTAGTTTCAGATAGAAAAAGGTCGGAAGTTAATGAAACTTTAAGATGTTGTTGAATGGTTGAATAACATTTTCTCAAGTTTTGGACCTCGAGGACCCTGTGCTAAAAAAGTAGGGGAGGGGGAAACTGCAAATTTTTCGACCATGGTGTGGTTTTTCCTCAATAACTTTTTTGCCTCACGTTCTACAGCAGAAATGTTGTTTTACATTTTTGCAGATCGTCAAATTCCCTACGAATTTGTTGCCTCAAACATGTTTGTTTGTCAATTTGTTACCGAGATATGGCGCTTCGAAGAATAGGTAATTTTTCAAATTTCGCCACAAAATGCAGAATTCCACCCTATTTCTTCTGTTATACAAGAATTATAATGAAATGTAGTTGCTATTATAATTCCTACTTGAAATTACCAACTTTAGATAACCCCCACCTCTGCTTGCCCACCAGATGTCAAGTCGTTCCTCCCAAGGACAAGAGAGTGTCGGGCCCAGGGGAGTGTGTGATCAGCTACAGCAGTAAAAAGCTGGAAAATAATAGATGTTAGAACACTGCTCCTGTGGAACTGCGGAATTCAAACGATGAGCCAATATTCTACATAGAAGGCTGAAATTTGTCTATTCTACCTGGGCTACCTAGTGTAACAGTGAGCACTGTTATTTTAATTAATAGTGCACCCTGTATTATAAAGCGGTCTTTTAAAATTTAAGGAATCGTATGTGCGTGTCTGGATTCAGTGTGAGTGTGAGATAAGAATTTATGCCTACGCTCGAACCGGGGAAAAATTGTTTTTACATATAGAAAGGTCGCTTTGGGTTGATAAATTTAATGGCTTATGACATTAGATAGGGTAGTCTGAGACGTCGTGCCTAGAAACAAAATGTTAAGATTTCATAAAGGGCATTCGGTGTTAAAGAGTCTTAGGGTGAATTTGGGTTGGGTCCAACCGTGAGAGTGGCTGATGCCGCTCTCGAATGTGTAATGTCTCGTAGGCCGATGTATGTGTATAAGTGAACAAAGTAAGTGATTTAATATATATATTTTTTTACATTTTTCCATGTCTCGTAATAATAATAATTACATACTTAGTTTCGTTTTGAACTTGGGGCGTGTTTGGGCTGTTGACGATGAATATGGGGTGTTTCACGATATCAGTATAAGCTTCAGGCCTCATTCCACTTAGTTTCATGTGACTAATAATAATAATTGCTAACTAAAATTGGGTGTTTTGTCATTTTAAATTGACGGTAGTTATGAGGGCGAATACGAGAGAATAATAATAATAATAGTTAAAATTTTGCCATAATTTTTGTTGTAATTATAATAGTAGTGAGTTAATTTGAAAAGTATGGCTGTTGATTTATTATCGGGAATGTTGTTGAAAAGGTAGATAAATGCATTTTTAACTGTAGAGCGATCTTTCATGTTTTGAGAGGGTGACCTATTTTTTTTAAACTATATACTTTATTTTTCTTGCGCTTATTTGCATATACGGAGTGTATGAATTCTTATAGTTGGTTTATTTTACAAATTTTTACAAATTATATACATTTTTATTTTTATATTTTACACATTTTCTTTTATATTTTCGTTACTATTTTCCACCATTTTTTTGCTTTGGTGAATAAAGCTGGTTGGTGGAACTTTGCTTCTTAATATTACTTACCCCTTCAACTCCTCAAAGTCCACGCATTTGAGAAGCCGTGGCCGAACCTACAAATCTACATCTTTGCCTTCGAGGACGATGATGAACTTACGAAAAACAGTAGAGCTGTGAATTGTAAGGTTGAGCATTCTAGCTTTTGGGGAGGCTATCCCCTTAGCCTAAATCCGGGTGATCCAGAGCGGAAACAAAACTATACTCTGGGTCTGGTGGCAGCAAAAGTATTTAACATCTATACTTTAATTTAATTTCAATAAAAAAATACTTCCAAGGGTGGGCGACTGAGGAGTGGTTGTTTGCTTTGGTCAGTTTGAAACTGAATCAAAGATATCGTCGGCTAAACACCCTAGCGATTTATTACAGTGGTGGCAGCGGTGGGATGTTCTTTTTGACGGGGTTGAAGAAGGGTGGGATGTTCTTTTTGACGGGGTACGTTGAAAAAGGGTTGGATGTTTCTTTTTGACGGGGTACGTTGAAAAGGGCTGGAATATTCTTTTTGAGGGGGTTAAACGAAGGAAGTCGAAAAAATTTTTAATTTCTTTCGGTTGAAAATTGAGGAATAAAGTGATGTTGTTTTGAGAGGTTAAAGAAGGAGGTCGAAAAACAAATTATTAATTGAACAATAACTTTTTACTTTGTGAACCAGAGACACAAGGTGTGATACTCTTTTAGAGCGAAACAGAAAGGTTAAAGAAGGAGGTCGGGAAAAATTAGTAAAAATTGGTTGAAAATTGAGAAATGATAAGATGTTCTTTTTGAAACGGTTGAAAAAGTATGTGAGGTGTTCTTTTAGAGGAGGTTAAAGAAGGAGGTAGGAATTATTTATTAGTTTTCAAACGTGTATTGCAATGCGAGATTTTCAAATAATTTTTGTTTTATGAATAACTCCTAATGTATTCGAGTGTCTACTGGTAACATTTTTCATAAAAATGGATAAATTTTGATTTTTCAAAATTATTTTGTTCAAATCAAATTAACATAGTTAGGTAGTTAGCAAATCGATGAGTCGCGATTACAATTTTTTTTAAGCTTCAAGAAGGTTGACTATGAACCTACTTTCATATATTTTGTTAAAAAATATTGTTGATAAAATAAAACTGGAACTGAGAACTGAGTGCTGGAAAGAATGGGCAGTTTGAAATGACTGCTAAACCGATTTTTTTAATAAAAAGTGATTTGAATGCTTTTTGAAATTTAACGTAGATTTTTTTTTTTATTATTTTTTTTATTCATTATTTCTTGAAACGAAAACTTCAGTTGAATTTTAATTTTTGAACAAATACTTGAATTCATTTTTAGAATTTGAGACGAAGCTTTTTGGCATTTATACCTAGGGGGTTTCAACTGAGTTCTGAAGGTTTTGCTCGGAAAAATATACGAATTGGATAATAGGGAATATTTTTATATAATGGAAAAACTGATCGATTTGAGAACTGGATTAGGGATTTTCAGATTAGTTTCGTCGGAGATGAAGCCAAAATAAAGGTTGGTAGGTTACACGCTTTATCGCTATATTCTTTTTCTGTGCATGCGAAAAGGTCACCCTCATTACTAACCCAGGAAAATTTACTATGAAAAGTTTTTATGAAATTGATGAATTATATGTTGACGATGCAGTTTTGATATTTGAAATTGAATTTGAATTTATTTTGTTTTTGTGAAATTTTAGACAGGGACGAAGTTTTATCGTCTTTGTTGTGAGAAATTTTGATTTGGGTCATAGGATTTTTGAGTCAGAAGAGCAAGGTGGATACACACGTCGGCCCACACGAAGGGGGCCTGCCATTGAAGGTTGATGGAGAAATAGCAGGAGGAGCCGGAGGCAGGTGGAGGATGAAAGTGGTCCTCACGAAGAGAGGTAGTTAGAAGGAGACTGTGAAGTGACTGCGAAGAATAAATGGAAGAAAGAGTATTTGTCGGCTGTAATTCAATGTTCGTCGGGGTATGTGCCCGGAAAGTAGTTGTTCCTTGTCGAATATGAATTTCTTTCAGTATAGGGGTGTTGATCTGTATAGGAAGCAGAATGAAGTTTCATTAGACGAGAGGTTCGAGGATGAACCAACAGTGAGAGGTTCCATATGAGGAGACCCATTATCTGCTTAGAGGGAGCAGATTGTAGTGGTCTGAGGATGGACAGAAGAGAGAGGTTTGAGAGAAGAAGGAGCGTTGTCTCTTTAGAAGGCGCAGATTTTGGTGTTTTTTTGTTCTGAACAAGAGAGAGAGAGGTTCCAGTGGAGGAGAGCCATTATAGGCTCAGAGAAAGCAGATCGCAGTGGTTTGAGGATAGAGACCGTGAGAGAAGTGATAGAACGGTAGTTTCTACGAGCTATTTACGGGCGATATATGACATGCGGTGTGAATGCTTTTTTTTAGCGCCATAGTATGAGTCTTACATGTTTTTAGGCTCAGTAGTGAGGGGCCGCAGAATACTCCTACCAGGGTTAGGCACCAGCTGGTGAGTAAAAGTCTCACAACTTGGGAGCCCGTTTTTTTGCAATGTCTTCGTATGATGACTGCAGATAAACCAATGGATGGTTCATCGAAGTGCTGAATGTTATTTTTGGAATATGTGTTTTGTTTGTGATGCGAAAATGAGATGGTTATGTTGGCAGAGCATTTGAGATTTGTTGGAAGGTTTTCCGGAGCTGAAGATTTAGATTTTCTTTATATTTTGTTTCGAGCAATATTTTTAACCTTTAAGCTTTTCTAAAAAAAAATATTTATAACTCTATTGGCTCTCTGATAGGACCGCAGATAGGCGCTAGATTAGGGATGAATGGATTGGTAGAATGTTGATATTTATGGAAGATTTGTTTCGATACTTATTTTAATATTACTATTATTTTGTTTAATAAGAGGCACTGACGAGATGTTTTTTGGTAATGATATATATGATAATGATATATATATATATATATATATATATATATATATATATATATATACATATATATATATATATATATATATATATATATATATATATATATATATATATATATATATATATATATATATATATATATATATATATATATATACATATGTATACACCTTTTTTGAAATTATTTCCAATTTCTTTTATTGTTATTGATGTTATGATATTTTATGTTTTGAATTTTACTGAATTTTATGTATGTATTCTTATTCATGGGTGATTGACGGCTGAATGCTTAGTATTATAGAGGTATTGATTTGTATTTTTTTGTAATTTTTTAATGATATTTTGCTTATTCTTAAATCTAACTATCGATTTGATTTTATATTTTCGGTAATTGGTTATGGACTTGAATTTTTGTTATCATATGGACTAATTTTTGGATAAACAATTGAACTTCAATCGAAGTGTAATTCTAATAGTGCGCGACCTGGGTAATCAGTTTTAAGACATTTGCGCAAGTGGAATAGGCAATTGAAGCTGCGACGGAGTTGGCGAATGGAGTTGCAGTGGGGCTTTGAGTAGGTGAATCACTTGTCCGATTTAGTAACTTTCTCATAAATATAGTTGGCTGAAGTAAATTGATATATAGGAAGCAGTTGAGGAGTTGGTCCAGTTAGGTGCCGATTAGCAGTGAAGCCGATGGATGAACGTAATTGGGTCCTTGTATGAGCTAAAGTTAAAGAGTTCAGAGGAGAATAATGTATGTGTGTTCACAGTCAAAGGTGAACCTTGAAAGCAGTGAATGGCGCCCTGTATGGATATACGAGATTTTGTTCAACCCGTAGCTGGTGATATTTGCTGTACTCCAAAATGTCAATCTGTCAGCCAGATGAGTAGTTACTGTTGCAATGTTGGACAATACCGAACCGATCAGAGCCTCGATCAACATCAGTGAAATTCGGTAGTGAAGGTTGAAGTCATTTTGTTTCAACCGATGTGAACGGGTCCGTACTGAATACTGTGTGCTAGAGTTAGGTTGTAGTAGATATAAGACTTAGTGATAGACATACGAACCTCTAGAAATAAAAAGGGTCAGAACCGGACTTAGTTTTGGGGCCTGAAATAGTTTATGTGGAATTTAGTGGGCTTTATATTTTGCTTTGGTTGTTTGAATTTGACGGGATTATTTTTCATTTGATACCGGTCCAGATCGTTATTGGAAAAAGTTAAGGCTAGATGCAGCCTATATCTTTTTTCAATGAGGGGAGTATTGTAACAGTGAGCACTGTTATTTTAATTAATAGTGCACCCTGTATTATAAAGCGGTCTTTTAAAATTTGAGGAATCGTATGTGCGTGTCTGGATTCAGTGTGAGTGTGAGATAAGAATTTATACCTACGCTCGAACCGGGGAAAAATTGTTTTTACATATAGAAAGGTCGCTTTGGGTTGATAAATTTAATGGCTTATGACATTAGATAGGGTAGTCTGAGACGTCGTGCCTAGAAACAAAATGTTAAGATTTCATAAAGGGCATTCGGTGTTAAAGAGTCTTAGGGTGAATTTGGGTTGGGTCCAACCGTGAGAGTGGCTGATGCCGCTCTCGAATGTGTAATGTCTCGTAGGCCGATGTATGTGTATAAGTGAACAAAGTAAGTGATTTAATATATATATTTTTTTACATTTTTCCATGTCTCGTAATAATAATAATTACATACTTAGTTTCGTTTTGAACTTGGGGCGTGTTTGGGCTGTTGACGATGAATATGGGGTGTTTCACAATATCAGTATAAGCTTCAGGCCTCATTCCACTTAGTTTCATTTGACTAATAATAATAATTGCTAACTAAAATTGGGTGTTTTGTCATTTTAAATTGACGGTAGTTATGAGGGCGAATACGAGAGAATAATAATAATAATAGTTAAAATTTTGCTATAATTTTTGTTGTAATTATAATAGTAGTGAGTTAATTTGAAAAGTATGGCTGTTGATTTATTATCGGGAATGTTGTTGAAAGGGTAGACAAATGCATTTTTAACTGTAGAGCGATCTTTCATGTTTTGAGAGGGTGACCTATTTGTTTTAAACTATATACTTTATTTTTCTTGCGCTTATTTGCATATACGGAGTGTATGAATTCTTACAGTTGGTTTATTTTACAAATTTTTACAAATTATATACATTTTTATTTTTATATTTTACACATTTTCTTTTATATTTTCGTTACTATTTTCCACCATTTTTTTGCTTTGGTGAATAAAGCTGGTTGGTGGAACTTTGCTTCTTAATATTACTTACCCCTTCAACCCCTCAAAGTCCACGCATTTGAGAAGCCGTGGCCGAACCTACAAATCTACATCTTTGCCTTCGAGGACGATGATGAACTTACGAAAATCAGTAGAGCTGTGAATTGTAAGGTTGAGCATTCTAGCTTTTGGGGAGGCTATCCCCTTAGCCTAAATCCGGGTGATCCAGAGCGGAAACAAAACTATACTATATATATATATATATATATAATAACAAAGTATTCTCGACCGAACTCTATTAATTAAGTAGGAATTCTCGGGTAGCGGTCTGTTGAACAATGAAACTCATTCGATTTAAATCTTCAATATTTCGTCAACCTTTATTGACTTCTTCAGGAAGAGAAAATTCACAGAGTTAGTTCTAACCTATGGAACATTTGGGAGGAAAATTGTTGTTCTCCGCTGCAGACTAAACGCTTAATTTACCTGATATATATATATATATATATATATATATATATATATATATATATATATATATATATATATATATATATATATATATATATATATATAAGATTAAGTTAGATAAGTAACATTAGAAACCTTCAGCTCTTGAAGTGAATAACTTTGTTAGCGAAAAGATCGAGTGTTAGTGACAGCTTTGGTTTTTGGGTAATTTTCTGAGATGGCGTCTACATCTCGTGGATCAAACTTGTGTTTTATTTTTAAAGGAGGAGTTGAAGCAGATGAACTAACTGTAGTGAAAGCCAGAGGAGTTGCTAGACTGTTGGAGTCCAGTGTAAAAAGGAAATTTCCGGCAGATGAACAGTTTCTGCGTGAGTTGAGTGAAGTAAGAGTACACAGTGCTTGCCAAACAAGGTACAACAATGACAAATTAATTGCTGCATTTACACGTCGTGCATGTGACACATCCAAAGCTCCTTCTCCTGCACCTACCCGACGGTCACATGTTGCAAATTCGACTTCACCAATGCGGGTTTGCTTTGTGAGGAAGCTATCACTGATGATTTCAGAGCAAAGTTGCCCTTGGAAAGGCGCAATGCTACAGTCAAAGTAACTCAACCCGAAATTTCTAATAGAATCATCGAAAAGGCGAGGATACGTAAAGACGACTGGGGGAAAAATAAAGAAGAGCGCATTAGCCAGTTGCAGAATTTGGACACTGATTTAGTCGCCGTCAATGCTGAGTATCATCAAAAGTGGCTCGCAAGCTTTTACCATCCACCTAAGTCATCGCATAAAAGAGGATTCCGCCCATCGCCGAGTGTTGACGAAACCATACAGGTGATATTTTCATACATCGACGAGAAAAGTAATGAATGCCAGTTTTCCATTCAGCAGCTGATTGAGGAAGACCGTCGACCACACGCAAAACTGTCAAAAATCGTCTTTTCTTTTTTCTTTCTGTCCTGGGATAATTATGTAGGGGAACGGGGGGATACCGATCCGAAAAGTAACTGATATCAATACCAAAATGATGTGAATAGGTATGGTTGGCTTTCATCAGAAAGTTAGCTTTAAAATTGGGGTTGGGTGGGGGAAGGAGGAGTGGGGTGTCCAAAGTTGGTGACTTCAACCAAGAACCATATGTACTACAATATTTCATCATAATTCGAGTATAACAGATGGAATAACTGTAATTTTGCATTTTTTGTCATTTCTTAGCAAATTTTGAAACATGACATTTTTTTTGACGTGCCATATCTCGGTAGCGAATTCACATACAAACATGTTTCTTTAGTCAAAATTGTATAAAATTTTACGTTCTACAAAAAAGTAAAATAATGTTTTTTCCATAGGACGTAAGAGAAAAAAGTAATCGAGGAAAATCCCGAGAGAGGTCAAAATTTTGCAGTTTTCCTACCTCCCTACTTTTCTCGCACAGGGTCCTCGAGGTCCAAAACTTGGGAAAATGTTGATTAACCATCCCAGAAGAACCTTCTGAAGCTTCATCAAATTCCGACCTTTTTCCAACTAACCCCACTTTTTTCAACCTGTCGACTGAACTATTACTACTTACAGGGTAGGACGTATTATAATGTTGTAGTAACCTCCACCGTCAGAATTACCCTGCATGATTTTTCCGCTCTAGCTTGGCTGGATGCTGATTGAATTAACTTATTGAACGATCTCAAATGCAATTATCGAAAGGGGTATTGCTTGGACCCTTTCTCAGGGGAGATGTCTTTGCAGCCGGAACAAATGCCAGAAATATAGCAAATTATACGAAGGACGCGCGATGTTAATAACAACCCCCGGACTCCGAAGATTAGAAATGTTATATAGAATCGAAATGTGACGTCATATTCGAAATATCGGTACTATGCTTCCCATTTCTAACGTTCGAATATGGACGTCACATTCTCGACACATTTCGATCCTATGAAACATTTCAAATCATCAGAGTCCCAGTGCAGAGCAGTTGTCCCCTCAAACCGAATAAACTTTCGTGGTAATCGAAGACAGGGCGCGGATCTTTGCGGTGCAATTATTGGAGCCGGTGGAAATATGTAATTTTCAGATGTAGAACACCTAGCACCCTCGTATATTAGTCCTCGAAGTAAAAAATAACGTGTCGGTTGCTTACATCGATTGGATCATAACTCAAGGTGCTCCCGTTGCAGATATCGTAACATATGTAAACTCAAAATTTCTTTACATCGAACAATCTTTCAAGCGGAGTTTTAATTCCATGCTTGCGAAAGCAGAAGATGTTTGCTCAAAAATGAGATACTAAAGAACCGTCTAGCTTTGGCTCGACAATCAGCAGATGCCGTTGTATTGTTGTTAATATATTCCTTTTCCTCGCCCCGCTAACGAACCTGAAAGTATAGGGATCGATGCAGAAATGAAATACAATTTAGTAAAATTGAGAATGTGGCCCGAAACGGAATCTATACGAATGAAGACATGAGACAAGCACAGGAGTACCTGTTATTCACCACGGAGAAACGAGCCATAAATAATATCCTGATAAGCAGAGTAGCAGGAAATGTAGTTTCGAGTCAAGGTATTCAGTCTATGAATTTATTCACGGAAGTTGATTTGAAGAAATTAACGGATTCGGCCATCCACAAGCTGTTCGGATGGTTCATAATCCTTGGAGATATTACGAGTGGATTTTCAGGATTATATTTCGTATTAAGAATTATAAAGTTTGTCATAGAATCGTTCATAAACGCAGTAGCATTACACCGTATAAAAGGGTCTTCTGCTTATTTGTTTGCATCATGTTGGAACACATTAATGCTTTTTCTGTTAAACCAACACAACCGAAATAATTACAATTAAGAGGAGACTCCAGAAAAGCCCATTGAAGTGCAGCCGCCTTCTTCCGAAGAAAACCCATTACTTGTAGAACAGGGCCCGATTTCAAGTGCAATGAATTGAATGTTTATTGGAAGTACGAGAATACAGTTTAGAATTAAGGCAAGCGTTCGTTCGACGCTTTGCGATATGTAAACAGTTAGAAATAAATATGACGCTTTTACGAGAAAAAGCTTTTAGTGAAGTGAGATTTTGTTTTTTTTTTTGGCTGTTTTATGTAACTAGGTGATGATGTGAACTGAAAATTTCCCATGTGTTAGGAACCCTGGACTTGTTATTTAAGGTTCAGAGTAGCAGTTTGACTTCAGTTGTTTAACAGACGCGCGAATAAAAAGTTTAATAGGTGCAAAGCGAGATAAGTTTCGAAAATATTATAATGCGAGTGCAAATATAACACGAAAACGCTACCAAGATTATTTCCAGATTCGAGAAAAGAAAGCCGGCAGTGCGAAACCTAAAAGACGGACGCAAATAGTGCTCTATCGCTTTCGTATCTTGAGCTAAATAAAGAGTGACCGAAGATAAAAAATGGAAGCCCTAGTTGACGCGTTACGATACGTAGGTGACCCCGCGTGCCAAAGATACATTTTGCGCATCGTGTTGCGGTATCTGGTAAGCGAGGTGGATCACATTTCAGTGATCTCCGAACGAGAGGAGATCAGAGTGAGGAGAAGCTATATTATAGCATATATTTTGGTGTTTCACCTGTCCTACACTAGGATGCTGGATGAGTTGAGAATCAATAGATGCGACTGTGCCTCCCGCCTATGACAAGAATTGCAGCGCCCCAGGGAATCCGGTTGGCACCCCCAGATCCTGTCCAACCCTATTTGCTACCTCCTTGGCAAGAACTAGGAAACAAAGAGCCCGTGCTGAACTTCTAGTTGCTGTGCTGTAGTACGGGACCTGCATACTTCGTCCTAGGCAAGGATGCCGCCCCCGAAGAGCCTAGGGTTGGATTGCCCGGTACATCGGAAAGACCGGAACGAGAAGCAGGAGCTTCTGAAGGTAGACGCCCAGCGGATGCCGCCCCGACATCTAGTAGCGACGTCCCGACGACGCCGAAGACGCCGCCCCCTTCGTTCACCACAGAGGATTCCGAGTGGGAACAGGGAACTATGCCGCCGCATGGTTTAATTTGTGTGATGTGTTTGCCAGAGGATGTAATAAGTATAATTGTTTAGATATTATCAGAAAAAAAAATTTATATACGCGTTTCTTTGATACAATGACGAAGCATGATCGACGACGAACACATATCTAATGTGTTCGTGTTTTGGAAAGAATGGAGGTTTGTAGTGAGCTGACACTCACCCTGCATTAGAGAGGCAAATATATCAGTTCAAGTTATCAAAAAGAACAAGAATTCATGTCGCAAGTCCCGAAGAATAATTATAACCAATCGCTCTGCCCTGTATCACTCGTAACCTAGTTTACTTTCATTCATGAAACATCTGGTCCCAGATGTCGACGACGCTTGTAATAATGAAAGACATTCTAAGTCCATGTGGTAGATTCGCGGCAAATCACCCCAGTTGCAAGGCGTCTAACGATATGGATCATATTAACAAAATGCCACTAAGTGCTCGCCGATCATAAATCTATCAATAGTATCAAATCACCAAACAAGGAAATTCCCCCGTCTCGTGAGTTCATAAAAGTTAATAAATATTGAATACAAAGGATGCCGCTAAAGAAGCCGACGTCGTAAATCTGTCATTCGTAACTGATTAATGGTCATCTAATGTCCACCTGTGAAATTTGGCCTGATTCCGTGACCATATAAAAGACCCGTAATACGCGAACGAAGACAGAGTCCGTTGTCCCGAAGCCAAGAGTGATGTTACTAGACCCAGTGTAAAGATCATGAAAATGTCTATAGTGATATTCGCGAATCCTTATCCGAAATAATGTTGATACCATATAATGGCGAAGTGCGAAATTAATCTGTTTTTGTTAATGTTAAAAGTATGAAGTGTTATATATGTACTCGTGTGTAAAGGAATGTAAACCCTCTCGATCGTTTAATTATTTGAATAGTCACAAGAAAACTCGCGGCCGATCCGTTTTAAACCCAATTGCAAGAACCACAAGTCACGAATTTTAGTGCAATATGAAGCAGATATCGTTACTTGAAGCTGCAAGGAAGCTATGGCCTAGCACAGATCGTCTAGATTATGCTATTAAAGTTTTCCTTCGTAAGTGAAGACTAACATGGTACTTGAACTGTGAATGTGTCGATTATGTTTCGCTAATGACTTCACCTGTTGATAATTGAACGTAGAGAATGACTTATTGGCATGAAAAGAATGTTTTCCTGGGCATGTAGCAATAGCAAATAAAACCACAAGTTTTGCCGTAATGAACTACTGTGTTATACAAGGCTGAGTGTGCGCCATTCTGAAATAGGTATTGATTGACCGTTACTTATTTACAATGTATTCTAAATGTGTATTATTTTATTCTTGCATGTTATTCATTTCATTTATTCATGGTTACAATAATTGTTGTTTTTTTTGACGACCTATCAATGGTGTGTAAACTGGTACTGTGAGGTTATTGAAATGAATTATGGCAAGGTAATTTCTCCGCACGTGTATAGACGCTCGCAAATACGATTAGAAACAAGCTTGAAATTTATCATTTGAATTTATCAGATAGATGGTCGATTATCGGCATGGACAGATAATCTAAGAAAGTTTGGGTTACTGTAAAATGATTATGATGTCCGCCTGTATACGATAGGCAGCCCAAAGAATGTTTTAAGTGTATTCGTTTGGATAATGATTAATATATTAAATTGAAAATGACTTATGCCTTTTTGTTCGTAAATTAGCTGACGTTATAACAACTGCAAATAGTGGAAGCATAGTGCAAAACCCATACTGGGTCTCAACCGGTATCCGCTCGACGGGAGAGGCCCATTTATATGTCACGTCTCGACGTTTCAAACCACTTATCTATCCTTGTGGCTCAGGTCCCTACTTTCAGATCTTCGAGCGAATGTGAGAAATCGAGGAACGTGTTGGTGGCGACCGAGAATAGTCTAGAACGCTAGGAATTCTTCCTATGTTTGCAGGGGAACCCTCGGTTGAAGCCGAGCTACGTGAAAGCGTGTGTACCGCGTGATAACGAAGCCGGCCCACGTACACGTTTCCGAGATATTCGACATCCTAAAGATGGGGGGTCTTTCCACAGAAAATATTGACAATATTCGTATTTTTTATCATATTTGGAATTAAACTTTATAAATCATATTAACCCAATAATAAAACAAATTATCATATTTATTCAAATCAGAAGAGAGAAAACAACAATAGTTGATGCAGCAAATGTTCAATGTGCTTGCCATTTTCACTAATACACAGACTCAATCTATTCTGGAAACTATTCTCCAAACTGACTGTGAGGAAAGAAAGAATAGCTTGTATTGTACACTGTTATCTTCAAATTCCTAAAAGAAATAATTTTATCGTTTCTAAGAATTATTTTGTGAGGTATTTCAATATAAATTCAATAAGGTCTAAATATTCTTCAGTTATATTTTTACAATTAAGCGCATATAAACGTACAAAATAGCATTTGATGACTGACCCCATAATTGAAAGTTTGACAAATAATTTAAGCTCATTGCGAGTTTCAAATATGGCAACAGAAATGAATTATATACTATTCAAAATTTATTCCGATACTATTCCAACATATGATGGGTCGTCAGAGACCCTCGAAATATTTATTAACGCCGCCGAGCAATTTCATAAAAAATATCATGGTGCAGACGCCACATTAAATCAGTGCATCTTGAGTATTTCATTGAGTAAGTTGAAAGATAGAGCCCAGTTATTAATCGGAGCAAGGTCCGAACTGAAGACATGGACTCAAGTAAAACTAGAATTGAGAAACACTTCTGGCGACCAACAAAGCCTCGATAACCTCGAACAACAATTGTTTACCTTACACCAAATAGAGGCGAACATCCGCTGGATTTCGCAAAAAGAATCCAATTATTACGCAGTAAATTAGCTTTTAAAATAAACTCCAACACCAACATGGACCAAGCTATTAAACTAACACATATTCGACAATACGAATCTCAGTCTCTCAAAGGATTCTTGAGGAACCTGAATATCCAACTACCAGACAAAATTATCGTCCAAAATCCGAATTTGCTAGAAGCAGCAATGAACCTTGTCCAGGAGGATGAGAATTTCAGACACACCCAAAATGTAGTCCAAAATCGTCCGAACGTTAATTCACCCAAACAACCTAATAAACAAATTGGACAAAATCATAATAGCCTTCATTTAAATTATAGTCCTTTAAATTCACAACCAATGGCTCCAATTCAAACAATCAGGAACCAAAATCAGGCATCAGACTTCCGAAATCAATCTTCCAATATCATTAGAACACATCTCAATATCCAAATCACAGCCAGAATAACTTTAGGCCTCCAATTCCCAGTCAACCAATAAATGTCCAACCCAGACCAGTAAGACAAACATTTTTAATTAACAGACAAGTGTTTGGTCCGCCAAATGTTTTTAAACCGACAGGTAAACACGACACAAGGACTTTCGAACCGATGTCCACTACATCTAGGAACTCTACGGTTCATAGACCCATGCCCCATTCATTCACCAATCGGGCCCAATCGCAACCTCAAAGATGAACACCCATGAATGAGGAAATGTACAATCATGGTTATGACCAGTCTGATGTTGCTTATAACTATTATCCGAATAACTACCAATACGACTATCACTCCTATGACCAAATTAACACTACACAAGAATTTCAACCTGAACATTTTCAAGATAATTCTTATACTGACCATTACCCCGACGAATATTGTCCTCCCCACGAACCATTAGATGAACCAAGCAACGACATTCACGAGTCTAAGGGCGAAAATTTTTACGAATCGCTTCCAAAGAACGAGACATCATGATAGAACTTCACTCTGCCACGGTCAATGGACTCCCATATATAAAAATTCGTAACCCTCCGATAAAATTACTAATTGATACAGGATGTCACACCTCAATACTGAAACCATCGATTGTCGAAAAATATTCTTTGAAGAATTCCAGTGTTGTTACGAGACCGAGTATATTTTATTTCAATTCCATGAATTTTTTTATGGTATTATAGGATTGAAAGAATTGAAAAATTTAGGTTTGAATATCGATTTTACCAATCAGCTACTACGCAATGACCTGGTGCAAATACCGTTCTTTTATAAACAACCTCACGAAACTTCCTTTACTTTCGAAATACCGCCTTTCGAAAGTTTGGTCCTGAAATATCCCGTCGATATTAACGAAGGGGAGATCATAATTACTAATAAAAATTTCAATGGATTGTATATACCAGAAACTTTGACTTGTGCTTCGAACTATTGCGCTACCTTCGAAATTTTCAATAATACAGATAGGACAATTTCTGTCACAATGCACGAACCCTTTAAAACTATCCGAATTGAAAAAGAACATTTTGAATTTTATCATATCGAGAGCGCTCTACCCGACATTCAATATTAGGATTTGACAAAAGACATTTCTGATAAAATTAGGACAGACCACATGAATCCAGAAGAAAAACGAGCCATTCTAAAACTCTATAAAGAATTTGCAGACATATTCTATAATGAACATGATAAACTCTCATTTACCAATAAAATCAAACACGAAATAAAGACCAAAGACGAGATACCAATACATACGAAATTTTATCGCTTTCCTCATTGCCATAAGGAAGAAGTCCAAACGCAAATTCAGAAGATGCTCACCGATGGAATCATTCGACTATCATCCTCCGCTTGGAGTAGCCCAATATGGATTGTGCCGAAGAAGACCGACGCATCAGGAAAGAAGAAATGGCGCATCGTGGTAGATTATAGGAAGTTGAATGAAAAAACAATCGACGACCGATACCCAATTCCGAATATAGACGATATCCTGGAAAAATTGGGAAAATGCAATTACTTTACCACCCTCGACGTAGCATCTGGATTCCACCAGATCGAAATGGAAGAAGAATCCATCGAAAAAACTGCCTTCAACGTGGAGCATGGGCATTACGAATATGTTCGCATGCCATTCGGGTTGAAGAATGCACCCGCAAGCTTCCAACGAGTAATGGATCATATCCTTAAAGATTTACGGAACAAAATCTAGTGTACATGAACAATATTATCGTGTTTTCGACTTCCTTGCAAGAACACATAGCCAATTTAAAACAAGTCCTTAAAACTTTACGCGAAGCTAAATTGAAAATACAACTAGATAAATGTAAGTTCATGAAACAAAATGTCGAATTCCTAGGTCATGTTGTCACTACCCAAAAACATACATTTCTGAAACCAATCGACAATAAACAGCATAGCCAATAACTCAAATTACACAACCGACTTTATTTCGATGAAAGATGTACTGTATCCACAATTACATCATATGCATAACCATTTGTTACAACTTCTCAAACAAATTTCTGTGAAATTAATAAACATCAAGCCTCACAAATTCAACCGATCAATAATAAATTTTGTGGGCAAAACTAACAAATGGCTCTTTGAGACATTAGATGACGAAGATGAAGAAAAATATGACCAAGCTATTTCTACACTAAATAATAATCAAAAAATCTTACACCACGATTTGAAAAATTTCTTAACTATCACAAAAAGATTCTTGAACGAAACGTCAAATAACTTGCAACAAATTGTAAAAAATCAACAACTGATTGGCAAACAGATAGAGAGTATTATCGACAGTCTGAACAAATACACGATATTCTTACGGCTCCAAATTTCTCTCGATACAATGATAATCGACTGTCAAAATGTACTGTCAACACTGAACAATATTGAAGAATCGATATTATTCGGTGAACTGAATATTATTCATAGCATAATATTACCAACTTAAGAGCTCAAAGAACTAATTGAAATAATGCTTAACATGTACAAAGGAAGTCTACCAGAATTCGATCATATTATAAACTTCTAAAAATTGAAACACGATATAAAAATGATCTTGTTCTATTCACGATTCATGTCCCGATACTTAGAGAAAATCTTTACGATTATTATCATTTATTTCCCATTCCGATTTCCAATAATGCCATAATTCCCTTGAAACCATACATTATCCTGAACTCGACTTATCACCACTACGAGGACAGCCCGTGCCACGAAATCGAGACAACCTGTATTTTCCACCTGGAAAATCAAATATCGAAGGAGGTCTGTCTACCTGAAGTACTGAAAGGAAAGAGCAGACAGCCATGCCAAGCACTCCAAGTCTATCTAGAACAAGATGTAGTAGAACCAGTCAACGACGCCTATGTCATAGTCATTCCCCCCAGACAAATGGCTATTGAATAAAAGTGTAAAGGAAGCGGATATGAAGAAATCCACAAACCACAGCTGATTCACATTAATGGGGAAGAAAACAGCAACGACGTTTCCCCGATACGGGAGACCCCTCTACAATTACCCAGAATAGAAACCTAACCATGAAGACCACCCAATGAAGGTCCTGGATAATCTTATCCTAGACGAGCTGACAAGGCTCCAGAAACTAGCCGAGAAAACTCAACTCCACCGACTCCAAGCCCTGGAAGAAGAGAACACCCCGTATATTTCTTTTTATATTTGTATTACTCTGAGCATAATTATTGTTACTGTTATCTTTTACAATTCCTCTATAAAATGTAGGAATGATATTTTAAAACATTTCAAATGTGTCAAGACAAAACCAAAGGACTTGAATTCCGAAAATAATACTACCGTATTATTTTCGTCTTAGGGATGGAGAAGTTATATATACACAAACCCCTAAGAAACCCTTAACTTGTAACTTCCATGTAGTGCTAAGGTTTTTAAAAATAGTTTATCGTGGCCCGAAAGCTTAATTTGCAGGAGCACCATTTTGTTAGAGCCACATCCTCTGCCTTGTTGCCAATGGCAGATCATCTAATAAATTGTATAGCTGTCGCAAAATCCTTAGATATTCTCTTCCATTGAGATGACCAGTGAAAAAAAATTACCTTATCACTCGACGTCCAATGATACCTCTCCAAACATTCAGTGACCAACGTTGTTGGTGATTGAAATATCTAACGAAATGGGGATTTTCAGTTGCATAATAGTGCATATTATGCCGATTCACATGGCCATTGTTGTGAAACGTGGCTTCGTCCGAAAATAGAACATACTCAAAAAAATCATGTTCTTCTCTGATTTTATTTATACCCCATTGGCAAACCGCATTCGCTTTGGAAAATCTCTTTCATTTAGCTCCTGCATCAACTGCATATGATATGGATGGAAATTGCATTTTCTCACCATCCGAGAAACACTACTTTGGTGATATTCCCAACTCCCTACTCAGAATACGTGTACTTACATGGGGATTCTCAGTAATATGTAATGCAAAATCAAGAGTATTTTCAATATTCGTTACAGGACGGGCACGTTCAAACTTTGTGAAATACTGTTCCGTTTTCCTCAAATCTTGTTTTGAGGGCTTGAAATGATCGCATGTCTGGATGTCTTTTCTCAGGAAACTTTTGTTGGTACCTATAATCTAGATGCCAGTAAGCAGTTACCGTCACTGTCCCCCAAAGCATAAACCATTTGAACCATATCCTTTAAACAATTCATAATGCCACATTTGTCAACACAACTGGATTGTAGTTTTCCAATAGTAATTTTTTTCATCGGTAGTCATGGATAACTAAACTCATAATTTTTCAAGAATGCTCATGAAGGATAAAATAATTAAAACGGCATTCAGTGTCAGTATTTTCTGTAAAGAAACGTGTATGTGAAAAATATGCAGAATTGTTGATTTGCCATTAAAAACCACAATATTTCGGAAACGGGTTGTTTTGGGCATCAAGAATAAAAATTGAATAGTCATTAAAAAGGAGTTGATATGAATGATAATATACAGGGTGTTCCATTTGAAAAAAACAAAATATTGATTTTTGAAAATGGCCAAATTTGTATTGTTGTACCGATTATCATATATAATTCATACAATATTCACCATATTCACAATTAACTTCACCATTTCGACTATCGATTCCCGAATCATCTCCACTAAATATTTCGAAACGTGAAATAAGAGATTTTTTAAAAAGAAGTCTGCAAAATAGATATTTTTTAGATAACTCGGCAACGCCGCAACAGATTCCAAAATTGAAAAAAACGTTGAGCAGCCAATGAAACAGCGGAAAGGAATATATAGTTATGTATGCCTTCCCGTGGGAATAGCTGAACTAAGCATTGCTGCCTATGCAGATTTCCAGGAACACGTCGAGACGGTGTTGTATTCAACTTCGGTTCATGGGAACGAAGAAACATTTAGAATAGACATAGACTTCGAGCAATAAACATCTCAATGTATTATTTGTTGTTAATTAAAGTTTTTGAGTAAAATTTTTTTTTTTAAACTAAGTTCTGTGATCGGAAAACATAAAGTGGCGCAGTCGTTGCAGGATTTTGAACGGATGTTCGTTGTGAATAATCCGTCAGTTCCAACTGTTAATTCAAGAGAACCTCCGTTTCTGGACAGTCCCTCTGGGTAGCAGATCAAGCAGAAGCCAAAGAAGTAAAGAAGAAAAGAAATGAGAACAGCCATCTCAGTGGTACTAATGTAAGTTGCTTTTCCTTGTATCTTGTCTATGTCATTCTCCTCTAGTCCTGATTCATCTCCCGAAAACAGTGATTGTGAGTTAATTTTTAGTGAACAAAATTCGCCGAAACCTAATTCGATTTTCGAAAATAGTTCTCGCGAATCAATAGAATTAGAAGCACTTCTTTCGAAGCTATCAATAAGTAGAAATATCAAAATGCCAGTTCCAAAATTTGAATCAAAACTTTTAGAAATTGTTCCAGAATTTGACGGCAATCCTTTGGAACTTTTATCATTTTTAGAAACAGCTAATTCAATTATTACTACATACTGGGACCCAACACCCGAAAATATCAGTTGTGTCCAAAATATTACAATAATTTATGGAATTTATTCAAAATTGATAGGTCAAGCTCGCGAAGTTTATAGCATTTGAGTAGATATACAATGCCGATTCTGTGACCGAAGAGTGTCACAGAATCGGCATTGCTCCACACGGTGAATCTCTCGATGGCCGCGTCCATCGAGTTCTTGCCGTTGGTGGAGGGTTGGTGCTGAAGAAGATGACGTGTTCTCCGAAGAGTTTCGGGGTGGGGGGCTTAAAAACGTTTCACCCTAAGTGGCGCGCGACTTTTTTGCAAAAAAACATGGCGGCGATGCAGCGGAAGGCAAAAAAACATGGCGGCGATGCAGCGGAAGGCAAACAAACATGGCGGCGATGGAGCGGAAAGGGCGGCGATGGAGCGGAAGGCAAAAAACATGGCGGCGATGGAGCGGAACGCAAAAAACATGGCGGCGACGGAGGGGAAGGCAAAAAAACATGGTGCGATGGAGCGGAACGCAAAAAACATAGCGGCGATGCAGCGGAAGGCAAAAAAACATGGCGCGATGGAGCGGAACGCAAAATACATAGCGGCGACGGAGGGGAAGGCAAAAAAACATGGCGCGATGGAGCGGAACGCAAAAAACATGGCGGCGATGGAGCGGAAGGCAAAAAAACATGGCGCGATGGCGATAGTTATGAAAAAACTTCTTTCCCTCACGTGATTCGCTGAGAGCAATTGTCTGGAAGAGAAAAAAACGTGGGCGCCGCCGCCACCTTAATTGACAAATCAAAAAAATTAAATATGAAAAATGTCTCTACTGTCTTAGAAGACACACACACAACACAGAATATTATGATGGACGACTTATTATTAATTCACTCGCTCTCGAATGAAATTCCAAAAGAAAAAAAATACGTCTCCGCGCGCTGTAGTCGTAAACAGCGATAAGAGCCACATCTGGTGTTTACTCTCTCTCCAATGGAATTCTAAGAAATACGAATTGGCCTTGGACTTGTTTACTGTCTACTCTCTCAAGTTGAACGAAATTCTCAGTAAATACGACGATGATCCATTTTTGACCTTGAATTTGTTTTTCAGATTTATCTCACACATCCGGTATCTGTTTACGCTGCTCGAGCTAAATTGGCCTTGGAGTTGTTTACTGTTATTGCGCAATTTGGGTTTTCCCCAGATCGACCGTTGCATACATTTGCAGCGTGGGTTACGCGAACTCGGCGTGGAGGTGGACGGCGTGGGTCACGTGACACAGAGAGTTAATACGTACGTTCACAGCGAGCCTGCGTCATTTCATTATCTGCGTTCGAAGCAACAACAAGGGCCTCTCTGCCGCTCATCTGTCTCTCGCTTTTTTTCTATACAAGTGCATTGTTTTATTGTGAGTGCCATTTAATTCGTGATTTGCAAAGGTCAGTAGTAGTAGTAGTTATTCTTTTTTATTTTTCGCGATTGTTTCAAGTGTGCCTATTTCTTTCGATTCACTTTTTGTAGTGTTTCTTTTTCAAAAAAATTCAGAAAAGTTCATTTGTCATATTTGTTTTTCGTCTCATACAGAGTGTCTCTCTCATAAAACGTCATATTTTTTTTGTTTTTCATACAGTGTGTGTGGATTGCATTTTTATCATAATTCCTTCTCATACAGGGTGTCTCTCACAAAGTTCCATTTGCTATATACAGTGTGATTGGAATATTTTATTTTTATCATATTTATTTCTCGTACACGGGGTGAATCATAAAAATCATTTTTCATTTTGAGTGAGTGAGTGAGAGTTATAAATAAATGAATTTTTTTCATTTTTCAAATGATTTCGCAGATGTCTCATCTTCTCGACGAAATTAACAAGATTTCGTTGACTTGCAGGAAGAACCTGCGGAAGTTGTCTGAGCTACCGAAGGACAAACCCCATCTGATCCTCGGCGCTGAAGCGAAAACAACCAAATTTGGAGAGTCCATCCTAGTGGAGTTGGAGGAGTGTAAAGTATTCCTGCCAAATCGAGTGACTGGTGCATTCAAACCCATCCCCGACAAATTAACCGAGTCCCAGCATATGCTCATCTACAGGGGCGAGCAGAAAATTGCCAATCAAAATCATCCGCAGCAGCTGTTTGAGATCGCTAATAGCCTGAAGACGCTGACGACGCCGCCGCCGCCGTTGGAAACAAAGAGTGAGTTTCTTGTATTTTCATTTGACATTTCCTTGAAATTTTGTGTGTCTGTTGAATAATCATCATCATGTCATCTGACGCTATTGTTGCACACAGTATGGAGATGGTAGCCAAGTTGCGTAAGGTCAAAAAAATCCTCAAAAAGGGTTGTACTGATGAAGAACGCAAACATTGGCTGGCCCATTGCAAGTACACCGCCTGCCTGATCAATAGTGCGATTGCGGCAGTGGATTGCATAGGCTCTCTGAGAAAATTACAAACTTTATGCGGACACTTGAAAATTATACGAAATTCAATCAAAAAGTCAGGTCAACAACAACAGCCAGGCGTCGACGTGGTGGTGGGAGAGGGAGTCAAATCAAAATTAACATCTCCAGTAAAGTGGGAGGACTTGAAATCGGGATTTTCTTCGCATTTACGCACCGGTATAATTATAAATTTGAAACATAAAGATATTGGAAAATTATTTGGTGATGCATTTATTCTGTTCAAAAGCAGAATTCAAAATTCATTGAAAAAACATCCAAGCATCAAAGTCAATGCGACATTTTGTGGTAAATTCGTGAAAAATTCCTTGAATCAAGAACAAATAATAAGCGACTATAAATATTTCAACACTAAAAACGTTGTTATCGATAGGGGTACAACTTGGAAAAAGTGGTTCCTAGAAAATGTCATCGATCAAATTCAAAACAAACTGTCAGAATTCGCGGACAAAGAAAGTGGCTGGAGTCTTCAGAAAATTGTTAGTTTGGAAATCAATACGAATAAATCGGACGTGGGAAACGGTTCATCTTTCATCGAGCTGCCAAAATCTATTGCGAATAAAAAAGCTTGCATTAATTTGAATAATGAAGATGATGCGTGTTTCGCTTGGACCGTCGTTTCGGCCTTGTACCCTGTTGAATCGGGTAAAAATCTATATAGAATTTCATCATACCCTCACTATTCAAATAAACTGAACTTGGATGGAATCGACTTCCCTATGAAATTTAAACAAATTACTAAATTTGAGCAATTGAACAACATATCTGTGAATGTGTACACCTTGGAATTGATTCAGCCGCAGGCGAACAAGGAGGCATTTTTCGATACTGTTCCGAGCCGACTCACGAAACAAAAATTAGACAAACATGTCAATCTTCTCCTCATTCAAAATGAATATCACCCGAAATTAAATGATTACGAGGCACCACCACTGGAAATCGCCGATGACGACAACCCCATCGGCGATGACATAAAATTCCATTATGTTTGGATAAAGGATTTATCTCTCCTACTCAGTCGCCAACTCGACAGTCATACTGTTGATTGTCAAAAATTAAACGAGAGCAAAATTTCATTTCCTTCGTATGATCATGTAGAATTTCGGGATTTTGTACATAAAGAAATAGTGCCCTTTGTAATTTACGCGGATTTTGAGTCGATTTTGGAACAGTTTAATGACGAAGAATGCACCTCACATACGACAAAGTACCAAAAACACATTCCTTTCAGCGCTGGATTTTATTTCAAGTGTGCATATGACGATACTTTGTTTGATCGGGGCCTCGACTCTATGGATTGGTTTGCGGAGAGAATGGGGTCCATAGCCAAATTTGTGGAAGCCAAAACTTTGGATATTGTCCCCATGATCGTCTCACTTCCAGATAGAGCGACAGCGCCATGTTGCCACATCTGCGAAAAACCCTGGAAAACTGACGACAAAATTGTAATAGATCATAATCACTACACGGGAGCGTTCCGTGGATATGCGCATGCGCATTGCAATTTGAACTACAAAAAGTCGTTCGTTGTGCCAATCATTTTCCATTTAACCGGATACGACAGTCATTTTATTATTCGAAATAAAGCAAAAAGGGGTCGAGTCAGCCTGTTGCCTGTCAACATAGAAAAATACATTTCTTTCACCCAGTACGACGGCAACACTGACATTAAATTTCGATTCATTGACTCCTTTCGTTTCATGGGCATGAGCTTGGAGCATTTGGTGCAAACACTGACCATCCATGACTTGAAGATATCAAGGCGCGAATTTGCCCATTTCGATGCCGACCGGTACGAGTTACTCACTCGAAAAGGGGTATTCCCATATGATTTCATCGATTCGATAGAGAAATTGAAATGACCAAGTTTGCCGGCGCGCGATCAGTTCTACAAAGAGTTGAACGATTGTGGCATCACCGATGCCGAATACGAGCATGTGCAGAACGTGTGGCGGTCGTTCAACTTGACAACACTGGGCGAGTACTCTGACCTATACATGAAAACCGACATATTGCTCTTGGCGGATATTTTCGAAAATTTTCGAGATATCGGTCACGAGACGTATGGGTTGGATCCTGCGTGGTATTACACCCTCCCGGGATATACGTGGTCCTATATGTTGAAGTACACCCAGTGCAAATTGCAGATAATGAAAGACGTCGACATGCTTCTCTTTGTCGAGCGAGGAATTCGTGACGGCATCAGTCAGTGCTGCAACAGATTCTCCTCGGCCAATAACAAGCACATGGATGAAAGGTATGACGCCTCCAAACCGTCGACCTATTTGCTATATCTCGACGTGAATAATCTGTACGGTTGGGCCATGATGGAATATCTTCCGTACGATGGCTTTAAATGGCTCGAAAATGCAGCCGATTTCGATGTGTCGGAAGTGTCGGACACCTTGCCCATCGGCTACATTCTCGAAGTCGATTTGGAGTACCCCGAGCATCTGCATGACAAACACAAAGATTTACCCTTGTGTGCCGAGCACCGTACACCGCCAGGCTCGAAATTACCAAAATTGATGACCACGCTGTACAACAAAGAAAAATATGTTGTGCACTACAGGGTGTTGAAACAAGCACTCAAACACGGCCTTGTACTCAGGAAAATCCACAAGGTGTTGCAATTCAATCAGTCGGCGTGGCTGCGTCCCTACATTGAATTAAATACGAAATTACGCTCTCAAGCAAAAACTACTTTTGGCAAAAATAACTACAAACTAGCCAATAACGCAGTGTTCGGGAAAACATACGGAAGCACCGTGTGGTGAAAATGGTCTCCAAGTGGGGAGGACGATATGGCGCAAAAAATCTGATTTCCAGTCCAAATTTCAGGAGTCGCACCATTTTCGACGAGAGCCTCGTCGCTATCGAGATGACAAAGACGGATTTGTTATTCAATAAGCCCTTGTACATAGGAATGTCGATTCTCGATATTTCCAAGGTATGCGTGTACGATTTCCATTACGGCTTCATGATGGAAAAGTACACGCACGATCAGTGCAAATTGATGTATACGGATTCTGATTCGCTCATTTATGAAATTAAGTGCGATGATATTTATCGGGATTTGATTAGCAGTCACATTGAAAAATTCGATACGAGCGACTACCCAAGCGACAACCCATTTGACATCCCCCTCGAAAATAAAAAAGTACCCGGCTTGATGAAGGACGAAGCCAATGGTCGTATCATGACAGATTTCGTGGGGCTTCGATCAAAGTTGTACACCTATAAGATACAAGATGGAAAAACCGTAAAAAAATCCAAAGGAGTCAAATACAGCGTTGTCGAAAATCACATCACTTTTGAAGATTATGTGGAATGTCTGAAAATCAATGTGGAAAAATAACTTCGCAACGCTGTATTCGATCCTTTTCACACAAAGTTTTTAGTGTAGAGCAAACAAAGATCGCTCTCAACCCCCACGACGACAAGCGCTGTTTGATGGTCGGCTCTCATGACACTCTGCCGTGGGGTCATTACAGTCAGTTAGATATCTAATAGAATGTAAATGTTTTTTCAGAGAGCACATACCCACATACGCACACACACACACACACACCACCACCATGGTAGACACTTTGAAAAATGTATGCTGTCTGCAAGTAGTCAGATGTACATCATCAATAGTTGAATTCATCGAGGCCTCACCTCTACCATGGACGCTCACTGATCGAATTTTGAAAATTTTTGCTGATGAAAAATGGGTACAAATCTATAAGCAGGCTCAGAGCGTCAAACGAAATTTCAATGATTTGAGTCACTTAGAGCACACGAGAGAAATCAGCTTTGAAGATAGGTGTGAAGCTCTCAAAAATCAAGACTGGGAGGGTCATTTGCACGAAGACCAATACTGTGTGTGGTCGAATGCATATCGTATTCCAAAATATAATTTTCGATTTTGCCGCACTTGCTATAAAGCATTCAGAAGGGCTATGCAAAACCATCCAGTTCACAGCATCAGAGACCATCAACATATGGTGTTCGGTGTAAAGCACATGGACAATATATATCAATGTGACAAATTTTGGTGTCACAACAGATTTGATGAAGTACAGTTCACTTTGAAAACGAGCAGCCAATGCTACTCTGACCTACATCTGCGTGGTGGTGGTGAGCCCTACGGATTAGATCTCACATATAAACGCTTCATAGGCTCACACACACACACACCCACACACACACACACACACACACACACACACACACACACACACACACACACACACACACACACACAAAATTTCAAGAAAAATGTCAAATGAAAATGCAAGAAATTGTGCTCTTGTTTGTTTCTTTCCACACACACACTACATTATATATTATTAATCAAATAATAGCCGATTATGTTTTATATTTATTATTGAATAAAATCAATATGTAATCCGTGTCTGGATATTATTATATTTTGTTTCACCCTTCCAATCTCCCATTCAAAATCCCTTATATTTTTAGAGATCACTTTTTCATTAAAAAAGGGTTACTTTTTTGCGCAAAAAAGTATAATTTTTTGTGTGATTCACTCAGCCACTCAGCTTTCACTGCAAATGCTTCACTCAGCTTTTACCACCATGTCAATAAAGGTGTCACTTTTTTTCATTCAAAAATACATGTATTCTCATGGGAAAATGGCAATTTTTTTATAAAAAAAATTACCCAAAATTGACATGGTGGAAAAAGCTGAGTGAATGCTGAGTGAAAGCTGAGTGAATGCTGAGTGACTCAAAATTCACTGAAAATGCTTCACTGAAATCCTTCCACCATGTCAATTTTGGGTGTTTTTTTTAAGTGTCACTTTTTGCATCAAAAAAGAGCACGTTTTTGCACCAAAATTGGAAGAATAATTCAATCAAAAATCTGATACTTTTTTACATAAAAATTGGCATGGTTTTTAAGCAAAAAAAAAGGGGAAGGGTATTTTCGAGTAGCAAAATCAAAAATATTCTAAGATATATATATTTTCATAAATGTATTGATGGGTGATCTACAAACAACGCATGTGTCGCACCTGATGGCGCACTGTGAGCAGCACGCCAAGTGTCTACATGGCATAAACAATACATTCAGTTCATTCACAAGACATACACGACACATCATAACCGTGTTCTGTGAGTCTATGTTTATGACATCTGTGGTCACTTTGCTGCTCATGTCACCTTTCACTTGTCGTTCTTCTGGAGCAACATCAGCGCCATCTGTCGGTGGTGTGGTGGTGGCGGTGTCATCCATGGGTCATCTGTCACTCTGCTAATGACATCTGACACTCTTGGTTCTGGAGGGACATCAGCGCCATCTGTCGTCGGTCTGTGTCTGTGCTCAGAGTAATAACTACGAACGAAATCACAATGGGGACTCCATCGACGATGGTCAGCCATAGGATCGTCATTGGGCAGCCATCTGAACCCTTCTAATTGGCACGAAAGACATGCAACTACATCTTCCGAACTGGTATACGTAAAGCCTGCTTCGGCTAACTTACTTGCAGGAAATGTCGAAGTCCAGCTTCGATACGAGTCGAGTCTTGTTTCGTACTGCTGCATCTCTCTCTCTCTCTCTCTCTCGGCATACACACAGACACACTGCACACTGCATACTGAATTAAAACGCCAACTCTGCTCTCAATATATACATTTATTTCGTTTCGTAATCAAACATTACTTTATCCGGCAAATAGCATAGGTATTCACGAAAACATAGATGTTTATCATCTTTTGATGATATAGTACACAAGTTTATAGCCTCATCAAATGACAAACCATTGTTTTTAACTAGAGTTTTTGCACTGCTTAATAAATCGTGATAATATTGACTAAAGTTCATATTCAATAGATATTCAAATCTTGTCGACATCACAGTAGCATCTAGATGTAGGATTTCTTGAACATCCGCTTCCATCAGGTAGAAGTAGGTGTCATTCTTGGAAACTCGCACTTGTTGACTCTCAGCATACGTGTGTAATTCCAAATCCATACCATCGTCCCAGTCGAGTTTGATTCGAATAGTCTTGGCTGCTGCTGCTGCTGCATTCGGGCCATTTCGGCTAGTGTAAAGCAACTGATTAATGGCCCCCACGAATTGGCCCCAAACATGCTGAAGGACAGGCTGGAGCATATGGTGTATTGGACCTTGCACACGAGTTTCACTGCAGGCACGAAACTCCGAGCAAAACTTATGCCGCATTGCAAGCTCAAAACGTCGGTGTTGCGAAACTCGTAGGTGGCGTTGCACGCGAAGAAACGTTCCGCTTTGATGGCCTCCTTGTACATGTCACATATTCGATCTGAATCTGCCATTCGATCTGCCCACTCTCGGTCCGATGATGATGATGATAATGATGATGATTAAGCTGACGCCGCCGACGCCACCGACGCCGACTCGTAACCAGAGGACTCTTCAGAAGACTCGATAACAACGTTGTTCACTGCACCAAACATGATGACTGACTAATCTCTCTGCACCGTTTGGCATCGGTTTATTTCTCCGCTGCCGCCGCCGCCATCACCCCCCACCCTCCCCCCATACACCGGCTCGAGTTTCTACGTCGTCGAGAGCTGAGAGACGACGACGATGAAAAGCCCCCTCTTCCAGTTGAGATTGTGCAAATTTTCCATTGAATTACATGTGATTTGTCGCATCAATCCAACTATTGTGCGTACTTTCGAACCTCAACCATTTCACAAGTACTTTACGACCCTTACGCCTTATGATTTTTTCCACTAGATAGACTTCGGGATTTTTTGTTTTTTGTAGTTCTTGTTCGTAGAAAGCGCCGCTGATTGGTCGCCCTTCCAAGTCCTCCAGCAAATAAGTGATTGGTTGGGTGATTTTCACTTTGACAACTTTGAATAGTTCCGTAGTCCAATTAGGCGTATACCCTTTTTCGAAAACATGCTTGGCCTTGCTAATTCTCACGAAATCGCCACTTTTGAATTTTTTTCGACCAGCACGTTCGGCATAATCATACGTTGACTTATACACATGTTTTTCATTGTCTTTGGTGACGTCACACGGTTTCATGCCGATCGTTCGATGTTTGCGCTGGTTGTAGTTTTTGGCAATGTCCGGCAAAATGTCCAGCCATTTGTAGGTACCGTTCAAACTGAAATACTTGAAGAGATTCTCCTTGAGAGTACGTATAACCCTCTCTGCGATCGCGGCTTTCTTCACGGTATACGTGCTGTAGTGTTTGATGTTGTACTTTTTCAGGAGAGTCGGAAAGCTGGAATTGTAAAATTCAGTTCCGAAATCTGACTGGAGGAGCTTGGGACATCTTTTTGCTTTCGATAATATGTCACTCATCGCTTCGGTGATGTCTCGACCAGTTTTGGTCTTCAGGGGGCGCACCCATAGGTACTTAGAAAAGGTGTCAATCACCACGAGAATATAATTGAAGTATTTATTGGCTTTGGAGTATTTTTGAAGATCAGCCAAGTCCATCTGCCACAGATCGTCGAGTCCTTTGATGATGGTACGTCTGCGAGGAAAATTCCTTCTGGCTGGAGCATGGAGCTCATCAACCAATTGTTTTTTCTCAGATGATGATGATGATGACGTCATTTCGCTAATGGCGGAGTCAATACACTAACTGCACTGGGCGTTACACCTTCTACTTAAGAGGCTGGAATATCAACAATATCCAGTGCCAATTTATCCAAGCGTTTCTTGGTATTTTCATGCTTTTTCATCGAAAGTGACATGAATTTCATCACTCGAATACCCAAGGCTGTTTGATTGTTTTTGGTGGTGTCCAGCTCGTCTTTGAGTTTGTGTATGACGTCATCTTTGAGCTTCTGTATGACGTCATCAACGTATTTTTTGTTGGCAACATCATTGAGTGCACTTGGCGTTTCCACATTACATATTTTCACATATTCAGCATCAATGTCCCCATTTGTCGTATAGTTGAGTATGACACCAGGAAAATGATAGGGCTGCTGCTGCTGCTGCCGTGCACGGCGAGCTAACGAAGTTTGACCGAACTTGTTGATGCTCATGATGCGACTGTGGCATGCAAAAAAACGTCTACGCTTTTATTTATCGAATATAGCCTGCTTCTCTCAATTCATTGATGATGGCCACAATCTCGTTGTCGGTAGAGGTGCTGCCGGCATTTTTGACGGCTATCAGAAGCCTATACCTGTCAACGAGCTCGTTCACATCGTCCCAGTACACGTATTCTATGGGTTTCGTGTTGTATGTCAACTGATCTGGGATACCACTGCCGTCGGTGAAACGACCTCGACCTCGACCTCCACCACCACCTCCACCACCACCTATTTTTGATTGAGGATCTTTGAACATTGGTCGAATCAACTGTTCGTATTTGGCAGTCTGAGATGGATTCAACCTACCTCGCGCATCTACATGCGCACCTGTAGCTGCCAAAATTTGCTTGTATGCCGCCAAATCGGCTTTAGCGTATTTGGGATTTTTGTAGAAAATCAAACTATATAGTCCCGGAGTGCCCTCGTATGTTACACCATCAATGCGAATGTCCCACGTATCTTTGTCGAAGTCCATCAGCTTTCTACCGAGCAACCATTGCGCTCTTGGTTTGTCGTAAATGGGGCCGTAATTCACATCTATTTTGCCGGATTTGGCGCGATATTCATTCACGAATTCAGTTGCTACTTCGGGATAAACTTCCAAGTAGTCATCCTCATCATCATCATCATAATCACCATCATCTGTGTGGTAGCTTTCTTCGTCTTCTTCCTTTTTCATAAAGTCTGGAGTCGTTGGTGTCGACGGTTCCTGTTTCTCTTCTTTTTTCACTGCCAGTCGTGATCGCTTGGTGAGTGGCGGCACTGACGCACTCAATCTTTTCAGCGGCACCGTAATGGGTTTGAATAATTTACTCAGTGCTTCATCATGCTCGGATTTCCCGAGTTTCAGACTCAGATACTTTTTTCGCACAATTTTCGACAACTGATTGACTTGACGTTTGCGTTCAGCTTTAGCAATCTCCGTCTCGATGCGGGGTGATGTGGTCGGCGCCATGGCTTCAGTACGAATGCTACGCCACCTCGCATCACATTTGTATATATTTGTCAAAGCCCAGGCGGTAGCGCCCTTTGTTCACTCAAAGTCTTTGACAATGACCAGAGATCCGAACAGGTGGCGCACATGCGGCGAAATTCCTCGAAGGTGTAATCCGGAGAGACGTGCTCGTCGAATGCGTGCTTCAAATTCATATCGTCTTGCCGAAAAAGCACTATAATGTTGCAATTGTCCTTGATCAGCTGTTTGGGTATTTTCGAGTAGGTTGGGTCAATACCCTTGTGGCGTGCCATGGCATAGAACTCTCTTAATTTAGTCAGTTTGTCACACGCCACATCGTCAAATATAAAAAATGAGTTTTCTTTCGCCTTTGACAGATCGATTACCTCGTCGTTGTCCCTGTATGGAAAATAACCTACGCCCTTGACTTGTTTGAGTACATCGTGCAGTAGCTGATATTTAGGTTGGTACAGCGACTTTGAATAAACGTAAACATTCTCGAAGCGTGCTCCGTTCGGGCTGAACAGCAGACTGAGTACAGCGTTGGTCTTGCCACATCCGCTGGGGCCACAAAATATCGCTCGGAATGAATTCGGTACCAGGGAGCCGTATTTACGTATACCGTCGTTTTCACCGCCAATACCTCCTCCACCTATGGTATCCAAATTGACTATTTCCAGAGCCGGCTCTTGTTGCACCACTTTCATGTTTGAGTTGATTGATTTTTTGCTGAAGTGTGTGTTTGACCACGCCCACATCTGACATTCGAATGACATTTTGAGTGGAGTACAGTTATGTAAGTAGGTGTGCAACATCATTCGCGTCAGTGTCATGCTGACTGTCGAGCACGAAGGTCGTGGTGTGGTGAACTCTCTGATTAATCATCTGCCATTCGAGCTTCATTTGCCTGGATATCAGTACTGTGGACCGGGTACCAAACTACAGTAGAGATTGGCACGTGGAGACCCTGGTGTGAACCCTTTGGATTCGGCTTGTAAGACTCACGATATTGCATACTCGCAAAACAAGTCTTTGAAGGAGAGACACAAGGCCGACTGGGCGCTGGAAAATCGAGCTTGGGAACGTGTCAAATCAAAAGACGCCAAATTTGGTGAGAAAGCTGCTGCTTGGCTGGTCACCACAACCATGAAGGCAAAACGTAATTTGGGAATGGGTTTGAAGAAGAAGAAGACTGCTGCTGCTGCTGCTGCAAAGCCAAAGTCTTTCCGTCGAGATGTGGTTAAGAAAATTACCAAGACTCTGCGAAAAACACTGAAACCTGATCAGCTGAAAGATTTGAGTGCGAAGGCTCTGCGAAAATCCTCCTTGGTGGCACTGCGTGCTGCCCTTGCTCAAGTGAAAAAATTGGGTGGCCGCAAAAAATCAGAGTACCCCGAATAATACCGTTCGAAGCGAAGAGTGGTGGTGTGCTGCCTCTGCTTCTGATATTCGCCGCTCTGGGAGCGCTGGGCTCGTTGGCAGGCGGTGCCAGCACCATGGCCAGGATCATCATCTCCTCGGCCAATGCCAAAAAGAAATTGGAGGAAGACAAGCGTCATAATACCGCAATGGAGAGCATTGGTGGCGACAACAAAAATGTAGGAGGTTCCGGTTTGTTTCTGCGCAAGACCGCTAAAGGCGGCTACGGTTTGTTTCTCAAGAAGAATTTTTCAAAAAACTCCCGCTGAAGCTGCCCAATAGAGCGTTGTACGATGAGGAATTACTTAAATATGTGAAACGTTTGAAAATACCTCATTTCTTTGTTGTTTTCATGCGAGACAACTTACCTCGATCATCATCATCATCGAAATTTCCCAAGTACAGAGAATGCGCAATCATCAATCTGGACTCGAGCAGGAATCGCGGAACGCATTGGGTAGCTTACGTGAAACGCGGACATGTGGTGAAATACTTTGTCAGTTTCGGCAATTTGAAGCCGCCGGTGGAATTGTATCTGGGTAAAAAAGTGAAAATCTTCTACAACAACGATCGCTATCAGACATTCAACCAAGTTAATTGCGGTCATTTGTGTTTGAATTTCCTATACGAGAACACACTCTGAGTGTGTGTGTGTGCGCGCGAAAATGAATAGAAAAGTGGTGACCTTTCATGATGAGCGCAATGAGGTTCATTATATGGTGACGTGGCGTTTTGCATACAAAACTTCGCGCAAATCGTATTGGATGCAAGTGGCCATGGACAGGATACGTTTCGCTAGACGAATAGCGCGAGCCTCACGCGTCTTGAATCCCATACTAGACTCTGAGCACAGAGCGCGCATATGGAATGGTTTAAATAGAAGTACATAACCCCATCCAATGTCAGTCATGTCTTTGCTGTTGACAGTGATAGATCAAACGTCGACGCTAACCGCAGACTTTTCTCCGCCGCTCCAATTGGATAAAGATAGCACTTACGGCTTGGCATTGATTGGTTTCCATTCATACAACAGCATACCGAACATATCAAGTGGTCGATTCTATTATTCTGTCAAAGGAGCGCCATCTGTTAGCATCATCCAAATACCGACTGGGTGTTACGAAATAAGCGACATTGCCAAGTTTATACATAAACACATCGAGAGGCCGAAAGAAGCAAAGAAGAAGAAGAAGAGAGCCGTAGTGTCTAGTGACGTTGGCAACGTCGACGACGACGACGGTACCAACAAAAGCAAGGCTTTGTTCTCTCTCAAACCCAACACCAATACGCTGCAGTGTGAGATATACAGCAAGCTCTATAACATCGATTTTTGTCCCAAGGATTCCATACTATTGGAGGCTGGAAGCGTTCACTCATCCGACCTACCTGTGAACATTATCAAAGTTCGAACTGTTCACATCGATAGTAACATCACATCGGGTGCCTTCTTCAACAATCATCCGGCTCACACCATATACGAGTTTGCTGTTCGAGAAGACCCCGGCTTTGCCATCGACGAAACGCCCTCGAATTTGATATACCTGCCTGTGAACAAGACGGAAATACACAACATAACCTTGAATATTCTCGACCAGGACTGTTGCAGTGTGAATTTCCGTGGAGAGACCATCATTTTATGACTTGTGCTGCGCAAGCTGTCATAAAAATGGGGTTGGTATTTGATCAGAATGATGATCATGATGCCTTTGGGCATAAAAGTGCAGAGGGTGCTGGCATCAATTCAGTCGCGCAGACGCAGTCGAAGAGAGCAGACGCACACACTCTGTCTCACTCCAGCATACACTTTCTCCAATCGCAAGGACATCATGTTATCAAGACAAGTGTTCGACGTGTACAATCATCCAAAGTTCGACGAATTCATCAACAGAGTTGAGACTCGAACGCACCACCCGTACGTCAAGTCCTTTCAAAATAATGACATCATCGAAATTGTTATTCAGCAGAGCGATGTGTGGATACTGATGAACGATGCCCTTGTGTGCATAGAGGGCTCTCTGACTCGTACCGCAGGAACGGGCAATGTTAGATTTATCAATAATGCCGGCGCATACCTTTTCGAGGCCATCTACTATGAAATCAATGGCAAAGAGGTGGACAAGCCCCTGCTGCTGCTGCTGATCGAGAAAGTAAGGATTCCAAATGTGAGCTGCCGCCGCCGCCAACACTGCACGATTGGTTTATGTTTTTCGTGTCAATGGTTCTGAGTGTTCAAATATCCGAGTCCATATATAGATTTATTAAATCCATGCATCAAAAATATTTTTCAATCGATAATGATAATGTATCTTCATACTACGCCACTGGCACTGTGTAATTTTTTTATTTGATATTGATATTGTTATTCATTTCAATAAATACAAACAGAGACAAAGACAGACATACAATGCCATGGGTTAGAGTGAGACATTTAAAATGCCTTGAATCGATCAATTTGGCTTCAAACTCGACTCTCTTATCTCTTCCTGGAAAACAAACATCTGAGACAGTAAACAACTCCAAGGCCAATTTAGCTCGAGCAGCGTAAACAGATACCGGATGTGTGAGATAAATCTGAAAAACAAATTCAAGGTCAAAAATGGATCATCGTCGTGTTTACTGAGAATTTCTTTCAACTTGAGAGAGTAGACAGTAAACAAGTCCAAGGCCAAATCGTATTTCTTAGAATTTCTTTGGAGAGAGAGTATACACCAGATGTGGCTCTTATCGCTGTTTACGACTACAGCGCGCGGAGACGTATTTTTTTCTTTTGGAATTCCATTCGAGAGCGAGTGAATTAATAATAAGTCGTCCATCATAATTTTCTGTCGTTTGTGTGTGTTCTAAGACAGTAGAGACATTTTTCATATTTAATTTTTTTGTTTTGTCAATTAAGGTGGCGGTGGCGGCCATGTTTTTTTCTCTTCCAGCCAATTGCTCTCAGCGAATCACGTGAGGGAAAGAAGTTTTTTCATAACTTCCGCCATCGCGCCATGTTTTTTTGCCTTCCGCTCCATCGCCGCTATGTTTTTTGCGTTCCGCTCCATCGCGCCATTTTTTTTTGCCTTCCGCTGCATCGCCGCCATATTTTTTGCGTTCCGCTCCATCGCGCCATGTTTTTTGCCTTCCGCTTCATCGCCGCCATGTTTTTTGCGTTCCGCTCCATCGCCGCCATGTTTTTTGCCTTCCGCTCTATCGCCGCCCCTTCCGCTCCATCGCCGCCATGTTTTTTTGCCTTCCGCTGCATCGCCGCCATGTTTTTTTGCCTTCCGCTGCATCGTCACCATGTTTTTTGCAAAAAAGACGCGCGCCACTTAGGGTGAAAAGTTTTGAAGCCCCCCACCCCGAAACTCTTCGGCGAACACGTCATCTTCTTCAGCACCAACCCTCCACCAACGGCAAGAACTCGATGGACGCGGCCATCGAGAGATTCACAATGCCGATTCTGTGACACTCTTCGGTCACGGAATCGGCATTGAATATCTACTCATTTGCATTGATAAAGATTGGCTATCAGTCAAAAATGCTCTAATCGCACACTTTGGCGACCAAAGAGACGAAAATGGATTATTATTTGATTTAGATCAATTGAGACAAAATTTCAATGAACCATCATTACAATTTTATACAAGGGTTATGTCAAATTTAAGTGCTCTTCATAACTATGTAGATACACATGAAAATGTAGTTGCGACTAAAACGGTGAAGAAAACTTTTTACAATACTCATGCTCTTAAAATATTCTTAGCTGGACTGAAAGAACCTTTAGGATCAACTATTCGTGCTATGAAACCATCAACTATGGCAGAAGCTAGGCAATATATTATTTCCGAAAATAATATTCGGCATCTCCAAAAACCGAATAACAGTGATCAATCGAAAATTAGGCAACCTCAAAGACCCAATCACCCAAATCAATTGTCCAATTTTCGCCAATACGCAACTCCTAACCCCAATTTTCAGAATTTCAAACCACAAATGCATAATCCCTCATTTCCACGCGGCCCAATAAATATTCAGCCGAGACCGGCAGAACCCCAAAAATTCTTCACAAATCGTCAAGTATTTGGCAATCCAAGAGGCTCAACCAACGTTTGGAGACCAAATAACCAAAACAATTTCAATCGCCCCAAGCCAACACCTGTGAGTGGCATTTCACAAGCCACCACTTCTCGTCAACCCAATACTAGACCATATCAAAACCCCAATCGACCAAATTTCATTGCAGAAGAACTTTACAATTTTGATAATCCCCATTATCAGGAAGAATCAATACCCTTCCAAAATGAATATTACTCCCAAAATGATTTTTGTTGCCAAAATCAACCCTGTTCCTCCAATGAATTTGATTTTTACGAAAATATGAACTATGAGCAAGTCCAACCTGAATATGTCGATAATCAATATCCAATCGATACCCAAATCGATCAAAGTTCCTCACAGGACCAAAATTTTCAGGAAATCGACCATTACGAAAAAATTTCATAGAAATACATTCTATTTACGATCGAAAGGACCTCCCATACATTCAAATTTCAGATCCACCCCTGAAACTTTTGATTGACACTGGAGCGACTAAAAGCTTTTTGAATCCCGAAATTGCCGAAAATTATTTTCCCGATTTTATCAGAAAAGAACCGTTTACAATCAGCTCAATATTTCAGACCACTTCAAAAGATTTTTGCGCTGAAATACCAGCCTTTCAGGAATTCCACACTGAGAAAACTATAAAACTTTATTTGTTTAAATTCCATCACTTCTTTGATGGATTGATTGGTTATGATACATTGAAAAACTTAGATGTTCAATTAGATTTGAAAAATTCAAGTTTAAAAACACCTGAATCAGAGCTTCCTCTGGCGCACTATGAAAGCAAAAAGAAATTACTCTTTTATGCTAGTATAGAACCATTTACAATCGAATCAATCAAAATTCCTGTAATAATACCAAACGGTGACATCACGATTATCGAAACAAAATTATTTGAATGCCGAATTCGCGAAGGTTTGACAACCTCTCGAAACGGCTATGCCCCTGTCGAAATTCGGAATGACACAGGTGAAATACAAGATATTTACCTTTATGAACCTGTCCCTGTGAAAACTTTTCATCCCGACCAATTCGAATTGTACCATGCTTCAATCGATCATAACACCCCTTCGAATATATTCAAATCAGACATCACACAACTTATACGAACTCAACACATGAATTCTGAAGAAAGACACCACGTTGAGAAATCGTGCCTATCATTTTCAGACATATTTCACCGCGAAAATTCAAAGCTGACGTTCACGAACCAAGTGAAACACAAAATTAGGACCACCGATGAAGTCCAAATTTTTACAAAATCTTATCGCTATCTGTTTATTCATAAACCGGAAGTCGAAAAACAAATTGACGATATGCTTCGTCAAGGCATTATTCGACCAAGCGATTCACCTTGGTCCTCGCCAATTTGGATAGTTCCAAAGAAGGCGGATGCCTCTGGCAAGAAGAAATGACGTATAGTAGTGGACTACAGAAAAATCAACGAGAAAACCATCGATGATCGATATCCGATTCCAAATATATCGGATATCCTTGACAAATTGGGTAGATGTATGTACTTTTCTAACCTTGATTTGGCAAGTGGGTTCCATCAGATCGAGATGTACCCTGATGATGTAAAGAAAACAGCTTTCAACGTAGAGAACGGCCACTACGAGTACCTTCGCATGCCGTTTGGTTTGAAAGGAGCTCCAGCTACTTCTCAGAGAGTAATGGACAACGTCTTGAAAGATCTACAAAACAAAATCTGTTTCGTCTACATGGACGACATCATCGTTTTTTCCACTTCGCTACAAGAGCACATGGTCAACCTTAGAAGAATTTTGCAGAAACTGCGCAAGAGCAATCTGAAAGTCCAACTCGACAAATCAGAATTCCTGAAAAAGGAAGTTTCCTTTCTGGGACATCTGATAACAACAGAGGGAATAAAACCACATCCCGATAAGGTCAAGGCCATCATGAATTATCCGATACCCAAAACGACAAAAGAAATAAAAGGATTTCTTGGTCTTCTGGGTTACTATCGAAAATTCATAAATAACTTTGCCAAAATCACCAAACCCTTTACAAGTCGACTGAAGAAAGGAGCAAAAATCGATATAACTGACCCCACCTACATCAAGACATTTGAGGACTGCAAAACCTTACTATCGAACGACCCGATTTTGTAGTACCCCGATTTTACAAAAGAGTTCAATTTGACCACGGACGCCAGTAACGTAGCGTTAGGTGCTATATTGTCCCAGGGCCCCCCAGGATATGATAAACCAATCGCCTACGCATCACGAACCCTCTCCAATGCCGAACAAAATTATTCGACTATCGAGAAGGAACTTTTTGCAATCGTCTGGGCAACCAAATATTTTGGGCCCTATCTTTTCGGCAGAAAATTCAAAATTTTTACGGATCACAAACCCCTTCAGTGGTTGATGTCTTTAAAAGAACCCAATTCACGATTGGTTCGCTGGAGACTGAAACTTGAAGAGTTTGATTACCAAATTATTTACAAAAAAGGGAAAATCAATACGAACGCTGATGCCCTTTCTAGAATCGAACTCTACCCTAATGAAACTGTCAGACAGACTGATGAACTCCCCATATTGAGACATATGCAGGAATTTAACGAAAACCCTGTCCTAGACAATGAAAGACTATCCACAAGCAGAGACCCAGAAAATAACACACCTGAAAATATTCAAAATCAGGATAACGAATCGAACGCAGGACAAATTGACCCCAATGACAATGACGAAAATGAAACTGTTCACACAAGTGCAGAAGACCCAATATTGAACATCCACATCACAGACAAACCAATCAATAACTTTTTGTGCCAATTAATGATAATTAAAGTTGATCGAAACCCTCGAATGGAAACCATAAAACTATTTAGGAATTCAGTATGTCGTACCCGATGGTATCTATATGTTACCAACGAATCATTTCAAGCCCAAATTATTGAACATCTGAAAGAATTTGGTGTTCCAAAACGCACCTACGTCTTTTACTTCCAAAATGATACCGAAGACGTACTCTATAAAGATATGTGCAGGTTCATACCACAAACATTCAAAAATTCCTCCTTTAAGCTTTTCAAATCCAATAAACTCCTCTTCGATGTGACTAACGAAGATCGCCAACAAAATCTCATCAAATCCCAACATGAAGGTGTTACCAACCATCGAGGTATTCACGAAACCATTGCCGAACTCAAAACCAAATATTATTGGCCCAAGTTACACGATGGCGTAAGAACATTATCAATAATTGTCCAATATGTCAACAATCTAAGTACGAACGTCACCCACCTTTGATCAAACTACAGTTAACGCCCACTCCCAAAAAACCATTCGAAACTATACACGTTGATACCTTCAAATTTGGCAGTACTATATCTCTAACAATCTGTGACAGCTTTACGTATATCAATCACTTTTGCAGTTCATTTCAACTTTCAAAATCCCCGAAAATATTGTCTCTGATAATGGTACCGAATTCTCCCAAAACCTTCTAAAAGAATTCGCGAAACTGCATGGAATCAATTGGCATTATACACTTCCATATAATCCAAATTCCAATGCCATTGTAGAAAGGTTCCACTCCAATCTCATAAAACACATGAGAACACTCAACCTCTCGAAACCAAATCTTTTGCCGTCCTTGCATATAATAATAGTCTTCATTCAACAACAAAATTAAAACCAATAGATCTAGTGTTTGGACATCTAGAACTAAAAGATCCAATCGATATTTATTCCGAATTCGAACCAATCAATACCACATTGAACGAACACAAAGAATCTATTTCCCAAATATATAGAAAAATTCACGAAGACACGTCAAAACAAAAATCAAAAATAATTTCAAAACGTAACGAAAATCGAGAAGATCCTCCAAATTTTGAACCCGGAACCAATGGATATATGAAAACACCCGAAAGACAGTCGAAAACGGCTCCCCTCTACAAACCCGAACACATTCTCAAAAGACCTGACCTAACTGTGACAACCCCACAAAATACATACCACAAACAATCTTTCAAACCACCAAGAAAAATGACAGACCAAAATCTGTTACAGGTCGATGATACTTCATCAGACAGCGACTCAGAAGGTTCAAATCCAGAACCTCCAGACGAATCCAGGGATCCTTCCCTTTAAAATGGGAACCGCACGAATCAAAGTAGCTTCCCATACTTTCCTACATTATATTCAACTTAGTCCATTAAAAAAACAAATGAACTCAATAACCAATCAATATAAGCTATTAGAAGCCACAATGAATAATACAACCCCTTTCAATAGAATTGCCCTATTTAACGCATATAAACACCTCGAATACGAAGTCAAAAATGTTAACCACAAATTCAGATCCTTGTTTCCCCATAAACGCACAAAACGAGCCCTCATTGCTCCTCTTGGCTCCCTCGTAAAATTCATAAGCGGAAATCTAGACGAGCAAGATGCGAAAGAAATATATCACAGCCTAGCCGAACTCGAATCAAACCAAAATCGAATGATCAAAAAAACCAATAAACAAATTTCAATTACTTCAAAATTGATGGAAAATATTAACGAAACAATGACTTCAGTTTCAGATGATCAAAAACTGATAGGAGATAAAATCAATCAGTTGAGAATTGCACTTAACGAGACAAAATTCAATTATGCACATTTTTTGGAAATTCATGAAATACTGAATCAAATAAAAATCAATCTCGATTCTCTACTAGATTTTCTAACAGAAACAGAAAATGCTATGGGATTTGCGAACTTGAAAACATTACATCGCAGTATCGCCTCTCCAGACGATCTAAAAACAATAATAGATGAACTCTACTTATCACATAGTCATTCTCAATTACTTCTTGATAATAAGGAATACCTCAAATATTATAGTGTTGTTGAAACCAAAGTTTTCGCCATCGAGAACAAAATCATATTTCCATTAGATTTTCCATTGGTTCACACTGAAACTTTCGATCACTATCACCTTTATTCAATTCCAAATCAAAACCAATCAATTATTATCCCACCTGCCTCCTACCTAACTCTAAGCAACGAAATGTACCAGTACCAGAACGAAGAGTGCGTTGACCTACAACCAAATTTCCTGTGCGAGAAGAATCACCTTCTGCCCATCCAGGAAAACCCAGACTGTGTGACGTCACTACTTTCCTCCAATGCCTTTGCTGATAAATGCCATCAAATTCCAGTCAAAATCAATCAGGAAATAATCGAGGAAATCAATGATGCCCACTACATAGGCATCTTTCCGAACAAGAGAAAATTCCAGACAAACTGTGTGGAAAACGATGTCGCTGTGCTGAAAGGTGTATACCTCTTTATTGTTCCACCAAAATGCTCCCTGAGGACTTCCAAATACACCTACCGGAACGAGAAAGGATCAACTGTAGGACACCCCCTCACATTGGAAGAAATCAAAGACATTCATATTCCAATCCTGCAAGTCGAGAAACTCAACTTGGAGAAAGTTTCCCTTGACAAACTGCACGAGCTCCAACTAGACGAAATTCGGGAAGACCCATTGGACCTCATCAATCTTCGCCCGGATTACTCCAGATGGTCCCTATGGAGCGTCGCGACGCTAACCGCCTTCGTCGTGGTATATCTTGTGGTGACCCGGAAACAAGATATCCTTCGCCTACTCAACCCCAACAAACCACCAAACAACCAGGCCATCAACGAAACTCAAGTGGTTCCACCCTCGAGTTCCTTCTAAGGGATGGAGGAGTTATGTATGCCTTCCCGTGGAAATAGCTGAACTAAGCATTGCTGCCTATGCAGATTTCCAGGAACACGTCGAGACGGTGTTGTATTCAACTTCGGTTCATGGGAACGAAGAAACATTTAGAATAGACATAGACTTCGAGCAATAAACATCTCATTGTATTATTTGTTGTTAATTAAAGTTTTTGAGTAAAATATTTTTTTTTTAAACTAAGTTCCGTGATCGGAAAACATAAAGATATGAAAATATACTGGGTGTTTCATTTGACCAACTTTGGTTAGCCACGCTTCAATGATGCACCTTGTATGAATAAGAATAATTTTTTAAGATAGTCTTAAATGGCTTGTTTGGCAAAAAAATATAAGAAATCGAAATAGTGATTCACAACGGAGCAATCGACCACGGGAATCTTGTTGACTCACCCTGTATACAATTTTAGGGGTAAAGTTTTGTTTATTTATGCTTTTATACGGGGTGAGTCAGAATAAGACAGACAAACTCCTACTACAGTTTCCTCACCTCATTTCGAGGTGAAGAGTTCCTATCAAGGTAAGTATGTCCTAAAACGCATTCCCTCTGAGATACAGGGTGTCGAAAGTACAAAAAAAGTAGATTTATTTTTTTTTCTACAAAATTCTCGAAGCAAAAAATATCAAACTTAGTACACTAATCAAGGTTTATCAACGTGATAATTCAAAGTTATAATTCTTAATTTTCGTAAACCAGTGGCGTACTTACGTTGGTATGTGGAAATATTTTCCTTCAAATTTTATTTGGACAAGTGAATGGACAAGTGAGCGTTTGACATCAATTAGGCTCATCGACTCAAAAGTCATAACATTCCATGTACCTAAAAGTAAAGGATTCTGAGAAAATTGAGAAGAAACTGAAGATACGTTCTGAGTAGCAAAATAATTTCATTTGCAAAAATTGCATAATGCTAAGTTCTTACAACATATCGGAATATTTGTCAACCTCCTGAACATTTTTCAATGTTGAAAGAATCGGAAACATAGTACAGGTGAGTCATTCATTCATCATATTATTTGATGAAATTGATGTCGTGAATTAAGTTTGGGAGCCTCCGAACTTAATTTTTAAAAAACAAAAATTACTTTCAAAAAACTCGAAAACCAAAAATTATGAGTTACAACGTATTTTTATTAGCAATGTCAAAGCCAATGGTACAATTATAACTGAATAAAAAATGGAAGAAGCATATATTTATAAGTTCATGTTATCTCGGATAAAAATGCAGAATTCACCGGATTCTATGTGTTCAGCCCGATGATCTTCAATGTAAATGCACTCTGGGATGCTGTCTTCGTTATCTACACAATACGGGGAATCGTTACATAACACCTCCCCCCATTGTTTGGAAATCGGGATTGATTTATCGGCCCTGATTTCCAATCCTCAGGTCTTCTATTGGTATGGGATGAGTTGATGGTTCCAATACACTAGTGGAACTTACGGAACCGTTCGTCCCCTTGTACTTCTTTATATATATTGTTAAGAAGAAGTAGGCTGCAATACAGGCTATGGCGATGTATAGCAAAACGGTCCATATGTTGGTTCGTGAAGAAATGAAGGCTCGTCTTCTTGAAGTTTTTCCTTCACGTTATCCAGTCTGTCTCGGATGGTTTCTAGGTCGTCAAGATCCAGTGATTCTAGATGAATTGGTGGCATTTCTTGAAGTTTTCTTTTGACGTTTTCTTCTATGTCTATGTCTAGGTGTGGCACTTTTATGATTTTGGTAACAGCATTCGGGTTCTTGTACGTCTGTAATATGGTAGTGTCGATTTTCATTTTGCAATATTCGGGAACTTCTATGACATAGGTGCCCTTCAGGGATGACATCTCTTCATCGTTACCACAAATTGATAATGCAGTGGTTTCGTTGGGGAATATTTCAATCCATTGATTGGTATTTATCTTCTGAATTTTCTGGTCCTGGAGTTTGAGGTGTTCCGGATGGCAGCTTCCATAGTCTTTGGTGAAACGGATTAGTTGTACTTCACATGGCGTCTCGAATTCCATTGGGTTCCATTCTGGTAGGGTGCAAAGCGCTTCTTCGGGAATGACTTCATGGCATGGTTCATTCGAAAATATGTAGTGATGCTCATTGAGAAAAAGGAATTTAGTTTTGGGTACTATAATTTGGAAAAGGTTATGTTGTGTTTCGATGGGAAGGGAGTAAAGGTGATAGTATTTGTAACGATATTGTTCTGTAATTGGTACTTATAAATACTATTTTAGCATTTTTTTGGTAGGCCTTTATTTTCGTTATCTTCTCAAAGATGACTATTTTATCACTGCTTGGTTCATATGGGCTTCTATGATGGATGGATGAAGCACTCCTATTTTGGCAAAGGTCATTGCTGTTTCTAAGTCTTTCAGTATCCTTATGATGGCATCTGTGGCTGCTATCATTTGCGTGAACACAGTATTTGAGTTCAGTAGTTCATATGTATCAGTATTTTGAAGGAACTGTTTTCTAATGGCTGTTTCAATTTTCAGAAATTTTGTTTGAATATATAATTGGTTTGTTGCGATCGAACGTATTGTTGAATTGAATTTTTCGATCGCCTTTGTAGTCAGTGAAATTTGTTCCTCTGATAGCATCCTTTGTTTCGTTTGTTGTGCTTGAAGTTTTTGGATGGCTTCTTCGAATTTTTGACCATCTTCTGCATCCAAGTTTCCTGTTATTGCTTTAACAACATTTCCCATAATATTGATCAATCCACGTTTTTTGCAGTGTATTGTTGTTGTTGGGAATATCTGTGTTAGTTTTCTTTGAAATTCATTGGAGAGGTTGTCCATTACAGTGATATAATTTTGCTCTCTATGGTGGTTGGCCCCATTTTTTCCACACTGGTATGTGATTTTCATATGATTGGCTATGTTTTGGATTCGTACATATTCTTGATAGATACTTTGAATGTCGAATATCCTGATGAAAGTCCAGTAGTTGACGATATTGCGGGCTGTACCAAGCTTTTGGGGTAGCAGTCCTGGGTTTTCTGTAAATTTCGTTGTTATTACTCCACTTCGTTCGGCAGATCCGAGGGTGCAGCAGGTGCAGCAGGTGAATCTGGAACAATAGGGTGTCTTAGATTGTCGAAATGTACTCTTCGTGTTTGATTTTCGGAATTCGCTATGATACAGGTGTTGTCTTCATTAATTTGGATAATATTGCTTGGTCCTAAATAGCGGTTTTTCGATTTGTTTCTTTCACTTTCTGGGTTCTTCTCAAATACTTGATTTCCAACTTTAAAAACGTTTTGGTTTGTTTGTTTCTGGTTTCGATTCGTTATGGTCCTGGTCTTTTCGTTTTGTACTTTTTCTTTGACTTTCTCATAGGTTAAAGATATTTTTTTCCGATGATCTTCCATATATTGTCCGTAGTATTGTTGATCGTAGAATATATCATATGGGTTCCTTGAAGCGGTATGTCCATACAAAAGTTCCAAAGGGGTATATCCTGTTGCTGAATGCATAGAGTTGTTGTATCCGATAACGGCATATGCCATGAGTCTTGTCGGAGTGTCTGTAGAATGTTCTTTTACGATTCTGTAATGCTCCGTTAAAGTTCCATGTAGTCTTTCAATCAATCCATTAGATTGAGGATGTTGAGGTGTAGTGAAGTGTACATTGACCTTGTGTAGTTTTAAGAGTGATGAAACGGTCTCGTTTTCGAACTCTGTCCCGGAGTCGAACGTTATAGATTCCGGTACTCCAAAGTTACGAAAATATTATCTGCTATTTCTATAGCGTTCTTGCTTTGGACAGGATACGCTTGACCAAATTTAGAAAATTCGTCCACTATGGTGAAAAATGTTTGACCTTCGATTGTGAATAGATCGGCATTCAATTTCTCGAAGGGTTTCGTTGCGGTCTCTGTGATTCTGAGAGGTATCGTTGGTCGATGTCTTTCATATTTAGTTTTTTTACATACCAAACAAGAGTTAATGAAATTTTCAATTGATTTTTTCATGTTAGGCCAAAAGTACTTTCTATTAATGTTTTTGTATGTTTCATTTATACCGCGATGGTTAGTTTTTCCTTCATGGTAGTTTTTTAATAATTCTTTTTGCTCTGCAGGGTCGTCTATGGTGATAGTTCTATTCACGCACCTTATCAAAATCGGGTGGTTTTTATTGAATGTTGTACAGAACGTCTTACAGAAATCTTTGTACATTTTTTCCTTACCGAAGAAACAGAAATATTTTTTCCGAGGTTCACAATATTTAATCAAAAAAGATTTGATTTTATCTTCGTTGTTATCTTGCGATATTTGGGCATGGATGATGACTTCTTTTCCTCGTCGAATGATTTTGGGCTGCACAGGGTTGTTGAAAATAGTGGTGATAATGAACTGCTTTTCTTTTTTGTCGATCGCATCTTGAATAATCGATATGCTGTCTGGCGGGTCTGATTCTTGTCTGTAGTTCATAGTGATTTCCGTATTTTCGGGTGTGTGTTCCGGTAGTATTGGAATTGTGAGATCCATTTGTTCTGAAAGTTCAGGAGGTGAATTGGGTAATTGATGGTTTCTTTCTTGATTATCAAGATCCATTAGTTCCGGAGTGTTCAATTGGCTACGGTGATCTTCCTCCATATTTACTCAATCGTCAAGTAGTTAATCTAGTTCGGGATCCATCTCAACCTGTGTCGATCTGACATCGATGTCCATGGGATTGATTTGTATTCTGGAGAGGGCATCGGCATTTGTATTGTATTTCCCTTTTTTATATACTACAACATAGTCATACTCTTCGAGGCGTAGTCTCCATCTGGCTAGTTTTATATTAGGTTTTTTTAAAGAGAAAAGCCACTGGAGTGGGCGGTGGTCAGTGCAGATGGTAAATTTTCTTCCATATAAATAAGGGAGGAATGTCTTTGTGGCCCAAATGATGGCTAGTAATTCTTTCTCAATCGTTGAATATTTCTGCTCGGTATCGTTTAGTGTCCTTGATGCGTAGGCGACTGGTTTGTCTTTTCCAACTTCACCTTGTGATAATACGGCTCCAAGGGCAACGTTACTGGCGTCTGTAGTCAATATAAATGGCATTGAAATTTCTGGAAACTGTAATATTTGATCATTCAATAAAATTTTCTTACAATTTTCGAAGCTTTCAATGAATTCAAATGAATGAATGAATGACCTTGGCGTTTTTCTCCAGGCATCTGGTCAATGGCTTGGTGAGTTTAGCGAAGTCTTTTATAAACCTTCGATAGTAGCCAAGTAAGCCTAGGAATCCCTTTATCTCTTTTTGTGTCTTAGGTATAGGAAAGTGTTGAACAGCTTTCACTTTCCCTGGGTTTGGCTTGACCCCTTCTGGCGTGATGATATGCCCGAGGTAGGCGACCTCTTTTCTTAGAAATTCACTTTTATCTAGTTGGATTTTGAAGTTGGATTGCCTTAATCTTTCGAATACTTCTCTCAGACGTTCTATGTGTTCTTGTAAAGATGTCGAAAAAACGACAATAGATATACCAAACACTTCTCATTCTGTATGCCTCGTAAGATGTTGTTCATAACGCGTTGAAAAGTTGCAGGGGCATTTTTCAACCCGAATGGCATGCGTTGGTATTCATAGTGACCATTTTCAGTGCTGAAAGCCGTCTTCTCAATGTCACGTTCTTCCATTTGTACTTGATGAAAGCCTGAAGCAAGATCAAGGGTCGTGATATATTGGCTTCTCCCAAGTTTGTCCAGTATTTCCGTGATATTGGGAAGTGGATATTTGTCGTCCACCGTTTTCTGATTGAGCTTCCTATAATCGATCACTTGTCTCCATTTCTTTTTTCCAGATGCGTCCATTTTCTTGAGCACTATCCATATAGGTGAGCTCCATGGTGACGTAGATGGTCGTATGATTCCTTGTTGTAACATAGACTGAATTTGGGATTGGACCTCTTGCTGATGTATTTGAGGGTATCTGTGAGATTTGGTGAATATTGGGGTATCGTCTGTCAATTTTATATTGTGTTTGATTTGGTTATTGAAAGTGAGAGGAATTTGTTCGCAGTGAAATATATCCTTATAGTCACGGCAGAGTTGTTGGATCGCTAATTTTTCTTCAGGATTCATGTGTTCCAATCGTATGTTCTTCAAGCTTTTGTTTCGAAGATTTTCATAGTGGTTTTCATTTATCTATACTCCTGGTTCGTCAAAAGTATTGATTTCAAATGCTTCTATTGGCTCAATTTCGATGGGTTCGAATAGATCGAAAGAGAGTTTTTGATCAGTTGGATCAATGTCGTGAAAGCCTTTTGATTTTTGACTAACACGTACGCTGCTGGCATTTCCAAATCTTGAAATTATCTGAAAGGTATCACTCCTTCATTTAAATTTTAATTGACAGGTATTTCCACAATTTGTTCCGTTCTTGGCCATAACACAAGATGGAATATTGATTTTTTTGATTGCTTGGATCGTCTTGGTTTAGCTTGATCTTTATCGAAGTTGAGTGGGATGATCGCTTCCTTCGTGACCAGGGCGTTCTTGTTCAGGTCAACAGTTGCTCCAATATTTCGAACTAAATCGATTCCAATGAGTCCATCATATATGGGGTTGAGATCGAATATTTAAAATTTTTGGTAGATGTCCTGCCTTTTGAAAATTTTTGGTAGTGGTATAGTTATACTATATTTGTGCGTAGATGTGTTGTGGGCAGACTGTATTTGAAAAGGATCTTCCTGAATGTGTTGTGGGTAAAACGTACTTGCAACGCCTGGGCTAATGAGTGTTTTTGTGGATCTGGTATCGATCATGAATTTTGTTTCGGTTTCTGGTATAATAATATATGGAAGTTTGGAAAACGTTGTTGCATTGATAATTACTACGTAGTCTGATTGTTCGATGGGGTAATCTGAAAATTTTGATCTTCATGCGATTCGTTTTCATATTCATTTTGGGGTTGTGTTGTTTCGGTTGAATATCCTGGATAGTAGTTTTCTTCGATCTGATCAGTTGGATAATATTGATCGTATTGATAATCTTGATATTCCGCTGATTGATCTCCATCTTCTTGGCAGAATAGTTCTTCTGCTATGAAATTGAGTTTAGGTTTCGGCTGCGTATTTTTAGAAAAATTTTCCGAATATGTGTCCATTGGGGTTGGTCTAGAGAGTGGGCAATATGGATTAGATTGAAAAACATTTCTTTGTGGTGGTCGAAATTGTTGGTTGCCTTGAGGTTGAGTAAAATTCCAATTAGGTGTCCTTGAAGGTGGTATCTGAAACGTTGACTGGTTCGCAGGTACGAATGGTTTTATTGGTCTGGGTACAAAATTTTGGCGGTTTTGAGGGGGTGGTTGCATGGGTCTAAATGCTTGAGAAAGTTGTTGAAATTTGGTGGAGATGTTCTAGGTTCTCTTCTCTGTTGCTGAATCAGATTGTTCGTTCTGTTCCTGGCATATGAAATATTTTCTTCACATAAAACTTGTACAAGTGCTGTTTCAATATTTGTGGGTCCTCTTGAATGAATTATTGATCCAAGTGATTCCTTCAGTCCGGTGAGGAAAGCTTTCAATGTGAGGTTATCGTATAAAGTGGTTTTGACTGCTCTCACTGGTGCATTGGGTTCGTTGCATGCGAGGTTTGAAAGAAGTAAGCTTCTTACGTTTTGACATCTAGATCCATATTGTTGGGGTGATTCGTTAATTTCTTGTCTCAGGAGCATGAGATCTCTGAGTAATAAATTTTCGTCGCGTTGATCAGCGAAGTTTGTTTGGAGTAAGTTCCGAAGTTCGTCCCATGACTTTACTTCTCTTGCTCCTGTAATAGTTTTGGCTCTTCCTGTAAGCTTGTTCTTGATACAGGTTACCAAAAATTTATTGATGAAAGCAAGTGGTTCCAATGGTTTAGAGAACTGATTGACTAAGAGGTCACACACTTCGATGAAATCGGCAAGTTCTGCAGGTTCGCCTTCGAATTTTGGAATAGCATCCAGGTAGCTAGTTTGAAATGCGGTCGTCATTTCGTTGGTTTCCTCCTCTAGACTATTTTCACTTGCGTTGTTTTCAAGATTTATGTTTGAAATGAGAGTGGTGAGTTGGTCAATATCAGATATAAAATTGCGAAGAAACAAGGAAATAATGATAATATGAAAGTTGGGAATTGAGCAATCACTGACATTAAAATAAATATGAACTTCATTGGTACAAATGGATTGGTATATCCTTGATTGGCACTGGTAATCCAATAATTTGGCACTGATAATCCAATAATTTGGCACTGATAATCCAATAATGTGTATTGTTCAATTCACTTATTTTGCAATAGTTCAATTAAAGTTCAATAGTTCTTATAAATAGTTGGAAATAACTCCGACGATTTTGTTCGAAATCTTCCGGTTCACGAAATAGCACTGGATAAGCGTCGATATTAGATCGCCAAGGGCCGGTGCTATCCTACAACGACTGCGCCAATTAAGTTTGGTTTAAAACCAAAAATTATGAGTTACAACGTATTTTTATTAGCAATGTCAAAGCCAATGGTACAATTATAACTGAATAAAAAATGGAAAAAGCATATATTTATAAGTTCATGTTATCTCGGATAAAAATGCAGAATTCAGCGGATTCTATGTGTTCAGCCCGATGATCTTCAATGTAAATGCACTCTGGGATGCTGTCTTCGTTATCTACACAATATGGGGAATCGTTACATAACACGTGTTGTCACTGAGTTAGGTCTCATTCTGAATCACCCGTACATTAAAAAATGTTGAGGAGGTTGACAAATATTCCAATATGTTGTGAGAAATTAGTGTTATGGGATAATTTTACAGAGGAAATTATTTTGCTACTCTAGGACATATCTACAGTTTTTCTCAATTTTCTCAGAAACCTGTACTTTTAGGTACATGGAATGTTATGTCCAAAGAAAATATGAAGGAAAATATTATCACATACCAACGTAACTACGCCACTGGTTTACGAAAATTAAAAATTATAACTTCCAATTATCACGTTGATAAACCTTGATTAGTGTACCGAGTTTGGTATATTTTGCTAAAGGAATTTTGGAGAAAAAAAAACTATTTTTTTTTCTTACTTTCGACACCCTGTATCTCAGAGGGAATGCATTTTAGGACATATCTTGATAGGAACTTTTCACCTCGAAATGAGGTGAGGAATCTGTTTGTCGGATTTTGTCGGTCTTATTCTGACTCACCCTGTATATTTGGATGTGAGTATGTGAAATTTTAGGGGTGAAGTTTTGCTTATTTATGCATTTATTTGGATGTGAGTATGCGAAATTTTAGGTTTAAAGTTTTGCTTGTTTATGCATTTATATACTTGGATGTGAGTATGCGAAATTTTAGGGGTAAAGTTTTGTTTATTTATTCTTTTATATATTTTGATATGAGTATGCGAAATTTTAGGAGTAAAGTTTTGCTTATTTATGCTTTTATACACTTGGATGTGGGTGTACCAATTCAGCTGCTGATATGATAAAAACTTTACGAAAGGTAGAAAAAAATGTTTTGGAGCATTTAACAGCAGACGAGTAAAAAACTAGGTTGGCTCAATGCAAAACGATTTCTCGTCTACTGAAGTAGAATATAGACCGGATTGGGACCTTACGAAGGCTCCAAACTTTGGTGTGTCATCTGAAAAGTATAAAAAATTCCATTAAACATTTGGGGAGTGGAGTGTATGTAGTAGGTGAAGGGGTTACAAAATCAAAATTATCGTTGAGGGTTAAGTGGGAAGATCTGAAAACTGCATTTTCAATTCGTTTACGTCCAGGTAGAATAATTAATTTGACTCACGAAGATATTGGGAAATTTTTCTAAGATTGTTGTTCCTCATTTAAACGAGGAATTCAAAATTTGTTGTAAAAACTAGAAATGATTAAGGCAAATACGACATTTTGTGGTGAATTTGTCAAAGGTAGTTCGAAACAAGAACAAAAAATAATTGACTATAAGTATTTCAACCCTTAAAACGTTGTGATTGACTACGGTACAGATTTGAAAGGATGGTTCCTCGAACATTTCACCGATCAAATTCAAAACAAATTGTCCGAATTCACGGAAAAGGAGAGCGGATGGAGCCTCCAAAAAATTGTAACAGGGGTCAACTCAAATGCATCTAGCATAGGCAACGGATCGTCATTTATCGAGCTGCCGAAATCCATTCTCAAAAAGCGGGCTTGTATTAAAAAAAAATTACGATGATGCATGCTTCGCTGGGGCCGTCGTCTCAGCTCTGTTCCCGGCGAAAATAAATATTGGTAGAACGTCATCACATCACTATTACTTAAGTTCCTAAATTTGCATTTCGTATTTCCGATTAAATTTAGACAAATTGCCAAATCTGAGCATTTGAACTACCTTTCTGTGAATGTGTACACTTTGGAATTAATCCAGCTCAATACGGATGAAGATGCATTTTTCGTGACTGTTCAAGTCGACTGATGGAACAAAAATTGTACCGCAATGTTAATTTAATTTTATTTCGAAATGAATATCACCCGAAATTGAATGATAACGAGACGGTGCCCGAGATAGACGCTGATAGTGACTTACGCTATCAGTTTTGTTATATCAAAGACTTATCCTGTTTGCTCAATGCACAACTCAATTAAGATGGACATAACAAATTCATTTTCGACAGGTGTTTGAATTATTTCACGCGTAAAGAAAAATTGGTCAGTCATACTGAAATTTATTTCAGGAGACAGGTGTATTAGTAGTAATATGGGAATCCTGGACACGAATCCGAAGGAATTTAGGGCCAATTTTGCCCCCTAATATAACTTTTCGGAAAAATAGGTTGTTCCATCGCTGTTGGCGTGCACTGTATATCACGTAGGATGACACCTTTTGTGCAATTAGTTCATTTTTAGTGTATCTATCGATCATGAAAATTGCATGGTTCTACGTTGAAATTTACGGAAGATACGGGGGTGTTTCCATGAGAAACACACTTCACAGCTAGTGAAATGTCTTCAGTTTTGTTATTTTCATCTGTTTGCGGACGACACACAATTATATTACAGTTTCTCCTCAGACATGGTAGATGATGCTTGTATAAGAATAAATAATGATCTGAATTCATTTGTGGAGAAAGCATCTGATCATTTTCTGATGATGAACAATAGTAAATCTTAAATCATTGTTTGCTGTCCCAAGTTCACAAGTTTGTTCGAATCAACACTGATATAAAAATTATTGATGCTAAACTGAAAATAGTATGTGAAGCGAAGCATGTAGCGCAATTGTTAATCGTGCATAGTATTCACTGAAAGTTATTTATGGCAATAAGGATTTTTTATTATCGAAAGTTAGGGCAACATTATGTGAATCTTTAGTCTTGCGTGTTTTGAATTGTGCTGATGTCTTGTATGGTCCATGTTTAACAGTTCAGTCGAAACAAAAAATCTAAAAGTTTGGTATTCGAAGGAGAGAAAGAATATCTCACAAACAGGATGGCTGAACATGGGAAAAAAGGAGGAGACTACATGCTGCCACTCTGTTTCACAGAATAGTCATAGACAAAATTCTTCCTTATTTACATGAAAAAATATCGTTTAGAACAGACGTGCATAATCTTAATGTAAGGTACTAAGGCCGACTAACTCCTCCATTATTTCGTTTACAGATTTTTCGAAAATGTTTTACATACCAGATATATGAAGTTTATAACGTTATTCCCGATTCAATCAAAGAGAAAAAGTTACACTCCAGAAATGATTTCAATTTATTTCTTTTGCAGTGACTGATTCTAACATGCAAACTACCTACCTAACCCTTTCCACATAAATTATCAACTTCATTATATTGGGTCTTCTTTGAAGAACGTTTCACAAATATCTGTCAGTTGTAGTTCAATGTTCGTCGTGGTATTAGCCAGGGAAGTAGTTGTTTCCTGACAGATGTTTGCCTTTCATTTTCAACTTGGTGGAAATGCTTAGAGAGAAGGGTACCTCTGTATTCTTTCAACATTGTTGATACCTCTCTGGCACAATATATTCGAACTCGTTCGAATTTTTACAGATTTCTCTCCCCAGAGACTGTGCTACTTGGGAGTGTTTTGTCTTGTTCCGGCGGATGGCGCTTCGATCAACTTGATTGTAGATCGTGGTGTTATCCGTGGGGAAATATTAGTTAAAAAGTTGATTATTATTCATTTGGCAGGGACAGGACAATTATAATGTTGTCCGACCTACCCTGTCACTGATGAGAGGCAATAAACCTCGAAACATGCATGTCTGCAGGTGGTCATTCCCAGCCAAATGAAGGATAATTTTCTGTTTAATTACGAGACAAGCACTTGCAATTGGGTCTTCTTTGAAGAACGTTGCGCACAAATATCTGTCAGTTGTAGTTCAATGTCCGTCGTGGTATTAACCAGGGGGGTAGTTGTTTTCTGACAGATGTTTGCCTTTTATTTTCCACTTGGTGGAAACGCTTAGAGAGAAGGGTACCCCTGTATTCGTTCAACAGTCATTATATTAATTATTTAATGTATTAATTTAAGGTCTTCATGAGTACTGAGCGATATGTTCAAAGTTGGGTTAAAGAGCAATTTCCGTGGTAATTGAACTCTGCCTTTTATTTTCTTCCGAAATATGGTAAGCACTTTTTTTTCTTATAGCGTGTTATGTTGAATATGAAAAAATAATTAAGACAATATTATCATCATTATTATAATTGAAAAGCTGCCATACCCTAACACAAAGGCTAACAGATGAGGAAAAGAAGGAGGCTGACAGAAGCAAATGATTTATTTAATGAGCTGAAAGCTTTCCCCACCTGAAGAGTAAAATTTCCTCGATATTCTACAATTTATTGTTATAAATGTGATCAATAAAAATATGATTATCTATATTTTAGTTATATTTTGTGATTTGGATTTTAATAAAAGATTTGACTAGACACTCTCTTTCTAGGGCGAGTTCCCATAGGTTAGGCCCAGTTGTTTTATTATTTGTTTGGCTAGAAAATAAAAATCCCAAATCCCAGACCATCCTATGATTGGTGTTCAATAACAATTAAAACTTTGAAAATTTCTACAATTAACAATATTTCAAATAATAATTATAACATATTATAATCTAATACTCCCTACACTTGCGTACCTTGCGTACCTCAATCATAGGTGGTGCAGAGGTTTACTTTTGAGTTACACAATTCTATTTGTGAAATCTATTGCTTTACATAACCCACAGTAAAGAGGGCATGCACAAATTATTTTGAGTTGTCAACACTGAAATTCATTATCAATGTTTCTAATTGTAATATTCTAAGCGTTAACAAGCTAATAAAGAGTCTTTTTCAATAAATTATACTAATGTCTCTTAATTTGTTGTGTGCACGAAAGGTTGCGCAAAAGTTTATTATTTGCACATCGAATAGAAAGTTCAAAATACTGAAAAAACAGTGAGATGGTATCTTCCATGAGACTGGATGGAATTTTCTCCCTTGAAGTAATTAATAAGGTTCTTAAATACCTGTGTTCTTTTTGATGGGCGGGAGGCTACCGGCTTCAAAATGTTTTTTTCAGTTCTCACAGCACAGCACTTTATTACAGGTAATATTTATCAATCCACTATTAGGTTATAATATGGGATTCTTATGTTCATTCCAGATTTTCAGTATTTTCCAAATTTTTCTGAATTTTAACCTTTAACTTTCTTGACGGAGTAAAATGGCTTCCCCAAAAACAAAAACTCCCCGCAAATTCCTCAGTCTCATTTACTTTTTTCATTATTTATTTGTTTAAATAGGAACCCAATTAATTTTATGATATACTGGGTATTTTGGTTTATTGGCAATAGAGACTAAATTCTGATTTCTCATGCTTCAAAATTTATTTTATGAATCAATTTTCTATATTTTCCATTAGTTCGACTCTAAATGATAACTGAGATTTTGTCAATAAGTTTTTCTATCTGTTGTAAAGTTATTATGATGTCTGGTGTTTATATTGACTTTATTTGTATGGAAAGTTCTGAAATTTATTTTCGGAATTTCAATTTTAAAAATCATTACGATATATTTGAAAACAATCTAACTTCAATTCTATCGATTATTAGCATTGCATTAAGAATCCTCCTTACTTTACCTGTGTCTGTGGCTTTTGGTGAGGGATCCTCCTCAAAATTAAGTATATATAAAAATTATTTGAGGTCTACAATGTTACAAGAAAAATTTTCTGGTTTGACAATCTTGGCTACAGAACAAAAGATCTTCGATTAAATTGATTTTAACGATATTATTAATGAACTTGCAGTAGCCAAATCTAGAAAAGTAAATGTAGGGATTCAATTTTTGGATTGGATCTTATGATATGTGTTACCCTGTTTTATTTGTTTATTGTTTAAGTTTTACTTCTGCCTTTTTATCCAATTGAAATAAGAATAAAGTTTGAGTTTTGAAATATCTTTTATTTCCTTACAAAATTAGTATAAAATGCGTTTTTACTCACAATGAAAATATTATAGCAGACATTGGAAAAACATATATGACAACTAGCAGTTTTTTAGCATTGCATCCTTCATCCTTATTCAACTAATGGAAAATGACAAAGGCATCACGAATGCGCAGTATCCATCGATGAAATTAAATCTCGTCCTCAGTATTCAAAGGGCGCCAAAATATTCGCGGTACGTGGGCGGCGATAAACCTTGCGGGGACCCAGCCTTCACCCACGCACAAGTCGAAAGACTCAAGTGGGTTTTCCTACTTCATTTCATTTTGCTTTCATTATGAATGAACTATACTATACTTGTAAACTATTATAAAATTATAAACTATTTGTACTTGAAATGTTTTGAAATTATTATTATTTTTATTATTTCATCACTTGGTGGAGTTATTCTCAAGACCTTTCAAGAATTTCAGAATTCAGCCCCTATAATTACTCAAATATCTCATTCAAGTGTTATGGGTCGTTGAAAGCAGCTCATCGCGTAGAATAAAAAATTACGAGAAAATATTAGGTGGTTCGTTCAAAAAAATATTCCTTTTTGGGCCATACATTTCAATTGTAGTACAAGTGTCGTTTCTTTCAATACGAAAATTTATGTGCCTGAGCATTTATTATAGTTTTTTCGAATGTCGCCTGATATAATTCCATGTGGTAAACACACGTATAAAAACAATTTTTGAATATGATGATTCTCAATAGGAAGCAAATATACTGAAACTATAAGACAAGTGAAAAATCTTCCATGACACCGTTCCAAAATACAAATCTGGAAGCGTTGAAGTTCAGTTATTGCTAATATAAAATATCACTTACTTTTCTCAACTCTTTCGCTGCGTAAAACTTAATCGAGATTCTAGAGAATGCTGCCATATTTACTTCATCTGGACTAGACTATTATATTATAGTTTATAATATTTTTTTTTTCGATTATCAAAACTAAACCTGGTCGTTTATATTCATTCATTTTATAATGTAGGCCTTCCGAAAAAATGTAAGAAAAATTTGTAAAAAACAGTTGTTCATTCATACCTAAAAATATGTTATTATTCATTGAAATGATTTCCCAAGCAGAGGCCTAGTTTCTCAGGACAAGCTGTGCAATGATATGTAGTATAATTTTGTGATTCTTATTTCTGCCATGTTCATTGCATAGGTATACCTATTTGTGAAGGTAAATATGGTTTAAATTATGAAAATGGTAGATTACGTAATCCAATCTTCCGCAAGAAAACCTATACAATAGGTATGGTCGTCGGCAAGTATTCAACAGAAAACAACCCAGAGATGGCATTTTAATCCGGGACCCAGAGATGTCGATGAATTTATACTTTGTGTTTGTCTCAGGGATTTTCAATTAGGATGAAAGGATTTTTCGATTCAATTGGGTCGAACTAGCCTTCGCTGATGATTGGCAATGACCATGAAACCGGTACGGAGGTGTTCCCCCAATTAAATTGAAAAATAATTTCAGCTTTGATATTTAAAATGCATTGCATTCGATGGTCTTCCGTCAAGTAGTGTCGCCCCTCTCTCCATGAAATATGGTTTGATCTATTATAGCCTCTGTTGTTGCAACTGCTGATGATTTTTGTGATACTGACATTTAAAATTACAGAATGCCATTTTCTTATCAGAGTACTATTATAGAGGTTATGGGCGTTATGTAAATATAACTTAATATGTATTATTTTTTGTACCAACGCAACGTGTTCGGCATATCGCTGGAATGAATAGTCTAACAAACACACAGAACTAGCTCTTCACGAAAACTAAGAAAGTAACACGTACTCATTACCTTAATGATGCTTAGATAAATAGGAGAACTACCGAAAAATTGATGGCATATAATTTGACAAACTGTCTGACCAACGAATATTACCTCACAATAGAACATATGTATTCTTTAAATCCTGATTAAATTTTGTGGATTCAACACAACTGCTTAATGGCAGGCATGGACGATATCGCTCCCGCCAGAGAGCGCTAGTGTGAGTGGAGGTCATGAGTGACAGTAATAACAAGTAATGATAGACAATAACACTTCAATTAGTTGTTGTTATGGAGAAATACGGCCCTTTAAGTGCAAAAAGCCTCATTTATGAATTGAAAAAAAGAAAAGCAAAAACTTCCGGCCGTAAATAACAGTTGATACAAAAATGAGTGGATGGAATCGGTTCATAAACGTCAGTTTATAGGTTAACTTGTCTATATTTGGTGAAATTTATTTACTGGCTATAAATCTTATTCTTTCACATTACTCGATTATGATAGGAATAAACTTTTCATGTCCGTATATGCACTTATCAACTACTCCAATCTGACCTCAACTAACAATTGCGCCATCTACGTTAAGCTTGCCAGAATACATGCCATTCACGTAGGAAAATTTTATACAAACGTGAACATGCCGTGCGAGTGCGGCGTCGATCCCCATTTTACCAAAGTTGCCAGTTCTCACATTTGCGCAAAAGGATTCAGTCTGTCATTGGTTCTTACTGGCTATAGTTGGTTGCATGATATTTACCTTACCTTGAACAAATTCGTGGTTTGAGTACGCGTATTCAAATTGCTTTGAACTATTGACTATATTACATTGCATTACATTACAAATTTATCCATGTTTATATTAAACAGTGAAGATTTTTTCGGTAAAACGAAGAACAGGTTAACAGGTATTGAGAATATGTTATTTTTCCTTAAGTCAAACTATTTGGATGTGGTGTAGTTTTTATTCATATTCCATTTGGAAAAGCTCTATTATGAAATTATTATAAAGCGAATAAATTGTAACTATTTCTGAGAGATTCAATTTTCATGCAGATGTCCTCTTTCAATTTATGCTCCCCAAGTATGATAGTTTTTGAAGTTTCACTTGTACTGAATATTTTTTTCTTTTTCGGGGCTGTGGTAATCAATATTCCTCTCTGAACAACTTTTGGCGGAAAAGGGATTTCTGTCCATGTAAAGGACCAGTCCACCTGAAATAAAAATGAAAAATTATTATGTTTATGCTTTCAAAGAAAATGTTCGCTGATGAAGAGATTTAAGTAGCTAAACGTATATGGTCTACTCGGATATAAAAAATTTAAGCATTTTATCTAAAATATATTGAAATTAAATTGACATCTTTTTGAGGTTTCAAATGGAAAAGTTATTGATTCAATATGTTATTTGGGTATCGAGCATAGAGTGAAGAAAAAAAAAGACGAGTCCCTGAAACTTAAGAAAACCTGGTATCCAGCATTGAAAGAAACAAAGAGAAAACCATCGAATAACACCACATTTGAAACCCGAGCTAATGTGAACGAGACTGTAATCGGATACATAGAGGATGAGAAAAGATAAGATAAGAAGAGGGAGGCACATCAACTGAAAACTGGGGAGTTTATGTGTCTCATCGTTGAAAAAATAATTCAATTCTCTTCACAACCATCTAAAAATTTTTTGAATTTCGTTCCATTCAAAAAAAATAAATAAAAATTATGTCCCGTTATTTCACATCAAACCGTTCAAAATTTATCGTGGTCAGGTAAGAAAAGGGATTCAGACCGCCAGATCCGCACTTATTCTGACATTTCAAAGGCATATTGTGAAAAAACATATTAACGAAAATCTAAAAAAGTTAGATGGTTGAAAAGAGAATTGAATTATCTTTTCAACGATGTGACACATGAACCCCCATGCCATTAAAAATCTTATATGTGTCGTCCATTTGTGCAACGTTCCTTACGGACACATAATTGCAGGTGCTAAATGTTGCTTCATTTTGTTGGAAATGACCACCTGCATCAGCAAGGATAGGTAGACGACAATGTAGTCGTCTTGTTCCACAAAATGAACGATAACATTCAAAAACCTTATAGTATCTGTCTACGAATGGGGCCGCGACTTACAGTAAAGTAATTCGCAGAACAAGTAACACTCCTACTGCACTATCACCCGGTAGAAGCCAAAATGCAAATCAAAAACGAACAAAGTTCGATGAGTGTGTATATTGGAGAGTCCAATTCAATGAAACAAATATTTCGTAAACCGAAAAATACGTGTCTCTCGACACAATTCCACAAAGTGGAAATTAAGGCAAATATCTGACAGAAAACAACTACTTCCCCCTACGGATACTAAAAGGCTTCTGAATGTTATCGTTCATTTTGTGGGACAAGACGACTACATTATCGTCTGACCTATCCTTGTACTGATGAGAGGAAAATATCCTCTAAACATGCATGTATGCAGGTGGTCATTTCCAACAAAATGAAGGATGATATTCAATGGATTTCTGTATCTATATATAAATATATAGTGAATAGAGTATTTTCGTTTCAATTCCGAGAGCTCACGATCCGTGGACAGCGCTGTTTCGTTGTTACCAACTCATCAGCACGGCTTTATGAGGTCTCTCGAAATCGAAACGAATACACTCTGAATTAGTACCATAAGGCAAAGAGAGTATAAATGAAAAGTAACTTGGTACATCTACAGTCACTAGTTTGACGCTAATCTGTTCCAAGTGGTGATAAAATATACTCCTTGAGTTCGAGCGTCTACCGCCAGGCGTCACCTCCATCGAGAACGTGTATATGGAACCAAACCGTCAGATTCTCCATGCGGTTAAATTGGCACCTGGGATAATCTATATACATTTGAATTCGTGTATCGATATGAAAAGAAATTTTGCAGAAATATTAGTATTGGCATTCGAGTATTTCTGACACGTTCGTCACCACCATCTTCCAAAAAAATCGATGTCTAAAAATTGTAAAAAGTGATATTATGAACTTTTATCCGAAATATTCTGAAAATTACCCCAAAAGTACACCAGAATCAATAGGGCAGTTTCAAGTAATTTTTTAACAAATTTCATTTTGACGTACTGTACTGCAAAAATTATATACAGGGTGTCCTTCAATGAAGCGGGCAAACTTTGTTAGTAGAATCCTAACTTCTTTTTAAGACTAAAAGTTTCAATAAACATGTTTTCTAAGATATGTATTAACTGGGTCACAGGGTGCTGAAATTAAGTTTTCTTTAACTTTCTTCAAGGATTTTTGGTATATCATTTGACAGCATTCAGTTTAAATTTCAATGCAGATGAATTCCAGACAGGTGCGTAAGGTAATTGGGTACACCTAATTGCTCATTCCAAGTTTTCACGCCATTGGATTATACAGACTTTGACTTCTTATTAAACGCTTTTATTTACCTTGCATTGTTTATTTATTCATTTGTATGTTTGGTTGAAATCTTGCAAGTGATTTTTGAACTACGTGTCCTACGAATGAATTGAAATTTTGCAGATTTTCATAATTTTTGTCATAAAATAAAAACAAACTGGCCGCTAAAACTGGGGGCTCCAAGTTTTGTGATTATTGCCAATTACATTCAAAACTGGCATGTGAGTGATTTTAGATCATGATTTTTTTCTGGTCGAAATTCATGAATTCGGATGGCTTACTAAGAAGTTAGATGGGATTTCTGATTAAGGTTCGATTCTATTCAAAATAGGTATGAGGAATTCTCGGGGTCGGAAATTATGATTTTTATGATTCATGAAATCAAAATGACGTTTTCGTGATCATAGTCCGATTCCATTAGAAATTGGTGAGTATGGTGTGTCCGGGGTAGGAAATTATAAATTTTTGCTCATAATTCATGATCGAATAAATTAATGTTTTGGAACCTTTGATGTGAATACACTTCAAGAAATTGAAACTACCCAAATACCAAAAGTACGTCACAATCACACTCCTCGCGCTAGATATAGGGCATCAAAGTTTTTATAAAACATCTGTTTTTTATTGATTACTCAAAAACCTTTTGACTAATTTTGATGCTTATTTGATGTAATAAGGGGGTCCTTTTAGTGTACTTAGAATTAATTATTTTCAGTAGCGTCCCAGAGGATAATCGATCTAATATTAAGACAAATTATTGTGCGCCACTGTTTTATTTTTTTGTTTATTTATTTTTTCAATTGAGCAATTTGAGCAATAGAATTGAGTAATTTTTTTCGTACACCGGTTTATTTTTGAGAAAAAAAAAAACATTTACCCTGCATGTCACAGAAAAAGACTGATTGATATTAGGACAAAAACTGCTCAAAATTACCACCATCTTTTTCTATCCTAAAATCAATCAGATAGTTTTTCCTGTTACATGCAGGAGAACGGTTTTAACTTTTTTTCTCAAAAATTAACCGATATATGAAAAAATTGTATTTTTAATTGCATAATCAAAATATTAAACATACAAATGGAACAGTGACGTACAATGGATTTGTCCTAATATTAGATAGATTACTTACCCTCTGGGGCGCTACTGGCAATAATACTTTTATTCTAAAAGAATGACCTCAAGTGAGCATGTCAAGTTTAACCAAAATTAGCACAAACGTTTTTGAGTAATTAATAAAAAACTGATTTTTTCTACAAATTTTGACACCTTATATCTCGAAAACGAAACAAGTTAGGACACATGCTGATGGGAGAAAAAAATCTTATGTTTGACTAAGAAACCGATCGGAAAGTTACGCTACATTTCCAGAAAAATCAGATGCTTCGAGATATTTTTAGGTAAGCGTATTAGGCCATAATGAACAATAGTGGTGTTAATTAAGTTCATATTATTTCATTTATTGTCTACAAATTGTTTAACCCTCCTATGGTAAATCCGCGCTTGCTATTGCTATGATACCGCACTATTTATTTTATATTTGTACATAGTCAGTGAGAATAGAGAATCGACTGCGAGCAGTCACAGACCTAGGGCTTCGTGAGACCAAGAGATTAGTCTTGGTCTTTGTCTTGGTCTTGATACAAGACCAAGATCAAGACTTAATAAATCTTCCCAAAACCAAGACTTGACTTTCGAGACCAAGATCAAGACTCTCCCCTAAGAGTATTGGCCTTGGTCTTGGCCTCGAAAGAAAAACAGTGAACTTAAATCTACTCAATATTAAGAAAATTTATGGTATTTTATTTCAATTATTTATTTTTCATATGGTAGGTTTATAAATTTTGTTTTGTTGTGAAGTAGATATTCTCCTCAGATAACATGTTCATCTTTTATTTCCGAACACTGATTATTTTAGAATTATTTCAAAGTACCTGTAATATTGTTTTCAATTTTATTTGTAGGTGCATATTTAGCATTAGTTGCAAAAGTTACTTGACAAACATGCTCTGGTTTGCGAGGTTCGTTGCCCTGGAGGTAATCACCTTTTTTTGCAATTAATTGATTCTCTGCTGAGTGAGAGAATGTCCACGAACTTCGCAATGAGGACAGGTTGATTTTGTGCTTGTAAATTGGTTTTTGGTGGAAGTACGATTTAGAACTTGTTAGAGGACGGTGAAAAGTCGGAGGTGATCTCCAGAATAAAGTACGCTAAGCAACTCGTTTCAAATCCAAACATCCCAACAGTTCATTCAAAATCGAAAATACATTCTTCAAAATCTGTATTGCATTAAACACTTTACGACGATCGCAGTGTTTAATATGTATTGTAATTTCCTTGGGATTCCGATTCCACCACTCTGCTGCAATCGCATCTGACTGCTCATCACACAATGATCCATTGTAAAATGGTCAATAAAAACCTAATTAATATTTCAACCATTTTGAACCTTTTTTCTGGTTTGTCGGGCGTCGACCTGTGTGCTGTGTGGGTCTAATTCAACATTCATTTAAGATTTCTTAAAAATTATATTATGATGGTGAAATGAGAAATTTTCATTTCGCTTACTTTACCCGTACAAATTGACAATTGTTAAAGACTGAGAAATACGAAATAACTATTATATGCATATAAACTGTTGGACAATTGAATTGAATAATTAAAATTTTTAGACAAATTTTTATCCAAGACCAAGACTACCAAGACCAAGACTATCAAGACCAAGACCAAGACTAATCCAGTATCGTCTTGGTCTTAAAACATCAAGACCAATACCAAGACTACATTTAATTTTCGACACCAAGACCAAGACTGATATCAGTCTTGGTCTTGCGAAGCCCTACACAGACCGCTCTCCCAACAATTACGGATAAAATCATTTTAATCCCGAATGTCTATAATAATCCATCATTTCACAACCAGCCACGCTCTGACGATGTTAAAGGCTGAAATCACTTATTATACAGTTTATTCTACCAGGAGTATCAAATTGTATCACTGTCACTACTCATTTTGATAATGTCTTGATAACTTTATGTATTGATTTTAATTTGATTGAAATAATTTTTTCTGTGATTAAGTTAACAACGAGACTGGCTTCTTCCTGTCAGTCCTCTTGATTTCAATCAATATTGAAGTTATCACACAGCCTCAATTTATTGCAAGTGATAATACTCGTTGAAATTGAACCTCATTCTTCGTTCATGGTTTCTACTTTCAACGGGCCATTGTTGCTTGATTACTTTTATGTATCAATTTTTTCAGTGTCTCATTACAAAAGCGTATACTATTAACTTATGAAACATAAAAACTGCAACAATAAGGATTTACGACGGAGCGGAATTTTGCTGCATCACTGATTTTAAACGAAATTGCTTTCTAATCCGCCTCGCTACAACTATTTTCCCAGTAGATCACGATCGAGATTCTTCGGTTGAGTCCGACAAAGACTGCATTAAGTTCGAAATTTCCTCAAACAGGCTTGTAGGTATAGACAATTTGCTTAAAAGTGGGGCAATACTCATTAAACTTTCACCAAAATAGTAAAAAATGGAACGTTGGAGAGAATACTTCGCAATCTTTTGAAATGTTGAAATACAAATACAAAATACACATAAATTCCAATGGGATATTTGAAAAACATCATCGCGTTGGAATTCCGATACTACAGGAATATTCATGTATCAAAGCACCTGAAATATCGAAGAAATTCAAATGGCTTAGCGGTCTAATGGCACAGGCCGTTCGAAACTCCAGCATAGCGATAGTCGGTTCGAGTACGATGTAGGTACAAGAGAATTTTTCTCAAATAGTCTATATCGGATGGATAGGCGACCGCATGCCTTGTTGAAAAGCAAGTGTATTGTGAGTTGTCTAGATGCCAATCTCGTCTAGTGCTAGCTTGGGGTGCACACCGACCACCCGAGGTGGTGCTGTAGGTTTTCCAGGTTTTCCTACAGCTGAAAAGTGAATACATCACCTAAAACATCAGTAAGTCGCCCCGGAGCGCCACGGCAAATAATAATAATAGCCGTCCTCTACCCGCACAGGCTATGCCTTTGGGTACACTCAACGAGTGTTTATGAGGGGGTATTATTATTATTATTATATAAAAACTAGGAAATGTCAAGAAATAAGTAGACAGACATTGACAGACTTGATTCGATAGCATCGATCTCATTTAATTAATCATCATAAAATTGGTCAAGATAATAACTAAGATGAAAATGAAAGAAAAAACCCTCATCCATATGACATAAAAAAATGTATTACAATGATATTAGTTTCTTAATCAAAGACTCATTTAATATGTAAATTTTTCTTTATGGTTGAAGAAAAACTTTTTTGTTTTTCTGTAATGGAATGAAAGATGAAAATAATTCTAGAATCAAAACTCACCTTCTCCTAGTTTTAAAATTTTTGGTATAACGCAAAAAACGTTTATGATCCTATCTATGTAAATAATAGTTATTTGTTTTACTAGGCATAAAAGCACAAGATTTAATGCCGCGGCATTAAATCTGCTTTTCTGCCGTGTGAAACATATGATTTTTTCTTCAAATTTCTTCCAATTCCACGAAAAATCGACTTTTTCATATTTAAATTGCATTTCATTATCAATATCCAAATAACTAAATTATTTCATCAAAGGTAACTGGGCCCTGCGTTACTATGTTTACCGCTGATGACGTTTGTTGAATTTGTTTGTTTACTGTTTACATTGTCATTGTCAATTTTAATAACCAGTTTGATTTAAATTATTACTTGGAAGGTTGCCTAGCAACGAACTTTTTCTGCCTAGGCAGTAAAAGTGGACTTTTTCTGCCTAGGCATTAAAAGTACAACTTCTAAGCCTGCCAAGTGTCATTAAAAGGCCGCTTTTAATGTCATTTGGAGAAAAAAGTGTTTTTTCTTGTTTTGCATCATTAGATAAGCATGTAGATGACATTTTTTCAATTGAAATATTGTCGATACTATGATATTTTTCTCTTAATTTGTTACTTTATGCTGAAGATTGTGAGATTTGAAAATAACTTGTGTGAAAAATGTAAGATTTGAAACTAACTTTTGAAACTGACCATGAAGCAGTGTAATCGTCCACCGAGTACCAAAAATTCGGAGATATTTTTTTTAGTTTATTGTCAGGATATGGTATAAAGCTTCTTCTAACGTGATTTGCAAACGACTGAAACAGAGCAAGTAAACAAATCCCGACAGAAAAATCAACACGTGCATTATTCGGAAAATGTTAGTTTTGAAAACAACATGTGTCTTTGCAATTGTGCTTAAATTGGAGAATGCAAGTTTTGTATGTGATCGCGCACGCCCGATTAGCAAAGATTCATAAACCCGTTCTATCACTTAGACCTATTATTGCATCTATTGATGCACCCACAAGTAAATTCTCATCTTTTGTTACAGATATACTCACTAAGGCTTATAATGTTGATAATGAGTATTATATTGAAGATTGTTTTAAGTTTTCAGAATTCATTAATAATTTTCAATTACCACCAAATTATATTATTATAAGTCTAGATGTAGTTTCACTCTTTACCAATATTTCGAGAGTCAGTCATTAAAAGTATCACAAAAAACTGGAATTCTATCAAAAATCATTGTTCTTTGAATTAAGATACATTCATAAAAATAATAGACTTCATCTTTGACAATACTTTTTTATCACTTAATGGTCAGTTTTATCAACAAATTTTTGGAACACCCATGGGATCGAAAATGTCACCAATTCTTGCTCAATATGTTATTGATGATTTATTGTACCTACTGTTGTAACCTAAATTATCTTTTGAAGTTCCATTTTTAAAAAAATATGTTGACGATATTATTTGTACCATACCTGAAGGAAAAAACGAAATTTTCGATATTTTCAATAATTTTAATAACCATATCAAATTCACGATTGAAACAGAAACCGACAGAGGTGTTCCATTTTTAGACACTAAACTCATACGAACCCCCGATAACATAATTATTTTAGACTAGTATGTTAAACCAACAAATTCTGGGAAATAAATGAATTATTTCTCCTATCATAGTGAAAAACCCAAAATAAATTCAGTACTTGTAATGAAAAATAGAATAGACAAAATATGTCATCCTAATGAAAAATTTTAAAAAATTATTCGATTTTCTTCGAGCAATCCAGAAGGACCTTTCGGATACGAAATGGTATATGTGAATTACTTGTGTCAAGGAGCATATAATGTCCAAGTGACTGTAAAACAGTCGATAACAATCCTTTAGGAAGTAACTATAACTTTGTATAGTATGTATCACATGTCTGACAGAAATCAACTACTTCTCTGGCTAATACCGCGACAGATATTGAATTACTTTGAAAGAACAACTTTGCAAGAGCTCTCTGAACAAACAGCAGGACTTCACCCGATTCAAACGGAGAACCAACTACAGACCGGTTTTGGAATGTTGTCCCTCATCAGTGCAGTCCAGGTTATCACAATTGTATACACGCGAGGTCACGTATGTGACCTCGCGTGTATACAATTATATAATTATATAATATTATATATATATATATATATATATATATATATATATATATATATATATATATATATATGAAAACTAAAAGTTCGGGTTGAACCGCTTCTGGAATTAGTTGAAATTCGACGTTTCGGCTCCGATTTTGGAGCCATTTTCAAGAACTGAAAAAGAAAGAAAATATGAAAATTTATAAATGGTTGAAACGTAATTCTACGCTGAGGTCTCAATCTGCCTACTCCTCAGGTTTAATTACGTTCGGTTTTTGTGACTTGACGTCGGGGTCTCAATCTGCCTACTCCCCATGTCTCGTCACTGGTTCAACAAATTCCAGAAGCGGTTCAACCCGAACTTTTAGTTTTCAAATATCTGACCGCGGAAACCTATCTGAACACATATATACAGTGAGGGGCAATATTATGGAATAAATTCATTTTTACGAGAATAGGCAACTTTTGAGACAAATCCCGAAACACGTCGATTTTTATTTCCAAATTATGATTTTGTGGCAGATATGTCATACTAGTGACGTCATCCATCTTTGCGTGATGACGTAATCGATGATTTTTTTAAATGAGAATAGGGGTCGTGTGATAGCTCATTTGAAAGGTTATTCAATTCTCTATGCAGTGATATGAACATTAACATAATTATTTATACAGGGTGGCCAAAAAAATATTTAATTTGTAAATGAAATTAATTGTCACAAAAAGAAGTATTATCATTTATTTAATACAAAATTACATTGTACTACTGTCGGAAAACAGAAAAACAAATTAGTTGACAAATAAAAATTGCTTTTCGCTTAAATTAAATGTTCAAATTGCCACCCACCTGCCTCTTGGCAGTAATTGAACGGACGAATACATTCTTCTTGAACATTGTGGATCATTTCTGGAGTTGAATTACGAATTTCCAATGTAATGCTATTTGTCATATCTTGGAAATGTGTGGTCTATCGGCGATCTGGATCATCCTCATTGATTTTGTCTACTATTGAAACACTTGAAACAGTTTATAAATAAATGTTTAGAACTGCTGTGCTTTCTACTACTATGAAGAAACAAAAATAAATTCCGATATTAGGCAAATAAATAATGAGAACTAAAAAGATAGCAAAAAGTATAGTTTTTACAAATCGAGTTGGCTTGGGTCAAATGTAAGTCAGTTCTTGACATTTTCTCATAAGGACTAGTTTATTTCATGAAATAAATAAATAATGGCCCCATTAACTGAAACACAAAGAATCGAAGTATTAATTATGGTTGGATATGGAGATAGAACCAGAACACAACAAGAAGTATGTAATTTATTTACCATAAAATATCCTAATACGCCTATCACACAATCCACTGTTAGTAAAATTGAGAAGAAATTTAGAGAAACTGGACACGTGAAACATGTTGCAAATGCTGGTCGTCCACCAATGAATGAGGATGTGAAACTGTCTGTATTATTAAGTGTGGCAGAGAATCCTCAAATTAATTCTAGGCAAATTGCAGCTGATACAAACATTTCTAAAAGGTCTGTTTTACGTGTGCTGAAAAAAGAGAAATATCATCCGTATAAAATTCATAATGTCCACGAAATCAATGAGGATGATCCAGATCGCCGAATGCAGTTTTGTGAAGTAATGCAAGATTTATGTAATCAAAATCCACGCTTCATTCGTGAAATCCTTTTTTCTGATGAAGCAACCTTCTGTTTAAATGGAACAGTGAATCGGCAAAACTGCAGATATTGGAGTCAAGATAATCCCCATTGGATGACTGCGGTACACACTCAGCACCCTCAAAAACTAAACGTGTGGGCAGGGATAGTCGAGGATAGAATTATAGGTCCTTTTTTCTTCGATGGGTCTCTTACGGGGCAAATATATCTTGATTTTTTACAAAATGAACTTATACCCGCCCTTACAGACATGTTTCCAAATGAAAATGATCGTAATTCGCCAAATGAAAACATATGGTTTCAGCAAGACGGTGCACCTCCGCACTTTGCACGTCCTGTTCGTGATTTTTTAAACAGATGTTTCCCTAGGAGATGGATTGGTCGACGAGGAACAATAGAGTGGCCCGCAAGATCTCCAGATCTTACACCACTTGATTTTTTCCTATGGGGTTACTTCAAATCAAAAGTTTACATCGATAGACCACAGAATTTACAAGATTTAAGAAATAGAATTAGATTGAAAATTCGTAATATACCTCCAGAAATGATCCACAATGTTCAAGAAGAATGTATTCGTCGGTTCCATTACTGCCAAGAGGCCGGTGGGTGGCAATTTGAACATTTAATTTAAGCGAAAAGCAATTTTTATTTGTCAAATTATTTTTTTTTCTGTTTTCCGACAGTAGTACAATGTAATTTTGTATTAAATAAATGATAATACTTCTTTTTGTGACAATTAATTTCATTTACAAATTAAATATTTTTTTGGCCACCCTGTATAAATAATTATGTTGATGTTCATATCACTGAATAGAGAATTGAATAACCTTTTAAATGAGCTATCACACGACCCCTATTCTCATTTAAAAAAATCATCGATTACGTCATCACGCAAAGATGGATGACGTCACTAGTATGACATATCTGCCACAAAATCATAATTTGGAAATAAAAATCGACGTGTTTCGGGATTTGTCTCAAAAGTTGCCTATTCTCGTAAAAATGAATTTATTCCATAATATTGCCCCTCACTGTATATATATATATATATATATATATAATAACAAAGTATTCTCGACCGAACTCTATTAATTAAGTAGGAATTCTCGGGTAGCGGTCTGTTGAACAAAGAAACTCATTCGATTTAAATCTTCAATATTTCGTCAACCTTTATTGACTTCTTCAGGAAGAGCTACAATTAAAAAGGAATATAAGTTGTTGAAGGATTACATAAAAATAACATGATAACTTACAAAATTCACAGAGTTAGTTCTAACCTATGGAACATTTGGGGGGACAATTGTTATTCTCCGCTGCAGCGATTAGTCGCGATTAGTAGCGATTAAGCGATTAGTCTGCAGCGGAGAATAACAATTGTCCCCCCAAATGTTCCATATATATATATATATATTCCGCGGTCAGATATTTGAAAACTAAAAGTTTGGCTCCGATTTTGGAGCCATTTTAAAGAACTGAAAAAGAAAAAAATAAATAAGAAAATTAATAAATGGTTGAAACGTAATTCTACGCTGAGGTCTCAATCTGCCTACTCCTCAGTGTGACTTGACGTCGGTGTCTCAATCTGCCACTGGTTCTCTCTAAGGTCTCAATCTGCCTACTCCTTCGAGAGAACTGAGGAATTGTGGGTTGAGGAACTGTATTTATAGTGGACGTGGCTGTAATGGCCGTGTGCAATGTATTGGCGCGAGGTGAACTATGGGCGGGAACTGAGTTGGCGCTAGATGAGCTGTGTGCGGGAACTTGGTTGGTGAAAGAGTTATTGGATTTCACCCACACAGTACACAGGAAACAGACCCACACCAACCGATACCTACACGCAAACTCTCATCACCATCCAGCACAAACAAACTCCGTATTGAACTCCCTGATATACAGATCAATTCAGCTTACGAACAACCAGAATAGACCACAAGAGCTGGACAAACTGAAATCAGCCTTACTTCAAAATGGTTAAAACAATTCGCTAATCGACAAGTCTATCCGCCATCAACTGACTCGTCCTCCAAAAACAAATGATCCACTAGAGAGTATTCAGCCACACAAAGCTTTCCTACCATACATCAAAGGTGTGACAGACAAAATCAGTAATATCTTGAGAAAACACGAGATAAAAACAATATTCACGGCCAAGAACCAAATATCCAAATTCCTCAGATCTCCCAAGGACACAATACCAAAAGATTCTCAAGGTATATATGAAATACCATGTTCAGACTGCCCGAGAAGTTATATTGGCCAGACTAACAGACGAGTAACTTCCAGAGTCTACGAACACGAACTTGCTGTGCACTTTATAAACATCGAGAAGACACAGGTCACAAAATAGACTTCAAAAACACAAAAACAGATGACAAAAGTGTCATCAACGTATCGTAACCAGCAGGAAGGTTGAAGAGTGGTTGAGGAAAGGGCTTTGGTTTCGAAATCTTCCATGAAGATGTTGGCAAAGGCGGGTGAGAGAGGGGATCCCATAGGGGCACCTTTGATTTGTCTGTAAAAGGAGTTTTGGAAGGTAAAGTATGTGTTAGACATGCAATGTTTGACTAGAGTAAGAATGGTAAGTGGTAAGAATTTTCCACATAAGATTGGGATGTTTCAACTATAGGTTGGAGAATATTAGAAAGATGTTCCGCTAAGCGTTGGGTAGGGCAGTTAAATGCACTGACAATGGGTCTAAGAGGAGGTCCAGGTTTGTGGATTTTAGGAAGGCCATAGATTTTCGGGATTCGAGATGATCTCTCCTTCGGTATTAACAGAGATTTGACGTCTGATGGAAGTTGCGATTTATTGATCTGGGCCTTGGTGGTTTTCTCAAGGTAAGTGGTAGGGTCATTGGTGACTTTCTTGTATTCATCTGTGTTGATGAGAGAGTTCATTTTGTCAAAATAATCCGACGAATTTAGAATGACGGTTGTATTCCCTTTATCGGCTGGAATAATGACAATATCGGGATATTGATTTAATTCTTTGGGGGCGTGTCTTTCAGCAGAACGGAGGTTTGTGGGAGGGGTTTTTGCTGAAGATAGGATTTTGGCAACTTCGCGACTGATGTTTTCGGCGTCGTTCCTAGGTAGATCGAATAGGGCCTCCTCGGTTTGGGTGATGATCTTTTCTACTAGATTTGTTCTGGGGGTGACAACAAAGTTGAAACCTTTGGCGAGAGCCGAGTGTGCGGCATCAGAAATGGAAAAATCAGATAAATTCTTGACGACTTGAATGTCTGAGTGGGAGGGCGGGTTCGGATTCTGGGCTTCGATGAGTCAGGAGAGCTTACGTTTCTGGGTATCTGTTTTTTGGGACGAAATGTGGAGGGCTTTCTGGTGGGAGATACGATCAAACGTGTCCCATATTGTTGGATGAATATTGCAGGAGTGAATCTGGAGGTAAACTTGAAGTAATTTCGAATTCGTACTGTGTAAATTATGTCTGGTGGCCTGGATGTGTTTTCTAAGGAGGGCAAATCCCGTGTGCCTGAGGATTCTGGAAAAAGATGCGGATTCTGTGTGATATTTCTGCAGGAATCCCTTCGGGATGACGCTGTGGTCCCGACAGGATTTCAAGAAGACAAGGTCGCAGAGCAAACGAGATTTCCTCTGGAGAAGAGTGCTGTAGATCTTAGTAAGTGAAAATAGTTCCTCCCCATAGAGGCGAATGAAGTGTTCGGAAAGGTTTCCGCGGTCAGATATTTGAAGATTAATGAGTTCCTGGGTTGAACCGCGTTGAGAGTTTATAACTCAACGTTTCGGCTCCTGTTTTGGAGCCATTTTCAAGAGAGTGACTTCGAGGTCTCTATCTGCCTACTCCTCGAGTCGTAGTCTGATGAGGTAATATTGAAAAGAACAAAATTTAGTAGTCCATATTTATTATTGTGTGTTCACGTGGAGATTTGTTATTATATTTATATCAGTTGTCAAAATATATTGTTTTCCGAAAACGTCTACAAAAGTTATTTTCTGCTATTTAATTCGAAATATTCTTGGCTCGATTCATAAGAAATAGTATATTTCATCAGGTTATGGGCCCAGATTACGCCCGAGTCAAGAACTGAAGTCGCACCGATAAAATTATACATTTGTTTGCGAAATAAGTATTTCGATCCGTAAAAGAAGATAAATAGTTGTAGCTGTCGTTTTGATTTCGGAAATGTCGTCAAACAGTGCATTATCTATGATCGAGAAACTCAGAGGCCGAGAAAACTACGATACATGGAAATTCTCCATGCAAACTTTGTTGGAACACGAAGAACTCTGGGGCTGTATCCCCGAGAAAGAGAAAGATGTTAAAAAGATCACCAAGGCTAAATCTATAATAATTCTTTCAATCGATCCGATCAACTATGTTCATGTGCAGCAGGCAGGAACTGCCAAACAAGTTTGGGAAAATCTTCAAACGGCTTTTGAAGATTCCGGTCTCACCCGAAGAGTTGGTTTGTTGAGAACTCTAATTAGTACCAAATTAGAGGATAGGTCATCTGTCGAAGATTATGTCAATAAAATCATCCCAACTGCCCACAAATTATCTGGAATTGGCATGAAAATCAGTGACGAATGGATCGGGACACTTTTATTGGCAGGTTTACCGGAAGAATATAAACCTATGATTATGGGACTGGAAAGTTCCGGAATTGTTATTAGTGCAGATGCGATCAAGACTAAGTTGTTGCAGGATGTGAAACCTGACATCTCTGAGAATCGTTCAGTAGCGCTACTTGGTAGGAATATCAAGAAATTCCATGCAAAAGCAAAGGGTCCAAGATGTTTTTCATGTAACAGATTTGGTCATTTTTCCCGTGACTGTAAATCTCCAAAAAAAAAATAATAATTCTAAACGGGAAACAGTTTTGTATTCATCGTTTGTGGTCGGTCAGCTGGATTCCGATGACTGGTTCATAGATTCTGGTGCTTCCTCACATATAAACAAGAGAAGGGAGCTGCTAGAAAATCCAAGAAAACCAGATTTAACTCAAGTTCAAATAGCAGATAACACTCATTTGTCAGTTGAATCTGTTGGAGATGTGAAATTGAATTCATTCAATGGAGAAATCATTACTGAAGTAACAGTCAAGAACGTCATATATGTACCAAACCTCTGTACGAATTCGCTATCTGTCAGTCAAATTATCAAAAATGGCAATAGAGTCAAATTCGATGAAAAAGGTTGCAAAATTTACAATTCCCATAATCGTTTAATTGCAACATCTACTTTATGTGGAAATATGTTCAAATTGGATCGTCCAACGCAGGCGACGAATTTTTCAATCAATGAAAAGCTCGATGAGAATTTGTGGCACAGAAGAATGGGCCATATCAACTTCCAAAGTCTCAAGAAACTCGAAAAACTTGTGAATGGTGTACATTTCACACCAGGTGATAGAGACCAGTGCACTATTTGTTTGAAAGGAAAACAAACTCGACTTCCATTCAATCACGAAGGAAAACGTTCCACTCGAATGCTCGAGTTAGTCCATTAGGATATATATGTGGGCCAATGTCTGTGAAATCTTTGGGTGGTGCCAGATATTTTCTCATATTCGTGGACGATTTTAGCAAGAAAGTGTTTGTTTATTTCATTGAAAACAAAAATCAAGTTTTCAAGAAATTTCAAGATTTCAAAGTTTTTGCCGAAAATCAAACTGGTTTGAAATTGAAAACACTTCGAACCGACAATGGGACCGAATATTGTAATCAAGCTTTTGAAACTTTCCTGCGAAACAGTGGAATTCATCATCAAACTTCAGCTCCGTACACACCAGAACAAAATGGGCTAGCGGAGCGAATGAACCGCACCATAGTAGAAAGAGCCCGCTGCATGCTTTTTGATGCCGAGTTGAATACCAAATTTTAGGCAGAAGCCGTTTCAACTGCTGTATATGTGATTATTCGTTCTCCGAGCCGTGATTTGGAAGACCAAACTCCCGAGGGGTTATGGACAGGCAAGAAACCCGATTTGGAGTGAGATTGTTTGGGTGCAAAGCTTTGGTACACGTTCCAACACAGAAAAGAACAAAATTCGATCCGAAATCCAGAGAATGTTTTATGCTTGGATATAGTGATCAGTCTAAAGCATATCGTTTGTATGATCCCGAGACTAAAAAAAATCCTGACTAGTCGGGATGTCATATTTTTCGAGAATTGTCAAAAAACTATCAAACCTGAATTGGCAATCAATGAAAATCAAAGTTTCAACAATTTTTCCGAAGTTCGGGTTTCAGATGAAAAAGAGAAGGTGATTTCAGAAGACAGAGATGTGTCATCTGCCGAAAACGTTAGTCTTCCCTCTGAACCTTATGAGAATTTGGAATCGAATTTTCATCTGAACGAAAATATCTTGTCAGGTTCTGTAAAGAATGTGCGAACGTCATCAAGAATTCGGAAACCAGTGAACATGGACGATTTTGTTGTATACAGTGCCGAATCCATTTCAGAACTAGATGATCCAGTGGATGTTGAAGACGCACTGTCTAGAAGTGATGCGAAATTCTGGAAAAAAGCTATGAAAGAAGAATACGACGCACTTATTGAAAATGAAACTTGGATATTGACAGACCTCCCTCCAAACCGTAAGCCAATTAACAATAAATGGGTGTTCAAGACGAAACAAGATGCTGATGGGAAAATAATAAGATACAAGGCACGATTAGTAATCAAAGGTTGTGCTCAGAAGAAAGGCATTGATTATGAGGAAACTTATTCTCCCGTAGTCAGGTACACATCAATTCGTTTTTTGGTGGCACTATAAGCAAAATTCGACCTAGAGATTGACCAAATGGATGCAGTTACAGCATTTCTACAAGGAAATTTGGAAGACGAAATCTACATGTTCCAGTCCAAACTATTTGATGATGGTTCACACCAAATATGTTGTTTGCAAAAATCCCTCTACGGTTTAAAACAAGCGAGTAGAATTTGGAATATAAAATTGGATTTCAAGTTGAAAGAATTCGGACTAATCCAATCAAGTGTTGATTCTTGTGTTCATTTTAAGAATCATGCAAATACTTTCCTCATTGTAGCACTTTATGTGGATGATTTAATGATTTTTTACAATGATGACAAGTTAAGAAACGATCTGAAAGAAAAATTATTCCAAACTTTCAGAATGAAAGATTTAGGAAAAGCAAGATTTGTACTTGGAATGCAAATATTACGAGATCCAATTCAAGGTACAGTTTCAATTGATCAACATCTCTATCTGAAGACAATTTTGAACCGATTTGGTATGAGTGATTGCAATGCTGTTTCGACACCATTGGATACATATCAAAAATTATCAAAAGAAATGAGCCCGAAAAACCAAAAGGAAACTGAAGATATGGAAAATATACCCTACCAGGAAGCTGTGGGTTCTTTGGATGTTTGCTGCACAAGTTACTAGGCCTGATATTTGTTTTGCGGTTCATCCTTGAGTAGATTCAATCATGATCCAGGAAGAGCACTTTGGATAGCAGTAAAAAGAGTATTCAGATATCTGAAGGGAACCATTGACGTCAAACTGACATATTCCAAACATCAAAATTCTGAAATATTTGGATATTGTGAGTCTGACTGGGCGAATGATATCAATGATAGGCGATCCACAACAGGCTATGTATTTCTCATGCAAGGAGGAGCAATTTCGTGGAATTCAAGGAAGCAACCCACGGTTGCACTTTCTACAACTGAAGCGGAGTATATGTCTTTGACTGCTGCCGTTCAAGAAGGACTATGGTTGAAAGGGTTAGAAAATCAGCTGGTTGGAGACACCGGCCAGTGCATCATAGTCAACGGAGACAATAAAAGTTCACTACAGTTGGCTCTAACAAATGCTTATCACGCTCGCACGAAACACATTGACGTGAAGCATCATTTCATACGTGACAAAATATCTGACGGAAGGATCAAATTAAACTATATGAAAACCGAGTTGATGGTAGCGGATTCTTTGACAAAACCCGTGAATTCTATGAAGCATTCATTTTGTACTTCCAATATGGGCTTACACAAAAATTAGTTCTAGGAGGAGTATTGAAAAGAACAAAATTTAGTAGTCCATATTTATTATTGTGTGTTCACGTGGAGATTTGTTATTATATTTATATTAGTTGTCAAAATATAATGTTTTCCGAAAACGTCTACAAAAGTTATTTTCTGCTATTTAATTCGAAATATTCTTGGCTCGATTCATAAGAAATAGTATATTTCATCAGGTAACAAGGTCTCTATCTGCCTACTCCTTGATCTCAAAAGACGATGTGATGTTGGTTGCACTGCGGTATTTAATGGTACTTGGGTACCTGGAAGTCTTGCGGGTTTTCTCGTTCGTCCTACCTGTGTCTGCCTGATGTTGATTGTTTTGGAGTGGGATGATTGATTGTTGTGGTTTGGTGATTAAGGTCGGAAGAAGCGGTTTCTAAATGGGGTTCAATTTACGGCTATCATCTTTAATATTCAGGCAATCAGGACGTTTTTCGATTTCGATGGCTTCTTTGATGAATCTGGAGGTTCTGGAACGTACTAATATAAGATAAAATATATATACAGGCCGTATCTTTTATCATGTGGTAACATTGCTATATTCTAAACCGTAATAGATACAAAGACGATCAAAATATGAAAAAAAAGGTAACTATTATGGTGAGCAGTAAATTGGTCATAGAAAATATACAGGGATTCTTGCCCTTCCCAACTTATACAGGGAAAACTGAAAATGCTGTTTTCGGTTTTTTACTTTTAATTAAAAATTTATCATTACGTAGTTCTAGTACATTTTGAATACAATAAAACTTACCTCTTTCATTTTTTTATATTTTCTGAAATAACCATTCTATTCATAAAAAACCGAAAACAGCATTTTTAGTTTTCTCTGTTTAAGTCAGGAAGGGCGAGAGTTCCCGTAGATTTTCTCTGACCAATGTACTGCTGACCACAATAGTTATATTTTTCCCATTTAATCGTCTTTGTATCTATTACGGTTTAGAATATAGCAATGTTACCACATGATAAAAGAATCGGCCTGTATATACTTATCATATTATGGTGGATATAGACGTCCCGTCTGGAGGACAGATTCTATTCCACTTTCACACATATTCTGTAAAAAATTCATCATCATGCGGGTTCTGAACAAATCAATATTTTTCATTCAATAGGGTGATGTATCTAGTTTGTTTGCATTTCAGCCTATTTTTGACACTCAATAATATGACTCATGAGTTTTCCGTTGCTCGTAAAGTAATTTGAACATCCATCACAAAAATATACTTTATGCCTGTTTCTACTTATTTGTGTACTGAGCAGTCGGGATAAATATTTGATGAAGCAGTAGTGGTATCGAATTTTGGTATCATCAACTGTCTCTGGCGGTCCTCTATAACCCTTCAATTTTGAATGATATTCATTTTGAATTGAAAGTAAATTAACATGTCGGTTCTCCGTTTGGTGAGTCGACTCGGAACAGTTACGAAAAATGCCTCTCTGTCCGCCTGCGGCTGAGTTAATTCCAAGGTGTACACATCGATCGATATTGAATACCGTCCAAATTCAAGATTTGTGAGTAATGTGCTGGATGCAGAGCTGAAACAACTGCCCAAGCAAAGCACGCTTCATCATTATTTTTTATATTAATGCACGCTTGCTTTCTGGCTATGGACTTTGGAAGCTCGATGAAAGATGAACTGTTTTCAATGTTATATTCACTAATATATACTTCCAAACTAACAATTTTTCTAAGTTTGGAATCTCTTTCCTGTTCCAATGATTTCGACAATTTATATCGAATATGGTCAATGACGTTCTCTTGGAACCACCCTTTCAAGTTTGTACCCATGTCAATGATATTGTTTTTAGTACTGAAATATTCTATATCATTATATTCCATATTCAACCTATCTTTGACAAATTCAGAACAAAATTTATTATTAACCTCAATCATTGGAAGTTTTTTCATCAATTTCTTTATTCTGCGTTTGGATAAGGTATAAGCGTCTTGAAAAAATTGTCCAATATCCTTATGTGTCAAATTCATTATTATTCCTGTACGCAGACCTGACGAAAATGCGGATTTCATATCTTCCCACTTCACTCGTGATGATAACTTTGATGTTGCCCCTCCTCCAACCACTCCTGCATTTTTAATTGAATTTCTTACAATTTTCAAATTTCCCGCCAAAGTTTGAAGTCTGCGTAAAGTCCCTATTGACTGCTCTTCGTTGATTGATGTTATAGCTTTATTTAGCATACGAGCAGTTATTTTACAATGTGCCAACCAAATATTGCTTTTTCTCTTTGAGATGTCCATTTTGAGAATTCCAAATTTTTGATTATGTTTACGCATACAGTAGATGAAACATCATCGAATTTTAGTTTGCTTCTGACGAGTTTCATAGCTCTACACAAATTTGCAGGCATATTTTCACTCAAAGTATCATGTCCGATGATAGACAGCTGGCTTGGATTCAGTAGGCTACTCTTCTATTGTTTCGATAGAAAGGTATAATATGCTGCGGGCTTGGTATGCTCTGAGCGTGGTTTCAATTCAACTTCACCAAATTTCGTCTCCCGTTTCCAACTATTGAATGTACAACGTCTGAGGTGGTAGATCATCTGTCACAGCTCATTTTCAGCAAATAATAACTAATCCAATCACATTTCAAGCTGTCGTATGAACACAACTGGGTATAAAATTGCGACAGAAGCGTAGCGCCATCTAGTATGAATCTTCCGAACTGAAAATGTACCATCGATCAAGTTTGAAACCCGCCTGTAAATTCGAATGAGAATAATGTTGTTGAAGATGCGTAGCACTACCCACTGTGAACCTTTCGAAGTCCATGTCGCTACGAGACCATTTTTGCCTATTTGAATTAACATGGACTTCACTTAAAAATATTTCCAGTCATCTCGATACTGTGTTCGTTCGAAGTAATTCTTTTTTTTTAAACAGAAATCTTGTTCACGAATTCGATTACTTCCCTGAAATACTCCAAGTCCAGTACCGCATTATTTTTTATGCGGACTTCGTCGCTACGAGACCATCGTTGCCTGTTTGAATTAACATGAACTTCACTCAAAAATATTCCAAGTCATCTCGATTCTGTGTTCGCTCGAAGTTATTCTTTTAAAAAAAAAACGGAAATCTTGTTCACGAACTCAATTAAATTTAAAAAAGGCATGAATTTTACTCAAAAATGTTTGGTGTTGTCCCAAAGGTCTTTCCACGCCATCTCTCGCTCATGTCTATTTCAAATATTCAGTATTCAACTTTGTATGAATTCCCAAAAGCAATCGACAAGTGGCAATTATTACCGTGATGTTAGTTTAGCTTTTACCTAGTGGGTGCTGCTGTATCATCCTCCAATCCAGGTATGACGTGATCATACTCTAATTTCCAGAACATTCCGAGCTATTCGATTTGAAACTCTATTCAAATGATGAATGCAAAGAGACATAAAATCCAATGGTATGAAGTGAGGTGATATACAGACCTAGAATCGGGTGCTTTGGTCTCAAAATCCGATTGGTTTTGTTTATTCAGGTGTTCGATTGCATCATATGATCGAGAATTCTTTGGAACGCAAATATGGTAATGAACAAATTTCTGTACCAAATTTATTCACAAACACTTCGCTACATATTTCAACTTCCGATTTTTGCAAACAAATTCTCGGAATACGAAATTCTTTTAAAAATCATCGATAATGGCGTATTGAGGAAACAGCAATGACAAATATTCCAGCCACTGGGATTATTTCTGTTGTGTCAGCAATACCTACCTACCTGCTTGAAATCGTTGACCAAGCATAGATATGAATATCGAGATGGTAAATAAACTCAAATTATATGACGATAAATACTTGAATTTTGTTTGATTCTTTGGCAAAAATTCACATAGTATTTTAATAATAAAATACATATACCGTGGTACCTATATGAATGAAATGTCTGAAAGTTCGATTATTACCTACCGAGCTCTCATGAAGCGGTTTGAGACTATTTATACAGGGTGTACTCACGAAAACTGACGGATTTCAATATATCAATTATTCGAATATGCTAATATAAACAACTGACAGTCGAAATAAACACTCCTGAGAAACATGCATTCTCTCAAAATTAGATTTTAGATTTTTTGCACCCGCCAAAAAATTCCCGGTAATTTCGCTAAATAATCGTATCGCATGGGTGTGGTGGAGGTAGGACGACCAAACGTTGCTTTTTATGACTCAACAAACATGTCCCCGCCACCCGCTGAGGAAAGTCTTTCGCAACGAAACTTGCCAAGAAACTGACCGGTTTTTGCTGCAACCGCCAGCATCTCAGGTGGTGGAGGAGTTGACCCCTCGCACGATGCCTGCAGTGCCCCGAGTAACGACGACGACGTCAAGAGGCCCTACAGACGCCTACGATGGATTTATGTTTTTTGTATCTTCAGCACTCATATGCCAACTGGGCGAATCATTGTACAAGCTGTTGCAATCAATTCGACAAAGATACATATTCAACAATTCGAACAAATATGGTGAATATTACCATGGCACTGAAGTATAATTTTTTATTTAAAAAAATAAACGTATTTTTCTGAAACTGACGTAATTCATTTCAATAAATGCGAACAAACAAAGACAGACATACAATGCCATGGGTTAGAGTGAGACACTTAAAATGCCTTGAATCGATCAATTTGGCTTCAAACTTGACTTTCTTATCTCTGCTGACTCATCATTTTCCTGGAAAAACAACATCTGAGACAGTAAACAAGTCCAAGGCCAAATCGTGTTTCTTGGAATTTCATTGGAGAGAGAGTAAACAAACACCAGATGTGGCTTATCGCTGTTTACGACTACAACTCGCGAAGACGTATCAGTCTTGGCATTATATTCGAGAGAGTGAATTAATAATTTTATGATTTTCTGCTGTTCTAAGACAGGCATTTTTTATATTTCATTTTTTCGTTTTATCAATCAAGGCGGCGGCCTTTTTTTAACTACATAGCGAATCACGTGAAGTTTTTTTCACTTCCAGCCAATTGCTCTCAACGAATGACGTGACGTTTTTTCTCTTGCAGCCAATTGCTCTCAACGAATCACGTGACGTTTTTTCTCTTCCAGCCAATTGCTCCCAGCGAATCACGTGAGGGAAGGTTTTTTCATAACTTCAACCATCGCCGCCATGTTTTTTTGCCTTCCGCTCTATCGCCGCCATGTTTTTCTTTTTCTTCTTTAGCCCCAACCCTTCACCAACAGCAAGAACTCGATGGACGCGGCCATCGAGAGATTCACCGTGTGGAGCAAAGTTACTTCTGCCTCATGAAAGTGAGGCAAAAGTAACTTTGTCTATCTACTGACCTGTGGCTTGTATTGTTTATCTACTTACCTGTAAGGAAGATTAATCCTAATTTCCCAAACTTGTCCGTAGATATAATTATAACCCAAAATTTTCCCTCTTCCTACAGCGATTTTAGCTCATCAGAAATGATTGAACTAGCTTTGAGAACAGACAAAGGCTGATAAAGTTTTGTAAGAGTGACTAGTTCTTCAAAGACGTACCGGTGAGATTAGGAATAGATGAACTACATTTTGTGTAAATTTATCTACTGACAAGCTCGGAAAATTAGGAATAATGTTCCTCACAGGTAAGTCGAATAATCTTTCAATTTTTATCTACTGATTTGCTGAGGAAGAAACCGAAAGGTGAATATAGAGTCATCCTAAATCTCCAGAAATTAAATGAATTCATCACTGCATCAGACTTCAAATTGGAGACTACAGTGTTACACAAAAACTGATTCATAAAATCAGTTTCTTGAAAACAATTGATCTTAAAGACGCATACTTTCATTTACAATTGTAGAAACACATCGTAAGCTTTTGAGGTTCCGATTTGGGGAGTACTTGTATGAAGTGGTAGGTGGATTGGGGGTCTAATGCACAGGCCGTTCGAAACTCCAGCATAGTCGGTTCGAGCCCGATGTAGGTACAAGAGAATTTTTCTCATCTACTTTATATCGGATCGATAGGCGACCACATGCCTTGTTGAGAAGCAAGTGTATTGTAAGTTGCCTAGATGCCAATCTGGTGCTAGCTTGGAGTGCACACCGACCACCCGAGGTGATGCTGTAGGTTTTCCGGGTTTTCCTACAGCTGAAAAGTGAATACGCCACCAAAAAAATAAGTAAGTCGCCCCGGAGCGCCACGGCAAATAATAATAATGGCCGCCCTCCACCCGCACAGGCTATGCCTTTGGGTACACTCAACGAGTGTTCATGAGGGAGTATTATTATTATTATTATTATTATCAATAGTTCAATTGCTTACCAATCGGTTTATGTAATGTAAATGCAATGAAAAAGGTAAGAGAAAGAGGATTTAGATGACTGGTTAAAAAAAAAAAGTTAAAATTAATGTAAATTTGTTTTTACAAATCACCCAGGTTGTCGGAGAAAACCCCTCAGAAACAGAGCTTGTGCGAGCAAGGGAGATTTAGGACTTACAGCTTTCGTACGAGTGATTTCCGAACCACTTTAGCTCAGTGGCAGGAGGTGGGAAGCAAATGCTCTAATACCACGACCATTTAGCTTCTTAATTTTACGGATAAACATTTAAAGAAAGTACACAAAAAAAGTCTTAGTCTGTTGGAGCACCTGGGATTCATGATCAACTATGAAATAGCCGAAAAAAATAACCATAAAAAATTTAACATTTTGGGTTTCAGAGCTAACTATACAGTTACCAGATAAAAGTCTAAAAATCTCTGTAAAACAGAGAAAAGAAGAGAGAGAAATTTTTCAAATGAAAAATCATGCACCAAACGAAAATTTGCAACAATAGTGGGAAAATTGGTTGCTGCTTGCCCAGCGATTCGCTATGGCTGGCCACATATTAAACCATTCAAAAAGTAAAATTTAATGGTCCTAAAGAAAATCAGAATAATTATCATGCGCAAATGCTTATCCTCCAACATCTTAAGGGCACATTTACATGGTAGCTAAAGCAGCTGCTAGTATCAAACAGAAAAAATTTGTCACAGAAATATTTTTGGACGCTTCGTTAGGTAGATGGGGTGCAAGCTGCGGAAGCGAAAGAATTAATGGTTTTTTTGAGTACTAAAAAAAATATTACATACAAACCGAAAACACTGGCAGCCTATTACGCATTGATATGTTTTGGGTCGGACTACAAAAACTTTAATATATTGAATAGATAATGTGACAGACATATCATGCATCAATCGTGGAAATAGCACCCAGTTCCCACAATTTGATGAAATAACTCATGAAAATATGGACATGGTGGAAGGAGCGCTATATATTCGTTTTCACATCATACATTAAATACAAGCCACAAAATTGCTGAACGTGAACTACATCTGAACGTCAACAGAAACCGAGTATGAGCTGATTGATAACGGATTCGAAAAAACATCAAATACATTTTGAGTACCTACCAGACATTGATTTATTTGCAACAAATGCGAATTAAAAATGCCATAATTTCATATCTTGGTTACCAGACCTATACGCTGAAAGCCTTCACCACCTATTGGGCTAATTTATTCTTTTATGCGTTTCCATCATTTTGCATTATACCAAGAGTGTAACAAAAAATAATAGACGAAGGTGCTCGAAGCACACTAGTTGTGCCAGAATGGCCATCCCAATGGTGGTACCCCATATTTCTCGAAGTATTTAGTGAAAAACCTATAAAACTTGATCCACATAAAAGACTGCTCATTTCTCTTTTCGGAACGGGACATCCTTTATAGAGGAGACTTATTCTAGTAGCCAGGAAATTACCCGAGAAGCGTATCTTCAGAAAAACTTATCTGAAGAAACAGTCAATATAATTATGTCGTCTCTATCTGAAAAAGCTTTGAAACAATAAAAGAGAATAGATGTAGTGCTGTGAACAAAGAAGCAAAAATATATATATACGAGCCCCTTCCCATTTCGGTTGGCCCAACTTTCGAAATCTTAATTTTTTAAGCACCATGATATAATAATAAATAATACATGATACTTTAGGTCATAATGTAATAAAAGTGTATATTTTTAATAGAATCAAATAGAATAACTTCCACTATATAATTTCCTTTTAGAATTTCTAGCGAAAAATCAATAATGTTCCGAGATAGAAAGTTTCTATTATTATTATTGACTTGTGTCACAAAATAAGCATATTATATCGACGGTGGCTTTGGAATATTTAAGCAAAGACAAAGTACTAAGGAACTGTAAGAATATATTTTATACATTTTAAGGTTAGTTCTTATCGTAAAAATGGGTAGAGGAAAGATTATTGGTGAGAAAATATGTTTAATCATTATTAAATTTGCCCATTCTGGAAAATCAAACTTGGAAATTGCAAATTTGTTAGACTTGTCGCGATATAGTGTTAGAAATATAGTTAAAAGATACAAAACTATACCGGTTTAGTCAATACAAAGCCTCGAAATGTGGGAAAAAGCAATATTACAGATGCAGATAGAAGAGCGCTACGAAGAATTATCGAAAATAATCGACGTTCCAATTATTTACAGCTAAGTGCTCTATGGAGTGATGCTATTGGAAGGCGCATTTCGAGATCCACATGCCACCGGGAGGCCCACAAACTGGGATTTGGCACTTACAAGGTAACCTTTTTTTTATGATTAAAATAATGAAGTTGATACTGGATAAATATTTTTTCTGCAAAATTGTTTACAATTGACAATTTTGTTTTAGGCCAAAGAAAAGCCACTGTTAACGCCACAGCAAAAGAAAAACAGGTTAAGATGGGCTAAAGAACATAGATCTTGGACATCACAACAATGGCGTGCAGTACAGTGGAGCGATGAGTCCCGATTTGAAGTGTGTGTTGGGGACAGTAGAAGTAAAGTTATTCGCAAAAAACATGAAGCCTTCCATCCGGACTGTTTAAAGAAAAAAGTCAAATTTCCTGCGTCAGTCATGGTGTGGGGCAGCATGTCAGCCAAAGGGGTAGGAAAACTCCATTTTATACAAAGAATTGTGAATACTGTAAAATATTTGGACATATTAAAAGAATCGCTGTTGCCAGTCATGGAAGAATATTTGACATCAGGGCAAGATTTTGTGTTCCAACAGGATGGCGACGGATGCCACACTTCAAAAACAGCTCTCAAACGGATGGAAGACTATAACACAACACTTTTCAAATGGGTTTCTAGTAGTCCCGATCTACTCCGATCGAAACATTGTGGCATGCTATGAAAAAGTATTGCGCACAAATCCTGCTAGAACAATCCCTGAATTAAAGGAAAGGCTTCAGGAGATATGGGATTCGTTTACACCACAATTTTGTGAAAACTTAGTGAATACTATGCCACAAAGAATTTCTGCAGTTTTGAAAAATAAAGGCGATGTTACCCAGTGGTAAACTTCAAAACTGTTTTTATTGTATGTTCTGTATTTGTTCATGTTTTTCGATTTATTCTCAATTTGTATAAATCTATTGGTTTTTATGTATATATTTTGGTAAATAGAGTCTAATTATGTGTTTAAATAAATTTAAAAAAAATTGTTCACGAGGTCACTTATTTTGTCACCCTGGGACAAATTTCTGAAAAAATATAATGTGGGCCAACTGAAATGGGAGGGGGCTCGTAAGTATGATTTAACTCTATCTTCTGGGGTATCATATTGTAACGATTTTGAGACCGGCCTCGAGACTGGCCCTGATCATACAATTAACTTGAAATGTAACAAGTAGCCACAGTAGAAATAAATTGAAATAGTGATTGAAGTCTATGTTTTAGTGTAATTATTGTTTAAGTAGTGTTTAAATAAATCAGAAAAATTATTTTAGTTCAGTTTTACTACAATATTCAACCATTCATTTACATAAATTGGCATTCTCATAAATTCTGGAAATAGACGGAGTAGGGGGTTAAATGATTACAAGATTCTTAACGGAGTCATTTTATATTTAATGATATCTACATAAGCTGTTGACTGATGGATTAAGGCATGCTTCTGGAGCATTCAGAAAAATCACTGAGATAAGATTGCAGGCCAATACTGGTGTGCAGATTCTCGACATTTCATGGAAGATAATAGAATTGAACTGCACAGCAAGTGTGGACAATTAAAAACTTCAGAAACTACTCTATTGTATTTAAAATAATGTTCATGCTGATCTTACCTGCCATCCACCAAATATATCGTGACAAATATATGCCACCCGCTTATTCGTCAATAATAACGTTTCTTTCTTTGCTATTATTGAATAATGTGCCTCATAAACATCAGTTTTGGCGTATTTTCCTTTAGAAAGTTCCATTAATAATTTGTGACCTTCGGCTTCAGACAAGTTATAAGGTCTGACTAAACCATCAGCTTGTAAAAATCTTGGAAGGCGTAATCTGGAAGTATCTTCATTGAATTCTGTCGCTCTTTTCACTACATCTAGTGAGCCACTTGCAAAGTCTACAACTCCTGCGACGGGTCTAGCAACAAGACCCACAGCTCCTTTTCCCAAACCTTTGAAGAATCCTTCGATTCCTTGTTCTTTGGCACCCTCTACTGGTTTAGTAAATACTCCTGTTACGCCAGAATATACTCCCTAAAAAAAATTGAATGACTGAAATTGTACTGGACTACACTGTAAAAAGTGAAAAACTGTGAATATCAATCAAGTCAACCTGTGAATTTATTTACTCAGATTCGATTGGGGGCTCATGTGAAGCAAACACAGGGAGCGCCTCCGGGGGGCTGAGGCCGAAGGAGGTTACTTACAGGGCAAGGAACCTCGCAAACGAGAGCATGTTTATCAAATAATTACTGCAACTTCTGCTAAATAAATATTGGGAATGGAAAAAGATTTTACAAGTACTTTAAATAATCAGTATCTGGAAAAGAGCATATATTATCTCAATAAAATAGCAATGAATTTGGAAGAATCTCCATATTTTGTATGAAAATGCTTTCGAGTAGTAATCGTATTTTCACCCCTACTATTATAATTATAAATTTCTACTTTCATTAGTAATAATAATGATAATAATAATACTCCCTCATAAACACTCGTAGAGTGTACCCAAAGGCATAGCCTGTGCGGGTAGAGGACGGCTATTATTATTATTTGCCGTGGCGCTCCGGGACGACTTACTGATGTTTTCGGTGGTGTATTCACTTGTCAGCTGTAGGAAAACCCGGAAAATCTACAGTACCACCCCGGTTGGTCAGTGTGCACTTCAAGCTAGCACCAGACGTTGGGATTGGCATCTAGGCAACTCACATCACACTTGATTCACAACAAGGCATGTGGCCACCTAAAGAGACCCGTGTACTTGAGAAAAAAGATTCCATAACGGAGCCTCAAACGTCTGTCTGATGCAAGCTAGAAGTTCCACTGCTGGAGACCTTAGCCACTGAGCCACCGACCGATCGATTAGTAGAAGACCTTTATTTTCATGAATATGGAATGATATTTTCAGCCCGGGGTGGTGATGTAGGTTTTCCGAATTTTCCTACAGCTGAAAAGTGAATACACTACCGAAAATATCAGTAAGTCGCCCCAGAGTGCCACGGCAAATAATAATAATAGCCGTCCTCTACCCGCACAGTCTATGCCTTTGGGTACACTCTACGAGTGTTCATGAGGGAGCATTATTATATGTACAAACTGGCAAATGTCAATATTTAATTTTGTCGAAAACTGTCTCTACAGGAAGTTCTACAGTCTGAATCAAATATCAATCTAATCATTGCATTTTGTTTGATGAATTACCTGAGTGATTCTGTAGCTAGTCCTCAAACAGCTATTTCTCTTGTACGTACGAGTACATAATCGAGTGGAACTTAGCATAATGAACTAACATTTAACTTACTTTTTTTCATTTGGTACTAATATTCATCCATTGATATATTACTATAGATTATCTTATTTATAATAAATATATCATTTTCATCTGAAATAGAAGTGTAATGAAATTTACTCATATAATTAGATTAAAAACTCAACCGATGTATGGGTGCTGGATGATCATCAATTGATGTATCTTATATTTATTGTGCTCCAACCCCTGTATAGAAGTTGATGGTATTATCAAAAACTCTCCGTTGCCCTTAGCAACATGACGTTGTATGAATAACTTTTTGATAATTTTGATGTATGAAACGCCAATAAATAAAAACTCAAATAAATACAATTCAATCATTCAAATCAAACATAAATTTGATCCCTCTGAGCCAGATATGTATTCACAAAGTTAAAACTTCCATTACAAATTTTAACGCAACCAGCAAGCAGAAACCTAACTTATAACCACATAACCATCAAGCATATCCTTACGAGAAATTTTTCGAACCTGTGAGTCATCCATCCTTCATACCTTTTTCTTATCCGAGTATTTCTCAATATGACAGTTGAAACTTCAGTTTTTTTTTTGAAAAATGGCAGATGCTCATTTACGTGAAGTTAACCACACTTTTCCAGACACGGTTTCAGACTTGGAGATCGCTGACATTAGGATGTAGCGTGAATTGCATACAGTGTTGCCAGATCAATAACAAATATGTAAATGGTTTTCTCCCAATAACAGTTTGAAGCATTGTGATCTTTTATGAAACTAATGAGTCAACCATGGTTTTAATTGGGTATACAGATCAGGAAAATTTTATTGTGATAGAAAACTGATAAATTCGTGGTGAAAATATTGACAAATGGATGGAAACCGAATATTTGCCGAAATGAGCTACGGAAGAACCAGTGTCAACCAAATCAAAATTAAATTGGAAATAATTGGAATCATTTAAAGTAATTTTGAAGAAATTCAAGATCAAATAGAATTGAAGGGGCAAGTATGTGTTTGTGAGAAAAATAGGTTTTAGTAAAGTTAGCGTCTTTGATGTTTGATGTAACATAGCCCTTTCTACTACTGTGTATCTGCTCAGACATGAAGAATAGAAGCAAATCCTGACGGGACAAGTTATATATGCACATAACATCTTTTTCCATGACAACCGAATATTTTCAGAAAATACATACTTCAAGTTAGTTGGTTTAGCTCAAGATACGATTTCAAATTTGTCACAATCTAATCAATGTGTTAGTGAAGCTTCTTCCTTTAGTAAACCTGATGTTCAATCCAACAACGCCAACGGAGGCGGTGATTCAACACGTTCAGATAATCTATTAGGTCAAGTCAAGTTGCCGAATATTGCTGTATCAGAATTTCATGGTCATTACAATCAGTGTATGACATTTTATGACACCTTTCACAGTCTCATCCACGGAAATGCTCAACTTTCTGATATTCGAAAATGTTATTATTTTCGATTCTGTCTGCGCAATCAATAGATATTTCTTCCGATAATTGCACAGTCTCATGGACAATGTTGAAAGAGCGTTACGAGAACAAGAGACTTATTATTCATACACACGTGAAAGCAATTTTTGATTCATACCCAGTAAAAATTGAATCTTATGTTCATTAGCATAAACGTTTAGACAACTTCAATAAGAATATACATTCCTTGAAGGCACTTAAGCAACCCGCTGATAGCTGGGACACACTTTTGATTTTTATCATGTCCACGAAACTAGATCCCATAACCAAACGAGAATGGGATGAGTCTATCAATAGAAGTGGAACCGAATATCCTTCTATCTCAGAATTAACGAATTTTTTTTTAAACAAAAAGATTTCAACTGTTAGAAACCATAGAAAACAAATCAAAGATGATATAGTTCACACCAATATAACCACCCATAAGATAATCTGTTCTTTATGCAAAAAAACATTTTAACCATCATTGTAAGAATTTCTTGAAAATGTCTGTGGTTAACCGAATTTCCGAGGTTAAGGAAAATAAATTATGTACTAATTGCCTAAGACCATTTCATTCTCAAGCAAATTGTAGATCAGCAGGTTTTTGATTACATAACAATGAACATAACACTCTTTTGCATTGTGATCCTGGTTCGTCTGAAACGAATGCACCATTATCACTTGCCGTTCACAAATTTTATTAGCTACAGCTCAAATGCATATTTTGGATTTTGAAGGAAAGTTGAGCGAAAGTTGTGCGATGCTTGGTGGTTGATGGCAGTCGAGTTTTATGACTAGATCCATTGCGCAAAAATTAAATTTGAACATATTTGAAATAGTTGCCAGTATTGATAATTTATAATAAAATATATCTGGGAAAACTGAAACCTATTTTAAGTCTAGGGACGGCAAATATAAAATAAAAGAATCATTTTTGATTACCGATAAAATAAATGACATTATGCCAAAAGTATCATTCGATACAAGTTCGATTGTTTTATCTTTACCCATGCGTCCTCAATTTATGATCAAAGAAATCACCCACCCTCTATCGAACATATCTTTCCATCAACCGCTATGAGCGAATCAAAATTCGTTAACATTTGTCTTCTAAGCTAAGAATTATGGTATTGTGATGATCGATTAAAGTGAAAACCGACAGTGTTTTACATTTCAACTAAACTTGCCAAACATTGTATTGACTAGGGTAGTACCATCAATTGCGTCATTGTTTTCTGTCATTGGGGTATTGTTTATCGCCAATTTTACTTTGTTTTGCAGTCGAATATATTAAAAAAACATTTTTTTTCAAAGCTTAACCTCTCTAGGAAGCATCACTTCCAAAGTAAGTACCATATAATGCTACAATGCGTTTCATTCACAAATATTCAACATTTCTAACCGCAAAATTAACATTTGTGACTATAATTCTGTACTGCTGGGATAATTAACACAGCAGTTATTCATAGTGTGAAAACCCTACTGAGAAATAAACATTACCTAAATCTATGAATACAGGTCAAAAACATTCACAATATATTTTAACTCTTTTTTTAGATTTTGCCTGGAACTAATCGGCATTCACAAGCACAATAATTTGTGTTGAACTTGTGCGAGTATTTCGAACGGGAAAGAATACCTTTTTCACCATTTTCATCTGTTCAAGAGGTAACAATTAAAACCATAACAGAAATGTCGTAACTTTTCTTTACTGTATTTTAGAGAGTTGCAGATGCACTTAAAATATCTCGAAAAACGGTGTACAACATCAGAATAAGAAACGAAAATAAACCCATTCCATCAACTCCAGGAAAAAGTAGACGTCGCCGTCGTCTCAAAAAGGAAACAGCTGATTTACCAGAATGACAGAAAGTGGCAGTACGAAATACCTTGTTCGATATGTATGACAAAAGTGAGTATATCTCCTTATTACATGGTGGGAGAAATGAAGTGGACATGACGTACATTGACTAGTGAGAAAAAATTTCTGAACAAATGTAACGGCCCCATTTTCATCAATCACAACTTCATCAGGAAAGTCATTCGATTTAAGTATATTAGTTGAAAATTGAAAAGTCAAACTTTATTGTCACATTCAGTTTTCTTTTTAATTTGTAACTTCACTTGTATCTCGTTTTCGAAATGCAGTTATATCAGTCTTCCTATCGTATGCATTTTGAAATGTACGCCTAAATTTATTTGAATTTTTTTCTTCCAGAAAAACATGTTACCCTTCAATCCTTGAAAAATAAGGAGATTTTTTCGATGTGCAAATCATCTTTGAATGTTTTACTAAAAGAGCTGGGATTTAAATTTAAAAAAAGATGATAATTGAAGAGTTTTGATTGAAAAGACTCATATTATTTCACATAGAGCATATTTTTTACGTAAATACCTGGAAAACTAAAAAAGTTTATATCCACGAGAACTGTTTTTTTTTTTAGATGAAACATGTATTTATTCTAGAGGAAATAAAACCAAGTCTCGGCAGGATAATAATGTCAAAAGTGTACGCAAACCCGAAGGATATGATGGTAAACGATTCATTGTTGTGAACGCTGGTTCTACGGAAGGGATTTTTCCAGAAGCCAGTTTATTGTTCTGTTCAAAATCTTTGACTCTAGATTATCATGGAGTACCAAGTGGATCACTTCATATTTAATTCCCAGTTTAGAAGAGACATCTTCAATAATAATGTACAATGCACCATACCACAGTGAAATATTGAATAAACAGCTTACCACTTCTTCAAGAAAATCGGATATTATTAGTTGGCTACAGAGAAATAATATTGATTTTGATGAAAAATTAACAATACCAGAGTTATTGCAATTGGCTAAGATGAACCGAAAGGGAAACATATATATTTTAGATGAACTGGTAACGAGAACATGGGCATGAAGTATTAAGATTATCACCTTATCTCCCAGACTTTAATGCTATTGAATTAATTTGGGCTAATTGTACTACAACAATCATATATTGGCAGAGATGGATACAGTGATGAAAAAGTATTGGGTATGTGGAATGAAGCATTAGAGAAATGCAACACTGAATCTTGGGCAAAATGTGTGAAACACACCGAATCACTTATTGAAAAATGGTATGAATGAGACAAGCTCCTTCGTTATATGGTCAGTTGCGGATCATAGGCGAGGCGCACGAGGCGCGTGCCTCGTATTTTTCCCGGAAAGGGGCGCCAAACAAACGGAAAAACAAAGTCAGAAATAAAAAATAAGACTTTTGTGCCTTCTTATTGAACTTCAATGAAATCTGGGACAACTTCCTAGCCAACGACTTATCTTGACTGCAACTGCTGCTGCAAAGGCATTAATTAGTGTTTAATGAACATCGATTGCAAGTATCGATATATCGATAGTTTTTGGCTATCGGAAGCTATCTATAGTCTTTACCGATAGTATCGATAGAATAAAACTAAAGTTGATGTAATTTGAAAATATTTTCGTTTCCAAATTTGTCACAGAAATGTCAAACGATTTCGAATGAGTTGAGTAAAACTTGAAAAGACAAGAAAATAATAAAAGCACACAAAATTATTCAGCAAATACGTCGTATAAAACGTGACAGGTCATAACTCATACGTCATCAGTCATATGTCATTTGTTTATTTGAATATTTTTCGCCAATTTTTGACTTTGATAAATTTGTCCATGACTTCTAAATCAAAAATATGGATAAGGTGAACACTTCGTTTGCAATGTACAGGCTATATGCAAAGTTCAATATAAAAGAAGTATAAACACATTAAACTTATTGAACCACATCAAACGAAAATATCTGGACAAATTCAACGAATATAATTGAAGTAGAAAAGAATAATGCAAATGATACAAGTACTTCTGCAATTTCTACATCAGCAAAAAGAAACAGAATTGATAGTTAATACGACATGGAATATTATTGATTATTAACTCGTTCTTGCCTTGCCTCATATTTGACAGCACTATTGATATAGCGATTATTTATTGAAAAATATCGGAAACTATTGATAGTCAAAACAATTTTTTTGAACGCCTAAAATTTTGTTTGTACCTTCGGGGTATTTCATACGGATTTTCGACATATTCGCAGGTTCACGATCTCACTACTCAGTACTTCAGTAATACTTATTTCATTCACTTGGTTCAAAATGTTACTTAGCAGCTACCTTCAGAATATAGCGTTTTATCATTGAATATACAGTCCGTTTCACTTGAAATGGTAACACCTCAGTAACTTTTTCATTTTTCAGTTGATACCAAAATTGAAAAATCCGTTATGTTAATCTTATGAAGATTCTCAAGATGGGTTTGCATAAAATACGTAAGGATTTTTTTTTCAAATATTAAATTGAAAAAAATTGTTCGTAATTACCTCAAAACCCCTAATTCCAAATTTGGTTAAAAGAAACACCCAAAAAATTAAAAATCATCAGCTGGAAAGTTTACCACAAAGAAATTTCAAAGCCCTTTCAGTTCTTTTTATCGAAAAGGAAGTCATGGAAAAAGTGAACTTCGATAATGAGATAAATGACTGCAAAAAAAAAGTCCAGAAAGGTTCATATTTAGACTAGACTTTCGTGTGATACATATTTTTCATCATCATGAAATATTTTGTTTTGTTTTCTCTTTTTTGTTATCGTTGACAGCAGCAGCAGCAAATTTTATTTAATGAATTCGTATAAAAAACAGAATTTGAAAAAAACTGTACTATTCGTTTTTTTTAATATATGGCCTGCTGTGAAAGCACATTCCAGGAGGAAAAGTGCGCTAAGTCAAGTGCGCTCCAGTCTGCCGAAGATCATGATCCGTCACTGGAAATGGTTATTAAACCCATTATTATATACATTGGTGACAGTTCTGAATCTGAAAGTGATTAAATATATTAATTTTGTTTTTACTTTCATAAATGGTACCTACATAATTCTACATGCTCGCATTACATAATTAAATGTATTAATACATTTTTTGTTAATCATTTATTTCATTACCTACCAAATATATTTCAACTGTGGTGTTTTTTTTTACTTCTTAGATATTCAAAACACAGTATCCAACATTTTTTCAGAAAATGAAGTTTCAATATTTTTGGATATACTGTGTTTAGGCGCATCTTTCAACCCGACCTGTTTGTTGATAGCTGTACTAATTTTAGAGATATGACATACCCCTAACCTAGTATGTGCCACCCCTTCAACGCCAAACAAAAACATTAAAACTCGTTTTTCTCCCAATTTTGTTTTTTCACATACTGGGTTTTGGAATGGAGCAGCCGAAATAGGTGTCTAGAAAATTCCTTTTCTGAATTTTAGTCATGTTTGAATGGAATCTCATTTTTTGATATCAATGTATGCAAAGGTTTTGGAAATATTGCACTCCAACTTAGTTTTTTTAACAACTTTTTTCGTTAACTGATACCTACAGAAGTTACATTAATGTGAATAAAATTAGGATTTGATGAATTTATGTCAAACGGCGAGTGTGGATAATTTGCTGACAGAACAGAACCTTAGGAAATACATAGTCGAACTAAACTCTGAAACTGAATTGTTTATAGTAAGGTGTTCGTTCCACCATATAAAACAATTGAATAAACCCCTTCTAAGGGGTAGTTTGTACTTGCAATTTTTCGAAATTCTTTGCTGACCGCCAGTTTTCAGTGAAAATATTTCGTTGAAATAGTGAACCAGGGTTGCCCATAATATACTTCTTATGCCACCATAGAAAAAAATTCGAATGAATCCCTTCTAAAGGATAGTTTGTACTTGCGATTTTTCGAAATATTTTGCTGACCGCCGGTTTCTAGTGAAGATATTTCGTTGAAACAGTAAACCAGGATTTCCCATTATATACTTTTAATGCCACCATAGAGAAAAATTTAATCAACCCTTTCTAAAGGGTAGTTTTTACTTGCGATTTTTCGAAATAAATAGTAAACCAGGATTGCCCATAATATTGGTATTAGTAAGTATGGATGGTGACTGATGCGCTGCGACCTAATTAGATCTATTGTGTCTCTTCTTCTGCCATTTCAAGGTGTTCTCGTTTACAGCAGCCCCTCAAGCCCCAATTCCTTGAGGAATTTAAGAATTTTGAAGATATCTATTCGTGGTATTTCTCCCACAGTCAGCTGGTGTGATCCCAGTATAATCAATATCTTGTGATGTATAGCATACCACCCCATCAATATATGGTGTGGTGTTTCTGGATGTTCCCCACAGAATCTGCAGGTGCTGTCCTTCTCTAAGCCTTGCTTCCTTAGGTGTTCTTTAAGTCTGCAGTGCCCCGTAAGAAATCTCGTGATTGTCTTTAGACTAGTTTTGCTGGGGTTAATCAGTGTCTTCGATCTTGCTCGGTTGAAGTTGCCGAGGAGATTTTTGGCCTGCCTCAGCCCTGGAAGTCTTTGCCAATATGTTGTTCTCATTGCTTCTTCAGTTTTATTGAGTTCTTCTTGAAAGTAAGATTTTCCAAGTCCGCAGAATGGTTCTGGCCCGAACAGTAGCGTTGATGCCCCTTTTCGTGCCAGGGTATCTGCTTGTCCACTCCGACGTGCCCGGCACCCAGAGGAGGATCACCTTGTTGTTCCTGCCTAGATCATTAAGTTTGTCTAGGCATTCCCAGACCATCTTTGAGTTGACGTTATATGAGCTCAACGCTTTGATGCCTGCTTGACTATCGGAGAGGATTGCAATTTCCTTGTTCCGGTATTTCCTGACGAGGTTGAATTAAATGTCCCTTCTATGGCGTGAATTTCCGCTTGAAAAATACTGGGGAACTGGCCCATAGATTTGGAATATTTGGTGCGAGGCCCAAAGACTCCTGATCCAGATCTGTCGGGAGTTTTGGACCCGTCCGTGTACCATGTTATGGTATTCTTATCCAGTGCTCGAATGGATTCTATGCGCCATCCACTCTTGGTATTTACTAAATTTCCTGGTAATTTCGTCAGTTGGGAGATCGGCAAGGTGTGCACTTTCGGCACAGCTTAATAAACACACAACTAGGAAACTCACCGTGGAGGGGGTAGTCAACGCAGATATTCGCGCACCCCCCACTTTTGGAGTAAAACCTATCAAAGCAGTGGCAGGTATCGGGAATACGATTCATCCGAATTTATAAGCTCCATAAGCATAGTCACGGGTAGCTCGTGTTTTTATATTATGTGTTGCTGTGTTGAGTTAAATCGTTTTTTCTGTTTATTTTGAAGTTGTGGGTGCAAGGATATTTTTTTATAATTTGTAGTGCATATTATAATAATTATTGAAACATGGGAATGACATGTGCTGTCAGATTGTGTAAGAACAAAAGTTATAACTGTAACAAAAGTTTCTTCAGATTTCCCAGTGATGTTGCAAGGAGAGTAAATTTTTCGTCTTTTGTTGTGATATTCATAAAGTCTGAATGTTGTAATGAATAGTAGTAAAAACAGATGAAGTTGAAATCAGTATCATTGCATCAACTATTATTTGAATGATAATAATGAATATGATGTCTGCTCGAAAGGCGTATTTTCAAAAGTGTTGGTGTCTTGTGTCTTCATCTTTGGTGTTCTACTGCCTTTTTTGAATTGACTGTTATCAGCGATTTGAAGTCTTTCCTTTCAGAAACTAGCATGAATGCCCACATTTCTGGAAGGTGAATTAGAATAATTTTCGAAGTTACATATATTTTTTCTATGATAATTCAAAGACGGCATTCGGTCATTCTTTTGGGACATTTTCGATATAGACTAAAATATGAATGTAAAAGAAAGGAGTAATTCTGAAATAAGCATATCATTGAAAGTGACAGGAAACAGATGTATCAGAATGATATTGAATACATTCTTGATTATTTTCAGAGCCAGAATTTGGGTTGTCAGTTGTGGCAGAGAAGATCTCTTCGAAAATTTGGGTAAATTGCATAGTAGTCACAGACTTTGCCAGGATCATTTTGAGGATAAAATGTTCATGAACCAAAACCGTGAACGACTGACTTCCAATGCGATTACTACATTATTTCCCGTTCTTGAGGGATCTTCCAGAGGATCTCATTTAGACCACTCATACATACCTTTGTATGAGTTACCATGTTCGGACCAGGGAAAAAAAACAACTGTTCCTGAAATTGATATTTTACAAGACATAACAATTCCTCCCGGTAAGTGTGGTTTTTTGAAATATTCATTCTTATTCAAATTTCTCACAATAATTCGGAAAAGGTTTAAAACTTAATTAATATTGAAATAGTTTTGTGATCCCTGTAATATTTAAACTTATCTATTTCTAATGTTCTACCTGAAATTAGTTTTAAATATTACAAAAACATCAGATAATTGAGTGCTAGGTATCAACTTTGGAATTTACAAGGTTGGTGTACCTGCTATAGGTTTCATTACATTAATAATTAGTAGTGTAGGATAAGTTCTATAATTACCTGCCTGAAATCCTTAGATTTGATTGCCTAATGCAATGGTAAATAAATATTAAAAAGTATTTGAACATATTGATTTTTCAGTTGCCTTTTATCTGCATTTACTGATGTATCCCTTTTTGGTTTGTTCTGTACATATAAGATAAGATTGAACTAATGAAATAATGCCTTATTCTTGTTAGAATTGGGAACTGAATCCTATTTTTATTAGAATTGAAGAATTATGGTGGTGGTTTCATTTCATTTGTCCAACCACTTGTTTCATAAAGGTGAATACAGAGAATAATGTAAAATGTAAGTCCATATTTAAAAAATTAAGTTGTTGGTGTCCTCAATGCACGAAAAAGTTGAATATCAAATTTGAAATTTGGTCTCATTCAAACCATGACTGACTCTTGTGTTATTTGTTTCGTACATTCTTCTGCTCCAGTATATGTCACTACTGAGAACACTTTGGAAGATGACATTTTACCTTGAGTTACTGAGTCCAAGCTCTTCTACTCAGACTACAAGTGACCTTTCACTTCATACTCCCCGAAAACAAAAATATAAGGAAACCATACGAATATTGAAGACTGAGAATGCTTCTTTGAAAAGAAAACTGCAGCAGATGGAACATAGATTTGACAACATTGAAAATTTCTTGAGCGTTGAACAGTTTTGTAAACTAACTCATAAATTTTGTGGAAACGACGACCTAGCACGTTTTGTAAATATCCAAATTAGTCAATCAAGAAAAAAACCAAGAGGAAGGCGTTATTCGTACGAATTCAAATTAGAATGTTTATCCTTGTATTGTACAGGGCCTAAATTGTACAAGCAAGTTTTAGTAAAGAAATGTTGTTTACCTACCCCTAGAACTCTTCTGAAACTGCTAAAAGGAGTCAAGGTAAGTCCAGGGTTGGACAATCCACAATTATTCGAAATATTGAGAAGAAAAGTAAACTATTTTGGTGAAAATAAGAAATACTGTATAATATGTATAAATGTCGATTAAAGCCCATTTATTTTACAATCGGGGAACTGATTGCGTGATTGGGTTGTCTGAAGGTGGAGATGGTGGTAACGTTTTTAAGCCTGCATTGAGTGCATCTGTCATTGTGGTACGTGGAATATTTAGCCGATGGAAACAACCAGTGGCATCTAATTTTTGTCATTCAGCCTACCCAGCTGAATCATTAAAACAGCAAATTTTTGAATTGATCAAAATTCTCAAGCACATTGGACTCAAAATATGTGCTGTAACGACAGATATGGGGTCCAATTATATGCCGATATCAAAATTATTAGGTATTACAGCGACCAAACCATATTTTTTTTGCGAAGGTCAAAAGGTCTACTATATTTCCGATGTACCTCACGTCATTAAAGCTATTCGAAATATGTTGATGAAATATGATTTTTTAATTGGTAATGATAGGATTTCGTGGTCCTTCATTAAAATATTTTATGAACATGACAAAAATTACCCGATAAGGGCAGCACCAAAATTGACAAAGTCACACATATATCCCAAATCATTTGAAAAAATGAAAACGAAATATGCCACCCAAGTATTCAGTGAGACAGTGGCATGTGGCATGAATGTTTTTATTCGGTTTGGACAGCTGCCATCTCAAGCATATAAAACATTTGAGTTTGTGTCAAATATTGATAAAGTTTTTGATGTTCTCAATTCGTCCTGTACCAAATCCTCAAAGTTATATAATAGAGCATTCAAAGGTCTACCTCATCAAACGCAACTTCTTAAAGAATTTCTTGCCTTAATTGATCAAATTGAAGTGAAAGACAACAAAGGTAAAAATATAAAAATGTAATCAAAAGCTTCAAATGTATAAAAATATCCATCAATAGCATACTCTTGTTGTGGGATGACCTAAAAGAACTACAAGTTAAATACCTTATAACTCGCCGTTTAAATCAGGACTGTTTGGAAAACTTTTTTGGGTCTGTGAGACAACAGAATGGCAATTGAAGGAATCCCACTCCGGTTCAATTCCAGGGATCCTTTAGAAAATTAATGTATCTGAAACTATATCATTCTGGTACTGAAAACTGTGAGGCTGATCCTGATTCTGTTTTATTACAATTAAAGGACATTTCTTCGGAAACAATATCTTTCCCATCTCCGCCACCATTCACAAATCAACTTATAGAAACCGATTATCAGCAGCATGATTTGTTACAGAAAAATTTTGAAAGATATGTTTGTGGCTATGTGTTGAACAAAGTTCTCAAAATACACAGTTGTGGTATTTGCATCAATTATGCAAATCAACAAAAACATTTGGATGATACCTCACTATTTATTCATTTTAAGGCTTTTGAAAATACTGAAGGAAGTTTATTTGGCCATTTGAATAATCCAACCGACGGTTTTGTCAATTTCATGAATGACGTCGAAACCATTTTTCAACAGAAAATTGAAACTTTCATTTTGAAATCACTAGTATGTCAAAATCTTTTCGAAATGGCCAATGAACTTCCTTTTTCACACCCATGTGACAGTTTTCCCAAGGAATATGCTGTAAAATTATATTTGAGGGTTCGGCTGTATTACACCTTAAAAAACATTAATAGGAACTTCAGGGACCAAAAATATATTAAAAACAAATTGATTATATTACACAACCTGTAGTAATTAACCTATTTCAGGTACATGTATTTTATTATAATGAAGATTCTTGAAAGTATATCGTTTTTTTATATATCCCTATCCATAGTTAATATATATCCAATGCCTGTATAATTATTTCTACTTAAAAACCACCGAATATATACTGTTTGATAGTTATTGTTGGCAACGGAGAATCTATTGCATGATTTTCGTTCAACTGTATTATTCTAAGAGTTTTTAGAATTCTAAAGTACGGTCCTGTCTGTTTCCCAGCAAATATTTCTAATTCTACCCTGGCTTTTACGCCAGAATCGCACCTTCAAGGTCATTCCCGACCACTGCCTAATACTGGCCGAGTTTCCCAGCTGTGTGTTTATTAAGCTGTGCTTTCGGTGGGGTGTACTGTCCCTTTTGATAAAATTTAGTACCATTCAACGCCCTCTCTGTTTATCTTATTATAACTATTTATTCTTGTAATACATTGAAACCATGTGGTAGGAATCCTGATTGATTTTATTCTCTAGTTTATGTATCTGTTGATAGATGGCGTAGATGTATACAATGACAAGGAGTGTGTTGTGACACTAAAAAGTAGTCGAAGAAATGGCAGACTGAGTTCATGTAATGTAGTTTGTACTTTGTCCTAATCATTAAATAGTTTTAAACAAACTATTAACAAGTTGTCGTTATTACAAAACGTAATATCCAATAAGTTATGGGCCCAGATTCGTGTCGACTCGAGATCTAGAATTATCAAAATGTCGGGACTGTCAAGCTGCCCTGTTCCAGTTTTGGAGGCAAACAATTTCAATAATTGGTGGTTCAGAATTCAATCAATTCTGAGACGAGAACTACGCCAGGATATTTTGGAAACCGAGCTAAGTGCAACGGCAACTGAAGCAGAAAAGAAGGACTGGCATAAGAAAGACACAAAGTCTCAGTCAATCATAGTTCAGGGATTGTCTGATAAACATTTAGACATCATCAAAGACTGCAAGAATGCAAAAGCACAAGTTGAAGCTCTGAAAGCTGTTTTTGCCAGGTCAAGTTCATTTACAAAATTATCAACTTGGAGAAGGCTAATAAATCTAAAGTCAGAATCTGGGGAAAAACTAGAAGATCATTTCGTAAAGTTTGACTCTGTCATCCGAGAGCTGAAAGAACATGGAACTGTTTTAGATGAAAGTGACAAAGTATGCCATTTGTTTTTGACATTACCACCAAAATATGGCACACTTGTAATAGCTCTAGAAACAATTGATAAGTCGACTATAGATTTTGCAAAAGCTAGATTACTAGATGAAGAACTAAAGTTACAGTCACAGGAGGGTCTAAAGTACGATAATGAAACAATCTTCAAGGCAACGGATATAAGAAGATGCTATAGAAGTACAGATCATTTTATTGGGAAATGCCCTAAAAATACCAGAGGCCGAGGTAGAGGAAGATCAGGATATCGAGGTAGAATAGAGGTTATAGTCAACATAACCAGCAGCAGGCAAATAACGCTGAAGAGAAACAAAATGAAACTGAAATACAGTTGTATGCAGCAAATCTATGTGATGTGAAAGACAAGTTATACTTTGTCCTTGATTCAGGAGCGAGTAACCATTTTGTGAAAGAAGATATCGAGAAACACATGACAGAAATAAAATCTCTACCCCAGTATGTAACAATCCAGTTAGCAAATGGTGAAAATTTGAAAACAAAAAGGGAACTTTGAAATTTGAATGCCAAGGTCAAAAGGTGTCTGTTGAAGCCTTAATAGTACCAAATATGCAGCATAATCTACTTTCTGCATCAAAATTGACAGAAAAAGGATGCAAGATTATTATGGAGAAACATAAAATGGAAATAAAAGGAGAAAACTTTCTTCTAAATTGTGAATATTCAAAAGGTTTATATATTTTAACAGCTGACAAAGTTGTGAATGAGGAATCACCTGGAAATAAGGGTGAATATGGTACAATTGCAAGTGATCTATGGCACAGAAGACTAGGCCATCCCAGCAGAGAAGTTTTAACACAGCTTGGCTTACCTAAGTTTGATAAAGTTTGTTCAACATGTGTTGTTGGCAAGGGTACAAGACTGCCATTCAAAGAATCTGAGAGGAGAACCAAGAAAATTGGTGATTTAATACAGTGATGTATGTGGACCGTTCAATCCCATAGCTTTTGATGGATCGAAATATTTCCAAACAATAATTGATGACTACTCACATTTTGTTGTTGTCAAACCCTTAAAAACAAAGGATGAGGCTGATCAAAATCTAATAGAATATGTACAAGAAATTGAAAGGCAAAAGAATGTCAAAGTAAAAGCTATGAGACTCGACAATGGTGGAGAGTATATTTCAAATAGTTTCAAGTCGTACTGTCTGAAAAAGGGAATAATTTTAGAATATACATTGCCTTACACTCCACAGGAAAACGGCACAGCTGAGAGAATGAACAGAACACTACTAAATAAAATAAGAACCAAACTAATAGATTCAGGAGCTCCAAAAGACTTATGGTGCGAGGCTCTGAAGTGTTCAGTGTATGAACTAAATCGATTAACCACAAAAAGTTTACCTAGGGGTCAAACACCTGCAAAAGTTTTTCATGGAAAAAGTAATTTGGGAAAAATGAAAATATTTGGAAGTCGTGCATGGTACGTAGTGTTACCAAAAAAAAAACAAATTAGAGAGAAGGAATGAAAAAGGTGTACCAATCGGTTATTGTGGTGGAGGTTATCGATTATGGCTTCCAGAAAAACGAAAAGTGATAAAATCTAGAGATGTGCGAGTATATGAAAGCATTATGGAATATAAAATGTTGTCAAATGATAAATCTCAGCACAAAACAGCAGAAAATCTGCCAGAACAAATCATTAGAGAATTTCCCGAGGAAGACAAGGAAAGTATATATGAAAACGAGGGAGAAAATGATAACTTATCAGATCATGACATCTCTTCACATTCGAGTGAAGAAGAAAACGAAGAAAATTCAACTTACAATGAGCGAGAATCAACTGTGACAAGATCTGGCAGAACTGTGAGACTACCACAAACTCTGAATGATTATGAAATTTACTCAGCCTACTGTTTGCTGACCAAAGTAGACCAGGACCCAACAACTTACCAAGAAGCAAGCAATAGAAAAAGAATTAAGCTCTCACGAAAAATTAGAAACTTGGCAACCTGCAAGACTGCCAGAGGGTCAGAGTGCTATTGACACCAGGTGGCTCTTCAAAACTAAAGAGGATGGAACAAAGAAAGCCCGATTGGTCGCAAAAGGTTTTCAAGTGCCTTATAATAATGCAGATGAATATAGTTATGCTCCAGTTTGTAGATTATCAACAATACGAACCCTTTTATCAGTTTCAGTGCAAAAAGGGTGGAATCTACACCAAATTGATGTACCTACAGCATTTTTGAATGGAGTTAAAGACACTGAAGTTTTCATAAAAACACCAGAAGGTGTAAAAACAGATTCAAAATATCTGAAACTGAATCGAGCACTATATGGATTGAGAAATGCTCCAAAGTGTTGGAACATAAAATTCAATCAAGTAATGAAACAATTAAATTTTAAACGTTCTGATTACGATTATTGTTTGTTCACTAAAAATGACGTTTATCTGGTATTATTTGTGGATGATGGGTTGATTACAGGACCAGAAAACCAAGTTCATGAGCTACTAAGAGACTTGCAGAATGAATTTAACATAAGGGAAATGACAGAAGTCAAAACTTTTCTTGGTATAGAAATCAGTAAGAACGTGAAAGTCTAAAAATCACCCAAACTCGAATGATATCAAGATTACTTGAAGAATTCTCCATGACCGAAACAAGAACGGTAGCAACTCCAATGGAAGTTAATTTTCAATATGAAGAAGAAGAACCTTTTGTTAATAACGTTCCTTACCGAGGATTAGTATGCAGCCTAATATACCTTTCTTTAGTGAGCAGACCAGACATTTCTTATAGTGTTGCTTATTTGAGTAGGTTTTTAGACAAACCAAAGAAAAGTACATGGGAAGCTGGTAAGAGGATCTTAAGCTACCTAAATCATACCAAAGAATATGGTTTACAATTCAAGAAGGGGAATATGCAGGAGTTGATGGCTTTCTGTGATGCTGACTGGGGAGAAGACCGAGAAACCCGAAAAAGTGTCAGTGGTTTCGTATGTTTTCATGCTGGAAACCCAATAGCATGGCATTCCAGGAAGCAAATGTGTGTTGCCCAATCATCAATGGAAGCAGAATACATCGCAGCTGGTATCGCTTCGCAAGAACTTGTCAACCTCAAAGGTATTTTGAGCGAATTTAAATTTAGTGAATCAGTGGTATTAAAAATTGATAATCTGAGTGCAATTTCATCGATTAAAAATTTTGAAAATTCAAAACGCTCCAAACATATTGACATAAAATACCATTTCATAAAAGACTTGTGTCTGCGAAAGGAAATTATTTTACAATATATTCCATCAAATGAAAATGTGTCTGATATGTTTACAAAACCATTGAACAAAGACAAATTCTTGAGGTTTAGGTTAAATGTCTTAGGCAACTGAATGTTTGTTGTTTAGCAATTCAAATGTATATTTTACTTTGTTTTCTTGTAACATTTAAATTGAGAAGGGGTGATAGAATTTAGTACCATTCAACGCCCTCTCTGTTTACCTTATTATAACTATTTATTCTTGTAATACATTAAAACCATGTGGTAGGAATCCTGATTTATTTTTTTCTCTAGTTTATGTATCTGTTGATAGATGGCGTAGAATGACAAGGAGTGTGTTGGGACACTAAAAAGTAGTCCGACTTTAGCCAACCTGAGGTTTGCTCCCCAAGCAGTTCTCCTCATCATGATATGGGGAGGAGTGAGGTCCAGAATTACCTCTATTGCTGCTGTTGGAGTCGACTTCATTGCTCCTATTATACAAAGACATGCTAGCCTTTGCACTTTCTGCCGTGCCACACTACTGCTCCGTAGGTGAGCATAGGTCTCACTATCATGGTGTACATCCATCGCAATATCGATGGGTTACATTGGCATAAAAAGTATATGATGAGCAATCCTGGTTTACTGTTTCAATGAAATATCTTTACTGGAAACCGGCGGTCAGCAAAGTATTTCGAAAAATCGCAAGTACAAACTATCCTTTAGAAGGGGTTGATTAAATTTTTTTCTATGGTGGCATAAGAAGTATATTATGGGCAATCCTGGTTTACTATTTCAATGAAATATCTTTACTGGAATCTGGCGGTCAGCAAAGTATTTCGAAAAATCGCATCCACAAACTACCCTTTAGAAGGGATTGGTTGGAATTTTTTCTCTGGTGGGCTAAGAAGTATTATGGGCAATACTGGTTTACTATTTCACCGAAATATCTTGACTGGAAACCGTCGGTCAGCAAAGTATTTAGAAAAATCGCAAGTCAAACTACCCTTTAGAAGTGGTTGATTCAATTTTTTTCTATAGTGGCATTAGAACTCTATTATGGGCAATCCTGGTTTACTGTTTCAACGAAATATCTTTACTGGAAATCGGCGGTCTGCAAAGTATTTCGAAAAATCACTGAGACAAACTACCCTTTAATGGGTTGATTTAAATTTTTTCTATGGTGGCATAAGGAGTATATTATGGGCAATACTGGATTACTATTTCAATGAAATAACTTGACTGGAAACCAGCGGTCAGCAAAGTATTTCGAAAAATCGCATCCACAAACTACCCTTCAGAAGGGGTTGATTTAAATTTTTTCTATGGTGGCATAAGGAGTATATTATGGACAATTCCGGTTTACTGTTTCAACGAAATATCTTTACTGGAAACCGGCGGTCAGCAAAGTATTTCGAAAAATCTCAAGTTTAAACTACCCTTTAGGGTTTATTTGAAGTTTTTCTATGGTGGCATAAGAAGTATATTATGGGAAATCCTGGTTAACTATTTCAACGAAATAACTTGACTGGAAACCGGCGGTCAGCAAAGTATTTCGAAAAATCTCAAGTACAAACTACCCTTTAGAAGAGGTTGATTTGAATTTTCTCTATGGTGGCGTAAAAAGTATATTATGGGCAATTCTGGTTTACTGTTTCAACGAAATATCTTTACTGGAAACCGGTGGTCAGCAAAGTATTTCAAAAAATCGCAATTGGCGTGCAATGGCCCTCGGGCCATTATCCACGCCGCAGGCCATAAACGCCTACTTTACGCCCTTGATACATAAATAACTACTGAGTAATCATTATTCCGCTGACTCCTAATTTGAGTTTAATTATATTTTTTTCCCTACTATGATCTACTTAAAGCATATTGCATTGCAAGAAGGAATATATAGCTCAATTTCTTACAGTTTCTTAATTTGATTATGGTATTTTTGGAAGACGATTTATGACTCAGAAAACTTGTACTGAGAAAAGACGAAGACATTCTGAGACATTTTCTGTTTCATTTTGTGTAATATTGTATTTTGCTACTTAATTATTGATATTTTTTTTAGATAACATGCAGAATATGAGGAAAAAAGTGACAAACAAGCAGAAAGTAAAGTACAGGAAATCCTACCCCTGGAATTATTCATTACATAGTATATCTACTGTTGCTGAAGTGAAAGTATGAACGTCAATACTCAAAGAATCAAGCCTCTCCAATATTTTTTAAGTCCATACTAAGATATCACATATTATGTTTGCCAGGAATAAGGGAACTTGTGTGGTAATAGAAGTGCCAAGTCATCGAAAGAATTTCGTCATTGAAGAATGGAGGAAATTATAAAGAAAATGTTAATAATTTTTATTTTGTTTTATGTGTATGTTCCTAAGAAAGAGGGTATGATTTTGGAGCCATTTTCAAGAACTGAAAAAGAAAGAAAATTAATAAAAGGTTGAATCGTAATTCTACACTGAGGTCTCAATCTGCCTACTCCTCAGGTATAATTACGTTAGGTTTTTGTGACTTGACGTCGGGGTCTCAATCTGCCTACTCCCCATGTCTCGTCACTAGTTCTCTCTAAGGTCTCAATCTGCCTACTCCTTCGAGAGAACTGTTCTCTCCACATGGGTTTGGCCTCCAGGGGGCGTGGTTTTGTAGGATAGTAAAAACAACATCGTGCTACGGTAGAGGCTTTCGTGGGTCCTGCCCTATGGGTTCAGGGCTAGGCTCCTCGGGGCCTCGGCGGGTGAGCAGCGTACCACCTACTCGGGTACTGACACTGCAGAGCCAGTAGTATGTGAAATCATACGGCCTCACCATTGGACAATAAAATGGTAGCCCACGGCGCGCTGATTTGGCGTATCCATATTAGGTCGGTCAGAATTGCCCCTTGGCTTCGGGATAGGCCGAACAGGTAGGTGCTCGGAGCCCTGGGGGTCGCTGATTTGACTTGGCCTCGGCCGCAACTCCACTTTTTGATTTGATTTTTTTGATATACTTTCTCCACAATAAATTTTTTTAAATATTTTTAAATGTTAACGAACAAAATATAATTTCCACACGAAACAATAACTACTATTTGAAAATACTATTTATCAGAAAGGACTAATCCTGGACTAACCAGAACTAATTTTTTTTATCGCAAAGATGCATTAAGAATGAAAAATTAAATTAAAAAAATTACCTTGTCGGTGGCTTGAACCCACAACCTCTCATCTACTAGGCCAATGCTATTCCATCTGAGCCATCCGGCCTCTCATTGACATATGTTTGATAAATATTATATTAACGGCATTCTCTTCCACGAAAACTACGAGTCTCAATTATTCGGATGTTTTGGTGGTAAAAGATTGGATACTGATTTATGGATAATGCGAGGGGTGATCTTAGACTCACTTACCTGGAACCAACAGATGGCAAAGGTGAAGAAGAAAGCAGAAATGACACTGATGTTAGTCAGGCGGACACACGGGAAAACATGGAGCTAAATCTGAAATGATGTATTGGATATACAACATTGTGGTGAAACCCATGATCACATATGCATCTTTGGTATGGTGGAAAAACAAAAAATAGCCGCGGCTGAGTTGAGCAAGGTACAAATACTTGCATGCCTAAGTATAAGGGAGCTATGGAAACAACACCAACATCAGCCATAGAAGTACTGTTGGACCTCCCACCGATTGACATAACAATCATGGGAGAGGCAAGAATGGGACTTCTGAGGCAACAAAATACGAGCAACAGATCGGATCACAATAAGATAGAGGAAATAGTGGGAAGAAACATTTTCGAAATGAAACCAACGGATCACATTACTCCTAGGTACTTCTTCAACATCAACTTCGAGGTTATCTTACAAGATCGAAGGGAATGGACAGATGACAACATCGCAGAGGCAAACCTGGAGAGAAGATCTGGTACATGGACGGATCCAAAACCAGGGAAGGAACTGGTGCTGGAATATACAGTGAGGGGATAAACTCCCAAATAAGCTTCTCACTCGGAACAAATACCTCCGTATTCCAGGCAAAGATGTATGCCATCTTGCAATGCGCGAGAGAAATCAATATGAGGGAAACGCGTAACGCACGGATCAATATATGCACAGACAGCCAGGCCTCACTGAAGGCTCTTATGAACCCGAAAGTGACATCAAGACTGGTTTGGAAATGCCGAGAAGAACTCAGTACTCTCACAGAACACAACAAATTAACGTTGATGTGTGTTCCAGGACACTGTGATATCGAGGGCAATGAAACAGCTGATGAGCTAGCCAGGGGGTTCATCAACTCGATATATTGGCCCAGAACTCGCTCTCGGGATTAACAAATCCAATGTTTGAGGATGCATTCGGGACTGGGTCAAACGAAAACAAACGGAGAGATGGCGTGAAGCCTCTATAATGCACCACGGGAAAACATTCATTAAAGAACCGTCAAAACACAAAACTGAAGAGCTGAGTTAGAATAATAACGGGCCTTCTCATGCACTGGTTACAGTCCAACGAGAAAACACCTGCACAAAATGGGGCTGTACAACGTAGAACTTTCCTGCAGACAATGTGGTAAAGGGACGGAAACAGCCAAACATGTACTGTCAGAATGCGAGGCTTTAGACCGCAAAAGACAGACAATTTTAGGGAATCCTAGACCAACTCCCGAGGAATACAACAGTCAACCGGTGAAGAACCTGTACGACTGGTACAGGCGACTAGAGTTACGGAGTGGGTGCTGTAAAAATAACCTGGAAAACACAAAAAGCCCAAGAGGCTGAAGTGTAGCTGGCGAAAAGACCAGCATGCAAGAGAGAAAAAAAAATGGATAATGCAAAATTTATCGTTGGGATTGCCCTACGTGCATACAGAGAGAAATACCCTGCTAGACCAACGCTAAGCGCTATGTATTTCACACGCTTGGCTTCGAATTTTGCAACAAGTAGTTCATTTTATAGAAAGCATTCTGTCTTTGAAAGAAAAAATGCTACGGATGAAGAGCACACTGTTGCAGTCTCAGGAAGAATGGTTGTTGATCCCCACATCTTTATTAGAAACACAGAACAGGAGAGCGGTAAATTGGCTAAGGCTATCACTCTTTTGGTTCGGGTTTAAAAGCCGTCGTGATTTGGAATAGTTTCCTAAAGTTTCGCTAGCGCAAGTGGCTAGCTTCCTCAGAGGTCTGCTCATCTTCGTTCTTTTTTCAACCGATCGGAGACTCACCAAATTTTGATGCAGTTCTTCTTTTAGATACTTTGTTGTTTCAAGTTCAAGTTTACACATGATCGAGCTCAAATCAATTCCAGGAACTTCGAATTGAAATATTTAGGTGTATTATCCTTCTTCAATCAGTCCTTGTGCGAGTCTTTTCTGAAGTACGGCCCTCTTTCCGGCTGTTTCTAACTCGCTCTCCTGTAGCTCTTGCTTCAGTTCATTGACCTTCTACTCAACGAAGCAAACTGTCCCCGAAAACAATGTGTTTTTTGATTGGCTATATCCGTGATATCAGTCTAGTTATTCCACACAAAAAGTTTTCAGTTTAATGTCCTGCGATGAGCAAAACTGGCCACTTCGCAAACACTTATTTATTCAACGGGGGTTGAAAGGGATGGCTGAAGTCTGGATATCTCAACGCTACTCTCATCTCCACGTGGTGAATCCTGGGCAACGACATGACCTGTCATGATAGCTAAAGAGAGTGAAGCGGACTCTAGGGGTGGCTGAGATGCCGCAGCCAACCGGAGTAGCGACTAGTGGGCCCCTAGCTCACCGTACCCCAACGCCAAAAACATACATGATCCTTCCACACTCGAAACATACACATTCATACATCATAGAGGGAAGCGAGAACTGAAAAACCTTTTCCAAATGGAAGCCAAGGAGGGGACTCGCATCAGGAACTGCGGGACTGGTATTCGGTGAACGAATCGCCCGCGGCCGCCGCATTAACCGGCTGGGAACTAGCCCTACCAGGACTCCCTTGAGGATGTGGATTGAAGGAACTCGCAGCGAGAACTGGAAAAACTGTTTTCGATGGGAACCGAGGAGAGGCCTCGAATCGGACGCTGCGGGACTGGTAGCCTGTGAACGGATCACCCGCGGCCGCTGTAGCGTCCAGCTGAGAATCAGTCTTACCAGGATTTCCACGAGAAGACGGTTTGAAGGAACTCGCTGCGAGAATTAGGAAATCTGTTTCAAAAGGGGCCAAGGAGGGGTCCTGGATCATATTTTGCGGGAATGGTAGTCGGTAATTGAATCACCCACCGCCACCGCACCGCCCGGCCGAGAACCAGCCATAGAGCTTTCACGAGTTGGAGGATTGGAGGAACTCGCTCCTTTTACAAGCACCCACACACTACACATACTTTAAGGCGTTATATTTCGAGGAAACACCAAAAGAGGGCGAAACCAGGAAAATTTGATAGAGCAGGCCATGAATGAGGAGACCAGGGGATGGCAAAAAAGGACAATGCGGGCCTACTTGCCCGGCTGCAGTAGCAGCCTCCCCACCAACTACTACTACTATTTATTCAATGGGTCACTAGTCTATTAGGCGCGATAAAGGTCTATAATTTTTTTCACGGCGAAAACTAATTCATTTCAAACCTCTTCTGGCACCAAATGAAAACCAGGGAAAATACAATTTACTAATTTCGCTAATTTATTTGAAATTTTTCTTAAACAATAATTCACTTAAAACATTGATTTCACTATAACTATTTCAACTGTCGCTATCTATTTGTGAACTCTCGAACTATATCTGGAACTCTGTGACTCTACCCGCCATCTCATGTCGAGCGTCTTCCTTTTACAGTTCTCTATCTTGACTATACGGCGATCTATTCAGATGGCTCTCGTAAGTTATCGTCGCAGATAGAAGCGACGATTTCATTCCTTAGCGAGTAGCCATGTAGCCAATATATACAGAATTGACCATAAGATTTGTGTCCAAATAGAAGTCAAGTCGATGAGTTCAGGATTTAGTTCTCTGCTCAGAGCATCGGCATTTTCCTACCGGGAACATAAAAAAAATTGAATTGATATCTCAACAGTCTAATTGCAAGTATCTAAAGCCTGGGAGATAACTCATCCAAGGGTTTCTTGAGTATAAAGCGAAGTGGCCGTGGTGTAAAAGCGTTTCCTCCCACCCAGGCGCCGTGAGTTCGATCCCCGCCGCCTGCCACTGAGCTAAAGGGTTCGGAATCCACTTTAATTCAAGCGTATGTCCCGGATCTCCCTTGCTCGCACAAATTTTACGAACATAAAAAAATTCTTAGAAGGGGTCTATGATCGGTTTGGATTTTGAAACAATTTCCATTCAACTAAAAATGTAATGTATCGCAACCTATAATCAAAGTCATCAATTCATTCTCGATATGGTTATATCTTTGAATTATGGTTTTCCGGGTTCTTAGGCCGACGTTTATTGAGTGTTGTACTCGACGTTTTGCCAACACGTGTGGTTGGCATTATCGGGAGAGATATTTATAAACACACTTGTTGGCGAAACGTCGAGTACATCGCTCAATAAACGTCGGCCTAAGAACCCGGAAAACCATCATCCAAGCAATGACGTGTGGAAGTGAGTGAGATAGTCGTAAATTCTACTGGATGATTGTCTTGCATTATTACCTCTCCAAGCCCAAATAGACTAGCATCTTCAAAAAGTACAGTTTCTTTGATCATATCAAAATATGATTATTTTGGTGTAGTGGTGACAAGTTTTTTCAAACTTTCAAAAGAAATATTTTTATTTTGGTGGATTTAAAACTTTTTACTTTAAAACTCCAGAATTAAACAAGCTAGATTATATTTTTATGTTTCTCTCGATTGACCTCTGAAATACACAACTTTGCCCCCATTCAATCAACATGTATCTCTTACCGTTACCAAAATCCCCGTACCTGAAATTCAAAGTACTTAATTCTGATTTTTTCAAATTCCAGTAAATTCAATCGCAGAGGCTAATGACAATAGGTAGTACACATTTGCTGTCGTTATTTAGTGTTATTAATTCATTATTGACAAAGAAAATCTATTTGAAAATCAAATGAAAAATCGGTTTATTGACCATCAATCTATTAAGAATCCAGATTGAATTATGCAAAAATTTTTCCTGTGTTCATGATATTGCACTAATTCATGAATTTTTTATTCATTATCATCATTTCATACAATTTTTTGCAGAACATTCTCACCACATGAAAAATATTATATTATGATATACAACTGAATATATGAATAAAACTTTCTAACGCTTCGTTTTGTGCGGTAAAGTTAGTTAGAAGCAAAACATCAATTATGGGTCAATTTTAGATTTACTACAACACCAGGGATTTTAGGGCGCCAGTTATAATGCAGGTAAATGAAAGATACTGGAAAGTCACGCTTTTCAGTGTTATAAATTGATATATCTGACACAAAATTGGATTAAAAAATATTTTCATTCCAAAATGTATTTCATTTCATTCAATAATCTCCAGGTGTAATTTTTCAGGAATACTTCTCAAGGAGTTGTTAACACGAGATTGGCTTCGCAACGTAAAACAAGGAAAAGAAAGCACCGTTGGCACAATATGAATGTCTTTATGGTTGAGTTTATTTATTGCTGGGAATTTTCACCTAACTATGATTTTTTTTTCTACAATTGAAGTGTTGCTAATGTCCTATTCAGTTTTCTCCATATACAATCTTCTTCTATAGAATCTATGAATCACATGATGATTGATATATCGAATTAATTCAAATGAACAAACATCAAATACCCGATTGGTAAATTGAGGCAAATTTGGAATTCAGTTATAGATTATAATCTACACCAAAGTTTGAAAAGAGTGCAGTGCAAGTTATCGATGAAAATAAAAAAGTATGAGATTTCTTAACGTACCATCACTAAACCTTTCCCACTTCGAGCGATTCCTTCTTGGGCTGTTGTAGGTTTTTTATTCAACTGTTCTCTTCTCTTCCTCTGGAACTCGTCATCAAATGTGAGCGCTGCTATTCCCTTTCCCATTGCTCCTGTTATACGAGACATTGCTCCTGCTGCACCACCTACTGTATGACCAAAAAGGCTTCTCACGCCCAGCGTTAATCCTTCAGCAAATTCACCCGGTCCCTGAATTGCACCCTGTTGCATATATGAAAACTGTATAAGTTGAAATATCTATAAAGTTAGACCTGAATGATCAAACTGAAAATATTGGTGTGTAATTATTATTCAATCGTTCCACATCGTTTTACAATATTTATTTCCGATAAGATTCCATAATGTAAAATTTTTCATCATCCTCAAAGTTATGTTAGAGGTTAGTATTTATAAATGGAAAGTAACTTGTGACATCTACAGTCACTAGTTTGAAACATAATGTGAAACAAGCCATGGAATTCGAATGACAGGTAGAAAAATATTCGTTGTTCTGACCAACCCAAGACTCAATCAAGTTTCTCGTGTGTTAAGAGGAACGCAAACAGAATCTAAACTGAAAAGAGTGTTTTTGATTCAATTCCGAGAACTCATTGAAAGTTGTCTACTTGTCAATGTCGTAGATAATCATCTACCTTTGGGTTTCATGGCTCGTTTCAAATTAAGTTTCAAATTAGTGACTGTAAATGTCACAAGTTACTTTTCATTTATACTGTCTTTACCTTGGGGTAATAATCCAGAGTGCATTTGTTTTAATTTTGTAAGACCTCATAAAGGCGTGCTGATGAGTTGGTGACAACGAAACGCGCTATCTACGGATGATGAGCTCTCGGAATTGAATAAAAAATACTCTATTCACGTTAGTATTTATCATAGAAGTATCCATTATAATTTTACTCGAGACCAATTATTATATCAAATAGAATATCTATTCAGACAGAATTAATAATAATAATAAGTTGCTTCATTGACAGAATTGACAATTGACTACAGAAAATTGGTAAAATTGAAAAAAATCACCAGATACGGCACGACCTTCCACTGTATGTGAGTCTTTAACAGCGCCGCAGCCGTATTGCAGAGGAGTGTGACTGGGCAAATATTACCTTGTCGACCGCATATATGGCCGTGCTCATGTAAGCGAACATCAGAAAGTCATGTGTATATAGCGAGTTCAATATTGGCGACATGCTTGATCCTTGCTGTACACCTAGTCAGGCCTTCTTCAACGTGGAGCTAGGGTCAGTTACCCTTACCTTGAAAGTTTTGCCGTCCGTATAATAATAATGATAATAATAGTGAATCGACTTTATTCGTATACCAATAAATGAGGTATGGTGAATGGGCAGAGTGTCAGCAGGAACTGTTTTTCATGATTCTTACCGTATTTATCAGGTGAGCCTGCTCTAAAAATTTTCATGACTAGACCTTCTGTCCATACGGTATCGAATGCCTTTTGGATATCCAGCAGGACCATTACTGTGCCAAGATTTTGTTTGAAGCCTTCTATCACCTTGTGGATAATCCTGACTGCTTGGCAGGTCGTTGAATGACCTCTCATGAAGCCGAACTGTTCCCCCGGGATGAGCGAGAACTCGTCTGCGATTTCCTTGAATCTCTCTAGTAGAATTCTATCCACCACCTTGGCCACCGCACTGAGCAGTGAAATCTGACATCAGCTTTCGATTCTCTCTTCAGTTTTTCTTGGCTTTGGAATAGGGATAATCTCCGAAATCTTCAGGAATTTCGGGTAGTGCTGCCGCTATATTATACTGTTTATCATGTATAATAGTTGCACTAGAGATTTTCTCGTAAGGTTCCTAAGCAGTATTGCATCGATCTTATATCCATATCAGGTGCCTTGTTCCTGTAGAGCCTTTTGATCGTGTCAAGAAACCCCCTCGACGTTTGCCATTAACTTCGAGAAGATTATGTTGTCTTAACTTATTTTGGAAGTATTTCTGAATTCTCTGAGGGCTCCCACGAAACCTCTTCGTGTACCTCTTGTCTTTGGCCGTTCCATATGTCTAGGACGTCTTTATTTCTCCTTCGGTGGCTCTGAATCAAATCAATTATTTCCCTCCCCAGGTTCATGTTTTTCCTGTGCCTGAGGTTTCGGGTGATTTGCAACTTTTTCTTTCCTTTGTTATTTAACTTGATTAAATCCAGGTTGTAACCTGGAAGGAGATCCCGGTCTTTTCTTACAACCCTCTTCTTGGTGGTATGGTATCTCTCACCGCATGAATGTCTCTGATCCACTTGAGTCTCAGTGGTCATGATGGTAGAGATCTAGTCTATCAATCAGAGGGACGTGGTTTCGATTCCCAGCATGGTCACTGGTCTCGTGCTATGTCAATATCGTTGTTCATCAAGTACTCCCAGAGTGTCCTTTTATTTGTATTGGGATAATTGCCACAGTTCCACTCATGGCGCCCCTCGTTGAAAACTCCTGCGAGCAGCACTTCATACCCGCTGTTGCAGAGGTTATCTATATCCATAGCCGTGAACCTGTTTTCTGGGGGATTGTTTACAGCATATATCCTTGTTCCTTTTTCCAGCTGTATGCCAGTATGTTCTATCGAACATTGTCTCTGTGGAAGGGATATGTGCGACACGCTCTTTCTCACGAGAATCGTGACACCTCCCACTCACCCCGCGTTAGATTGGTCTTCCCTGATAGTGCTACATCCTCTAAGCTACAGTTTATGTTCCGACTGAATCTTCGTCTCTAACAGGAGCATCGCGTCAAACTTAATGTCTGCGAACGAATTCTGCTACAAGGTGGTACTTGCTTTCGACTCCGTTTACATTGAACATGCACACCTTGATAGGCATTAAGGGGCCGTAGCTTTGAATGTTGTCCATGCGTCTCCAGAAGACTAGGAATTTATCGCCGCTACACCAGGCATCATTTAAACCCTCAATAATATCATCCATGGCTCTAAGCAAGGGCTCGGTATTTATGAGCTTCTTTATAGCCTGATGCCTTTCCTACAGCATTTATTGTACCTGGCTGGCTCGGCTCTTGCAATATGTTATGATCGCGGGGGTAAGATTGGAAGGGGACGTGTGCAACCCCTGGAATTGCAGCAGAGGACTGGAATAGTCCTAGGCTTGGGGCATACCCTCGAGCAGTGTGCTCCTGTTAATTTCATGCAACTTGAAAATTTCGATTCCGAAATCTACAAGTTTAGATGCAGAAGCAAGATATTTTGTGCTCAGCATATGATTTGTTATTCTATGCATTTTCCTACAATGAACTGTTATCAAACTTCAATATCGTTGGCTAAGAGTGTTAACCTGCTCCACTTTTGAGCAAAACTGAAATTTTTTATCAGTTCATTCGATTATGACTAAGTACTCTGCTCCATTTAGAAACCAAAATAAGATTATTTCGTCCCCACAAATATGTGCTATCTGCAAACGCAGTTTTGATTACTGTACATGTGTTTTTCGAGAAGCCTATGAAATCTAGAGAAATGGACTCAGCAGATTTACATTCTATGTACAGTTCAGCCATAAAAATGGGACAGTTGTTATTTTTGCGATTATTCCACCTTTCGTCGCTGCATTTTAATATGCGGCATAATTATTTTCTAATTTGGAAGAAGTCAAATATTTAATGTTGCCATATAACATATTCATAACACACATTCGGGCAGCTAGAATTAAACAAAAATCCGCTATAAGAACTGCCCTATTTTTTATTGACCGCAACTGTACGTTTAATTAGGCTTGGTTCGATTTGGAATAACAAGTGGTATTCAATATGATCATTACAGGATTTTGCGGAAGGTTTGAATTGTATGTAAATTGATATACGGTGTATTTCAGAAACGGCCCTGAGAAAATTTATGAAAATTTCGACAGGGTGGATTTTGATGATGCCTAATACAATGGTGATCTGATATTTGGAGACATTAGTAATGAGGCGTCGATGAATTGATTGCAATGAAAATAAATATGGTTTTCCATTTGAAAAAACTGAGTTACCCTCCATATCTGAAAAACTGTTGGTTTGGCAACATTGCCGATATCACCATTGAATCGGGCATCATCAAAAACCATTTTTTATGAAATTTCACGAATTTTTCTTGAACCGTATTGAAAATATTGGAACGTTCCCAGACTTTTGAACGAAAAAGCCATGTTGTCATATTTCGAAAACTGCATTAATTTAAAATCTGATATTTGGAGACATAACTAATGAGGCGTCGCTGAATTTATTGCAATGAGAACAAATAGGGCAGTCCATTTGAAAAAATTGAGTTACCTTCAATATCTGGAAAACTGTTAATTTGGCAACAATGCCGATATCACCGTTTAATCGGGCATCATCAAAAACTATCCTGAGACCGTTCCGATACTTTTGAAAGACACTGTTTAACTGATAATTTACCAAATTTTATGATGCAATTCGAGTCAGTTTTACCTGAATTGGCTCGTAAAAAAAATCTTCAACTCCTTTTGTGATACCCAGCACGAGACCATACGGATTCCCTAAAACATCTAATCCCAAAACTAAAACGTAGAGTTGTTTCACAGCTTGACCTACATAATGATGAGTTGCTTCTGTAATAAGCTGTCTCTGCGTCAAAAATGTGTAATTTCTCTCAAAAAATGCCAGCCTGAAACATAAAGTTAATTATTATATAATATTGAGATTTTAATCCTTACTTGAATACAACATCCTGCATATCAGTAAGGGTAACTCCCAACCCCTGAAGTAATACATTGATGAAATTAGGTGTTGCCGGATTTTGGTTGGAACTTGCTCCTGTAGCCATCGAAAAGCTAATATGAATTTTAAAAGGTGAAAAATGCAATAAATCATAGAAGCTCTTCTGCTCTTGAATGGACTGGGAAGAAGCATGAGAATATAGTCCTTGTTCTATCAATTTCATATCGGCCAAAAATGATTGTTTCTGAAAAAAAGAAAATGAATTGAACCAAAATTTGTTTTTTCGCAGATTACTCAATCACTTATATTTGCCAACGATTAATTTCTGTACTGATAAGTTATGTCTAAAGGTTTCTGGAGTCACCCAATTTTCCCAAAGTTTTTATCAAAGTATTACCTCGAAAACGCCTGTGGTGTCACTCAATGAGAACAAAAAGTATTTATTTAACCCCTTCACCACACAAGTAATTTATTTCTTAGATGCGCATTTCGATAACAAAGTTATCTTCATCAGTAGGAATTAATAAACTGTTAAGTAATTCCTACTGATGAAGATAACTTTGTTATCGAAATGCGCATCGAGGAAATAAATTACTTGTGTGGTGAAGGGGTTAAATACTTTTTGTTCTCATAAAGTATTACCTACTGTAATACAGAAAATAGGTATCAACTTCCTTATTAAACATATTCAGGAAAGGAAGAAACATTTTGAATGAAATTCCTCATCAGAATGTATTCGTATTCAAGAATGATATACTTTGTAATCCCTTTTATTGTTCGTCAAAGGTATGTAAACTGTGGTTTTGGCAACACTATTGATTTTAGACAGTAGTAGTAGTTGTTTTGTTACTCATCTCATTATACAGTGTCATTCCCAAAGTATGCACCATATGGAAAACTTATTTATTAAAGGTTTTTCGACGAAAAGTTATTCTTGATAAAAGTTTGTGCATCACCCAAAACTAAACATGCACCAACAAAATACAGTAAAACACACGTAATGTACGAGGAGCCTTCAAATATTTGATTTTGAGACAAGAGTAAAGTACCTACTCTTATTTTGAAAAATCTCGGGAAATGTTATTCAGAAAAGTTGTTCAGCACTAAAAAATACATCTAATTTTGGAGTCATGACCATCTAAGTGAAGTTTTATTTTTTTACCCATTTTCTTTAAATGGGGACTTCGAAAAAAATAATTTGCTAAAACGATAAATAGACAGCATCCTGTATACGACGGTTCATTTTAAAAGCCTGTAATATTACAAATGACACAACTATGGTGTTAACCATGGTCAATTTTTCTGAGGAGTAAAATAATTTTCAAATTTTTTGGTGAAAAGTAATTTTTATTTTTTGTTGACACCGAAAATTACTTAAAATTATAGTTTTGTAACAAGAACTTAATATTCAATAATATCAAATCACAAGACATCAAAATAAAATAAGTATTTCGGAACAAACTCATTAATTTTCTGGAGATTTTCTTGTCCAAAATAAGTGTTTTAAGTTGGCTTTGAAACCAAACGTATGTTTGACATTAAGTACGTGACATATTCGCTGAATATTCATTACGTAGTTATTGCTATTGCTTATTTTGTTATCGTTTGATAATAAGTACTATTTAAATAATATCAAGATGCTTACAAAAGATGAAAAAGTTGAGATCATATTGTTGTGTGGGTAAAATACTCCAAGCAGACAAGTAACAGACGTTTTTAATGCCAGGCATCCTAATCGCAAGGTAAATCACACTACAGTTACCCGTATTTTAAATAAATTTAAAGAAACGGGCAGTATTAATAACAATTTCAATAAACCTCACTCAGCTGCAAAGGTATCTAGAGAAGTGGAAGAGGAAGTGTGTTTAAGTTGTAACGAAAATATTGTTACATCTAGCGACATCTAATAACGAACATGTAAACTTGTCTAAAAAGTAGACAACATAATTCTCTCATTGGCTGGGACGTCCAGTGAAGGCTAATGGCAAATAGCTGAACTTGTCTAAGAGTGGATTTCGTTTGTTGACGGACCCGTCTGGGTTGATGGCGTTGGGTTCGCATAGATGTCACTGACATTATGTCAGAAATCCAGTTCGAGAATTGGAGAAGTGGGATGAGCTCTCTTCTTAGTTTGGCGGTCAAGGTGTTAACAAGTATTTTGAAGGTGTGAATCAGGTGATGGAATGAATCTAAATCCATATGAATTGAAGCCATCATAAGTATTTCTGAATTAAGCTCAGGTGAATAGTACTGGAAATTAGATTGTCAATCAGCTACAATCCAGAATACAGTGCCAATTGAAACGGAAATTATGATCTTATAACCTGTTGATCAACCATCAATTATGGCCGTTTTGGTGCGACGATAAGCAAAGGAGTTTAATCACCTAGGGGAAATTCAGAGGTCTGATCAAGTGGAAGAGAATTTACCTTAAAAGCTGTGAGTCTCAAATATAATAGTTATTTGTGCATCTTGCATACCAGAAAGCGACACCATTTTGTCAAGCTGACAATTGTATCTTTTCGTTTGCCGTCAAGAACATTTTACCAAGTATCCATTTCGGATAACTAACCTATATATATATATATATATATATATATATATATATATATATATATATATATATATGTGTTCAGATAGGTTTCCGCGGTCAGATATTTGAAAACTAAAAGTTCGGGTTGAACCGCGTCTAGAATTTGTTGAAATTCGACGTTTCGGCTCCGATTTTGGAGCCATTTTCAAGAACTGAAAAAGAAAGAAAATTAATAAATGGTTGAAACGTAATTCTACGCTGAGGTCTCAATCTGCCTACTCCTCAGGTATAATTACGTTCGGTTTTTGTGACTTGACGTCGGGGTCTCAATCTGCCTACTCCCCATGTCTCGTCACTGGTTCTCTCTAAGGTCTCAATCTGCCTACTCCTTCGAGAGAACTGAGGAATTGTGGGTTGAGGAACTGTATTTATAGTGGACGTGGCTGTAATGGCCGTGTGCAATGTATTGGCGCGAGGTGAACTATGGGCGGGAACTGAGTTGGCGCTAGATGAGCTGTGTGCGGGAACTTGGTTGGCGCTAAGTGAGCTATGTGCGGGAACTGGGTTGGTGGGAAATGAGTTGATGCGTGCAATGAGAGGCTTCCAGGTATTGGGAAGTCTACGTCCGTCGTCGCGAGTGTTGAGGCAATTGGGGCGCTTCTCTATCTCGAGGGCTTCTCGGATGGTCCTGGTTTGCAGAGTTTTCTCGGTGGAAATTGTTTTTGTGTTTTTGAAGTCTATTTTGTGACCTGTGTCTTCTCGATGTTTAAAAAGTGCGGAAGTGGAAGATGCCTGACGCACAGCAAGTTCGTGTTCGTAGACTCTGGAAGTTACTCGTCTGTTAGTCTGGCCAATATAAGTTCTCGGGCAGTCTGAACATGGTATTTCATATATACCTTGAGAATCGTTTGGTATTGTGTCCTTGGGAGATCTGAGAAATTTGGATATTTGGTTGTTGGCCGTGAATATTGTTTTTATCTCGTGTTTTCTCAAGATATTACTGATTTTGTCTGTCACACCTTTGATGTATGGTAGGAAAGCTTTCACACAAAGCTTCAGTAATGATTTCAAGTAAAGTTTTTCATGGTGCACCATTAATATTCTGCTGTTAATATTATCCTAGATCTAAGTACTTATACATCTTAACTCCTGTGTTGAGGAGTATATGATTTCATCAAAGTGCAATATTATATCACATATTCAGTGAGGAGGGTATCGTATACTGTTGACTTTCAACTCTGTGATAAACTAACATCTATCAAACCTTTTCATGAATTCGACCCCTATCTACGAGGGAACACAAGGAAATCAGTACAACCTGGAGGGGTAATCCATACCAGAGGATTGCATGAAACTGTTGCTTGAAGTGTCATCTAGTTCGTATTCTGTTAGCAGAAGAACAATTACAACGTTGAAGTTATCACTAGCCTGTGAATCCACCCACTGAATGAACTAAGGTAACCTGTGTCGCTGAAGCAAATTCAGTAATAATATTGTCTGAATATCAACGTATTACTTTGAAACTACATTTTGTTAAATTTATTAATATATATTTGTTTTGAGATATTGTTTTATTGTTGGTCTGGTTACAGAAGGAAGTCAATTTATCTTATTTCAATTTTCTATCATTAGGTATTTTGTACTTTTTATTCCTGTTAAATTAAAAATTGCTGGCGTCCAGCCAGTCAAATTCTTGAAGTTCAAAATTTAAAACACTTGCCTGCCACATAAAAAATCTGAAACTGGCAATATAGTCCAAAGAACCTACACCGTTCTCTGCTGAGCAGTCCGGCAATGAAAGTAACCCCGGTTACGTTACAAAGTGTCATCGAAAATGGTAAGACATCGATTAAACAAATATCAACATCTCTTGATGTACCTATTTCTACCGTACAAAAAATTTCAAGAAGAAATAAATTCAAAGCTTTCAAACCAAAATTTATAAATACCCTAAAAGAAAGGGATTTTATTCCACGATTTGAGTTTTCCGCATGGTATCAGGGAGAATACGAAGAAAATGCACGGTTCCCAATAAATATTTTATGGACAGATGAAGCAACATTTACAACTAATGGAACCGTAAGTTCACAGAACTGTAGAAAACCCTCATTTCACTATAGAGTGCAAGGACCAATACTCATTTAAGGTAAATGTCTTATGTGGACTGTTGAACAATAATGTGATTGGTCCCTAACCGATATTTGCAATTTTTACAACAAGATTTATTACCAATTTTGAATCAAATGCCGCGTAGACAAAGAGAAAAAATTTGGTATCAGTTAGATGGAGCTAGTGTTCATTGTAGTGTTGCAATAAGACAATTTTTAAATGAAACATTCAATGGAAAATGGATAGGACGTTACTCAGAATATCCAATGCCAGCACGATCACCAGATATAACCCCAATGGATTTCTTCTTATGGGGTTCATTGAAGAACGAAGTTTACAAACATCGTCCATTTAGGGATAGAGAACATTTAAAAAATGTAATTACTAATTGTGTCAGGGCCATTCAACCGGAGCACATTACGATGCAGTAAAGGATTGTGTAAGAAGAACCGAACTGTGCATGTTGCGGGATGGACATCATACTGAGATGTAAAATACTTCTTTGGGAAACATGCTTTCGTTTTTAAAGCAAATATTAGAATTATTTTGGACAAGAAAATCTCCAGAAAATCAATGAGTTTGTTCCGAAATACCTATTTTATTTTGATGTTTTGTGATTTAATATTATTGAATATCAAGTTCTTGTTACAAAACTATAATTTTAAGTAATTTTCGGTGTCAACAAAAAATAAAAATTACTTTGCACCAAAAAATTTGAAAATTATTTTACTCCTCAGAAAAATTGACCATGGTTAACACCATAGTTGTGTCATTTGTAATATTACAGGCTTTTAAAATAAACCATCGTATACAGGATGCTGTCTATTTATCGTTTTAGCAAATTATTTTTTTCGTAGTCCCCATTTAAAAAAAAATGGGTAAAAAAATAAAACTTCACTTAGATGACCATGACTTCAAAACTAGATGTATTTTTTAATGCTGAACAACTTTTCTAAATAACATTTCCTGAGATTTTTCAAAATAAGAGTACTTTACTCTTGTCTCAAAATCAAATATTTGAAGGCTCCTCGTACATTACGTGTGTTTTACTGTATTTTGTTGGTGCATGTTCAGTTTTGGGGGATGCACAAACTTTTATCAAGAATAACTTTTCGTCGAAAAACCCTTAATGAATAAGTTTTCCATATGCTGCATACTTTGGGAATGACACTGTATATATACCGTACTGTTCAATTTTGGAATCTGCTAGAATTGAATGACAAAATTATGTTATCAGTTCATCATTACTGTAACAATGCCCAACATGTTATGGGCTCGGAATCATAATGGCTTCTATTTTCCGAGTTTACTCTCCGAACTATATACAGGTTATTTCATTGAGAACTTCAAAGGGTAAATCTTCAAATTACAAAATAAGAAGTTTATTTGAAATTGTTAAGAAGATACAGGATGTTGAAGTTGAAATTTTAATTTCAATAATTTGAATATTTTTTGAAAAAAATTTTTTTTTTTTTTTAATTTTTGAAAAAAAAATTGGTTAGAAAGGTTTTTTTGAGGTGAGAAATAAAAATTTTGGTATACCTTTTTATGTAACAGTCAGAGGAGATAGAAATAGGTTTTAATTGATGAATTTACTCTCCCTGGAGTCTGTGCTGCTAAGAAGTGCTTCTTGCTTTTCCTATCGCGGCTTCATTCGTAGGGCAAGACTATAAAGCTTTTTTAATCGTTAGTTTGATGAAACATTGTTGACTGACCTAACCTAGTACTGATGAAACTTTGAAACATGCATGTATACAGGTGGTCATTTCCAACCAAATGAAGGATAATTTGTAATTGTTTCATTACAATAAGCACTTGAAACAGTGCCCTCTTCGAAAGACATTGTACAAACAATGATTGATTACAGTTGTAATTCAATGTCTCTTATGGAAAGTAGTTTTCTTTCTAATAATTTCAGCACTTAATATATTGTCCTTTCAGAGGAACATTGTATGAATAGATGTGAGATGCAATTTAATGTAAGGGGGAAATAATTGTTTTCTGACAGATATTTTCCTAAAATTTTTTACTTTATGGCGCTCACTCTAAAACCATTGTAAATTCGTACAATCAAAACGTAACTTGAACCGTGAACCGTGAAGAATTAATTTCTCTTCAATTCAGACAATTTCCAAAACAATTTCCCTCAACCTAAAACATTGGCGACCAATTTTAAATATATAAAATGATGATTAAATGTTTTCCAGGTATATTTCAGATAGATTGGTTATGTTATTTGTTCGATGTTTTTGTTTAACCACCTCAAAACATTACTCACAACTCACAAGTTTACAGGAATAATGCAACTATTGAAAATATGTATAAAAATTAAAGAATTAAAATGTTACTATCTACAATCCTACTCTGAATCCGACTTGGATTCAGTTTGATTATCAACCCATGGTTTAATGAATTCTGTACATGTAGAAGTACGCAAGGGTTTCTCATGATGACCTAATTTCACAACGTCATATCTTTCATTGGATTTCACCTTTGAGATTTCATAATAAGGTCCTAGGTATTTTCTATGAATTTTGATTCCTACTCCAAATTGTGTCCTCTCAATAGCAACCAAGTCTCCTATTTTATATAGTTTTGGTTTCCTTCTCCTCAGATTGTAAGATTTTCTGTTTTCCTCTTGTACTTTTGAAATCTGTTTCTTACTTTCTGATCTCAGATATTCTCTGGATTCATTGTCGCTGTATCATAGCCTCTTCTAATAATTCCTTGATATGTATGTCTTCATTATTTCTCATCTTGATACCTGTTAGAACTTCAAAAGGTGTTGTTCCAATGCTTCTTTGAATTGTGGAATTCAATACCCTTTGCATTCAATGTATTTAAATTATTTTCCAGGATCTTCTAAACTTAGTTTTGTGAGAACTGGAATAATTGTACGATTGATTCTTTCATGGTTATCATCAAGTAATGAATACCTTCCTTTGTACAATAACTTTCAAATTTCTCTGCTGTAAAAGCAGTTTCTCTATATATCTCTATCTCTATCTATCTCTATCTCTATCTATCTCTATCTGTCGTTGACTCACAAGCATATAACCAGGTGAACTTGGAGAAGTCATCAACAATAGCAAATAAGAATTTATATTGTTTATTAGTTGCAGGCATCGGTCCCAAATGATCAGCATGATATGTATGCAGTGGACCTTCTTGTTTAGGTATTGGATGCAACATTCCTTCTTTTTTCCCTTCTTTCTTATTACCCAATATACACTGTATACAATTCCCTAAACACTTCTGAATTTTTTCTTTCAACTTGGGAATGTAAAATTCTCTCCTAACTACTTCTTTTGTCTTGGGAACTGCAAAATGACCGATTTCATACGCTTTCTTCATTATCTCAGTTTGCATCGCTTTATGAGCTACTATCAACTCTCTTCCATTCTCAAACTTATAAGGTATATCGATCTTTACGAAAAAATCTTCATAATCTTCTGTATTCAATATCTTCTTTATTGCTAATATGTGTTCGTCCATCTCTTGTGCCCACCTGAGTCGTTCTACTACACCATCTTCAATTAATGGCATCGTCATAACTGGATAACGACTCAAAGCATTTACGTGAGAGAGTTTGTTTCCTTTCCGATACTCGATTTCATATGAATATTCTTTCAATAATAAAGCCCATCTTGCAATTCTAGTCGTAAAATCTTTCTTACTCATAGTTTTCTGAAAAGCCAAGCAATCCTGTAACAATTTTGAAATATATATACAGTGTCTTTCAAAAGTATCGGAAGGGTATCATATTTCAGAAACGACACAGAGAAAATTTATGACAATTTTGACAGGGTGATTTTTGATGATGCCCGATTCAATGGTGATATCGGCAATGTTGCCAAATCAACAGTTTTTCAGATATTGAGGGTAACTCAAATTTTTTAAATGGAACACTCTATTTGTTTTCATTGCAATCAATTCAGCGACGCCTCACTACTTATGTCTCCAAATATCAGATTTTAAATTAATGCAGTTTTCTAAATATGACAACATGGCTTTTTCGTTCAAAAGTCTGGGAACGTTTCAATATTTTCAATACACGGTTCGAAAAAAATTTGTGAAATTTTATACATGCTGGTTTTTGATGATGCCCGATTCAATGGTGATATCGGAAATGTTGTCAAAAGTTTTTCAGATATTGAGGGTAACTCAGTTTTTTCAAATGGAAAACCCTATTTATTATCATTACAATCAATTCAGCGCCCCGTCTTTACTTATGTCTTCAAATACCAGATTGTGAATTAATGTGGTTTTTGGAATATGAGAACATGGTTCGTTGAAGTGTCTGCGAACGGTCAAGTATTTTCAAAAGGGCTCTAGAAAATATAATGAAATTTCATACAAAATGGTTTCGAATCAAACTATCTGACCAAGTGCTCAAAATGTTTGCCATCATTTGCTGAACAATAGCCCAAGCGGTCATAAAATTCCCTCAAGGTATTACTTAGCATTTGAAGCGTGATTAAAAGAGCTGCCTGACATATTATATTTTCTAAGATTTCTAAATTTACTGGTTGCTCAAACTTCATCAATTTAAAATCTGATATTTGGAGACATAAGTAATGAGGCATCGCTGAATTGATTGCAATGAAAACAAATGGAGTGTTCCATTTGAAAAAATTGAGTTACCCTCAATATCTGAAACACTGTTGATTTGGCAACATTGTCGATATCACTATTGAATCGGGCATCATCAAAAACCACCCTGTCGAAATTTTTATACGTTTTTGAAATATGAGACCGTTCCGATACTTTTGAAAGACACTTTATATATTGAAATATATACGAAACTTTTTGAGTGCTTGAATAATGGCTAAAACTTCGAGTTCGTAGCTAGAATATTTCTCTTCAGCTGGAGTAGATTGGGTGGAATTCACTGTCTTCGTCCAACTTCTGCCTAAGACAAGCACCATAGCCATATTTGCTTGCGTTAGTATGTAACTCCATCTCTCTGCCCTATGTATAAATATGTAACACTGGTTTACTAGATAAAAGTTCCTCCTCCTGAAGGCTTTCTCTTGTTCCTTTTCAAATAAAAATCGATGCTCCTTCCTCAGTGAATCACTCAAAGGTTTCGCAATTAACTGATTGGATCTGCTTGACGGTCGTCGGTTGTCGATATTTTTTCTCTTCAATGATGAATTTCAAAAACTCAATTCGCTTCTTCAGAAACTGGCATTTCTTCTTCCAATCCATGGTCTTTTTCGACTCGTACAAAACTCTATACATATACAATCTTTCCAGCCCCTCTTCTTCCGCAGAACTTACCATTATTAAATCATCCATGTAATAAAGCAAAATTTTTTCCATCATTTCTTCACTCACGTATCTCTGAAAGACCGCTGGACTATTACATAATCCAAAAGGGCATTTCAAGAATTCGAATTGCCCGTGATGTGTGACAAATGCTGTATATTTAATACTAGCCTCTTCTATTGCTACTTGGAAAGATCCATTCCTCATGTCAAACGTACTGAAGTATTTTGCACCCTGTAATCTATCCAATACATCTTCGATGAGTGGAAGAGGAAATCTATCTTTCACTATATTCTTGTTGAGTTTTCTGTAGTCACAACATATCCTTGTGCTGACATCTTTTTTTTTCACAAGAACTATTTGGCTAGTAAAATCAGATTATGGGCCGTGATGGTTATGATGGTAGAGCGCTTGTCTCTTAACCTAGGGGTCATGGGTCTCGTGCATCACACGTTAAATGGTAGGGGCCGCGTCTTCCCTAGCTCGGACAAGTCTTTCGAAGACTTCTGAGGGTTGTACTCTTGAGGGTGTGCAGCTGGTTGACGGAAATAACAATTTTAACAATTTTTTAACAACTTCTTATTATACCTTTATTCAACTATTCATCTACTTGTTTCCCTACTTCTTCACTTTCTGGTGCAGCTAGTCTTCTTGGAGATTGGTATACTGGTTCTTCATTCTTCAAAATGATCTTCATTTTCACTTCCGTATCTATGATTATTTCAGGATTGTATTCTTCTGAAAGCATCTTCTACATCTACAATACCAGTCTTGTAATCATTTTCTTCATCTATGTTTAGCTTCAATAGAAAATTGTCCCTTTCTTTCTTGAAAACGACAATTTGACCATCTCTGAAAATTAAATCTGCTTGAAGTAAAATATCATTGCCACAATCACATTGAAATTTGATGCTTCATTAGGAATAACATGGATTATTATGGTAAGTTCTTCATTGATGAGAACATTCTTCTCAAATGAACCCATTGTTGATACTCTGCTCGATCCGATTCCTCTCAAAGTGACATATCATTCATCCAAATTTATATCCTAGAAATATGTCTCATATACGTCTTGTTGTATTGCAGTGATATCGCTTCCTGTATCTAGAAGTGCTATCAATTGAACATCAGTTATAATCAATTTAACATTGTTTCTTGGAACCGCTTCCATTATCGTTATACTTGGACTTCCACTACCTTCATTCCTCTTGGGGTATTTTGTTGATACATGGCCGAAACCAGAACAAACAAAACACTCGTTAGACAAATGACCTCTGACTCCACAATTGAAATAAAGTCCTATAGTGTACTTCTTATATTTTGTCTCACTTTTATCGTTTTTCGTTTCTTTTTTACAGCCCTTCCTGGGTTTAGTATCTAAACTTCTTTCTTGTCCTTGGGGTGATTTGGTGGATTTAATTTGAGCATATAACTTTAAATTCAGAAAAATTCTTTGCTCCATACAAAATGGTTTTATTGGAAGCATCATTCTGTATACCATCGATGATGTATTGAATCAACACTTCTGGTTCAATATTTACTCTACTTCCAATCTCTCGCATGATAATAATAATAATAATACTCCCTCATAAACACTCGTTGAGTGTACCCAAAGGCATAGCCTGTGCGGGTAGAGGACGGCAATTATTATTATTATTTGTCGTGGCGCTCCGGGGCGACTTACTGATTTTTGGTGGCGTATTCACTATTCAGCTGTAGGAAAACCCGGAAAACCAACAGCACCACCTCGGGTGGTCGGTGCGCACTTTAAGCTAGCACCAGCCGAGATTGGCATCTAGACAACCCACAATACACTTGCTTCTCAACAAGACATGCGGTCGCCTATCGATCCGATATAAAGTAGATGAGAAAAATTATCTTGTACCTACATTGGGCTCGAACCGACTATCGCTATGCTGGAGTTTCGAACGGCCTGTGCGTTAGAACGCTGATCCACCGACCACTCTCAATACATATTCTTGCACTGACTCTTCTCTCTTCTTCTTTTTTCTTGCCATCAGTCGTTTATGTATCTGAGCACTGCTGACTTTTACCTCAAATTCTGCAATAATTTTTTTTCAGAATCGATCACTTTGTAATTCCTTTTTCAGATTGAATAATAAGCTTTGCGAGTCCTGTCAAATATTTTTTGGCAAATATCAACTTCTGAAGTTCATTCCATCCTGTCAATCCAGAAATTTCTTCGAAATCTTCAATCCATTTCCTAACTGGATAATTATCTTTTCCTTCAACTGGTCTGATACTATCCTCCACATATCTAAATGTCAATGAAAACGAACCCTTCATTTTCGTCTCTTGAATGGATCTAGCCCTCGTGGTTCTTCCATCATTTTCATTCTCGTCTTCATCAGAATCTTCTTCTTCCGATACTTCTTCATCGTCATCCAATTCATTTTCATCATGTGACTGTACATCATTCATAAAAGAACAAATGCGTACAACCACTTAATCATCATTACCCGAATAATCAATATCAAGTATATTACACACAGCAATGAGATCAGGTAACTGCATTTTTTATTTAACTTCATTCACTTTTTGTGCATATTCCAAAGACTTTTTGTCTAAATGGAAACCGAAAAAAGTTACGTAACGATTTTCGTGCTTTTTGGTAATGAAGGAGACAGTCCCCTTCGTTACCAAAAGCTACTAAATGCAAGGCCTTTATTGCTTTTAGTGAACTACTAGAAATATTTTTTCCAATTTTCGAATTATTTCCCAAGTTGAGCATTGTATTCAGAACTATATCTGAACAACAAGAATATGAATGAAATTGAAATAAATAATCCTAACTCAGTAAAATTCTCGAATAATACAAGAATATTAGAATTCACCTCTTAGATTCAAACTTCAAATGGATCTGAGACAAGTCGAGTCACAACTTCAATAATTTTAGAAATAATGGACAATTTCTGAATTATCGGAGGTAATACCATGAGTGCTCGCAATATTATCGATAGTAATTCTGTCGAAGATCAACAAGATCAAATTGCTTGGTAACACCACGAGTCCGCTAGGACGATTGGTGTTCTGAAAGCAATTTGATCGAGTTTAAGATTTCTGACAGAATTAACGATAGTATTGTGAACACGAGTTGTATTTATTGAGAGAATTTCAATAGCCAATGAAGTTAGGAAAAAGTATATTCTTGTTCATTTTAGTTCATTGAATAAAAGCTGTCAGACTGACATTTATAATGTCATCCTTGCTAGCAAGATATATCCTTCATTGTTGTTTGCATGCGTGGTTGCCCATGACGATGTGGTATTACCGGAACAAAAGGAAGGAACTGTGTGCTATCAGTGAAGCACCATTTTTATTGGTTCCCATATCGCAGGAAATGCGAGTTTCAAATAGCGAGTGAAATTATCAGCAAAGTATCACGGTGAACGTGAATATTGTGACGTTTACACAATACGAAATATCAAAAATGAATCGATTGTAACTATATATTCTTTCTTCTGCTGAATTGTTATCTTCGAACTCGTTTATGTCTCAATCCGATACAGATGATCGAGAAAAATGTGAATCATACCTTAATGAGTCATTTCATTACCAAACAGTGGGTTGCAGAAGCGGATACGCCAAAGAGTCAAGTTTTTCTTCAGTAGTCTCTTTCGTATGATTCTTCGTGAAGTCTCTATCCTTTTGCTACCATCTTCTTTAATTGGAGTCAATACGTCTAAACTTCTTGGATCTTCTATCGTCTAATTTCCCTTGAAGTCTTTCTTGCTTTCGTCTTCCTCAATCAATATCTACGTCTTTGGATATCTTTCGTCAAAAAACTTCTTGGAACTTTGGTTTGAAAAACGTCAGGAAAAATGTCAACGTCAGAAAAAATCTCAACTCGTTCAACTTCAATTTTCCTCTCAATATCCCGAACAAGTCCCAAAAATTTAGGTTTTTGTTCATTTGTTCAGGTGAATATGATACTCCAAGGAGTAGATGAACAAGTTTAATGAAGACCTTGATCCCTTCGATGATTTGATTTCAAAGAATGTTTGCTACTGAAGACAATTAATAGGCAGCCTAATTCCCGAAAATTTTAAGAAAAACAACGAAATCGCTGCTGTTCAATTTGTAAGTGAACCCAAAATTTCATTATGACATCGTGTTGCAACTTTGTACTAGCTTGGCTTTATTTTAGGAGATTTTAATGCTGTAATCACCAATAATTCATTAATTCAGTTGAAAACTATATATTTTTTATTGAAAAACGAGCGCGGCTGCCACAAAAGCAGGTAAATGAATAAATGAACATTGAATAATTGAAAAAAATTAATAAATACCAAAAAACCTACTACGATACGATGCTGGTGACCAACAGAACCAGGAATGTGGAGATGTAGGTACGGATTTATGTCTACTAACGTTTTGGAACCGGTTTGCAGAATAATGAATGTATAATGATAATATAATGATAAAGTTTATTCACAACAGATAGTGATATAAAAGGTGATACAATATATAGTTCGTATTAAAATGTGTAGTACTTAAACAATAATCACAGAAGCGATTTAATAACCTGCGTGAAAATGTGATGAAAATAGAACCAGAATACAAATTATAATTGTTAATTAAGTCATTATAGTGAGTATGACATGCAATAAATCGAACAAAGTTCGAGAAGTGTGTATACGAAAAAATATCATAAATGAAAAATGGAGGACAGATGTAATTTAATGTCCATAGTATGGGAAAGTAGTTGTTTCCTGTCATATATTTGCCTCATTTTCCCACTTTGTTGAAAAGTGTGGAGAGAAAGGTATTTTCGACCGTAGTCAAAATTATTTCTTTTCATTTAGTTGATACCTCTCCTTATACATACTTCTCGAACTCTGTTGCTTTCTCTTTTCCTGTATGTCATACCGAGCATTCCGTTTTCGTTTTTTCTCCGTGATTGACGATGCGACTGACGTATTGAGAGTCGCGGCTTCATTCGGGATACTATGAGGCTTTTGAGTGTTATCGTTCGTTTTGTGGAACAAGGCGGCTCTATCGTTGTCTAACCTATCCTAGCACTGATGGGAAGAAAACATCTCGAAACATGCATGTACGCAGGTGGTCATTTCCAACCGAATGAAAGATTATATTCAATGGCATTATTACAAATAGCACTCGCAATAGTATCCTTCTTGATGAAGGTTGCACAAATGGGTGACATATGTATATTAATATCTTTATGAGGAAGTAGTTGGTTTCGGTCAGATATTTGCCTCATTTTTCCATTTACACGTCTACCCAAACACACACACCCAAACTGGTTCGACAGTCATATTCATTTTCATATTATTGTTTTATTTTTGTTTAGCACTCATTGCAGATAAGGTTAGTCTGTTGGGTTATGAATCTGATCACGAGGCTGAGACATAATGAATGAATTCAAGTAATTTTTGAAGCTGAGTAGAAAGGGAATTGAAAAATTTAGGTCCTAGATTCATGAACATTTTTTGTCCTTTTCATTTTATGGTTCTGGTGGGTAAATACGTGATTTTTTGTTTCCTGTTTCGTAATTGTGTTGGGTGGAGTTCGTATTTGTTATTTTATTTTTATTGCCAAATATATCAATGAAAAAAATTGTTACCTAGTATCCATTTAATGTTTAAAGAGCCTGATGATTTCTATTAAATTTTGGAGAGTTAATGCAATATTGTTTTATTAACAGATCAAATGAGGATCGACAAGCGCATAGTAGATTTTTTCAGTGTTCTTCGTTATTAAAAATATCCTCAAAGTTTTTGAATTTATTTATAGAAAACTGTATTGGTTTGATAACGTAGGTTATGTGATTCTTCCACTTCAAGTTAGTGTCCAAAATCATACCTAGGTATTTGATGTTTGTTAAGGATTTCGTTGCAAAATTTGTGTTGATATCCAGGATTAAGAATGTTGATTTTGGTTCAGTTTATTAGTGGAAGTGGAGAGGCATGGATCAGCGGGTGCATATACTAGAGCCCCCTCGGGGCCCTATTCACCCCTTGGCACAAGCGCTCCTCCCCCCTCTAGCCAGCAATAGTAAGGGAGAGGGGAAGGCGGCTCTCCGTGTGTCCCCCCGATCCTTCCATCTCCTCTTTGGCGAAGAATTGAGTTGGTGGCGAAGTTTTGATTATATCACCCCATGTGTAGACTGAATAAAAACTTTGTAATATAAACCTTCATTCATTTATTTATTTTAATCTGTAGGTGGTGGATTCAAACAACAAATTGACGCATCTTTTTTTCTTCAATTTAATTTCATCCGAAATCCATTTGACGCTCTCTACTGGAAAATCCTTATCAAGCGATCTAACAAGATACACACTATCTCTCTCTCTCTTTCACACTGTTTCCATATGCTGATGCAAGAACTCTCATAGTTTATCTACTGGTAGTTTTAGCTACTCGAACGCATTGGTCTGCAGGAAAAACTTCTACGTGAAGTCAGGTCACATCAGTACGGTAAGACAAAGTTTGAGCCTTTCAAACGCATCAGTTTGGTCATGGTCCCACCTCCACTTGATGATGGAGTCGACTTTGTCAGGATCGGTTCGGAAGCCTTCTGGAGTAACTGAATGGCCAAGATATCGTACCGAGTTCAGACAGAACTTATATTTGTCGAGGTTCAGCTGGAGATTAGCCCCCTGCAGTCTCCTGAATACTTTATGGAAGTTTACCAAGTGCTCTCCAAAAGTTCTACATTGGACAATAATGCCATCTAGTTAGGCGAAGGCAAACGGTTCCATGTCGGGGCCGATGATGGTATCCATGGTATCTTCAACGTTGCGGGGGCAGAACGTAGCCCAAACGGCAAACGGTATAAAGATAAATAGAAACACGTTGCGTCTTGAAAACTCCCCCTCCTTGATATCTTCCTTACAGTAAACAATGCGAGGAATCTAAAAAACAGGTCAATTTTGTTTTCAAGGGGGACACTTTCAAGGAATATTTGTTGCTCTCGTGGTTCAACACGATGTTACCCTTGGACTTTTAAATGGAAGGGGGGGATCAAGTGGCACATCATTTTGATTGGCGTTCAATTCTTCTTCCAATCGTACCCTGACTTATTATTTTTTGATGAGCATCTTCCTAAATGTTGTGTATATTAAATGCTTAATAATTTTTAATTCTCATCACAGAAATTGTACAGAAATCCTTCCTTTTTTGCTACTTTTGCTGTAAATAGATCTGTTTTCAGGCAAAAAATTGTTAACAAATTTGAACGATGTGGTAGTATTGTGAATACAGTTTAGTGATTACTTTTATAAGTGCATAAAAATGTAGAAATGGTTTACATCCTTCAAGAAATAATTGAAATGATTGTAATTTATGGAGAAGTTGGAAAGTGCGCACGAAGAACGGCATGACTTTTTAACGAAAGACATCCAAATTGTGATGTAATCAACGGGTATGTGCTTGATTTGGCGAATATATTTTACGAAACTGGTTCAGTGAAAATTATAAAAATATATAACCCCAGAGTACTTAATGAAGAAGCTCAAATTGAAGTTTTGGGAACATTTGCTGCAGAGCCCACGAGCTCCTTACGATCGGTATCAGAACAGACGGGAATGTCATGCGAGGCTGTAAGAAAAGTATTGAAATTGCATAAATTTCATCGATATAAAATGCAGATTCTTCAAGAGCTCCACGAGGATGATTATAATAGAAGAATAGAGTGTTGTGAAACCATGTCTCATCTAGTCGATACCATCTCCAATCTTCTGTTAAACATCTGTATTGTCGCTATTAGTTAGGTTAATGTTTAGGCTAGTATTCTTGGAAATGCCATTATTGGTCCATTATTTCTGGAAGAAAGTGACAGGCGATCTATACCTTGAAATGCTTGAACAGACTATCGATCCTCTTATAGCTCACGAGATAGAAACTCAAATTGATGCAGAAAGTAATGAACTTTTGCAGGAGGATCTGTTATATTTTCAGCAGGACAGTGCCTTCACCTCATTATTTTATTCCCGTCAGACAGTGATAAAAAAAGAGATTTCCAGATATATGGATTGGCAGAAGGGGAGCAGTTGAATGGCCTCCGAGATCACCGGATTTAACTTCCTCCGATTTCTTTTTTTGGGGGCATCTTGAATCCGTTGTTTATAAGATACAACCTTCTAATATTGAAAAACTTAACAGATGAATAACAGCAGCATGCCAGTCAATTCCTGGTGAAGTTTTCCGTAATGTTAGAGGGTAATTCGAAAACAGACTTTATTAATGTTTGGAGCAAAATGGATGACATTTCGAACAGTTTATAAGATAAAAATGAGTTGATTTTATATTTGCAATATCTTCCTCGCAAATAAAATTTTATTTTGTAAAAGAAAAATAACCAACAAATAAAACATCCGACGCTTAATAAATTTATTCCTGTCATTCAAGGGTTGGAAGGGTGCCACCTACTCTTTAAACCATTTTTATTAAAAAGGGTCAATACAATAATGTATTTCGGAACAGGCAAATTCTAATTACATGTGTGAGTTTAGACCGCTAACTATGATCGGAGCATAACTGAGATCTCAATTATCTTCTCAAAAGTATCGATCTGAGGTACAAAAAATGTCAGTTCACTGAAACAAAGATGCACATTTGTGAATCAGATTTATACTTTTTCAAACGTCACATTTTTACATCACTTCTTTGAAAAAGTGATTGGGTTAAAATACCTCTTGGCGATTATCACATTGACATGCTGAGTAGGCACAATGTGATTTGTTTCAAAACAGCAGTGTTGGCCGTGTTGTCAAAGGTATCCTGTATATAGTTTGCAGTCGTCAAATTATTGGTCATTACTCCTCATTTCATGTTTACTCATAATGAAACTACTCATTATCTACCACGTACATCACAAAACAACTGTGAATATTTGAAAACCAAATCAAGTAAGCAAAATGATTTCACGACAATTCCAATTTATTCTTACATTTAAAAATGTAAAGACTTGGTATCATTATACTTACGAAGTTGCGGAAGCGCCATATTGCTTTGTGTCATGTGTCACAGTTGTGTTGTTGAAGTCTTGTTTATGGTATTGTGTTTTGTGTTTTCATCAAAAATTTGATGTGTGAAACCATTGTTTTTTTTTACTGGGTTAGCTGTATCTTGTATCCATGTACAATTTCCGTGTGAAAAGGTAAGTTATCAAGCAAAATATTGTGCTTGAGTAAAATATTTTAGCCTGTTCTGGGCCTTCCCCCAGCACTATGACGTCATCAGTGACCTTGGGATGACCTTCAGGGATAATCTTCTTGCATAGGTACCTTTGTGTGGATCTATGACCTTGAGATGACTCTGAAATTTTGTGTTTGACCCTGATGTATATTGTTGGGAGGTGTTTAGGGTTTGTGTTTGACATTGACATTGTGATGACTTGGAATTTTCTTCATTCATTGACAAGCAATTTTTGTAAGCACATATTTTTTCTTCACCTCCATGTCTTGCATGACTTTCATGTATACCTACTCAGCTCCTGTGAATGATCCTTATTTGTAGAGTACACATGAAAAGTTATACCAAAGTATAAAGAAGGTACACGTCTACACACCACAGAGATCCAGCCAGATATGTGAACTCCTCTTCCGTGATGTATACCATTGTGATTGGACCCCAACTGTTCCTGCAATATGAGAGTCTGGCTTATTCTCAAACTTTTCGAAGGACCTGAATTTGTCTCCAAACCAATTATTTTTGAATAAAAAATACTTATATTGAAAATATTCCAAATTGAATTTATTTGACATTAGTTATCAACACACCGATATTCATGTTTTTTATAACGATGGCTGACACAATATTCATAACATAATATACAGAAGGTTAGGTATCAAACATACCGCCGCCCTTGAAAAATCAGTTTTTTCAACACTTAAATTGAAACTATCAAATAAAGGTAAGATAGTGACTTTATTCAGGCTCAGCTTTACTGTACAATTACGTGTCCGGATGCTAACAACAAGTACTATATTATCTTCTCCCGGATGCACATCGATGATTGTTCCAGTAGGCCAATATTACAGTGGACTGTCTTTCTTCAAAAGCACCAAAGCACCAATCAAATCGGGAGATGAAATACTGAATTTCTACTTGGTTCTCTGCTGCAAGCTGTTCAAGTAATTTTTCGACCATTGCTGCCAATAATGTTGTGTCATTTGCTGAATATGCTTGAAACATGGGAGGCAAGATGATTTGATGTCACAGATATTTTCTTGGGGTAACGAGTTTATAGGTGCACCAATCAAGAAATGTCCAGGTGTTAAAGGTTCAAGATCATTTGGGTCTGATGAAAGGGAATATAGGGGACGGGAATTCATAATTGCCTCAATCTGAGTCAGCTTTGATTTAGATCCTACTCGTTTAATGTGGTATTTACAACTTTTAAGAGCTGCCTTCCACAAGCCACCAAGATGTGGTGATCGTGCAGGTATAAATGTCCATACAATTTAATTTTCCATCAGAAAATTATGATTTTTTTTTCTTTATGGATGTTATAGAGCTTTTTAATGTCATTGTCGGCAACAACAAAATTTGTAGCATTGTCTGACATAATTTGACTATAGAGACCATGTCTTGATACAAATCTCTTCAAGCAATTCAAAAAACCATCTGGGGTGGGTTCACTCACTAATTCCAAGTGCCTTTGATGAAAAGCAAACAAATATGCATATATAATATTTAATCAATTTTCTATTTCGGAGTTTACCATCTTTCAAAAGATAAGTCCCCGCGTAATCAACGCCGCAATTGGAAAAAGGACGGCTAGGCGTTACTCAAGATTTAGGTAAATCACCCATCTAGGAAAAAATAAAGATTTTGATTTGAAACAGAATATTCCTCTTACAGTCTGTTTATCTTTCAACGGCCAGTATCTAGATCTGATACTTGCTAGTGTTAATTTTTTTTCACTTTATAGTCTACAATTACAACTAATATAAAAATGGAAAAAAAAAAAATTAACAGGCAGTAAGAAAAACTCATTCATTGAATAATGACTTTGACGGAAAAAAAATTCCTTCAAACTTATTCGGGGTCTTATACGAGATGGAAGATTTTGCTAGATTTATTTTTGATTTTTGTGTTCAAATCGTGAATTCCAGAGTTTCTCATGAAATAATCACGATTTATAAAAATAAAAGTACATGTTTCAAATAAGTATAGACCTGTTAGGGTCAGAATATCTAGGTCCTTGAAAAGATTGCGGCAGCTAAAAGTACTAGAAACATTAGCTATTGTTCTAATGAGTCTCTTTTGAGCTAAAAACAAGATGACTGAGTGTGGACCAACTCCAGAAACTAATTCCATACCTCAATCGTGATTCAACTTGACCATAGTAAACATTGAGCATCTGTTTTGTGTTCAGAACTGTTCTCAGATTCTTCATCATAAAATTCAGTGAGTGGAGTTTTGACACTAAGGACTCCAATTCAAACAGCTATCTATGTGGAGATCAAGAAATTTAATCAGGTGAGATACGTCTGTAGCAATCCGTAAATTGTCACAGGTTTTTTGATTGGTTCTAAATCTCATATAAGGTGTTTTGGTATTATTTAGGTGAAGATGATTGCTGGAAAACCATGAAGATATTTCACCGAGAGCTCTATAAGCTCTGTTTTCAAGAGGAGCTCTATAAGCTCAGTTTTCAAGAGAGGTGTCTGATCTATCAGAAATAATAACAGATGTGTCATCGGCATAAAAAGTGAAGTGAACATCATCGATGGACTCTTCTAAGTCGTTACTGTAAATAAGAAATATTATTGAGCCCAGAATAGATCCTTGCGGTACCCCAACCGAAATATCGAGTAACAAAGAGTTGACATTGAAGCAGAACGCCCTGTGTACGTATTTACTCTAAATCGGTTATATTGGTTTTTGCCAGTTACCTACCCTCACATTATTAGCATTTCCATGGCCTACCCATAGATGGAGGAAGAATGTCCGTATATCCTAAATAAATGTATTATCTCTTGTTTATATTCGGAGAGAGATGGCACATTTGTAGACCATTTCAATTTCTATGTTTCCCAGGCTAAATATTTAAATCCACCGTACGAACCGGAATTATTAATACAAATTATCGCAAGACATTTTCCGCCGAATGTATCGTCATCATTAATTGGATCATCTAATTTCCAAAATGCACTTGATAAGTTACGACAAGCAGATTATTATTTCGATAGAAAACCAAAAGATCAAAGTTCAAGCCATTTCCCAAATTTTCAGATACCGAATAATAGCAAAAGTAATTTTGATCAAAGGAATTTTTATAAAAAAGAAACTACGAGACCTGAATTCGAAAAAAATGGTAGACAGGTGTCTAATTTTCAAGTAGAGGAAGAACATCCGGAAAACGAGTCCATTCCCCCCCAATAGGCCCAACGGCAGGGAATTCCTCGAATAGGGCCGATTTATTTTTGAAAACCCCCCGGGAAGAACTTGACGAAAATTTTTGTGACCTAGACCATACTAATGGAAATTTCAGGCTGCCTCAGATAGAAATTTCTATTTACGGTTTGCCCTATCCCGCTTTGATAGATAGTGGATAGCAAATTTCGTGTTTTTCAGATGAAGTTTGGACTCAATTAAGTGATTATCACGATATTATTCCGACATTTCGGTGCTGCGGTGTGAAAGTCATAGGTGCTTTCAAAAGTAAACAGAAGAAAGTTGAACACCAATGCTGGATATCTTTCAAAGCTGAAGGCCACGTTTTCGAACACGAGTTTTTTCTGGTTAGCGGTTTAATCTATCCAGTTATTTTAGGTATAGATTTCCTTAGGGTTTTCAAGGTTAATATTGATTTCGTGAGTGAACGTTTTAATTGTATGATAGACAACAAAAAAGTTGCTATTAGAGGGAGCCGTTTTTTGCACGAGTATGAATCCGTGGATAGCGTTAAGGCTCCGAAATAGTTTCCCAATGTACAGGGTTAAACCTTCAACAGAAAGAATTTTTCGAAAAATTTATAAGACATAATAAAATGGCATTCTCTAATATACCGGGGTTGGCGGATAAGTATTATCACGATATAAAATTAACTGAGGATAAAGAATTTTTTATCAAACCTTATGCCCTGCCCATAGCTCATCGCGACCTCGTCAAGAAAACGCTAACAGATCTAGAAAGCTGGGGGGTTATCGAGCGGGCGGTTACTCCTTACGTATCTCCAATCATGACGACTGTCAAAAAAGATAACAGTGTCCGGATTTGTTTAGATGCCCGTCATCTCAATAAACTTATGCAGAAGGAATATGAGTTGCCCCCACCAATTGAGGAGATTTTGTTAACTATGTCGGGGCAAAAATTCATGTCCACCCTGGATCTGACCATGGGGTATTATCAGATTCCGCTTACTGAGGAATCTAAAAAGTATACTGGTTTCATGAGTGGTGGCAAAACCTATCAATTTTGCAGAATGCCTTTTGGCATTTCTACGGCCGTTTCAGCTTTCGTTAGATGTATTAGATTGATTTTCGGTGCGGAATTCGAGGGTTTTATGGTGGCCTCGACAATTTGCTCGTAATGTCAGATACGTTTGATCAACACATTTCTCATTTGAAGAAAATTTTTGATAGACTGAACGAAGCCGGGTTGAAACTAAAATTGAAAAAATGTTGTTTTTTCAGATCGGAATTGAAATTTGTTGGCTATAATTTAACCCCAGATGGCGTCGCCCCTAGTAGAGATCGCGTTCAAGCAATAAATGATTATCGGACGCCTAAAAACGCTAAAGAGTTGCAAAAATTCTTGGGTTTATGCAATTACGATAGGCCATTTTGCCCAAATTTTGCTAGATCATCGGAACCTTTGACGTGCTTATTACGAAAATCAGTAGTGTGGCATTGGGTTGACCGGGAGCAAAACGCATTCGAACTGGTCAAGAAACTATTGTGCGAAGCCACTATGCTGTACCACCCCAACCCTGAACTTGAATGGCACGTACAGGTGGATGCTAGTGACACGGCTTTAGGGGCTCATCTTTTCCAATGGGCTGGAATTGAGAAAAAAGTCGTCGCTTGGGCTAGCAGAGTGTTGCTTCCGCGGGAGACCCGTTACAGCGGCACCGAAAGGAGGTATTAGGAGCGGTTTGGGCATTAGAACGTTTTCGGGTTTACCTACTTGGTAGGAAGTTCACCCTGTATACCGACAATCGTGCCCTAACGTATTTGAATAAATGTAGATTATTGTCCCCACGTATAACGCGCTGGGCACTCGCTCTGCAGGAATATAGGTTTGATTTTAAATATGTACCTGCAGCTGAAAATTATGTTTCTGATGCATTGTCGCGTTTTTGTGGATCGTGCGTACCGGCTCCTATGGATAAATGTTTCAAGGTGTTGTCAAATTTCCGATTAGCCCCCGAATTTCTGAAATTATTGAAAGATTTCAAGAAACACCAAAAGGACGATGCCAAGCTTAACGATATTATTTTAAACCTACAGGGTGATCCAAAACTGCAGACTCGATTTGTCATACATAATGAGCTTCTTTATTTTAGGCAAGCTTTAGATGAACCTTATTTACTTTGTGTTCCAAAGTCCTTGACCGATAAATTCTGTAAATATTTTCACGAATGTATAGGGCATTTTGGTGCCTACAAGACCTGGTGTTCATTGAAAAGTGAAGTTTGGTGGGCTAACATGTACTCGGACATAAAACGAGTCTTGCGCGCTTGCGAGGTATGTCAAAAGACGAAACATACTACCTTGCCAAAACCAGCGATACACCTGGTCGTTCCGACAACGAAGGGTGAATTCGTGGCTCTCGATCTGTATGGCCCTTTGCCGCGGAGTAGAGGGGGAACTAGTTTTCTGTTGGTCGTGTTAGACACATTCTCGAAGTTTGTGGCATTGTATCCCTTAAAAAGAGCCACCACTCGTGCCTGTTTGAATCGTTTGATTTTAGATTATTTTACAAAAGTCGGCCGCCCTAAAAAAATATTATGTGATCACGGCACCCAATTCACTTCGGCAACTTGGAAAAATACCCTGACCTCTCTTGGTGTGGAAGTCACTCATAGTTCAGTACGCCATCCTCAGGCAAATAGCTCAGAAAGAGTTATGCGCGAATTGGGCAGGTTATGCCGTGCTTACTGCCATTCTCAGAATACTAAATGGGCATTTGAAATTAAAAACTTCGAATATTTCCTCAACAATGTCGTGCACGAATCTACCGGTTATACGCCTAGCGAATTACAAGTCGGTGAAAAAAATTATTGTTTACCTACGACGTTAAGGGGGCCGCGTTCGGAATCGAAAAGCATTTCAACTAAAGGAAAGCTTATCTTAGCCCGAGAGACATTATTGGGAAGGGCGGCTCGTCGCGCGGCGACTTACTCGGATAGGCCTTTTCCGAAATTTGAGCCCGGGGCGTTAGTACTTCTTCGCTCGGATCCGGTGTCCTCAGCACTCAACTCAGAAACAAAGAAAATGATGCTTTTGTTCACGGGGCCATATCGAATAAAGAAAGCTGTAAGTTCGCCACATATGTTCTTGAATATATAGAAAATGGCGTTGAACGCGGAACGTTTCACGCTAGCCACCTGAGGCCGTTCCATGTCCCTGATCGCGAGTAGTCCTGGTGAAGTTGGAGAGACTCTTTCCTGTAATCGTTTTCGTCAAGGGTCTCTGGGGGGGCTGATGAAGCAGAACGCCCTGTGTACGTATTTACTCTAAATCGGTTATATTGGTTTTTGCCAGTTACCTACCCTCACATTATTAGCATTTCCATGGCCTACCCATAGATGGAGGAAGAATGTCTGTATATCCTAAATAAATGTATTATCTCTTGTTTTTATGGCACTAACTAAAAAACTCACTTGCTCATTTGTTTTCTGTCGATTCGATAAATTCTCACGTATGTTATTTCATTGTGAATGAAGGCAGCTCTTAGTTGTAGTATGTATAAACATTTCTTCGAATGTATAAAGTGTTGTGCATCGACTTAGTGCCAGGTAATGTAATCATTTATTATGCTAACTTACCATTGTATTATTATTGACGTACATCTTCCAGATTTCACGAAATACCAAAGTTAAATAAAACTGAGTTGGTTTGGTGGATGATTGGCCAAATAAATATACTTAATTTCCAACTCTTTCCAATTATTTCGCCCCCGAAACACCCCCTGAGTAAATTCTGTTACAACATATTTCAGATTATTTTCATCTGCGTTCCTAATACACACATACTGATTCCTATTATGAAGAAATGTTTCAATCCAACTGAGGGCTGCGTCAGCAATACCGTAACTTTTTATTTTTTTAACCAAAAACTGATGATTTACACAATCAAAGGCCTTGCTTAAATCACAGAATATTCCAACAGGGCACTCTCCTGCCTCAATAAGACTGATAATTCTTTCATAGAAAGAGTGAATTGCTGTGGTAGTGCTTCTATTTTCACAATATCCATGTTGACTATTTGAAATCAAATTATATATATTCAGTTTCAGGCTTTGGGAAACATCAGAAAGAAATATTTAACAAAAAGTTAAAGGTATGATAATGAAAGAAAATACTTTTTTCACTAGGAAGTTGGAGATTTCATCAGCACCACTGGAGAAGATCACATAGTTCGGATTCAATGTAAGGGTATAGAAAAAACGTTCCACATTTTGTACTAACCTTAATTTCCTCATTATTTTCAGATTTTCTTATTTTTTCCAATATGTGTAAGGGCGCCTGTTGAAACTGAGAATTGAATGTATTATCCACGATAAAGGGGTCAGATGTAATAATATCAGAAGAACTCTTGATAGAAATATTGCTGGGATAGGTATTTTGCTTGGACAACTCTGAAACTACATTCCAGCAGGCCTTACTCATGTTTTGCGAATTCATTATTTTTTTTTTTGATAATGACGTTTTTTTGTATGGAATAATAATTTGTTGTGTATTCTTTTGGCAGCCAGATAAGTGTGTCTGAACTCAGGAAACCCTCTTGTTGAACTATGCAATCCTTTCAGATGAAGGGATGATTTCCTAACCTCATCAGGTACCCACGTTTTGTTATCAGACTGTTTCCTAATTTTAGAGTGCAATGAATAGTACTCATTAAATTGAAAAGTGAAAACGTCACAAAAATATGTGAAAGCCACATCCACGTCCATTATCATATATAGATCAGTCCAATTTTCATCACATAAGGCCTTCACAAAGTTGGTGAGAGTCGAATCTGAAAAGGTTCTACTCATGTAAGATGGGGTTCTCGGGTTTTTGGAAGGTAAATCGAATTCAAATACCATGGTTCTGAGATCAGATATGGTGTTATCATAAACACATACGTTGTCATTATTAAAATTGGAAAAAATATGGTCACGTTTGAGTGTGTAATATGTGTATAGGCCATCCTCCCACATGATGCATACCAAAACTCACGAGAATGTTGTTGGTTTCAAGAAAGTTTGCTGAAGGAATGTGTCCGTCAAAATTAAAATCCCCACATACAACAAAATTTATTCGAGGAAAAAAAAGAGATTCCAAAACATTATTTAGAGTATTCATGAATATTTTGAGATCCCCGGTAGGAGAGCAGTAACAATTCAGAATGACAATAGTTCTATTAAAATATTTGCAAGAAGCGCACACATTTCAACATGTTTATCAATACAGAATTTTTCAACATTATAATTTTCCTCACGTCGAAGGTAGTTTAAGCATAGATTGCTGTTCCCCCACCCTTGGAAATAGATCTTGAATAATAACTAGAAAAATAATTTTCAATATGATATCTAGAGTCATTATCAACTTGGGTCCATGTTTCGATTAGACATAGGAAATATAAGTTAGGATACTTCGAAATATCGGCAATGATAGAATTTATTTTATCATTATTCAAACTCTGTACATTAAGTAGCAATAATTTCGGGTCATAAATCAAGCGTTTGACCGCTTCCTTTTCTCCTTAAAAAAAACGTTGAATATATGCATCTTCAGGCCATATAGAAGGGTTTATAGCACGTTTAAATGTTTTTCAAAAATTGTAACTTTGAAAGAAGCGTATTTGTCTGGGAATTCAGATTTGATTGGATCACATATAACTTCTGGGAAATGTGGTTCGATAAACTTTTTCAAAACTTCAACAGTCGTCTCCGGGCTCACCCTATATACATGAAGAACAGCTGTTTTCGGGACTCCCTTTAAGGATGATGAATTAGAATTGTTCGAGCCAATGATAACCGATGGTCGTTTCCAATTGTGATTTATTGTCTTCCATTCATTGGAGGTGGAGGCTTGACTATCAGAGTGACATTAACTTGATAATCCACTGTATTGATCAAGTTAGCGGTAATACTTTTCTGAGCTGCACTGATGACAGTCGAAAGGAGATCTAAAGTTATTGGGTTTTCTTTATTTTTTTCTTAATGTTTTGGATTTTTTGAACTCACTGTGACAGCTTTATTTAAAATATCATTTTTCGAAATTGACGACGCTGCGGAAACATTGCAATTCTCAGTTGTGAGAATCTCGTTGGATTTAACGTTACTAAGTAATTTGATGATAACATCTTTGTCAGAAATTGTCTGTGTTAATGCTCTATTTAGTCTTTCGAAACATTCAAGTTTGGTACTCACGCATTTAATGTCGCATTCCAACATTGTTATTGTTGACGTTAACCTCACAATGTCATTCTAAAGAGGCTGTTCACTCACGCTATCGAAGAAATCACTTATCTTTATTTTCAATGAATTTCTTAACCGTTTCACTAAACTTGTATGCCAGCATGTAATAATTTTTCGTTCGTGATTTGAACGGAGAACCATAGGAATTTTGTGCGAGTATTCTAAATTTGAGTTTTTAAGATGGCCCCCAACTCTCATGACTTCTCCGTCCAACCATGGAATTGATGAATTTAATTTGCTACTTTTTGGAATAAAATTATGAAATTGACGTTGATTTGAATCAATTTCTATTTGCCTTTACATTTTCGAAACATCTCCTGTAATAACTACAGGACGTTTGCGAAAACGAAAAAGAATTGAAACTAATTCATCTTGTATAGTTAGACCAACTTTCATCATCATTCAGAGAAAGACCTGAGGAAGTTTTAGCCGAAGCATCGAAAACTACTCGTAATTTCGTAGTTAAAGATGGATCATTCAAAACACAATGGTGAGGTAGATGAGTATGTAACACATTCTCTCTCATTTGTGAATTTATCTGTGACATATGATCTAAAGACAAATATTCATCCTAATTGCATATAATTATCTCGAAATGGCAATTTAACACAAAACCTGCCAGTTATTTTATCACGCTGATGTGTCTCCATGAAATGCTTTTCGCATTCAGTTTGTGTTGTGAATTAGTTATAACTTGTCCAAATATAATCCATCCTAAAACAGTTTTTTGCAGAATAGGTTGGTTGTTTCCTAAATTGAGTTTTCCAACACACAATAAATTGTAAAATTCCTGTGCTCCAATTAGTATGTAATTTTTTTTAGGTTTGAAAAAGTTTGGATCTGCCAATTTACAATTTTTTGGAATGTTCAATGAAGAAATTTCAATCGGTATCTGAGGAATGTGATTGGTTATTTTATCTATAATAAGAAAAGGCAATGATGTAGTATAATTGTTGTGCATTGATTTGAGATTGAGTCTTTTCTAAAATTGTTATTTCAGAAGAGTTGATACCTACGATATGAAGATTGATAGAATTTGGACTCAAATTCTCAGTTTTGCAAACAATTCTCTCGTCATAAAATTTGATTGAGAGCCATTATCTAATAGCGCTCGGCATTGTAATGGTCTATTTTTCGAATTCAGAATGTATAGGACAACTGCCGCCGACACCAGAACGATATAATCTATTTTATCATTACAGTTTGCTGACATACTTTGCTCTTTGCTCATGTAGCTACTCGAATCAAACTTAGTTGTATAATATGGTTGTTGTAATGGATTATTTTCTGGCATAATTATATTTTTCTGAACAGACGGCACATGTATATTGCTATCAGTTGAAGAGAATGGGGTATTAGCTGAACTTAACTCAACAACACAATAATTTTCCATTTTATAGTTGGAAAATGTTTGATTCTGAGAATGGTTTGGATCAGTTTGTATATAGTAGATTGATATGATGGATTGGGCTGATTCTTTTGTTGAGATTGTTTCCCAGTTTGGAAATGTAAAAGGGAATTGTGTTTTTTATTGCAAATTTTACAATGTTTTCCTGGGCATTCTACATTTGAATGTTCAAATCTTAAACAATTCGTGCATAATCCTAAACTTTTGACCTGAGTGTTGCGAAATTGAGAGTATAAAAAATGAACATACGACTGATTCATCAGTTGAAGAATTAACATAATTTTTATACTCGATAGGTTTTTTATTAAATGAATTTGTATGTTTACTATCCTTTGATTCCAACAATTGGCATATTTTCGATAAAAAAGCTATGAAGCTCTCAAGGCTTGACATTTGAATCTGACATCTGAATCATTTGACTCAATTTCCCATTCTTGTTTGGTTTTATGATCTAATTTGGAAGTAAGCAAATGAATTCAAAATTGCATCCCATTCCACTGGTGAGCCAAGATTTTTCAGTGAACGGAAATGCTTCTGAAAATTGTCATGAAATTCTCTCAAGGAAATATGCGAATAACATAGGTAATTTAAAAATATTTTTCAAATGAGATCTTCTTATGATTTTTTTATTTTCGAAACAAGTTTCAATAAATCAAGAGCTACAGGATAATTATCTTCTGAAACCAGAATAACCTTTATCGTCATCAACCAATGTTCTGAAAGTATCATAAAAGCTAAACCAATTTTCATACGCACCTATTTAATTCAGGTGGTTTTATTTGAGGTAGAGTAACTTTTCGGATTTCATCATTTGAAACTGCTTGGATATGCATTCCTGCACTACATTTTTTAGCACGTGAAACTGACTCGAAATACTTATTTTAAAAGATTTCTCGCTCTTCCAGTATCTCAGTAGATGAATCCAATAACTCGATCTTTGTTTGAACTTCATCGAATGAATTCCACACATGATCAAGCTCAGATAATCCGTCTACTGATTTCTGAGATTTTTGACTTATCAACTGCCAAATTGTCAACAAAAGTTACAAATCTTGTTAAGATAAGCTTTGAGAAGACCCCGCTGATTTATCAGTGCCTTCAAGTCTTCGCTCCTGTTTTAAATTTGAAATATATTAAATTTAGTTGTGATAACTTATTGGGAATGAATATATTTAAGTGAAATTCTTATGAAAGCTCGCAATGAACTGACAATCTTACCTGTTAAGATAGTACTGTGATATTCGTAACCAAGTGTATACAATTATATGAGGATAAGGATGAAAAGGATATAGGAAGACCGCTTCTAAGCTGAGTGCCAATATCAGTTCTTGTTGCTGAAGAAACTGTTCCAAGTATCCGGCCAACTGTTCCTGCAGTATAAGAGTCTGACTTTTTCTCAACCTTTTCGAAGGACCTGAATTTGCCTTCAAACCAATTATTTTTGATTGAAAAAGACTTATATTGAAAATATTCTAAATCATTTCACATTAGTTATCAACACAACGAGATTTAAGATTTTTGTAACGGTGGCTGACACAATATTTATAATATAATATACAGAAGGTAAGGTATCTAACACCTTGCGATGGTGGTGGGGGAGAGGCCGCGTGACGTCAACGCTTTGCGCCTTCAAAGACGATCTAGGCCCTCGCTTTCGACATCGTGGGGTGGGTCCGCTGACGTCACTTCTCCATACGCTGCGATGATTTAGCGACTACTATTTACTCTCCGTCCTCTCTATATTGATTATGGTTGGATGCGTTAACTGGTGCTCTGTGACAATGCATGACTTTCTAAAGCGGATAGCATTTTTTCACCTCTTCTCCCAATCATCAAAATTATATTTAATGGAGGTGGGAATGATTGTGAAATCAGTATTTCGTTGAGTTTTGTGCTGAAGACATCGAGAAAATGTAAATGTGGCAAACCGTTCACTCGTAATGATAATCTCCGTCGGCATCAATTTCAAAGTTGCCAAGATGGCCCTTGTATACATGCAATTGTTGTATGTGACAATGCCTGCATCCCAAGTTAGTTCTTACAAGAGAACTCTCCAGCACAAGAACAATGTACGTGATCAAGTAAGTGATGGCATACAAGTTATAAGGAATGCTTTCGAGTGTAGAACAATAAAGGTTCACAAGATCATTTGAGGTATCCAATTCCTATGGCTGCACAAACCACCGCGGAAGAAGAAGAGTTTTCTTCTGTACAATTGTTTGGAATATGTGATAACCATTTACGGGTGGTGATGTGGAAGTGAAAGGCCATTGTCACCTTACTGGGAGAAAAAGATCATCTGCCGCACATTCCGTATGTAACCTAAATTTCAAATCACCAAATTTTGTTCCGATAATTTTTGATAATCTGAGTGGGTATGACTGTCATTTGCACACAAAAGAAATGTATAGAAACAAAGACAAAGTGGATGTTATCCCACAAACTAAGGAAAAATACATATCTTTTACCAAGCACCTATTCACTCAGTCATACACTGACAAAAATGGAAAAGAGAAAAAAAATTATTTGAAGATTTGTAAACTGTTTCAAATTCATGTCGAGTTCCTTGCAGAACTGTGCTAATTTAACATCCGTTCAGTGTATTGAGATGCATAAACTCTTTCCACAAATTGATGAATTCAATTTCTTGAGAAAGGTGTTTTTCCTTATAACTTTGTTGACCATACTGACAAGTTGAATTATCTACTCTTCCAACTGAAAATCTAAAATTTAGTTTTATGACAATCTTAGTGGAGAGCATATATCAGATAGGGATTATATAAGAGCAAAACTTGTTTGGCATTTATTTGAGTGTCAGAGCTTAGGGGAATACGGGGATATATATATAAGTCCGATGTGCTTCTAATATGTGACGGCACAGTATTATACAGCACTCGGATTGTCATGGAATGCAATGTTGAAGTATATGAATATTGAATTGGAATTATTGATAGACATTAACATGATTCATTTTTTCAAGGAAGGAATACATGGTGGAATATGTCAGTGTAGTGAAAGGAAGCATATAGCTAAATATAAATTTTCATCCGATGAACCTTTATTCATATCATATTTAGATGCCACCAACCTATATGGTCACAGTATGTCACAACCATTGCCCACCAATGATTTTGCTTGGCTAACATCCAATGAAATTATCAATTTGGATGTATGGCTGTGGAATCTGATAGTCCATATGGGTATGTTCTTGATGTAGATGTTCATTATCCCCAAGAATTACATGACAAATATGCTGATCTCCCTTTTCTCGTCGAGAATTTGATACTTCCACATTTCAATTGAAAAATTTCTGAATTAATTCCAAATTTAAATGACAAAAGAAAATATATTTTACATTATAAAAACAGCAGAATGTGGCCAATGGTCTTATTGTCATGAACACACATAAAGTGTTGAGATTCAAGTAGTCATGTTGGATGAAACCTTATATTGATAATAATAATAATAATACTCCATCATAAACACTCGTTGAGTGTACCCAAAGGCATAGCCTGTGCGGGTAGAGGACGGCTATTAATATTATTTAAATACTGGAATGCGAAATCTATCTAACAACAAAGCAGAAAAAGATTTCTATGAACTCATTAATAATGCAGTTTATGGAAAAACAATGGAAAACGTTGATGAAAGGATTGATGTTAGACTAGTTACGCATTGGGAAAGTATCAAGAAGAAAATGATTGCAGTGCCCTAATAGCACGTCCAAACTTCAAGGGCTGTTCAATTTTTTCAGAAAAGTTTGTTGCCATTTAATTGGGGAAAGTATTGTACGATAAATAACTATATCAAGGATTCAATATTCTAGAATTATCCAAAACAGTCATGTACAACTTCTTATATAGATGTATTGAACGTCATTATGCAGAAAATGCCACCTTACTCTACACTGACACGGATTCTTTCATTTTGAAAGTAAAAACTGGTAGTTTTTATGAATTTATTACCAGCAATATGAGTGAGTTTGCTCCTTCCAATTACAATGTAGAAAACCATTTCAATATTCGTATCACAAAGTCAATTCTGGGTAATTTCAAAGATGAATTTCCGAATGATCCCATAATTAGCTTTCATGGTATCGATGCCAAAGCATATTATGTTCAGTCTGTAGTTAGTGAATTCAAGAAAGCAAAAGGTGTCAAAACATCCGTCATAAAGAATTAATTTACAAGAGAAGTTTATAAGAATAGGGTTGTTTAAGGAGGATGAACTCGTTTAGAGGCATATCGCATAACATGTATACCGAATTGAAAAACAAAGTTGCATTGTCATAAGTGGATAAACAATGCCGGAGCTGCCTCACTTGCATGAGAATCGGCATTGCTCCACATGGTGAATCTCTCGATGGCCGCGTCCATCGAGTTCTTGCCGTTGGTGGAGGGTTGGTGCTGAAGAAGATGATGTGTTCGCCGAAGAGTTTCGGGGTGGGGGGGTTCAAAACGTTTCATCCTAAGTGGCGCGCGTCTTTTCTGCAAAAAAAACATGGCGGCGATGCAGCGGAAGGCAAAAAAACATGGCGGCGATGCAGCGGAAGGCAAAAAAACATGGCGGCGATGGCGGAAGTTATGAAAAAAACGTTCCTGCAAAAAAATGGCGGCGATGGAGCGGAAGACAAAAAACATGGCGGCGATGGAGCGGAAGGCAAAAAACATGGCGGCGATGGCGGAAGTTATGAAAAAACTTTCCCTTACGTGATTCGCTGGGAGCAATTGGCTGGAAGAGAAAAAAACATGGCCGCCGCCACCTTAATTGACAAAACAAAAAATTAAATATGAAAAAATGTCTACTGTCTTAGAACACACACACAACAGAAAATTATGATGGACGACTTATTATTAATTCACTCGCTTTCGAATGAAATTCCAAAAGAAAAAAAATACGTCTCCGCGCGCTGTAGTCGTAAACAGCGATAAGCCACATTTGGTGTTTACTCTCTCTTCAATGAAATTCTGAGAAATAGCGATAAAACACGTATCTTGAATGTTTATTGTCTGCTCTCTCAAGTTGAACGAAATTCTCAGTAAACACGACGATGATCCATTTTTGACCTTGAATTTGTTTTTCAGATTTAATCGCACATCCGGTGTCTGTTTACGCTGCTCGAGCTAAATTGACCTTGGAGTTGTTTACTGTCTCAGATGTTTGTTTTCCAGGAAGAGATAAGAGAGTCGAGTTTGAAGCCAAATTGATCGATTCAAGGCATTTTAAGTGTCTCACTCTAACCCATGACATTGTATGTCTGTCTTTGTCTCTGTTTGCATTTATTGAAATGAATAACGTCAGTTCGAGAAAAATACATTTATTTTTCACATAAAAAAAATTACACTTCAGTGCCAGTGGCGAAGTATGAAGATACATTATTATTATCGATTAAAAAATATTTTTGATGCATGGATTTAATAAACCTATATATGGATTCGGATATTTGAACACTCAGAACCATCTGACACGAAAAACATAAACCAATCGTGCAGTGTTGGCGGCGGCGGCAGCGGCAGCTCACATTTGGAATCCTTACTTTCTCGATCAGCAGCAGAAGCAGGGGCTTGCATCTTGACGTCCACGGGTTGGGTAGTTGGGTGGGACGTCGACGACGACGAAGACGACGATGGTCTCGAAGTGCTGCTGCTAGAGGGGCAAGACATCTTTAGCGGAAACCACTGCGTATCGCTATAGGTGAGATTTTTATAAATCTTCCGCAGTCTGTACGATGAGGTGTTCATCGGGATTTCGGCTCTCAACACAGGCAAATATCCATCATTGGCTAGCGCCTGAGTCATTTTCGTCCAATTCGAAGTACTCGAATCATCGTCGTGCAAATACGACACCAATACCTCACCGTACTCATATAGCGGGCTAATATACAGTACGTTCGACAGAACGGCTGCTAGAATTATATAATTTGTTGTCATCGTGACGACAGCTCAATGTACACTGAGAAACAGCGTATATGTCACTCAAATATATATACTGAGAGGAACACACACATACACCATTGCTCAATGTACATGACTCGTATTTCTTTCAGTCTCTCTCTATCTCTCATTCATTCGATCCGCAAAAATTGGTTTTATACATCTATTAATACATAATAATAATAATACAATATGAATAATAATAATACAATATGAATAATAATATTTCATGTGTTTTGGGCTAGTCTTGGTGTGGCTGACGTCATGGACTTGGTACTGGCGGCGACGGCGTCGGAACGTAGTGGATCAGTGAATGCTGCTGCTGCTGCCCCATCCATTTACCATTGTTAATTTGCATATTTTGGAAGCGTTTGAAAATACACAGCTTGTGCTCGTACTCTGCAATGTCCGCCTTGAGCTCGCGCAAATTTTGCTGATTGATAGGAGTGCCGTGGTCGTCGTCGTCGTGGGGCCTCACCATATCAGGTGTGACGATATCCGTTGCCAGATTTCGAAATAGTGTCTCACGGCACAATGCACTTCTATTTCTCCGGATGCTATATGATTCAAACAGAGCGGGCTGTACTTCTCGGGTGTCGATGGAGGCGTTGTGACGACTGTACTTGTAGTAGCCGCAATATCGACGATGTGTGGTCTCTTAGGCAGATCGAGCACACACTTCAGCAAAAAATCGAATTTTTGATTACCCTTCATGCGCTGTTCATGGTTAGGCGTATGTCGCTGATGTCGATGTGATCGAAATAGGACGCATCTCGAGCCGCATTGCCAATTCGATTTGTTTGGAAGGCCACAATGATGAAACGGGGACTCTCCATGGCCGTGCAAGTTTTCACAGCCCAAACTTCCTTGGTGGAACCCTGAGTGAGTGCAGGCAACTCGTGTATGTCCCACTTGCGATACGAAATCACTACAGGAGCGTCTGTTTTGATGGACTGCAGCAATTTCAGACGAATGTCGTCATTGGGCACCACATTTTTGACTCTGAGTACAACGCTCGTGATCGTCAGTGTGGCTGTGGTGGTTTCGACTACTGGATTCGCCACCTCCTCTATCAGCATGCAATTATTATCATTTCTACTTCTCACCAAGCGAATGCACTGTCGTCCAATGGTGGCATATCTATAGTCATGGAATATGCCCAACAAATGCTTAAGCAGGATCCACATGGCGAACGAACCGTCGGGGGGCGTTGTGAACCGTTCCGCCAGGATAGGTCCAGACGGCTGTGCTCAAGTGTCGCACATCATTTTCCTCGTAACAAGTATAGCCGCGAAGGGTGCTCACTATACCCGGCGATCGAACAGAGTCCACCTCTTTGCCATTGATTTCATAGTAGATGGCCTCGAAAAGGTATGCGCCGGCATTATTGATAAATCTAACATTGCCCGTTCCTGCGGTATCAGTCAGAGAGCCCTCTATGCACACAAGGGCATCGTTCATCAGTATCCACACATCGCTCTGCTGAATGACAATTTCGATGATGTCATTATTTTGAAAGGACTTGACGTACGGATGGTGCGTTCGAGTCTCAACTCAGTTGATGTATTCGTCGAACTTTGGATGATTGTACACGTCGAACACTTGTCTTGATAACATGATGTCCTTGCGATTGGAGAAAGTGTATGCTAGAGTGAGACAGAGTGTGTGCGTCTGCTCTCTTCGACTGCGTCTGCGCGACTGAATTGATGCCAGCACCCTCTGCACTTTCATGTCCAAAGGCATCATGATCATCATTCTGATCAAATACCAACCCCATTTTTATGACAGCTTGCGCAGCACAAGTCGTATAATGATGGTCTCACCACGGAAATTCACACTGTAACAGTCCTGGTCGAGAATATTCAAGATTATGTTGTGTATTTCCGTCTTGTTCACAGGCAGGTAAATCAAATTCGAGGGCGTTTTGTCGATGGCAAAGCCGGGGTCTTCTCGAAAGGCAAACTCGTATATGGTGTGAGCCGGACGATTCTTGAAGAAGGCATCCGATGTGATGTTACTATCGATGTGAACAGTTCGAACTTTGATAATGTTCACAGGTAGGTCAATTGAGTGAACGCTTCCAGTCTCCAATAGTCTCGGGGAAAAACCCAGTAATCGTCCTATGGAATCCTTGGGACGAAAATCGATGTTATACAGCTTGCTGTATATCTCACACTGCAGCGTATTGGTGTTGGGTTTGAGAAAGAACAAAGCCTTGCTTTTGTTGGTACAGTCGTCGTCGTCGTCGTCGACGTCGCCAACGTCACAAGACACTACGGCTCTCTTCTTCTTCTTCTTTGCTTCTTTCGGCCTCTCGATGTGTTTATGTATAAACTTGTCAATGTCGCTTATTTCGTAACACCCAGTCGGTATTTGGATGATGCTAACAAATGGTGCTCCTTTGACAGAATAATAGAATCGACCACTCGATATGTTTGGTATGCTGTTGTATGAATGGAAACCAATCAATGCCAAGCCGTAAGTGCTATCTTCGTCCAATTGGAGCGGCGGAGAAAAGTCTGCGGTTAGCGTCGACGTTTGACCTGTCCCTGTCAACAGCAAAGAAATGACTGACACTGGATGGGGTTATGTACTTCTATTTAAACTATTCCATAGGCGCGCTCTGTGCTCAGAGTCTAGTATGGGATTCAAGACGCGTGAGGCTCGCGCTATTCGTCTAGCGAAACGTATCCTGTCCATGGCCACTTGCATCCAATACGATATGCGCGAAGTTTTGTATGCAAAACGCCACGTCACCATATAATGAAACTCATTGCGCTCGTCATTAAAGGTTACTACTTTTCTATTCATTTTCGCGCGCGCGTGCACACACACACTCAGAGTGTGTTCTCGTATAGAAAATTCAAACACAAATGACCGCAATTAACTTGGTTGAATGTCTGATAGCGATCGTTGTTGTAGAATATTTTCACTTTTTTACCTAGTTATCGCACCAATTCCACCGGCGGCTTCAAACTGTCAAACTATTTTACCACGTAAGCTACCCAATGCGTTCCGCGATTCCTGCTCGAGTCCAGATTGATGCACATTCTCTGTACTTGGGAAATTTCGATAATGATGATGATGAGGATCGAGGTAAGTTGTCTCGCATGAAAACACCAATGAAATGAGGTATTTTCAGACGTTTCACATATTTAGGTAATTCCTTATCGTACAACGCTCTATTGGGAAGCTTCAGCGGAAGTTTTTTGAAAATTTCTTCTTGAGAAACAAACCGTAGCCGCCTTTAGCGGTTTTGCGCAGAAACAAACCGGAACCACCTACATTTTTGTTGTCACCGCCTGCCAACGAGCCCAGCGCTCCCAGAGCGGCGAATATCGGAAGCAGAGGCAGCGCACCACCGCTCTTCGCTTCGAACGGTATTATTCGGGGTACTCTGATTTTTTTGCGGCCACCCAATTTTTTCACTTGAGCACGGGCGGCACGCAGTGCCACCAAGGAGGATTTTCGCAGAGCCTTCGTACTCAAATCTTTCAGATGATCAGGTTTCAGTGTTTTTCGCAGAGTCTTGGTAATTTTCTTAACCACATCTCGACGGAAAGACTTTGGCTTTGCAGTAGCAGCAGCAGCAGTCTTCTTCTTCTTCTTCAGACCCATTCCCAAATTACGTTTTGCCTTTATGGTTGTGGTGACCAGCTAAGCAGCAGCTTTCTCACCAAATTTGGCATCTTTTGATTTGACACGTTCCCAAGCTCGATTTTCCAGCACCCAGTCGGCCTTGTGTCTCTCTTTCAAAGACTTGTTTTGCGAGTATGCAATATCGTGAGTCTTACAAGCCGAATCCAAAGGGTTCACACCAGGGTCTCCACGTGCCAATCTCTTCTGTAGTTTGGTACCCGGTCCACAGTACTGGTATCCAGGCAAATGAAGCTCGAATGGCAGATGATTAATCAGAGAGTTCACCACACCACGACCATCGTGCTCGACAGTCAGCATGACACTGACGCGAATGATGTTGCACACCTACTTACATAACTGTACTCCACTCAAAATGTCATTCGAATGTCAGATGTGGGCGTGGTCACACACACACACTTCAGCAAAAAATCAATCAACTCAAACATGAAAGTGGTGCAACAAGAGCCGGCTCTGGAAATAGTCAATTTGGATACCATAGGTGGAGGAGGTATTGGCGGTGACGATGACGGTATACGTGAACACGGCTCCCTGCTACCGAATTCATTCCAAGCGATATTTTATGGCCCCAGCGGATGTGGCGAGATCAACGCTGTACTCAGTCTGCTGTTCATCCCGAACGGAGCACGCTTCGAGAATGTTTACATTTATTCAAAGTCGCTGTACCAACCTAAATATCAGCTACTGTACTCAAACAGGTCAAGGGCGTAGGTTATTTTCCATACAGGGACAACGACGAGGTAATCGATCTGTCAAAGGCGAAAGAAAACTCAACTTTCATATTTGACGATGTGGCGTGTGACGAACAGAATAAAATCAGAGAGTTCTATGCCATGGTACGCCACAAGGGGATTGACCCAACCTACTTGTGTCAAACCTACTCGAAAATTCCCAAACAGCTGATCAGGGACAATTGCAACATTATAGTGCTTTTTCGGCAAGACGATATGAATTTGAAGCATGCCTTCGACGAGCACGTCTCTCCGGATTACACCTTTGAGGAATTTCGCCGCATGTGCGCCACCTGTTCAGATCTCTGGTCATTGTCAAAGACTTTGAGTGAACAAAGGGCGCTACCGCCTGAGCTTTGACAAATATATACAAATGTGATGCGAGGTGGCGCGGCATTCGTACTGAAGCCATGGCGCCGACCACATCACCCCGCATCGAGACGGAGATTGCTAAAGCTGAACGCAAACGTCAAGTCAATCAGTTGTCGAAAATTGTTCGAAAAAAGTATCTGAGTCTGAAACTCGGAAAATCCGAGCATGATGAAGCACTGATTATGATGATGATGATGATGAGGATGACTACTTGGAAGTTTATCCCGAAGTAGCAACTGAATTCGTGAATGAACATCGCGCCAAATCCGGCAAAATAGATGTGAATTACGGCCCCATTTACGACAAACCAAGAGCGCAATGGTTGCTCGGTAGAAAGCTGATGGACTTCGACAAAGATACGGGGGACATTCGCATTGATGGTGTAACATACGAGGGCACTCCGGGACTATATAGTTTGATTTTTCACAAAAATCCCAAATACGCTAAAGCCGATTTGGTGGCATACAAGCAAATTTTGACAGCTACAGGTGCGCATGTAGATGCGCGAGGTAGGTTGAATCCATCTCAGACTGCCAAATACGAACAGTTGATTCGACCAATGTTCAAAGATCCTCAATCAAAATTAGGTGGTGGTGGAGGTGGTGGAGGTCGAGGTCGAGGTCGTTTCACCGACGACAGTGGTATCCCAGATCAGTTGACATACAACACGAAACCCATAGAATACGTGTACTGGGACGATGTGAACGAGCTCGTTGACAGGTATAGGCTTCTGGTAGCCGCCAAAAATGCCGGCAGCACCTCTACCGACAACGAGGTCGTGGTCATCATCAATGAATTGAGAGAAGCAGGCTATATTCGATGAATAAAAGCGTCGACATTTTTTTGCATGCCACAGTCGCATCATGAGCATCAACAAGTTCGGTCAAACTTCGTCAGCTCGCCGTGCACGGCAGCAGCAGTAGCAGCCCTATCATTTTCCTGGTGTTATACTCAACTATACGACAAATGGGGACATTGATGCTGAACATGTGAAAATATGTAATGTGGAAACGCCAAGTGCAATCAATGATGTTGCCAAAAAAAAATACGTTGATGACGTCATACAGAAGCTCAAAGATGACGTCATACACAAACTCAAAGACGAGCTGGATACCACCAAAAACAATCTAACAGCCTTGGATATTCGAGTGATGAAATTCATGTCACTATCGATAAAAAAGCATGAAAATAGAAACGCTTGGATAAATTGACACTGTATATTGTTGATATTCCAGCCTCTTAAGTAGAAGGTGTAATGCCCAGTGCAGTTAGTGTATTGACTCCGCCATAAGCGAAATGACGTCATCATCATCATCTGAGAAAAAACAATTGGTTGATGAGCTTCATGCTCCAGCCGGAAGGAATTTTCCTCGCAGACGTTCCATCATCAAAGGACTCAACGATCTGTGGCAGATGGACTTGACTGATCTTCAAAAATACTCCAAAGCCAATAAAAACTTCAATTATATTCTCGTGGTGATTGACACCTTTTCCAAGTATCTATGGGTGCGCCCCCTGAAGACCAAAACTGGTCGAGACGTCACCGAAGCGATGAGAGACATATTGTCGAAAGCGAAAAGATGTCCCAAGCTCCTCCAATCAGATCAGCAACTGAATTTTACAATTCCAGCTTTCAGACTCTTCTGAAGAAGTACAACATCAAACACTACAGCACGTATACCGTGAAGAAAGCCGCGATCGCAGAGAGGGTTATACGTACTCTCAAGGAGAATCTCTTCAAGTATTTCAGTTTGAACGGTACCTACAAATGGTTGGACATTTTGCCGGACATTGCCAAAAACTACAACCAGCGCAAACATCGAACGATCGGCATGAAACCGTGTGACGTCACCAAAGACAATGAAAAACAGGTGTATAAGTCAACGTATGATTATGCTGAACGTGCTGGTCGAAAAAAATTCAAAATTGGCGATTTCGTGAGAATTAGCAAGGCCAAGCATGTTTTCGAAAAAGGGTATACGCCTAATTGTACTACGGAAATATTCAAAGTTGTCAAAGTGAAAAGAGGACTTGGAAGGGCGACCAATCAGCGGCGCTTTCTACGAACAAGAACTACAAAAAACAAAAAATCCCGAAGTCTATCTAGTGGAAAAAATCATCAGGCGTAAGGGTCGTAAAGTACTTGTGAAATGGTTGGGGTTCGATAGTACGCACAATAGTTGGATTGATGCGACAAATCGCATGTAATTCAATGGAAAATTGGCACAATCTCAACTGGAAGAGGGGGCCTTTCATCGTCGACGTCTCTCAGCTCTCGACGACGTACAAAACTCGAGCCGGTGTATGGGGTGAGGGTGGGGGGTGATGGCGGCGGCGGCAGCGGAGAAATAAACCGATGCCAAACGGTGCAGAGAGATTAGTCAGTCAACATGTTTGGTGTAGTGAACAACGTCGTTGTCGAGTTTTCTGAAGTGTCCTCTGGTTACGAGTCGGCGTCGGTGGCGTCGGCGGCGTCAGTTTCATCATCATCATTATTATCATCATCATCATCATCGGACCGAGAGTGGGCAGATCGAATGGTAGATTTAGATCGAATATGACATGTACAAGGAGGCCATCAAAGCGGAACATTTCTTCGCGTGCAACGCGACGTTTTCAGCTTGCAATGCGGCATAAGTTTTGCTCGGAGTTTCGTGCCTGCAGTGAAACTCGTGTGCAAGGTCCAATACACCATATGCTCCAGCCTGTCCTTCAGCATGTTTGAATGGGGCCAATTCGTGGGGGCCATTAATCGGTTGCTTTACATTAGCCGAAATGGCCCGAATGCAGCAGCAGCAGCCAAAACTATCCGAATCAAACTCGACTTGGACGATGTTATGGATTTGGAATTACACAGGTATGCAGAGAGTCAACAAGTGCGAGTTTCCAAGAATGACACCTACTTCTACCTGACGGAAGCAGATGTTCAAGAAATCCTACATCTAGATGCTACTGTGATGGCGACAAGATTTGAATATCTATTGAATATGAACTTTAGTCAATATTATCACGATTTATTGAGCAGTGCAAAAACTTTAGCTAAAAACAGTGGTTTGTCATTTGATGAGGCTATATACTTGTGTACTATATCATCAAAAGATGATAAACATCTATGTTTTCGTGAATACCTATGCTATTTGCCGGATAAAGTAATGTTTGATTACGAAACGAAATAAATGTATATATTGAGAGCAGAGTTGGCGTTTTAATTCAGTCTGCAGTGTGCAGTGTGTCTGTGTGTATGCCGAGAGAGAGAGATGCAGCAGTACGAAACAAGACTCGACTCGTATCGAAGCTGGACTTCGACATTTCCTGCAAGTAAGTTAGCCGAAGCAGGCTTTACGTATACCGGTTCGGAAGATGTAGTTGCATGTCTATCGTGCCAAGTAGAAGGGTTCAGATGGCTGCCCAATGACGATCCTATTGCTGACCATCGTCTATGGTGCCCCCATTGTGATTTCGTTCGTAGTTATTACTCTGAGCACAGACACAGATCGACGACAGATGGCGCCGATGTCCCTCCAGAACCAAGAGTGTCAGATGTCATTAGCAGAGTGACAGATGACACATGGATGCATGAAAAAGTGACACTTTTTTGCAGAAAAAAGTGGCACTTTTTTGCAGAAAAAAGTGGCACTTTTTTGTATAAAAAAATTATACCTTTTTGCGCAATAAAGTAATCCTTTTTTGATGCAAAAGTGATCTCTAAAAATATGTGGGATTTTGAATGGGAGACTGGAAGGGTGAAACAAAATATAATAATAATAATAATAATAATATCTAGACACGGATTACATATTTATTTTATTCAATCATAAATATAAAACATAATCGACTATTATTTGATTAATAATATATGTTGTGTGTGTGGAAAGAAACAAACAAGAGCACAATTTCTTGCATTTTAATTTAACATTTTTCTTGAAATTTTGTCTGTGTGTGTGTGTGTGTGTTTGGCAATCTCATTCATCGAATTCTGAATCCTCATCTCCTGAGCCTATGAAGCGTTTATATGTGAGATCTAATCCGTAGGGCTCACCACCACCACGCAGATGTAGGTCACAGTAGCATTAACTGCTCGTTTTCAAAGTGAACAGTACTTCATCAAATCTGTTGTGACACCAAAATTTGCAACATTGATATATATTGTCCATGTGCTTTACACCGAACACCATATGTTGATGGTCTCTGATGCTGTGAACTGGATGGTTTTGCATAGCCCTTCTGAATGCTTAATAGCAAGTGCGGCAAAATCGTAAATTATATTTTGGAATACGATATGCATTCGCCCACACACAGTATTGGTCTTCGTGCAAATGAACCTCCCAGTCTTGATTTTTGAGAGCTTCACACCTATCTTCAAAGCTCTCGTGTACTCTAAGTGACTCAAATCATTGAAATTTCGTTTGACGCTCTGAGCCTGCTTATAGATTTGTACCCATTTTTCATCGGCAAACATTTTCAAAATTCGATCAGTGAGCGTCCATGGTAGAGGTGAGGCCTCGATGAATTCAACTATTGATGATGTACATCTGACTACTTGCAGACAGCATAAATTTTTCAAAGTGTCTATCATGGTGGTGGTGTGTGTGTGCGTGTGTGGGTATGTGCTCTCTGAAAAAAAAAAACATTTAAAATCTATTAGATATCTAACTGACTGTGATGGCCCCACGAGGCTCTCGTCGAAAGTGGTGCGACTCCTGAAATTTGGACTGGCAATCAAATTTTTTGCGCCATATCGTCCCTCCCACTTGAAGACCATTTTCACCACACGGTACTTCCGTATGTTTTCCATGGTTTTCCCGAACACTGTGTTATTGGCTAGTTTGTAGTTATTTTTGCCAAAAGTAGTGTTTGCTTGAAAGCGTTATTTCGTTTTTAATTCAATATAGGGAAGCAACCACGCTGACTGATTGAATTGCAACACCTTGTAGATTTTCCTGAGTACAAGGCTGTGTCTGAGTGCTTGTTTCAACACCCTGTGGTGCACAACATATTTTTCCTTGTTGTACAGCATGGTCATCAATTTTGGTAATTTCGAGCCTGGCGGTGTACGGTGCTCGGCACACAAGGGTAAATCTTTGTGTTTGTCATGCAGATGTTCGGGGTACTCCAAATCGACTTCGAGAATGTAGCCGATGGGCGAGGTGTCCGACACTTCCGACACTTCCGACACATCTAAATCGGCTGCATTTTCGAGCCATTTGAAGCCATCGTACGGAAGATATTCCATCATGGCCCAACCGTACAGATTATTCACGCCGAGATATAGCAAATAGGTCGACGGTTTGGAGGCGTCATACCTTTCACTCATGTATTTGTTATTGGCCGAGGAGAATCTAATGCAGCACTGACTTATGCCGCCACGAATTCCTCGCTCGACAAAGAGAAGCATGTCGACGTCTTTCAGTATCTGTAATTTGCAATGGATGTACTTCAACATACAGGACCACGTATATCCTGGGAGGGTGTAATACCACGCAGGATCCAACCCATACGTCTCGTGGCCGATATTTTGAAAATTTTCGAAAATATCCGCCAAGAGCAATATGTCGGTTTTCATGAATAGGTCAGAGTACTCGCCCAGTGTTGTCAAGTTGAACGACCGCCACACGTTCTGCACATGCTCGTATTCGGCATCGGTGATGCCACAATCGTTCAACTCTTTGTAGAACTGATCGCGCGCCGGCAAACTTGGGCATTCCAATTTCTCCATCGAATCGATGAAATCGTATGGGAATACCCCTTTTCGAGTGAGTAACTCGTACCGATCGGCATCGAAATGGGCAAATTCGCGCCTTGAAATCTTCAAGTCATGGATGGTCAGTATTTGCACCAAATGCTCCAAGGTCATTTCCATGAAGCGAAAAGAGTCAATGAATCGAAATTTAATGTCAGTGTTGCCGTCGTACTGGGTGAAAGAAATGTATTTTTCTTTGTTGACAGGCAACAGGCTGACTCGACCCCTTTTTGCTATATCTCGAATAATAAAATGACTGTCGTATCCGGATAAATTGTGGAAAATGATTGGCACAACGAACGACTTTTTGTAGTTGAAATTGCAATGCGCATGCGCATATCCACGGAATGCTCCCGTGTAGTGATTATGATCTATTACAATTTTGTCGTCAGTTTTCCAAGGTTTTTCGCAGATGTGGCAACATGGCGCTGTCGCTCTATCTGGAAGTGAGACGATCATGGGGACAATATCCAAAGTTTTGGCTTCCACAAAGGACCCCGCACACCTTATATGGGAAAATGGCTCTCCGTCAAATTTCTTGAATCAATCACCCAAAATGAAATGCCCAATTTTCACCAATACGCAACTCCTAACCCCAACTTTCAGAATTCAGATATGTTGTAGAATTGATCATTCCGATGAAATGTTTCAACGGGCGCAACACGATCCTATAACTAGTTTTCGAGATACAGGGTGTTGAATATGAGAAACATTCACTTTTCATCACTCTGTATCTGCCAAGTTACGATTTAGTTCGGATTTATCTTTTGTGGGATCATCATCACATCCGTGTATGATGAATTCATGAGAAATTCATTTCCAAATCTTTTCGTAGTACAGGGCGATTTCACTTGAAAACAATGCTATTTTGAGATTTTCATAATTTAGTTGTTTTATAAAGAGAAAATACGAGAAAAGGTAGAATTATCACATAATATTATAAATTCATTTCATCTAGCATCACAGTTGATACAATTCATACAAGGTGATTCACAAACATGGAAACAAAACGAATTTTGGGTTTTGGGACACCTTGTAGTAATAAACCACACTAAAATGACAAAATTCACTTGAAGAATGTTAAATGATATGTTTCATCGTATACAGAGTCGAATAATATCAATTTAAAAAAATTTAAAAAATTAGTTATCCTTTAATAAATAAAAACCTTGATTTTTTAAATCACCCTATATCTCATAAGGGAGTCCGAAAAGATAGCGATATTTTTTCACGGGAGAACTCGAAATACTTTCATTCATATCGTACAAAATTTTCATCAAATTCCTATGACAGGTTTTTTATATACAAGGCGAACAATTTGCGAAAAAGTCCATATATTTCACTATTTTACGCTAATAAATGACCACTCTACCTATCCATTGAAGTCTCCTGATGTGATTGAGGAGATACTTATTTGATATTTATTCAAAACGTAAAAGTAAGGAATTCAGTGAAGTGAAATCAACATTATTTCAACTCATAACAACTTGTACGGCCTTGCCAGATGGCACACATAATATGTATTCCATGGCTATTGGGAATTCAAGATAAGGGATACTCCCTCTGGTGTCGGGTTTTGAATCTATACTTACGTGAAAATGAGGTTGACTATGATTTTGACATTTTGAGCATTTCTACAACAATAGCACAGAGCAACCATAAAGCTGTCCTGATGAGTGGGAAACCACGAAACAGCTGTCGACAGATGATGGTGGCTCTCGGAATCAAAACATAAATCACTCTATTTACCTCTATATATATATACAGTGTGTCCCAGATAAAACTTGTCACCCCCCTAATATCCGAACTCACGAAAAAAATTTAAAATCGCTCAGACCCGTCGATTTTTATTTCAAGGGGGAAAACTTTCACCAAATACACCATCATTGTGTTGTCAACCCCCTCAACCCCAGCACCCCCTACTTAGGAATTTTCAATGGGACTACTATACTTGTGATACATCATTTTGAAGGGAATTCAATCCCAAATACATCGGTGTACTGAAATTGAGGATCGATCAAGTGTTGTTGAAGTTTTCATGAAAACTAAGTTTTATACAGATATTTTAATTTTTCATCACCTCAAATGTTAGCGTCGTAAGAAAGGTTCACTGTGGGTACGCCACTGTATTGAAAAATAATATGCTGTCAGAAATAATAGTTTCGAAGGTGAGACAGACGTTTTTATGAAAAAAAACCTGCCCTCATGTGTTTTTGTATACGCATATCTTTGTTTACGCCTTGGTAATTGATTTATTCGAGTCACTGCATTCAACAATTTGAAAACATTCGAAAATGGTTTATACTGTACAAGAGAGAATATCCATTGTAGCTGCGTATTTTGAAAATGGACGATGTGCTAGAGCTACGGCTCGAAGTTTCAATGAAAGTCATCCAGAAAACACCACATCATATCAGTACGTGCTTCAATTGATGAATAAGTTCTTGGAGTCGGGATCAGTGCTGAATAAAAAACATGAACGAGAGAAGCCTATGAGAAATGAAGGGGTCGCTGTTGCAGTTGTAGGACATGCAGTGATGGACAACATTCAATCGTTAAGACAACTTGAGACTATTTCTGGAGTTTCGAAAAGCAGCGTACATCGAATTCTGAAAGACGCAAAATTCCATCCTTATAAAATGCAGAATGTACAAGAATTAAATGAAGATGATCCTGACAGACGTACAGAGTTTTGTGAAATCATGAGTCAATTATTGATTGGTGATAATAATTACCTCTACAATGTGTGCTTTTCGGACGAATCTTCTTTTTATTTAAATGGACATGTGAACAGGCACAACTGCAGATACTGGAGTGACGTAAATCCCCATTGGTATAGGGAAACTCATTCACAAACTCCCCAGAAATTGAATGTTTGGGCTGGTATTCTGGGAGACCATATTGTAGGTCCATATTTTATTGATGGTAACCTCAACGGACAAACGTATCTTGAACTTCTTGATACAACTGTGAACCTCAAAATCACTCAGTTACTTGAAGACGATGATAGGTTACTTGACGGTCAGCACACCTTTCAACAAGATGGAGCTCCTCCACATTTTGTTGCACCTGTACGTCAATTTTTAGATGACAATTTCACATGGCGATGGATTGGAAGGCGAGGACCAATAGAATGGTCGGCTAGATCTCCTGATTTATCACCATTAGACTTCTTTTTATGGGGTCATTTGAAATCCAAAGTTTATATTACCCAGCCAACTTCTCTTGATGATCTACGCAGGAGAATTGTTGTGGATTGTCGTGCGGTGACCAGAAATGTTGAGCAATGTGCGAAGAAATTTCGAAGATCGCTTATACTTCTGTATGGAACTGAATGGTTCACATTTTGAACCTTTCATACGATGATAACATGTTAGGTGATGAAAAATAAAAATATCTGGAAAAAATTAGTTTTCATGAAAACTTTAACAACACTTGATCGATCCTCAATTTCAGTACACAGATGTATTTGGGATTGAATTCCCTTCAAAATGATGTATCACAAGTATAGTAGTCCCATTGAAAATTCTGAAGTAGGGGGTGCTGGGGTTGAGGGGGTTGACAACACAATGATGGTGTATTTGGTGAAAGTGTTTCCCCTTGAAATAAAAATCGACGTGTCTGAGCGATTTTCCATTTTTTTCATGAGTTCGGATATTAGGGGGGTGACAAGTTTTAGCTGGGACACACTGTATATATATATATATATATATATATATATATATATATATATATATATATATATATTTATATATATATATATATATATATATATATATGTTCAGATAGGTTTCCGCGGTCAGATATTTGAAAACTAAAAGTTCGGGTTGAACCGCGTCTAGAATTTGTTGAAATTCGACGTTTCGGCTCCGATTTTGGAGCCATTTTCAAGAACTGAAAAAGAAAGAAAATTAATAAATGGTTGAAACGTAATTCTACGCTGAGATCTCAATCTGCCTACTCCTCAGGTATAACCATGAGGCCATATAACGAAAATGTCGTCAACGTATCTGAACCAGCAAGTATGCTTGTGGTCAAATGCTTCTACAGCCCTGGTTTCGAAGTCTTCCATGAAAAGGTTTGCAAGGACTGGAGAAAGGGGGGAACCCATGGGAGCACCTTTCACTTGTTTGTAGTAAGTTCCTTGGAAGAGGAAGTACGTGTTGTTCATACAGTGACTGATGAGGTCCAGGGTGTCTTTTGGAATTCTGTGTTTCGTTTTAAGGATTTCTAGCGTGTCCGTTAGGGGAATATTTGTGAAGAGGGAGACAACATCGAAGCTCACTAGGATATCTGTGTTCTGGATTCTATAGGATTTGAGAAGGTCTAAGAAGTGGAATTAATTTTTCACGTAGGATGAAGCTTCTTCTGCTCGTGGCTAAAGAGTAATCGCTAGATACTTGGCGAGGTTCTGGGTTGGTGATCCAAAGGCACTGACGATAGGTCGGAGTGGGATATCAGGCTTGTGTATTTTTGGTAGTCCGTAGATACGAGGGGTGCGTGATGACTTCTCTCTAGGGATAGAGGCTTTCTTGGTTTCGGCTGGTAGTTTAGAATTATTATTCTCCCAGCAGACAAAGGCAACGCCACAGTAGTTCTGAATACCTCAGATTATGTAGACTATTATGTAGATTATTATGTAGATTATGTAGATTATGTAGATAAAAAATGCAATCCACACACACTGTATGAAAAACAAAAAAAATATGACGTTTTTTGAGAAAGACACTCTGATGAGACGAAAAGCAAATATGACAAATGAACTTTTCTGAATTTTTTTTTTTGAAAGAGAAACAACAAAAAGTGAATCGAAAGAAATAGGCACACTTGAAACAATCGCGAAAAATAAAAAAAAGAATAACTACTACTACTACTGACCTTTGCAAATCACGAATTAAATGGCACTCACAATAAAAAACAATGAACCTGTATAGGAAAAAAAGCGAGAGACAGATGAGCGGCAGAGAGGCACTGTTGTTGCTTCGAACGCAGATGATGAAATGACGCAGGCTCGCTGTGGACGTACGTATTAACTCTCTGTGTCACGTGACCCACGCCGTCCACCTCCACGCCGAGTTCGCGTAACCCACGCTGCAAATGTATGCAACGGTCGATCTGGGGAAAACCCAAATTGCGCAATAACAAAAATCAACTCCAAGGTCAATTTAGCTCGAGCAGCGTAAACAGACACCGGATGTGCGATTAAATCTGAAAAACAAATTCAAGGTCAAAAATGGATCATCGTCGTGTTTACTGAGAATTTTGTTCAACTTGAGAGAGCAGACAGTAAACATTCAAGATACGTGCCTTATCGCTATTTCACGGCGGCGCAGACGTATTTTTTTTCTTTTGGAATTTCATTTGAGAGCGAGTGAATTAATAATAAGTCGTCCATCATAATTTTCTGTTGTGTGTGTGTGTGTTCTAAGACAGTAGACATTTTTTCATATTTAATTTTTTTGTTTTGTCAATTAAGGTAGCGGCGGCCATGTTTTTTCTCTTCCAGCCAATTGCTCTCAGCGAATCACGTGAGGGGAAGTTTTTTCATAACTTCCGCCATCGCCGCCATGTTTCATTTCTTCCGCTCCATCGCCGCCATGTTTTTTGCCTTCCGCTCCATCGTCGCCATGTTTTTTTGCCTTCCGCTCCATCGCCGCCATGTTTTTTGCCTTCCGCTCCATCGCCGCCATGTTTTTGCCTTCCGCTCCATCGCCGCCATGTTTTTTGCAGGAACGTTTTTTTCATAACTTCCGCCATCGCCGCCATGTTTTTTTGCCTTCCGCTGCATCGCCGCCATGTTTTTTTTGCCTTCCGCTGCATCGCCGCCATGTTTTTTTGCCTTCCGCTGCATCGCTGCCATGTTTTTTTTGCAGAAAAGACGCGCGCCACTTAGGGTGAAACGTTTTGAACCCCCACCCCGAAATTCTTCGGCGAACACGTCATCTTCTTCAGCACCAACCCTCCACCAACGGCAAGAACTCGATGGACGCGACCATCGAGAGATTCACCGTGTGGAGCAATGCCGATTCTGCCTCATGAAAGTGAGGCAGCTCCGGCATTGTTTATCTACTGTCATAGCATGGTGATGAACGGTTCATCATTCCCAATACAACAAAAACTCTTCCTTGGGGTCATAGCGATATAGAATTCTACCAGAATAACCCAGAATATTGGTTGAGTTTCCAATATCATTCAATATTTTTCCCAAGAGAGTCCTTCAGATGAAATGATTCATTTATTTACAGCTGAATTGAACAAATGAAATATCATTCAAAATGGAAAATTCACCACCACTTATTTATTTGTGTTCAATATGTGATTACGCTTATTATATAAATGTCAGATTGTACTAGGCAATTGTAGTAAAATTTTCCACCACCATTCTTTATTTTTATCATTTCAGCTGCCATTTCAAAACTATAAGCTATGATTTCTTCATGAAAGAGTAGGTTTTTATCTCCTATTTAAGCCCTCCAAATTTTGTTGCGATATATCAGGTGGTTAAAAAATTAGTAGGGGGGGAACGGACTTTAGACGGGCAATGTATAAATAAATGATAAAAATTAAGAATGGTGGTGGTAAATTTTATTACAATTGCCCAGTACAATTTGACATTTATATAATAAGCGTAATCACATATTGAATGCAAATAAATAAGTGGTAGTGAATTTTCCATTTTGAATGATATTTCCTTTGTTCAATTCAGCTGTAAATAAATGAATCAATTCATCTGAAGGACTCTCTTGGGAAAATTATTGAATGATATTGGAAACCCAACGAATATTCTGGGTTATTCTGGTAGAATTCTATATCGCTATGACCCCAAGGAAGAGTTTTTGTTGTATTGGGAATAATTAGAAGGCCAATCGCACCATGACAAAAAAATTATGTTTCCATTTAAAATAAGAAAGTTGATACCGACTTTTGGAATACCCTGTATAGCTGTGGGACTGAAAATATTTGAGATAGAACGAACTACGGAAAACCCATGGATACAACTGCGGCACCCCCAGTAACAGGAGGCATAAGGTCACCCATCTGTTTTACATGGACGACCTTAAACTATATGCCTCTGGGGAAAAGGATCTACATCAGTCCTCAAGGGTGGTGCAAGAGTACACGCATGCTATCGGAATGGAGTTCGAGATCGACAAATGTGCCGCGGTTCATCTCAAAAGAAGACGATGCGAGGAATACGGAGAGGACGTTCAGCTCGTAGACGGAAGGTCCTACATCATCTGGATGCCGGAGAGACGTATACTTACCTAGGAGTGGAACAACGCCACTCCCAAGAGATAAACACTGTTAAAAACTCTCTCCGCGGCAAGTATCAGCATAAACTCCGACAGATCTGGTCATCAGAATTGTCGGGGAAGAACAAAGTTGCTCCAACTAATATGCCTGCCGTTCCGATTCTACTTTACTCCTTCGGAGTAATGAAATGGACTCAGGAGGAGCTGCGACAACTCGATGTTCATAATGGCCTGCCGAGATGGTGTCTTCAACACCCTCGTCTACCGTAGTCGCGTGATGGGTGGTCCCTGACACTAGATGCAGAGCGTGTCGTGGGGCAGCTGAGACCATAATGCATTTGCTGTCAGCTTGTCCAGCTTATGCGGTCTCAGCCTATATCCACAGGCATAACGCGGCCCTACGAGTGTTGTACTACTATCTACGACACTTGTACGGTGTAGACGAGACACCGGTGTTGCCTTATGCTCCGGGGGATATTGAGTCCATTGTGAAGAATGAGAAGTGCCGAATCTACTGGAACTATTTATTGAAAATTATACCGGCTTGCCATGATGCGACAGAAAACTTGGCCCGAAGAATGCAGAAGGCCGTAATTCTTGGTTCACTCCGTCTTCTCAGGGCACATGACTCTCGGACCCAGGAATCACTCACCGCACAGATGTGGGGAGTGTTTACTGGGGTCAATTACACATCAGCGCGCCCTCCGGTAGTATCCGAGCTCCGGAGACAAGGACTGGCACATCCCTTATGGAAAAAAAAAATATTAATAATAATAATAATTTGTCTTTATTCATATTGCCGAATAAAACTTGCACTTATTACAAAGGGAAATTTAAATTTGAATTAACAATATGAAAGCGCAAAATTCAGTTGCCCCTATCTGTAGATAATGCCAACTGCTCTTCCATCCAACCCATAACGGTATCATTACGTATGTTCTTGGTATGTTCAAAGAGAATTAGGTTGAAATTACAATTAATCTTAGCATTTATATGAATTTTGTGTTTAACAAAGTACTTCTTTGGAATATACATCAGGAAAAAATAGTTGAAAATTGTATATAGTCATTCAAGTTAACTTAAGGTTCATATAAAGTCAAATATTTCGCGTGTCTGAACTGTAAGATGGCACTGACAAGATATGTTTTTCATACCATAGTGAGAGAAAACTGTAACTTATTTGAAAATATTATAAAAGATCGCTTTATAATATTTTCAAATAATTTACAGTTTTCTGCTGGAATATCTACCGAATATCCAACGGTCAACCCTACTGCTACCGCATTGTTGCCAAATCTCAACATTATTCAGATTCAGGTTTATGACAACAATTTGCTGCTCGGCAGATACTCATGTTTATCTTTGGAAAATTGATCATATTGTGCTTGCTTATTCTCTTTCAATCTAACAAATAATCTAACCGACTGCCCTGAATTATTGGATCAAATTAACTTTCATATCCCTCGTAGCAAACAGCAGGCACAAACCGTGCTTTTACTTACCTGAACCCAAAACCAACATTCTTGTAAAATCTCCGTTGTATACAACATGTAAAATAATAAATGAAGAGTGTTCTGGAATCGCCATTCTTAATGAACCAATAGGTTCTTTCAAGAACAAAGTAAAACAACTGTTGTATATAAAACAATCAATTTCATGTCCTCAATCATAATGGCATAATTATCACACTAAAACATCCTCATACCCTATTTTCATATGAGGCACATAACTGTATTATTTGTATTTGCATTACCTGTATTACTTGTAATACCTTTATTATCTGCATTATTAGTACTCGTATTTTTCAACCGAAATAACTAACTGTCTTGTAATTAGGATATATCCTGTTTAGACAATAAACGTATTTTTTATTATTCGAAGTACTGCGAAATAGCTCACAGGATGATCATTATCAGCTGGTATTAATTTTGGTAAAATGGTTCAATGCATTAGGTAGCTATATTATGGATAGCTGGATTACTAATAATAGTAATTATTATTACATTTCTTTTTCGTTGTGGAGATGACTTTGAGATTTCTTTCTCTTCAATAATGAATTATTTATCTACTGTATTATGTACATTAGAGATATAGAACATATATACAGGGTGAGTCAGAATAAGACCGACAAAATCCGACTACAGATTCCTCACCTCATTTCGAGGTGAAAAGTTCCTATCAAGGTATGTCCTAAAATGCATCCCCTCTAAGATACAGGGTGTCGAAAGTACGATCTCGGAGACTTTATTATTCGAATTCAGTGTTCCTTGCTGTGTCCTGTCTGAAATTTTCAGGAAATTTGCAGCGAGCGCCCTCAGATTTATATTGGGTGGAGACCTCGTTTTTCGAACTCAACCCCAGTGCCTAATCATGTCTGCAAGTTTCGGAAAATTTGCGGAGTCTTCAGTTTTGTAATGGGTGTACATCACATTTTTCAGAAACAGTGATGTATTTTCCTTGTCTGAAAATTTCGGTTGATTTGCAGAACATCCAGGCTTACCATAGACACCTCCTTTTGTTCTAGAAGGGGTTATGTTTTCAATCGTTTTTAGTGTTTCCAAAGGTGGGGACAATTTTCTTTGAAGGTGGTTCATTCTTTTTCTTAGATTTTGGTTTATTGATGATGCCTGTACCGTCGGTTTTCCTGTGGAAGAAAATCTTGGGAATCTTTGGTATTGCCCTTCTCTTCCGGTTCACCAGTATACTATTTATTGTATTCTTTCCGTTTATTTTTCTGATATTCGGGGTTGCAGTGCCAATGGGTTTGTTATAGATATAATCAGTCCGTGCTTGATCTTGCTTCCTAGATTAGATTTGCTTTAGTAATAACAAAAAAATTGTTGGTAAAATTTAAAAATAGCAGCTAATAACAACTCACTATAATTTAATTTTATCAATATTTTTTAAATCTGTAAGCTGAACTCCGTCTATTATGCCGTTATTTTTTATGTATATAAGTTAATGTTATTTAAATACAACTGGAATGGACAATAAAAACTCTATTATTACATTACTGATAAGTAGACTGTGTAATGTTACTGTTTTTGTTGAAAGTTGTTATTTGTTTTACTAGGCATAAAAGCACAAGATTTAATGCCGCGGCCAATCTAGACATGGAAACACGAAGGTAGGATCGAAAAGGAGTAATTTGTCATCAAGAAAACGGAAAGAAATCGAGATAGACGTAGAATTAAAGAAGAAAGAACTGGAACAAGAAGTTCTGAGGAAAAAACAAGAAATTTTAGATCTACAACTAGCCATGAGATTAGCACAACTAGAAACGGAATCATCAGGCACGGATCATGATGGAACTGGATCAAATCGGTACAACGAGTCAGTGGTAAGTGAGGGTCCAGATGTCCAAAAATGGATGACGGGAAAAGTCCCATGGGAAAGGCACACTGAAGCTGAAGGTATAGACAAATCTACAATATCTAAGGTATCTCATCATAAATTAAGTAGAGTTAGTAACTTTCATTCAAACGGCTCCGAATTTCATTCTATGAAAAATAGAAACGTTCATTCTCGCCAATGTCAAATGACAGAGCATGACATAAGAAAAATGTTCACTAGGCAGAGTGTTCCGAAAGATTTGTTGGATACTTTGATTCTACTCGAATGGATATGTTTCTGTTTAATAACTTTAGAAAAATAATATTCGTTATTTTTATTTATTGACATACATCAAAAATCTGTATCTATAAATATACTTATTTTTTTTTATTTGACATCAGTATTGTATATAGAGTCCTCAACACCCCTTCTCAATGCTGATAAAAAAAATATTAAAATAAACGTTCAAATGAATTACCGTAAATTAAATGCACTTCTATGTTTTGCAAATAAAATAAACTCAATGGTTTAGTCAGAACATCAGCCTTTTGATCCGCACTAGGCACATACTTTAACGCAATCAGATTTTTCATTATATTGTCCTTCACAAAAGAATATTTAATTTCAATATGTTTAGATTGCTTGTTAACTTGATTTGATTTTGTAAGAGCGATGACACTCTGATTATCTTCCCAAATAGATATAGGTTCTTGAAAAATAATTCCAAAATCTTCCAAGATAGACTTCATCCAAATTGCTTCCTTGATAGTTTCATCAAGTGCTATATATTCCGCTTCGAAAGAAGATGTAGCTACCAACGATTGTTTTTTCGTGGCCCAACTAACAGGATTACCGAAAACAAATGCTGCGTATCCTGATATAGATTTTCTGTCTTCCAAATCATTTCCCCAGTCAGCATCGCTATACATTTCTAGAACTGGATGATTTCCTTCTCTAAAATAGTGTAGTTCCAAGTCAATTGTCGATTTCAAGTATTTAAGTACTCTCAAAGCATGTTTGTAATGAATTTGACTATCGTTATTGCAGAAACGACTTAAATAGTTCGTTGAAAAATTAATATCGGGTCGTGTTCCCGCTGCAATATATATCAATGATCCAATGAGTTGACGAAAAGGAAGATTGTCTGCAGTTGTTTCAACTTTTTCCAGTTGCAATTTGTTTTCCGTAGGCGTCAAAGTGTTTTTCGCATCTAACTCATGAAAATTTTCATAATCATATTGCTAATCATATTCTTCTGAGAAATTATCACCCTATCAGGCAACAAATGTATTTCAAGTCCAAGAAATTTAAAGTTTTCTTCAACTTCGAAATCAGTTATTTCGAATCGATTCTTGAGTAAATTTTTGAAAATGTTCATCTGATTTATATCAGTAGATGCCATTAAAATATCGTCAACAAATAGTAAAACGAACAATTCGATCTCACCGATATTTTTAATGTACAGGCAGGTATCTCCTTTAGAGTGATAAAAATCATTATCTCTCATAAAATCGTCAAAAACTTTATTCCAATTTTTTGGAGATTCTTTCAGGCCATATATGGATTTCACTAATTTGCACACCTTGTCCCCTTCTCGAAATCCTGGAGGTTGCCTGATATAGACATCACCACTAATTGGGCTGTTCAAAAATGCTGTACGAACATTCATCTGCATAACATTGAGTTTCTTGACTGATATTATTGAAAGCATAATTTTTACTGAAGTCATTTTTGCCACAGGAGCGTAGATATATGTATCGACGTTTATCTGTTGAAAACCTCGCGCCACTAGTCTAGCCTTATAGATGTTGTTAGATTTCATTCTCAATACCCATTTGGTATCAATGACCGGACAATTTTCTGGTTTGCTCACCAATTTCCATATTTCCTTTTCCTTCATTGAATCCAGTTCACTGTTCATTGCAGCGTTCCATTTAACTTTTTCTTCTGTGGACATATCTTCCAAATCTTCGAATCTCACGTCATTCTGTAGACATAAATTCAGTTCAAAATCATTTTGCCCAATAGGCTTGGTAGTTTTGCGAGTAGTTCGTGATGATTCGTGATGTTGAGACTTGTTAGACGTGATTGCCCTTTTTGATTTTCATTGTTGGGAATTGTAACTGATTTCAGATATGTTTTTGATTCATCGAAGATAACGTTACGAGCACTGAATATCATACCGTCATTCTTCATCAATTGGTAGCCGTTACTTGTATAACCAACCATAAAACATTCTACAGCTTTGGGAATAAATTTTAATCTCTTTTCTTTTGGTATGTGAGCAAATGCTCGAGATCCGAAAATTTTCAGATTGCTCAGGTCAACTTTTTTTTCATACCATAGATTTGCTGGCAGCTTTCCACCTGTAGTATAACTCCGATTGATAATATACACTGCTGTCAGCACTGCTTCTGCCCACAAACTTTTATCCATGCCACTGTCACATAACATAGCTCTAGCTCGCTCAGCTATCAGTCTATTTAAGCGTTCAGCTTTGCCATTTAGCTCCGGGGTATACGTTACTGTATATTCGACTTGAATACCATGATTTTTACAGAAATTTAGAAATTTCTCAGATTTGTATTCAGCTCCATTATCGCATTTGAAACGACTTATTTTTGTATTCATTTTTGACGTAGCCATTTTTACGTATTCCACGAACTTATCGAATGCTTCAGATTTGTTTTTCATGAGGTAGATAACAGTAAAATGAGTAAAGTCATCTAGAAATGAAATAAAATACTTTTCATCATTATTTGACGGTGGATTGACAGGTCCAAAATTATCAGAATGAACAAGTTCGAGAGATCTTTTGGCTGGTGTGATATTATTTTTCCAGGAGAGTTTTGCCATTTTACCCTCTGCGCACTCCTTGCAAACTTCTATGGGAAAATCTGGATCGTTTCGATTAATATTCGGCAGCATTCCGGCTTTCACCAATTTGCTCAAACCTGACATGCTTATGTGTCCGAGCCGTCTATGCCAGAGTTTGAGACTGGATTTAATTTCACAGGGATAAGCTTGATTTGAAACTTGGTTTACAATAAAATCCAAATGATAGAGACTGTTGTCTATTACTCCTAAAGCAATAGTTTCGTCAACTTCACGAATTCGAACTGTAGCTGAATCAGAGATTACATTGTAGCCTCGTTCCGTAATAGCACGCACTGACAGTAAATTATATCGTAATCCAGGCACGTAATAAACATTGTCAAAAGTACATAAGTTTTTGGAAATTTAATTGACAAGATGAAGTTTCCCTGTTTTTCTACTTTCCATAATATCTGTGTTGGCAATTTTAATTTGAACGGGTTTTGACAAAGACACTACTTCGGTTAAATATTCTTCAGAGTTCACATAATGATTCGACGTACCAGAATCAAGATACCAGCTAATCTCAAAAGGTTTCTGATTCGATTCTCCATCATTGGAAGTTAAAAAAGCAGATTCGTTTTCAATGTCTTCGCTGTCAGAATTTTCATTTTCTACAACATTGACCTGTTGGTTTGAGTTTTTCTTGAAGAAATAACAATTTGACTTTTTATGACCCTTGCGCCCACAAAAGTTACATTTCAGTTTTGAAAATTTTACTTTTGCATCCCTGATTAGAAAAGGTTTTCGATGCAGCAAATGCATGTTGATTTTTATATTTCATTTCTGATTTTTCGTCTCTCTGTTTAGAACCAACTGAAAGAATACTTTTCAGTTTCACATCGTATTCAGCCAATCTCCTCTTTACATCATCCAATTTCATGTTACTCTCATGGAAAGTTTCAAGTGCTATGACAACTGTTTCGAACTGAGTAGGAAGGGTATTTAGAAGTATACAGCAGAAATCAGATTCATCTAATTTTGCTCCGACATTTTTCAAGTCCCGCATGATGCTATCGAACGCAACGAAATGGGATTCCAGTGTTTTCTTGGCATCATATTTAAGTTCAACAATTTGTTTGAGCAGCAGCCTTTTACTACATGGTCCTTTCTTCTCATACGTATGACATAAAGACTGCCAAATATCATAACTGGTTGAATTGTTCCTGATATGATCGAGATAGGAATCCTCCAGATGTTGTGCTATGAGGGACTTACACTTTTTATCCAATTTCATAGCTTTCGCATCTTCTGCTTTGGTATTTACTGACTCCAAAACTCCTTGTTCATCAAGGTAGAGCTCCATTCGTAGCTTTCAATCGGAAAAGTTTTGACCATTGAACGGTTTTACTACACGTACTAAACGGTTGTTGTCCGAACTCATAATGTTCACACGTGACTATTATTTATATTCACGAATTATTGAAACTGTATGGCAGCGAATTGGACGAAACCTGGGCCCATAACCTGTTGGATACTTTGATTCTACTATGGATATGTTTCTGTTTAATAACTTTAGAAAAATAATATTAGTTATTTTTATTTATTGACATACATCAAAAATCTGAATCTATAAATAAACTCTTTTTTTTTTTATTTGACATCAGTAACGTATATAGAGCCCGTTTTCAGTTGGGATCCCACAGAATGACCAAATTTTATACATCAGTATAAAAATTCAACAGCTATGTGCGGTTACACAAACGAGGAGAATCAATGTCGACTTCAAAAATGCCTCAAAGGTAACGCAAGAAAGGTAACACAATGCTTATTGATATTGCCACAGAACGTTGACAAAGTTATCAGTCTTTTAGAAAGTCGTTTTGGTCGTCCGGAATATATAATATCGCTTTTATTAGACAGGGTGAGAAAATTTCCTATTGTCAAAGAAGACAAATTGGAAATGTTGGTTGAATTTTCAGATGAAGTGAAAAATCTTGTCGCTAGCTACCATTGAATCATTGGTCGAAGATCATTTGCGCAATCCCTTACTCTTACAAGAGCTGTTGAATAAATTGCCAACCTCACAAAGGTTAAACTGGGTTGAATATATATCTGATAGAAAAATTAAACAAAAATTGGTTAAGTTCTCTACAGGGCTAGATTCAAAAGCAAATGCTGTCAGTCAGCTACTGGTTCCTCGAATTTCTGATGAAAATTTTTGGAAAAATAGATCGAAACATAAAAATATTATTCTTGCGACTAAAAGTTTCAATAAAACTTGCATGTGTTGTAAAAATGAAATTCACCACTTGAGTATTTGTCCCAAATTCAAGTCTTTCTCAATAGATGATAGATGGAAATTTGTGACATCGAACAAGATATGTTTTTCTCGTCTTTTTCCATTCCACGGTATTGAGGAATGTAGAAAGAGGAAAGCATGTTCGATTGACGATTGTCGAAAATCTCATAATACAATATTACATCATGTCATTCAAAAAGAAATGGCAACTCCAAAGGAGGAAGATGTTGAGACTAATTGCCACATATTAACAGACAGAAGAGTTCTTCTTAAAATTCTGCCTGTAGTGATGTCGAAAGGTAAACAATTTATTGAAACATTTGCCCTTCTTGACGATGCCTCTACCGTTACTTTGATTGACGAAGACTTAGCAAATGACTTAGAATCAGCAGGACCTGAACAACCTCTTCATCTACAATGGACAAATAATCAATTGGAAGAACAAAATGATTCTAGAGTTGTGAGTTTAGAAATTTCATCAAAATCATTTCAAAATTCGAACTTTATTTTGCGTCATGTCAGAACTATCAAAGGTTTATCTCTTCCTAGCCAAACCATCAATATTCACGAAATTAATGAATACTACCCATATATAGACAGTCGCTTTGCATCTTTGGTTGACGCACAACCAAAAATACTAATTGAACAGGATAATTGGCCGCTACTCGTGAGTAGAAAAATTATTTCTGGTCCCTGGCATGGACCTGCTACCAGCAAAACAGCTCTCGGTTGGGTCATCCATGGCAATTATAAAGTGAATGATAAAAGTGTACAAGAACAAACAGTTCGTAATAATTCGAACGAGTTCGAATATATTGTGCCAGAGAGGTATCAACAATGTTGAAAGAATACAGGGGTAGCCTTCTCTCTTAGCGTTTCCACCAAGTGGAAAATAAAAGGCAAACATCTGTCAGAAAACAACTACTTCCCTGGCTAATACTACGACGGACATTGAACTACAACTGACAGATATTTGTGCAACGTTCTTCAAAGAAGACCCAATTGCAAGTGCTTGTCTCGTAATTAAACAGAAAATTATCCTTCATTTGGCTGGAAATGACTACCTGCAGACATGCATCTTTCAAGGTTTATTGCCTCTCATCAGTGACAGGGTAGGTCGGACAACATTATAATTGTCCTGTCCCTGCCAAATGAATAATAATCAACTGTTTAACTAATATTTCCCCACGGATAACACCACGATCTACAACCAAGTTGATCGAAGCGCCATTGCATACAATTCTCCTCAATTTTCGGTCGAAAAAATTTGCCTTCACAGCAGACACAAAGGAAGTGTTTTTACAAGTGAGGGTGAGAAAGGAAGATCGAATGTCCCAAAGAATACTATACAGGGGTATGGAAAAAAAATTGATCCAGATGTTTATGAAATTGACGTTGTTTTCTTCGGAGCAACTTGTAGTCCATGCTTGGCACAAGAAGCCAAAAACAGAAACGCCCATTTTTTCAGTAATGAGTATTCAGATGCTGCTAAAGCTATAATCGATTCTCATAACATGGATGATTATCTTGGTGGATCAGATACTAAAGAAGAAGCAATTAAATTGATACATGATGTATATTTTGTGCATAATAAAGGAGGTTTTACGATTTGTAATTGGATTGCTAATGATTCAAGTTTACTCAGATATTTGGATGAAAATCTTTCGGCAGATTGTCAAAAGAAGATAAACAATTTCTCAGAATTATCAACTGATAGAATACTGGGCGTGTGGTGGGATCCTAAAGAAGACATATTCACTTTCAAAATAAACTTTCATAAAGTAGATAAAAATATGTTGGACAATAAAAAACAACCGACAAAGAGAGATGTTTTGAAAGTGGTAATGTCCCTTTTTGACCCACTCGGATTCCTTGCAAACTTCATAATTCAGGGAAAACAGTACTTCAAGACATTTGGCGAAGTAAAATAGACTGGGATGATGAAATTCCCGAAACACTGTTTGTGAAATGGACGGAATGGATTGATAATCTGAAAAATATTGTTCAGTTCAAACTTTCTCGACAATATTGTCAAATGGATAGACATTTATGTAATATTCAGCTACATATTTTCACTCATGCATCCGAAAAAGCTTACGCAAGTATAGCGTATTTACGATGGCAACATCATGATACTGTCAAAGTTTGTTCTTTGAATGCAAAAACTCGTGTAGCACCTCTAAAATCCTATCAAAACTGTTGGCTGCTTTGATAGGAGCACGACTAGGCGCAAACTTAAAACAATCTTTGGAACTCAATATCCCCAAAACATTTTATTGGACCGATTCAAAGACTGTCCTGTCTTGGATTCGTTCTGAAGCAAGGCGATTCAAGATGTTTGTGGCACAACGTCTGGTGAAATTCAGGATCTTACCAATGCCCTGGAATGGAGATACGTAAAATCCAAAGAAAATGTCGCAGATAAAGCAACAGAATGCTATGGCAAAACTGATTTTCCAAGTTCCAGTCGATGGATTAGTGGCATTCCTCCGATAAATGACCAGAAGAGGAAACTTGTACAATTTTCAATAAAGATGAACTCGAATTACGAAAAGAATTTGTTTGTGTTGAAATTGAAACAGAAATTGATATACCAAATTTAAAATATTTTAACAAATGGCAAAAGTTATTACGGTCGATGGTATGGACTTTCAGATTCATTGAAAATTGCAAGAAGAATAAAAGAAGTGGAGAACTTGATCCATCGGAACTTGAAAAATCAGAAATATTTTTACTGAAGAAAGTGCAACTGGAATCATATCCTGAAGAAATTTGAATTTTGAAATCGAAAGGAATGTCGAAATCATCTAATAAATTGTATACCTTTGATTGTTTTTACGACGAGATGGACTTATAAAACATGAAGGAAGAATAGACAATGCACCTTTATGTGACCAAACCAAAAAACCTGTCATATTGAACCGAAAACATGAAATAACCAGACTTATCATCAAATATCATCATGAACTTGTCAACCACCATGGCCAAGAAATCGTTATCAATAATCTTCGCCAGAAATATTGTATTATTGGAATTCGACAGGCAGTTAGAAGTTGTTGGGCGAATTGTCAGATTTTCAAAAATAGAAGAAGTTCTCCAGTGGTTCCTATTATGGGGCAATTGTAGTAGACTTGAGCCTACTATCAGGCCATTCATTAAAACTGGTGTAGATTATTTTGGGCCCATTGAAGTGACTGTGAAAAGATCTCATGAGAAGAGGTATGGGGTCTCATTCACCTGTATGGTAACCCGAGCGTCCACCTAGAAATAGCACACGACCTAAGCACAGATGGATTCATTCACGTTATTCAGACAATTTGGATGCCGAAGATGATTCCCAGAGGAAATCTATAGCGATATTGGACTAAATTTCAAAGGAGCTGAAAGTGAGTTGGCAGATAACCTAAGTAAATTGAATCAAGAAGAACTAAAGAAATTTTGTACGTTACAGAAAACTAAATGGACTTTCAATTCCCCTTCATCCCCGCATATGGGAGGAGTGTGGGAACGATTGATTCAATCTATTAAGAAAAATCTCAAGGAAGTTTTGAAACAAAAGTATCCCCAAGAATATGTTTAATGTTTTATGCTTCACGGATGATCCTAGTTTGCAGAGTTTTCTCCATGCCAATTGTTCTAGTGTTTTTGAAGTCTATTTTGTGGCCTGTTTCTACACGATGGCTCCAAAATTGGTGCCGAAACGTCGAATTTCAATAAATTCTAGACGCGGTTCAACCTCCTGAACTTCCAGTTTTCATATATATATATATATATATATATATATATATATATATATATATATATATATATATAAATACATATATAATAGTAATGATGATGATGTGAATTTTTTAATTACTTCAAGTGAATGAGTGAAGGAATGTTTGTTTAATCATGAAGTCGAACAAATAATATGAAATTCAACACATATATTACGGACCGATGACAATATAATAATGATAATGAATATGACGTCAATTTGCAGATTCCATTTTCACCTACTTTCAGTCGTCAGAATATTCTGGAATTTAACACACATATCAAGGACCGAGACAAAACGAAATTTTTATAATAATAATGAATTTCTAACCTCAAACATACCTATTTCAGGACTGGATGACAGAGCATAACGTGCAAATAATATAATAATGATAATAAAAATAATAATAAGAAAATAAAGTATTGTTCAAGAAATGAAGAACCCCTGAACGAAAAAGTAAAAAATACCATTTGATAATTAACTCCATAGTTGAAAAAGCTTGGGTACTTTCTTTTACTTTTTAATAATCACAGCATTCACGAATAGCTACAATAATAACAAAAATCTCCAACACCTTCGTCTACCGTAGTATAGAGGTCCCTGACAAGAGATACAGAGCGTTTCGTGAGGCAGCTGAGACCATAATGCATTTGCTGTCAGCCTGTCCAGCTCATGGGGTCTCAGCCTATATTCACAGGCATAACGCGGCCCTTTGAGTGTTGTACTACCATCTACGATACTCTTATGGTGTAGACAAGATACCGATGTTGTCTTATGCTCCGGGATATTGAGTCCGTTGTGGAGAATGAGAAGTGCCGAATCTATTGGAACTACTCCTGGCACGGATGACATAATATAGGTGTTTCTTAGAGAGCTGAAAAGTGAATACATCACCTAAAACATCAGTAAGTCGCCCCGGAGCGCCACGGCAAATAATAATAATAGCCGTCCTCTACCCGCACAGGCTATGCCTTTGGGTACACTCAACGAGTGTTTATGAGGGGGTATTATTATTATTATTGTGCTAGCGACAGAATTCTTCAAACTTTACACCAACATGAGTACGAGTTTGTAGACACACTCTTTCAAAAATACCTCGTAACTTTGTATAACGTTCCTCTTGTTACATTTTATTCAAAACTTGGCACTGCATTGCATGTTGTTAAGGTGCTTCAATCAGATTCAGACTGAAGAAAAACTATTTTTGAATATTAATGTTAACGGTCCTCCAATTTCCACAAGTAGTTTTAATCAGTTTTGGCCAATCCTAATTTAAATTTTTAAGGAAAGTAGACTTTTATACAGAAACATTTGTTAAAGGTATTCATTATGGCAATTAATACCAAACCAAATGAATTTTTGAAATTAGTCTCAAATGAACTATTGAAAGACTTGCCATACTCGGAGATTAATTTTTTAAAAAACAGTGGATAATTTCCAAAAAGGTATCATTCTCCAGTGAGAGCTTATATAATTGGTGTGAAATCTAATTCAGCTATTTGTTCTCGTTCTAAATCTACAATAGAGAATACTGTAGTAAAACTGCACTAATTTTCCTAATTCATTTAAAACACTATCTACAACAATTATTCACTAAAACATTACTTCACTATTTTATTTCTACGGTGTCAGTCTCTATCTGCGAACTCTGGAACTGTAACTAACTCTGAATTCTGACTGTCCCGCCATCTGCTATACAGCGGCTATATATAGTAGCATTTACAGTTTTCGATCTTTCCAGTCTGTTCGGCGACTTATTAGAGGTTCCTAGAATGTTCGGTTAGAACTTTCGCGTCTCTTCCACAGATGAGTCATAAGTTTGTCAGAAGAGAACTTGTTTACATTTCGAGTGTGTAGTGTAATTGGATGATCAGGGCCGGTCTCGAAATCGTTACATTGCCCCCTTCTTAAAGACTTTTCGTCCCGAAATGTCATTTTTGGAGTATGGAGATATTTGCATGATTCTCCATATCTGCACCTTGCTGTTTGATGGAAGTAGCACTCTACGGTCTTCAGGTTTCGTTGTGGACGATGATTACAGCATACCAAGATCTTGACGCCGGTGGATTGGGTCCACGAGATTCTGCTCCACCATCATGTCCCTTAATTTCTCAAGGCTGTTCCATACGTCTTCATAGGACGGTTTGTCTCGAGACTGCTTCTTGGTGACTAGATAGAAGATGCTTCTCTGGCCTTTCCGCAACTGTAGCACCCCTCCAACATCCGGGTTTTGTTGCTATAGTTCATGTAGACGACCGTACTTCTTGGAGAACACCACAGCGATGCCTCTGGACATTTGAAGGTCTTCTGCTATACAGTGGGCTAGCGCGTAATCCGCAGACACCTTAAAAAGGTCTCGTGGTTCTTCTCGAGTCACCCCATGTCGAACTTTCTCTCCGTTTGAGTACAAAGACATGAATTTCTGGAACATCATCGTATCCTCCGGTGGTCTGAGGATGCGGACTTGGTCGTGGTTTCCAGCGTAAGGGGCCAACCTATTGAAATGGACGACTCTAGGTTTTCCTCTAGGTGGTTTTTTAATTCGATAGACCACGTCATTTATCCTCTTCAAGATCTCATAAGGGCCTTCCCATGAGTTCCGCAACTTTGGTGATAGGCCTCGACGACGTTTGGGGTTGTACAGCCAAACCAGGTCACCAACCTTAAATCCTCCGGCCTTGATGTCATAGGTCTCCTTCATTCGGGCGCTGGCACTCTGCATGTTCAAACGGACTCTTTCGTGGATGTCTTTCATTCTCTGGCGAAGTTTGCTGACATAGTCCTCTCCCGCAGTGTCTTATCCTGGTGGCGACCCAAACTTCAGGTCACATGGTAGTCGTAGCTCTCGGATCATAATAATACTAGCAGGGGTTTGGCCGGTCGACTCGTGTACTGCAGAACGATAGGCTATCAGGAATAAATGGAGATACTGGTCCCAGTCTCTTTGGTGATCAGAGACTACCTTGGATAAGTGGCGGTTCATCGTCCTGTTCATCCGCTCCACCATTCCATCAGACTGCGGATGTAAAGCCGTAGTTCGCGTCTTCTGGATGTTCAGCATTCGACACAATTCCTGGAACAAGGAAATTTCTGCCTAGGTCTGAATGCAGTTCAAGTGGGACACCAAATCGACAAATCCACTCCTTTAGCAGGACGTCGGCGACGGTTATGGCTTCCTGGTTGGGCAGGGCATGGGCTTCAGCCCACTTGCTGAAGAAGTCCATTGCCACGAGGATGTATTTGTTCCCGTGGTCAGATTGTGGAAACGGTCCAGCAATATCGATGGCGATTCTTTCAAATGGGCTGCCAACGTTGTACTGACGCATTGGTGCCTTAGGTCGCGTTCGAGGTACATTACTTGCGGCGCATACAGCGCACTTTCTGCACCAGTCATGAACGTCTGCCTGACAATTGGCCCAGTAAAACCGTTGCCTCACTTTCTGGAGAGTCTTCGTCACACCCAGATGTCCTCCGGCGACCCCATCATGAATTTCTCGAAGCACTTCCGATCTTCTGCTTCTGGGTACAACTGTCTGACGTCTTTCTTCTCCACCATCCTCGGACTCCAACACACGCTTCAGAACCCCGTTGTCCAGAGTAAGGGAGTTCCATTGAGCCCAGAAGGACTTGATGGCTGGCGAATATCCTGCTACTTCCTGCCTTGTCGGTCTATGGTTACTCCTCTTCCAGCCGATAATTAAGCCAAGATCTGGATCTTTCTCCTGGTCTTTCTGGAGCTTGCTGTCATTCCAGTTATCATCTACCGCCGTTGTTCTACAAACTGTCGCCTCTTTCTCCTCTGCTCGTCGGCAATGTGAGCAGTCATCTGGACATGGCCTTCGCGATAAGGCATCTGCATTCCTATGGCTGGTCCCTGCTCGATGTTCTATGTCGAAGTCGAATTCTTGGAGTATCTCAATCCAACGTGCCACCTGACCCTCAGGATTTTTGAACTGTAGAAGCCACTTGAGGGCGGCGTGGTCAGTTCTCAGCAGGAATCTCCTGCCATACACATATTTGTAAAAGTGCTCTACTACTTTGACCACAGCTAGCAGCTCCCGTCGGGTGACACAGTAATTTCGCTCCGGTTTACTGAGGGTCTTGCTGAAGTACCAGATGACTTTATCCTGTCCATCCTGGATCTGAGACAGGACAGTTCCAAGTCCCACGTTGCTGGCGTCCGTATCCAGAATGAATTTTCCGTTGGGAAGAGGATAACTTAGTATTGGCGCGTTGTTTAATGCCCCCTTCAGCTTCCTGAACGAATCTTGGCATTCTTCGGACCACTCGAACTTTGTCTGTCCTTCCGTGAGCCTGGTCAATGGTTTGGCGATGTTAGCAAACCCTAGCACGTACCGACGGTAGTAGGTACATAGGCCAAGAAAACTCCGAAGCTGGTGGATATCTTTGGGCATGGGCCAGTCTTGAACAGCTTTAATTTTCTGGTCATCTACTGCTACTCCTTCCCCAGAGATAATGTGGCCAAGATAGTGGACTTCTTTCTGAAATAGGTGACATTTTTTAGGGCTTAGTTTCAATCCGGAGTTCCTCAGACGCAGAAATACCTCGTCCAGATTTTTCACGTGGTCTTCGAATGATCTGCCGAATACGATGATGTCATCGAGGTATACCAAGCAAGTCTTCCAGGGGAGTCTCTTCAACACCGTCTCCATTAATCTCTCAAAAGTGGCTGGAGCGTTACAAAGTCCGAATGGCATAACATTAAATTGCCACAGCCCTGAGCCGATGGTGAAAGCTGTCTTCTCTCGATCTTCTGGAGCCAGTTCTACCTGCCAATATCCGCTCTTCAGGTCTAAGGTCTAAAAGATTGTAGAGCCGGCGAGCGTGTCCAGGGTGTCATATATTCTAGGTAGTGGGTACCTGTCTTTCTTTGTCACGTTATTCAGTTGTCGGTAATCTACGCAGAATCTTGTCGATCCGTCTTTCTTCTTTACTAGTACAACTGGAGATGACCAGGGGCTGTCAGATGGTTCAATTACTCCTTCTTTCCCCATATCGCTGACTATTTTTTCTGCCTCTTCCTTCTTGGCAAGAGGGAGTCTCCTCGCTGATTGTCAGATTGGTCGGGCATCTCCAGTATCAATTCTGTGCTGGACTACTTTCGTTCTACCCCCTTTACCCTGTCCGGTGTCAAAGACGTCTTGGTATCTCCTCACTAAATCTTTCAATCTGGGCTGCTGTACCGGTTTTATGCCTCTAGATGATATGGCAACTAGCTTTTCAAATTCTGCGGGTAGATTGTTGGCTTGGTTAAAGTACCGCGTACATTCCTGACCACAGATGAAATTGGCGAGCAGTGGCCCAAAGTTGTTTCTTTCTTCAACGTCACTGAATGGTAATTGACGTTCATGACCCTTACTGGTATAAGTTTGTCATCATGGAGCTCGGGCTCGAACATCACCACGCTCCCGTTGCTCACTCCGCCAACCATACGAGCCTCCAGAATGGTTTCAGCTCTCTCGGGAATGCTCATGTCTTCAGCCAACACAATCCCGATCATTTCTTCGCTTCTCCCATGAAGTACTAGCTCTTCTCCGTTGACACGTAGGACGCCGTCTTTGAAGTTCAGCTCGAACCCTCTGGAATCCATTATGTCCATTCCAATGATTGCATCGTCCTCGAAGTCCGCGACCAGTGCTCGGTGTCTTAGTTTCGTGCTGCCTAAAACCAAGTTGATCGTTAACTCGCTGGATCCCCTGTTGCTGTGCGTAATTTCCAGTTTGACGGTTCAATTCTTGCCGGTGTTTTGGCAAAAGTAGGTCCGAGAATTGTTCTCGTCGCACCTGTATCTAGCAGCATGGTGCGAGGCTCGTTGTTAATGAGACCGTCTACGAATACACCTTTGTTCTGTCGTTGAAGGACAGCGACATATGCGTTGTTGTTAATCGGGGCTTGCTGGATACAGGCCGACGACTGCCCCTCCTCATCGACCTTCTTTAGTTTTCCTGCGTCGATTCTTTGAATGTTGGGCATTTGCTACGCACATGCCCAACTTTTCCGCAATTCCAGCATCTTATCGGTCTTTTCTCAGGCATAACTTCCTTCATCACTTTTCGCATCACAGCTTTCATGTTAGTAGGCTCCTGCGGGTCTTCCTCGATCATCCTGACTCTACTCTGGCTTTTGCAGGATTGTTTTGCATCCTCAAATTCCAAAGCCCGCACCAATGCGTCTACAAGATGTAAAGGACGAGCTAATGTTAATGCTTGCCGGGTTTCTTGGTCGCGAAGCCCATCCAAAAATGCCTGAACCGCTAGTCGTTCCATTACATTTTCCGGTGTAGCTGGATATGCAAGGCGAACCAAGCGTGCAATGTCTGCTTCGAATTCTTGTAATGATTCGCTTGATTTTTGACATCGGTTCTTCAGCTGCGAGTGATATACGTGTTCAAGGTGGGCTTGACCATAGCGAAGTTCCAGATGTTTTACTAGCTGTTCATAGTCCTCCTGTTGTTGGGCGGTGAGGGTCTGTAAAATGTTTGTTGCTTCGCCAGGCAATGCCAGTGTCAATGCTAAAGCTCTTTCCCCAGTATTCCATCCGTTTGTCTTTGCAGCAGCTTCGAATTGTCGTCGGTAGTTTGCCCATGAAGTATTTCCGTCAAACTGAGGCGGTTTTAATGAGAGCTATCCAGGTTCAGCACTGACCTTGACATTTTTGATGTCCTCCTGAACTTCCTCCAAGTTCATACTCGTGTCCAGCATTGAGTTTTTGCTGTAAGTTTCTGAGGTGTGAGCAGAATCCATTTGCTTTTTCAGCTTACCGATTGTTTCCTTTATTCTGCCGATTTCTGTCTCGACTCCGCCTTTTATCTCATCGTGGAGCGTTTCCTTAATTTTTTTCATTTCTTCCTCCATGTCATCTTTGATTTTCTCCATCTTTGTTTCAACAGTTCCCATTCTTCCTTCCAACCGATTCACCACACCGCAAACTTCTTTCAAACTCTTCGAATTTTCTAGAAGCTCCTCCCTCAGACCATTTGAATTTTCCAGAAGCTCTTCTCTCAAATTCTCCGAATTTTCCAGAAGCTTCACTTCTAGAATTTTTGAATTTACTTCAAGTTTTTCTACTAGGTTTTTCGAATTCTCTTGAAGCTTTTCTTGAAGTTTCACTTCCAAACTTTTTCGAATTTTCTTCAAGCTTTTCTTCTAGATTTTTCGAATTTTGAAGAAATTTATCTTACAGACTCACCGAAAGTTTATCCTTCAATCTATTCGAATTTTCGAGAAATTTATCTTCAAAGGATTTCGTGGTCTCGTCGAGTTTATTCATTATGGAACTCAAATCAATTCCAGAAACTTCGAATAAGAAAGTTTCGGGGTCTTCTCCTTCTTCAAGCAGTCCATCTGCAAGTCTTTTCTGGAGTACGGCCTTCTTTCCAGTTGTTTCTAACTCACGCTCCTCTAACTCTTGCTTTAATTCACTAACTTCAAGGTCAACTAAGTGAACTCTTCTCAGAAACATTTTGTCTCTTATTATCTTTACCGAGATATCAGTCTATTATTTATTCCACACACAGTTTTCAGTTTATTGTCACGCGACGCGCAAAACTGTCCACTTTGTACTCAAATGTTCAACGGGTCACTAACTGTCTATTAGGCGCGATAAACGTCTATCAGTTTTTAAACGGCGAACACTTTAACACTTATTTATTTTAAACATCCACACTTCTGACACCAAATGTAGTAAAACTGCACTAACTAATTTTCCTAATTTATTTAAAACACTATTTACAACAATTACTCACTAAAACATTACTTCACTATTTTATTTCTACGGTGTCAGTCTCTATCTGCGAACTCTGGAACTGTAACTAACTCTGAATTCCGACTGTCCCGCCATCTGCTATACAGCGGCTATATATAGTAGCATTTACAGTTTTCGATCTTTCCAGTCTGTTCGGCGACTTCTTAGAGGTTCCTAGAATGTTCGTTTAGAACTTTCGCGTCTCTTCCACAGATGAGTCATGTGTTTGTCAGAAGAGAACTTGTTTACATTTCGAGTGTGGAGTGTAATTGGATGATCAGGGCCGGTCTCGAGGCCGGTCTTGAAATCGTTACAATACTATGAACATGATTTATTCAAACACCCAAGAACAGATATTTCTGTTGAATTGAAATAACTAAGATGACGATAGACAAAGGAAATTTTGACTTGAAGATATTTTATTTTGGGATGGTAACCAACTTTCGCTGAACTATAGGTAAACTTAGTATTTCTTCATTCCTTCAGAAGTTGCTCGCAAGCCATAATCTTTAGACGAACTTGAACTTTGTAACACTACTGAATACAGACCGTTTTTACTATATCATATGAGTCCTAGGCCTATCATTTTGAGATACATTCTTCCTATGATCAATACAAACGTTTCACAATCTGATTCAATTTTCTTTCAAATTGAAATAAAAAAAAAAATAATAAAAATTTTCTTCAATATGATTTGAGTAGGGAGAGACACAATATTGTTTCCAGTTTATAAACTTTTTCTAAATGTAGTTTTCAGTTGATTGCAGATGGAATATAGCCTCATTTTTCACTGACTCTGAAGGAATTTGAAATTATGCCGCTTGACTGGCTCCGACTTGCCAAGCAGAGTAAAATGAACCTGCCAAGTCACCTGTTAATCAGTACAGAATAGTCTGAGAGCTTTGATTATTGAATTTTTGAATGCATTTTATAACCGTGTTAAAAACTTTCATGGAATGAGTAACTTATTTTTGAATAACATTTATATTATACGATATTACGAGTGGAATCATGTTTAATTATGGAGTACCAGTTTTTTTATTGCAGACTTTGTACTTGCTTTAAAACTTTTATGAAATGAGTAATTTTTTGTGAAACACATTTTGTTACTATGTTAAAAGATTATTATACACAGGCTTTTTTATATTCAACAGTGTATCATGTTATTTTATACTAAACTGATCGAAAAAAGTTGAGGATATTGTTAGTCCTCGGAAAAAAAAATAGTTTTTGAGAAATATTGTATGAATACATTGACTCCTATCTCTTTCAGGAATAAAACACATTTGTTTTACTGAAAAACTGGTAATTTTTATGAATTTATTATCAGCAATATGGGCGAGTTTGATACTTCCAATAACAAAGTGGGAAACCAATTCTGGGTAATTTCAAAGATGAATTTCTGAATGATCTCATAATTATTAGCATTTATATGGTTTCAGTGCCAAAGCATATTATGTTCAGTCTGTAGGTAGTGAATTCAAGAAAACAAAAGGTGTCAAAACATCCGTCATAAGGAATGAATTGACATGTGAAGATTAAAAGGGAATTGTCGAACAGGGTGGTTTGTTTAACTGAAAAAAAAAATAGTCAGAATTTACAGGCAACGTTTCTCTAATAATGCAACAAAACCGATAATTATCAAGAAAGAAAAATTTATTAATAGCGTGTGATTCCACCTCTTTTGGCTATTACTGCTTCAACTCGGCGAGGCAAACTTGAAATTAAATTATCCAAGTCATTTTGATCTAGGGTATCCCATAAACGTGGAACAACTTGCCTTAGTAACCTTACGTCCCGAATTGGTGGTTGATGGGCAATTAGTGACCTTCCAAGCATGTCCCAAGTATGTTCGATACAATTTAAATCTGGACAGTGCGGGAGTAATGGCACATGATTCATTTCATTCATTGCTATCCGTTCTTGTACTGGCTCTGTGCGGGCGAGCGTTATCATCCAGAAATCTGAAATTGGGCTCCAAATTCCAACAGTAATTATTCACTATGTTATCAATGATGTCGTCGGCATGAATTTCACCTGTCATTGTACCTCCACAAAAATTCCACCCCAGACCATTACACCTCCACCTTGAAATGGATGTACTTCTTGAAAATATCTGTCAGCACGAAGACAAAAGCGGCTTTCATCGCTGAACATCACAGTACGCCACTCATCATTCCAATTGGCTCTTTCATTTCACCAAAGCAAACGTTGAGCTCTATGGACTGCGGTCAATGGAGGTCGTCTCATAGGCCTATAAGCAATGTAAACCTATGTCAATCAATCGATTTGAAACCGTCCAAGGGGTAATACGAATTCTGGTGGAAGCGAAAAGGTCCTGGCTGAGCAACGTGCAGTTTGCTGTTGGATCCATCCTAGCTCTTCTCACTAGTCTTCGGTCCTCGCTAGCATTTGTCGATCTTGGTTTACCATCCCTATGCCTGTTCATGATATATCCAGTCTCATTAAATCCAGTCGAGAAATTACACTTTGAGAGACATTAAACAGATCGGCCACATCGATCTGTTGCGCAACCCAATGGCTTGATTTACTTCCGCTACGTTTAAATGACGTTTATCCATACTATTGATGACAAAACAACAACAATATCGCAAACTGCGCTTAGCAACACATAAGCAAAACTAAATTTTACAAACACAAAATCTCTCTTTTTGGTGATAATGCTCTTTGTTCGGGTACAAGTTTATATGTCTACAAACAAATTTTTTTCAAAAAGCAATCGACAGGTATTGATAGCAGTACCAAATTTTCTGTAAAAAATTTTTGGCATAGCAAAAACACAATATCCTCAACTTTTTTCAATCAGTTTATATGTGTTGTTTGCAATCTTGTTTAGGAAATTTATTGTTCCATTATACATAATAATAATAATAATATTTATTTCAGCAATTGACTTGTAAAAAATACAAAGAAATTGTGAAAAATGTCAAAAAGTTAAATTACAGGTAATATAATAAATCACAATACACCACAAACTGGAACATTGTGAACCACACATTCAAAAATAAATATAGATACATACACTTATTCACACATATGCATATACACAATAAATAATACGCACATGTATTAAAGAAAAAAAAAAAAATTTTCAACTACATATCACATTTAAAATTGTAATGTTCCTTAATTAAAAAACTCTTCTATGGTGTAGCAGTTTTTGAGAAGTAAAAGTTTTTTCAGTTTATTTTTAAAGATTGGTAAAGAAGCTGCATTCTTTATGTGATCTGCCAGAAAATTGTAGCATTTGTACCAATGTATTCGAAGTTTTTTTGATACCGAACGGTGCTATGCCGGTGGGTAGGTTAAGATTTTTTTCTTCTGGTATCATGTTCATGGTGTGCTCTAATAGCATTATAAGTAGCTCTATTTTTGAAAATGAAACAACACGCTTCGAGGATGTAAGTGCTCGTAACAGTCAGAATATTGAACTTTTTTGAGATATTTCTGCATGAGTCACTTCTTCTTAATTTTGCAATTATCCCAACTGCATACTTTTGTAATAAAAACACCCTTTGTACAGAAGGACTTGCTGCTCAATTTAAAGTTCCGTATCTCATATGAGAATGGAAGTGGGCATAGTATAGAGAGGCAAAAGGATATTTTCACTACAATGACTCGACATGAACTTGAGTGCATAACATCCTCTCCTGAGTTTGCCGCAGACAATGTCAATATGTGAATTCCATGAAAGATTTGAATCAAAGGTAATTCCTAACATTTTGATAGATTCAGAAGAAGATACGACGTCATCGCAATTCTCAAATAACACAAGCTGGTGGTGTTCCCGGCCATTTGCCCCAAACATCATGGCATTGGTCTTTGTCTTATTTATTATAAGATGATTTTTGTCCGACCATTTTATCACTTTAGCATAGGTATTCTCAGCCAATGATTTCAATGAAAATACATCCTCTTCTATAATTAAAATGTTTGTGTCGTCTGCATAACATGTCGTAATAATTGAATTGTGTCTATTTGAGTATGCTATGAGGTCATTGGCAAAAACTAGAGATAGAAGAGGGCCTGATATTGATCCTTGAGGGACACCTTGAGTAATACGTAAGGGATTACTGCTAGTGTTGTTGATTTTAACAATTTGCTGTCTGTCAGATCAATAGGATTCTAGCAAGTGAAACGGTGTTCCCCTCAGTCCATACCTTGATAATTTTGACAATAGAATCTCATGACTAACACAGTCGAACGCCTTAGAAAAATCTATGAAGAGGACTATTACAAATATCTCATTATCAAGAGATTGAATTGTTTCATTTTGGAATTCACATAAGGCTGTCTCGGTACTTTTGTTTGCTGTGAAACCGTGTTGAGAATTTGATAATAATTTGTTTGAAGTAAGAAAACTGGTTAATTGAAAATTTATATTTAATCATGTAGCTTAGATATGCTGGCTAATACACTTACGGGTCTGTAATTGTTGAGGTCATTATGATCTCCTTTAAAGATCGGTGTTACTCTTGCTTTTTTTAAATTTTTTGCAAAATGCCTTCTTCTGTAGACAAGTTAATGAGATAAGTAATTAATGGATGGAATAATCCATTCTGACATTGTTGGAGTAATTTATTTGATATATTATCAATACCACAAGAGCTGGAGTTTTTAAACCATTAATCATACTAATCACATCCTTTTCGGTAAGCGGGTGCATGAAGAAGCTATTCGGATTATTGTCATATTCGATGTTTATTTTCAGTGGTTTAGTGAAATGTATGTTGAATTTATTGGATAACTCCGTCTCACTCAAAGGTATGTCATTTTCCGTTATTACCATTTTGCAATTTTGTACTGAAGATTTTTTTGCAGATTATTGATAATATTCCAGGTTGTTTTTCGACTTGTTATCAGAAGTTGAAATCAAATTGTCATACTAACTATGACTTGGATGCTACCTGTAGTCCCTGTTGATATTCTCGATTCAAAAATCTACTCAATTCTCTGAAACGAGGATCATGTTGGGCTAAATTATTGTGAAGAGATACATTGTTCTTTAGATGCTTGATAGGCAAAGTTGGGGCAAGACTGTACATAAGTCTCATTTCAGTTTTCTTTTCGTAAATAATTTCTGAACACATTGATGTTCTCATCCGCAAAGTTTCGCTTATAATGAAATGGTTTAAATGTCTTGTTCTCTGCCAGATCATCAGAGAACAGGTCAAGGAATTGAGAATAATGATCTGAGAGATGTACGTTCACTACTGCTACACTATAGGGTTTTAGAGTTTTGATTGGGAAATTGTCAATACATGTTGCTGAGGTTCCTTTAACTCTCGTCGGGATTTTTACTGTGACATTAACATCAAAACTGATAATAAATCTTCAAGTAATATTATGTACGTCGTGTGAGAAATAAAGTTAATATTAATAATTAAACTTGTAATGTTGAAACACAATGAATGTGCATTCTAATTCGTAGATTAAATGTTCTCTCATTTATACCATTGCAAACATCATTTAGCATCATAATGTGAAGTGTTTGTCGGTCAAAAGGGCCCCAAATAGCACCAAGACAATATTGATATGAGTGATATCCATGTTAATTCAAATGGTCAAAGGAGGTCTCGTAGCGATAAAGGGTTAATTTTTTTTGTTCTAAAATTTGTTTTATTCGTCAACCAGCTGCACCCTTACAAGCAACCCTTAGAAGTCTTCGAAACACTTGTGCAAGCTAGGGAAGACAATATTGATATGAGCGATATCCGTGTTAATTCAAATGGTCAAAGGAGATCTCGTAGCGATAAAGGGTTAATTTTTTTATTCTAAAATTTGATTCATTCGTCAACCAGCTGCACCCTCACAAGCAACCCTTAGAAGTCTTCGAAACACTTGTGCAAGCTTGGGAAGACAAGACCTCTACTTTTCAACAAGGGATGCCATGCACGGACAAGAATACGAACTATTTAAGATCGTTCATCACCCATTCAAACCAATGGCTACAGTCACCGTTGCTTGGCTTCAGTTATCGACAGATTAGTTATCATTCGTTAGTTATTATTCGTCAAAAGTGAGGTGTTGGCAGAGCTAAAACAAAAATGCGGTGAAGTTGAAACCCATCTTGGGCACCTATTAAATTTCCGGCAGCTGTTTGAAATCGTCAAGGTGCATTGAACATACATCTGTAATTATTATTATTGAAATAGTAACAAAACGAATAAAATTGACGAGGTCGAAGTACCCTTCCTATCCACACGTTTCCAATAAGTGGAAAAATAAGACAAACATTTGTCAGAAATCAATTACTTCTTTGGTTAATACCACGACGGACTACATCTGACAGATATGAGGCACAAACAGTCAGAAAAGAACTACAGGACAGGACAATTATAATGTTGTTCGACCTACCCTGGCATTGATGATGTTGGGATAGGGCATCAAATCTAAACAACCAGTTCAGGTAGACTCACTGTATTTATTAAAATAAATTCAATTTTACACTTGTAGAAGGACAACTAATGACTGACTAAAAATAAAATTACTCATTCGTCATTCGAGTGCAGATGTGATTCATGTCTGTAACGTTTCCATTACATAAATATATTAGAAAATATAATAATATACAATACAGGGTCATTCCTATTTAATGTTTTATCGACAAACCCAACACTCCCACTCAATAAAAAAATTAAATTGAAATCCTAATCCTACTGCAAACCAATGGCCAATCTTATTTCTGCGAACTTTGGTCCTGGCAATGGTTTGGTGAAGGCATCAGCAAGTTGTTCTTCTGTTGGGATATATTTGAGTATTATTGTCTTTTGCGCAATTTGTTCTCGTGAGAAATTATATTTGATGTCAATGTGCTTTGATCTCTTATGATCAGTCGGGTTGTTGGCCAAGCATATGCAACCATTGTTGTCCTCCAATACAGGAATTTGTTGTTTTTTTTGTTTTGTTAAAATTGTTATATCCGTCAACCGGTTACACCCCTACGTGCAACCCTCATAAGTCAGAGACTTGTGCGAACTAGGGGAAGACGTAGCCCTTACCTTTTAATACGTGTGATGCCATGCACGAGTCCGGTGGCAATGCTGAGATTCGAACTCACGCTCTCTGGCTTATGAGGCGAGGACTCAACCCGCACACCACTGCGGCCAATAGGTTTCAAAAAACAAGATTGATACTATTCAGAAGTGATTTTAACCAGATAGCTTCTCTTACTGCTTCAAAGAGGGCCATATGTTCAGCTTCAGTGGATGAAGCGGCAACTGTATTTTGTTTTCTAGTATTCCACGATATTGTACAATTATCAAATACTTTAAACAAGTATCCTGTTGTACTTTTTCTATCAGTTTCGTTGTTGCCCCAGTCAAAATCTACATAGCCAACAACCAGATTGACATAATCGCACTTAGAATATGTTAATTTAATATCAATTGTACCTTTTATGTATCTCAATACTCTTTTCAGACATTTCCAAAGTTCATGATTATTTTTACTTTGATATCTACTTAAAAGATTAATTGCCAAGCATAAATCTGGACGAGTACATAGCATTGCATACATGAGTTGACCTATTAAATTTCTACATGGTGCATCATAATTTTCATCAATATTCAATAAATCGTAATTTAATTCAGTTTCCAAAGGTGTATTCACCTTTTTGCAATCATTCATGTTATACTTAATCAAAATTGATTTCAAGTAAGAACTTTGATCTAAACTAACTTTGTTATCATGTCTCTCAATTTTTATTCCTAAAAATATCTTTATGTTCGATTAGTCTACCATACGAAAAATGTTCATCAGATATTGCTTGAATCCGTTTTTTTTTTTTTTTGAAACAACAACAATTTATATTGCCGTTATCTAATATATAAAGACAACGATCTACTTGGGAATTTTTTAAATCCTTTTCTTTTAGAATATGGTTGAAACGTTCAAACCAACACCTTGAGGATTGTTTTAAGCCATATAGAGATTTGTTAAGTTTACAAACTTGACCCCTTTCGGCTATAACTCCTTCAGGAATTTTCATATAAATCTCCTCTTTTAATTTGCCCTTGAGGAAAGCAATTTTCACATCCATATGGTGGATGATGAGGTCAAATTGAGTCGAGAAGGCTAATAAAAATCTGAATGTGGTAATCCTAGCTACAGGGGCAAATGTTTCTTCATAATCTAGTAAATATTGTTTTTTGAAACCACTGGCTATTAGTCGTGCTTTATATTTTGTTGGATTGCCATATTCATCATTTTTAATAGTATAAACCCATTTGGAATCTATAACATTTTTGTTTGTAGGTTTAGGCACTAATGTCCAAGTTTCATTATATGATAGTAAATCAAGTTCAACTTTTATAGCCTCCTCCCACTGATTTCTGTCTTCCTTTTCTCTCATTTCACTATAAGTTTTAGGCAAATTTGAATCAAAATATTTTGCTGACAACATGATATTATATTCATTGTCATCAAGCATTTCATTATAGGAATGAGTTGGAAGATTCTTGATTCTATCACTTCTTCTAACTTCAGGATTATTAATGTTCTTTCACTTCAGTGAATTTTGGGTCACACTCGGTTACTAATTTTTCTGAGTCGGTATCAAATTTATTAGTTTTGAGAGGAATTTCATCGTCCAACCTTTTATTTGGCCTAGAGGTACTGAAATTTTATTCGTCCACTATAACGTCACGTGCGACGAAAAACTTTTCAGACTGCACATTCCAAAATTTGTAACCGTTTGGTTCGTATCCAACCAGTATAGCTTTAAATGATTTCTCATCAAATTTATGTTTTCTGGTTTTGTTATGGACATAGGCAGTAGAACCAAACACCTTCAAATTATGTATTTTCGGTTTTTTATTATGCCACAGTTCGTATGGCGTTTTATTTATTTGCAGTGCTTTGGTAGGAGACATATTGATTAAATAGGTTGCTGTAAGTACAGCTTCTCCCCAGAATGATTTGTTCATATCGGTGGCAGTAACCATTGTCCGAGCTTTTTCTGTGATAGAACGATTCATTCGCTCTGCAACGCCATTTTGCTGGGGTGTAGATGGAACTGTAAGGTGGTACGTAATTCCCTTTTGAACGCAAAATTCTCTGAAGTCATTCGATAGATATTCTCCACCGTTATCACAATAAAGATTGACTATTTTTAAATTGAAATGCGTTTCACTTTTAGCCACATAATCTTTAAATGCGTGCAACACATCTGATTTGAAAGTAATTAGATATGTAACTGTATAATGAGTATAGCCATCAATAAAAACTACGAAATAATTTTTATTATCTATTGTAGGTGGTGTTATAGGGCCACATACATCTGTATGAATTATGAATGATGGTCTTCCATTACTAGGTTTTTGTTTTACCTTTGAAAATGGTAGTCTTGCTTGTCGTCCATATATGCAAGATTCACACATCATTTCCGTTGGTTTTATTTGATCAATATCAGTAGTATTTTCGATCATTTGGTAATTCTTTAATTGTTCGAATTTTGCTTTACTGATATGGCCGAGACGTTCATGCCATATTTTATAATCATTTCTACTACTCATATTTATCAAGTTAGGGAGATTTGATGTGTATTTCGTAATTTTTAAATTCACTTTTACGAGACCATTTGAATGCTCACCTGTTAATATGACGTGGTCGTTAGATAATACCTTCACACCGTCACTGTCGAAAATGACAGTCATCCCTGCTACTTGAATGCGAGATATTGACAGCAAGTTATATGGAACATCTGGGGAATAAAGTACATTCTCCAGATTTCCGTCAACTCTTAGGTTGGTCGTCACTTGGATGGTACCCCTTCCGGTAGCTGCTATTGAAGTTCCATTCTTCGCAACACTAATTTCCAAGGGCGTCCGTAGCCATGAATATGTTGTAAAAACATCTAGTCGATTCACAATGTGATTTGTTGCACCGGAGTCCAAGAGGAAAATAATTTCACCAGATTTTTTATTGTTCATACCACTCGTGTTTCCAGCCATGAAAATGAAGCCGCCTTTATTGTCTTCAATTGTTTGAATAGCTTGGATTGTGCTAGGACGTTCATGTTATTTTTCTAGCATCCTCTTGTGGTGGTAACAATCCTTTTTCAAGTGGTTTCTTCTCCCACAATGATCACAGATTATATGTGAGACCTGATGTGGTGATTTGTAGTGTGGCTTCTTTATTCTTGTATTTCCTTTTACTTTATACTTCTTTTGTTTTTTGAGTCTGACACCGGAGGTTCCCGGGATTGGTTGATTTCCCATCTGCAGTACTTTCAATTCTGTGCTAACATCAGTTCTTCTCAATTTAACTTCTTGATCCAACAGTCTTGTTTTCACAAAAGCGATATTAGAGTTATCTGCTATAAGGGTCTCCAGGGCTGTTATGACTCCATCATATATGGAAGGAAGAGTCAGCAATAGATGAGACACCTTATCCATTTCATCTAATTTGGCTCCAGCGGAAGTGAGTTTGGTTACAATTTCATCGAAACGAATGAAATGTTGTGATAGAGACACTTCTCCTTGTAGTTTCAAACTCAATAATTGTTCCCTCAGAGCCAGTTGAGTTGCAAGACTTCTTCGTTCATCAATGGCAACCAGGCTTTTTAGAATGTCTTTAGCGGAATGTTCTTCTCTTGCGAAGCTCAGAAATGAATCACTCAAGTATTCAACTATTGTGCTCTTTGCTATCAAATTTTTCTTGCTCCACTCTTCATCTTGGTTCTCAGTCTCCTGATCTATCACGTCCAAAACTTGTAGTTCAGCAAGAAGTGATTTCACACGGAACTTCCAGACAATGTAACGTTCTCCATTGAATGATTGAATATTTCGTTTAATAGTTTTGGATTCCATATTATTTACTTGAATCAAATTTCACAACGAAAGCTCACTTTTGATTTTGTTTCACGTACACTGGGCCCATAACCTGTTAGGATAGGGCATCAAATCTAAACAACCAGTTCAGGTAGACTCACTGTATTTATTAAAATAAATTCACTTTTACACTTGTAGAAGGACAACTAATGACTGACTAAAAATAAAATTACTCATTCGTCATTCGAGTGCAGATGTGATTCATGTCTGTAACGTTTCCATTATATAAATATATTAGAAAATATATTAATATACAATACAGGGTCATTCCTATTTGATGTTTTATTGACAAACCCAACAGATGATAGGCAAAACTTCGAAAAATGCATGTCTGCAGGTGAACATTCCCAGCCAAATGAAGGAAATCTACTGTTTAATTACAAGATACGTACATGCAACTGGGCCTTCTTTGAAGAACATTGTACAAATATCTGTCAGATGTAGTTCAATGTCCGTCGTGGTATTAGACAAGGAATTAGTTGTTTTCTGATAGATGTTTGCCTTATTTTTCCATTGGGTGAAAACGTGTGGAAAGAAAGGGTAGTTCGACTTTTTCGATTTAATTCGTTTTAATATCGTGATACTCCCCAGAACATATTTTCGAACTTGATATTGGAAAAGTAAGTTTATATTATTCATTTTCACGCATATTCTGAATCAATTTTTTATTCAATGAACAGGAAATAAATTCTGAAGACATCGCCACCATTCACATTGGATTTCTCTAAGAAACAAAAAAAATACAATTAGACCAACATCCAGAGAAATTGAATGTGAAAATCGGACAAACTATATCATAAACTTAGTTAGGTGACTCCGAGCATTCAGAAACAAATTTCTGTTTGTCACCTATTTTTCTATTGTCGTGTCTTTCAGTCTCACTATCATCAATACTTCAGAGAAGAAGAAATGAAAGTCGTATGAATACGCCTTTTGTTTTTACTTAATCAATCTTACTTACCTCATCTTCATCAGAGCTTTCTGATTGCTCTAATAATTCCAAAATTGCATTAACAAATCCTATATCGATTTTTACATGGAATTCTTGAACAAGCACCTTGAAATATTTAAATTGTCGAATCTGGCTATTTTTCAGTAGCAGCTGAACAATGCTCACTTCTACGAACGGTTTGATACCTGAAAGTATAAATAATTATTCTTTTCAGCTGTCATAATCTGACATGTTGGTAATTTCTATTCTACCCAATCAGTCGGTATTATACTGATGTAACCTCTTTTCATTGATAATACTTCTTGTTTACATGGAACTGTCAAAATTCTATGCGCATATGATTTTTAGCGAAATTACCAGGAATTTTTGGGCGGATCGAAAAAATCTAAAATCCAACTCCAAATGTTTGAGGGAATGTATGTTTCTCACGGTTTGCGATTGTGTGGTAGCGGCCTAGGTGACGAATTTGAAATAAATAGCCAAGTGTTTATTTCGACTGTTAGTTATTTATAATATTAGCACATCCGGTGTGTGACGCACGACAGCCAGATGTTGTTTTCCAGGAAAGTGCTGAGTTCGCAGTCGGAGATAAGAAAGTTGAGCCAAATGCTCGATTTGAAGTCGTTTTATGTGTCTCACTCTAACTCATGGCATTGTATGTCTGTCTTTTATTGAAATGAATAACGTCAGTTCGAGAAAAATACAATTATTTTTTCAAATACAAAATTACACTTCAGTGCCATGGTAATATTCACCATCTTCGTTCGAATCGTTGAATATGTATCTTTGTCGAATTGATTGCAACAGCTTGTACAATGATTCGCCCAGTTGATATTTGAGTGCTAGAGATACAAAAAACATGAATCCATCGTAGGCGTCTGTAGGGCATCTTGACGTCGTCGTTACTCGGGGCACTGCAGGCATCGTGCGAGGGATCACCTCTTCCACCAAGTGAGAAGCTGGCGGTTGGAGCAAAAACCAGTCGGTTTCTTGGCAAGTTTCATTGCCAAAGACTTTCCTCAGTTTGTATGCACTCGAATTCGACGGAATTTCAGCCATCAAAATGAGCCAATATCCGTCGTTCATCAAAGCCTGGGTCATTCTCGTCCAGTTGGTGGGCATCGAACGAATTTTCCAATCCCAAAAAGAAATATGAACCTCACCTGCCTCGTAAGGTCGGCTAATGTATAGTTCGTTTGACAAGACAGCTGTCAAAATCAAATATGTTGTTGTTGTCCGCATGATGAATGCTTGTACACTGAGAAACATTGCGTATATCGCACACATATATGATAATAATTATAATAATAATAATAATAATAATAATAATAATAATAATAATAATAATAATAATAATAATAATAATAATAATAATAATGTGTCGTGGGGCAGCTGAGACCATAATGCATTTGCTGTCAGCTTGTCCAGCTTATGCGGTCTCAGCCTATATCCACAGACATAACGCGGCCCTACGAGTGTTGTACTACCATCTACGACACTCGTACGGTGTAGACGAGATACCAGTGTTGCCTTATGCTCCGGGGGATATTGGGTCCGTGGTGGTGAATGAGAAGTGCCGAATCTATTGGAACTATTCATTCCCCACCCTCAGGCAAATACAAGCCAATAAGCCTGATGTAGTACTCCTCGACCATCAAAGTAGGACGATTTTCGTCATTGAGTTTTCAGCTCCTGGCGAAACGAACATCGTCCGAAAAGAGGAGGAAAAACGGACTAAATATCGAGATCTTCTCTTTGAACTCCGCAGGCTTTACCCAAACCATTCTGTCAAGATGGTGGTTCTGATAATAGGGGTCCTTGGTGGAATGATGGACACACTGCTCTCAAACTTAAAAATCATACCGGCTTGCCGTGACATGGCAGAAATCCTAGCCAGGCGAATGCAGAAGGCCATAATTCTTGGTTCACTCCGCCTACTCAGGGCACATGATTCTCGGACCCAGTAATCACTTACCCCATGGACGTGGGGAGTGTTTACTGGGGTTAATGACACGCCAGCGCGCCTTCCGGAAGTGTCGGAGCACCGGAGACAGGGCCTGACTGGGTAATTCCTAACGGAAAAAAAAAAAAAAGTTATAATAATAATAATAATCAATAAGCAGGGAAGGCCAACCATCATCCAAGGCCTTGGTGAGTTGCGACACCACTTTCCTGAGCTACCGGTGCAAAACCGGACCGGCAGCCATGGCGCACCCTGGAGGGAATGCTCATTCCCTCTGATGTCAGCCGTGGGTATACTGGGTTAACCCCCCGGTATACCCCACTACTCGGTTCACGATGGACGAGAAAGAGGCCCCCACAACCGACCCCTTCGGATTAGGGGTCATAGGCAAGGTGGTGGGGCCCAGAACGATGGATTGCCACTATATAACGACCGCAATGAAAACGGACGCTTTGAGTGGACGGATGAACTAAGGGACAGTCTTCTGCATTGCTATGAGAGCAGTGAGTTCGCCCGAAGAGGATACATGGCGAGAATGCATGCTTTTTGGTGTGAAATACACCCAGAGCATGCTGCCTTTTCCGCACAAAACCTAAGGGATTATGTATCGCACCTTCGGGTTCGAGGCTATGTTAGAGCCCCTCCTCAGCCGGTTAACGCAGTGGCAGAAGTGGCAGATATGCCACGCGTCGATCTGGCTGTAGAGGAGGCCCGCATCATACCGCCAACGGAAGGCATCAGAACCCGCAGGGCGCTGCATAACACCAAGCCCCTGAAGCCACAACAACTGGCTCGGGTGGATGCGGAGATTCACGATGTCCTTTCAGAAGAGGTTGACATCTGGCAGATCAACTCTGCCGTGTATGACGCCGCTCAGGCCTTCTCCCAAACGGAGAGAAGGGAAACCAACCCTCTGATTGGGAGGCATGAGCGACGCATTCACAATATGGAAGCTAAGATCAGGTCAGCGAGACAACACGCGTCTCGTATCCAGTGTGTGGCGGACTACGTGGCGGCCAATAGGCCCTTCACGCCCGCAGTGCGGCGAATTGCCGCAAATTTAAGACGAGCTCACCACACACTAAATCAAGGCGTGCTGTTAACCATCAAACGCACTGTCTTGATAGGATGCGAATGCTGGTGGCTGCAAAAAAGTCACTAGTGACGCGGGCGAGAAGCATCGCGGAAAACACGAAGTTTCGCGATAAACCTTCTCGCCTATTCCAAGAGCCTCCACGTGTTGTGGAAAACCCGCCGGCGGCTGATCGGGTAGAAACCTTCTGGAAGGATATTTACGAATTTCCGCAACCACTCAACTTAGATACTCCAGCCCTAGCGCAGTTCGAAGCTTTCTGCAGGAGGCTTCGTCAGCCCGAGCTCAATGAACTGCGCAATCCGATAACCCCGGAAGAAGTTTGACGGGCCCTCAAAGGCTCGAAGAATTTTGCTGCTCCAGGTCCTGATGGCCTGAATAACTATTGGTGGAAAAAATTACCAAGTACCCACCACCATCTAGCAAGAGTTTTCAACTCGTGGCTAGATGGGGAGCAGTAGATTCCGGATTGGTTTGTCGAGGGGCGAACCGTGCTAATCCCCAAAAACGGAGATTTGTCTGATCCGACGAACTACAGACCGATAACATGCTTGAACGCATGTTATAAGATGTTTATACGCATCTTGTACATGCGAATACTCTCCGCAGTTGAGCCGGTGTATGAACGGATATATGAGCAAAGAGGATCAAAAAAGGGGGTCGCTGGCTGCAAGGAGAACCTGCTGATCGACAGATGCATCACGCAGGACTCCGTGCAGTATAAGCGTAACATTTCAATGGCCTGGATCGATTATCGCATTCGATACAACATCGCATGAACTCATCATGCATTTGCTCAGATGCCTTGCGGTACCCGATCAAATAGTGAGATGCATTGAACACCTGATGCCGCTCTGGAGGACTCGATTTACCATAACATCTGGTCAAGTCAGAGTCCAAATAGAGCAGGTTATCTTTAGAAGGGGCGTGTTTCAGGGAGACTCCCTCAGCCCTCTTCTCTTCTGCATCTCACTACTGCCATTGTCCGTTGCACTACGGAAAACCCGCGGATACAACTGCGGCACCCCCAGCAACCGGAGGCATAACGTCACCCATCTGTTTTACATGGATGACCTTAAACTTTATGCCTCCGGAGAAAAGGACCTTCACCAGTCCTTAAGGGTGGTGCAAGAGTACACGCATGCTATCGGAATGGAGTTTGGGATAGACAAATGTGCCACGATTGAGTGAAATTTCTCAGTGGCAGAGTGGAAAATTTCAGTGTCACCGAAATTTAACTCAACTTTTCATACAAAATGTGCACCATGTCAAATTTAGGTGTCTCTTTTTGAGTGAAAAAATACCACTTTTCTACTCAAAAAGTGATACTTTTTTCGCTCAAAAATGATACCTACATTAGATCATTTTTCAAGCACATTTTTCGTCGAAAAATACTTTTAATTTTTTCGATAAATAAACGTGTCTTTTTGCTCACTCACTCATCTCCAATCATGCATCATGGAAAAATCGAGAATGATTCAGAATACATCTATTGATATATAATAATATTAATAATAATACATTTCAACGGTTTTCGATTTTTCTAATTTGATTTTTGGATATTTTGTATGTTTTTCAATAAAAAAAAATGTTCAAGATCAGAACCTTCATCTCCAGAGCCAATGAAGCGGTGATATGGAGGAGGCATCTCGAAACGACGTCTTTTGTAGTTGTATAAATGTAAGTCATAATAACACGAACCACTCGATTTTAGTGTGAATAGCACCTCATCGAATCTGTTGTGACACCATGATGAACGATTTTGGTACAAGTCATTCATTTTATCTGAATTGTAGACAAGATGTTTATGATCTCTGATGCTGTGAAATGTGTTGTGCTGCATTGCCTTTTTGAAGGCTTTGAAACAGGTACAACACAGATATAATGGATATTGTGGAATATAGTACTGATTGAACCAAACGCAATACGCATCTTCAGTGAAATGTTCTGACCAGTCTTGAGTGATGAGGGCTTCACGTCTATCATACGCATCAAATTTCTGTGTAAACTCTAAATGTAACAAACTATAAGAAGGTTGTTCGCCCTGGGCCTGCTCTCACAATTGCTCCCATTTTTCTGCAGTATACATCTTCATAATATTTTCCATGAGTGACCACGGCAAAGGAGAAGTGTCAATAAATTCCACTAGGCATGATTTGCGTGGCTCTGATGATTTTGCATGAAAACATGGCAGAAACATGTTTTCTGAAACAATTACATATTTAAAAAACTGAAATGTCCCTATGGCAGAGTATCATGAGAGCCGGCAATCAAACAGCGTTTGTCATCATGTGGGCTCAAAGCGATTTTTGTTTGTTTAATACTAAAAACGTTGTCAGTGAACGAGCGAACGAGCGAATACAGCGTTGCGAAGTTACCTTTTCTGACTGACTTTCCAGACATTCCACATAGTCTTCGAGGGTGATTTTTTTTTGAACAACACTGTATTTCACACCTTTGATTCAAAACCGCAAAGGCCGCTTTCAGACGGGCAATATTGTGAATCCGAAGTCTGCTACAAAAAGTCGAGCGTTTGTGGTTGACTGTCACTACCGCCGTTATCGTTTGAAAATCATGTTAAAAATCGATTCCTGTTCACAGAGGCGTTTTTTCGACTGCAATATAACTTCTGCAGACGGTTGTCGCCAGTCCGTCTTCTCACTACAGGATTTTGGTCACTTTCAGACGGGCGACTTTCTGTAGACGAGGTTGGCAGCAAAAATGTAGGAATTCTGTCGTTTATTAGACTACAGCTGCCGTTCAAATGAATGGTATTCAGTTGATGTTTTCCACGCCAATTAAAATCGTAAACAACAACTCAGTTTTCTGAGTGAGCAAGTCACTAAATCCAAACACAACAATTTATGAGTGAATTCGGATCATCGGCAAATAATTACAAACTATTGCATTATATTATTTATCGTACCTAGGTTTGTAGTGCTGTGAGAACTACTGTGTTGGATCATAGACGCTGGCATGAAAGGGAATATTCAGGCAAGTGAAATATGTTCCAATCTACGACACGTGTATGATTATGGTTGAATGAATCAGTATTATAGTTTTTTGTTTGATCATTTGAGTAATCTGTCTTAATAAGCTGAGCAGGAGGGAGAAAGTTCCTATTTTTTTTTTAATAAAACTTACGCTTGTTGCCCAACTTAATCACCAATCCAAAGAGAGAAGGATTTACCGAATTGAACAGTAAATTAAATAATTATAATTATGTCCTGCATAGGCAATAGCCAAATGAACAGTACAAGATTTGATTTAAAATTTCATCAAGTACACCAGAAAAAAATTGTCTCAGCTTGCACAATGGAATAATAATACTTGCCAATGATATCATGATCTAACTAGAAAAACAAATAGTTATTAAGCCTGAGATTTCACTTAGTACACAGTGAGTAATTAGACTCCATCTCAAAGTTTTCTGCACAAAGTAGGTTTGAACCAATTTAAGGAAACTTTTACCAAACCGACTGAATCGATTTCAAACACTGGAGTAAAATATGACTGGGGGTGGCAGGTGGCAGTTTAGATTTCGGCCATTGAAACTTCCACTCGTATCGAACCAAGATTTGGGACTGTAGTACCCGAGAATTTTTTTCGCAACAGTATCGTTAGGTGGCTGGCCACATGCATTGTAGAACAAAAGTGTGATGTGAATAAGTTGCCTTATTCCAATCCCAATGCTTGCTTGGAGTGCGCACTGACCAACATCAATGGTGCTGATGATTTTTTGGGTGAAAAGTGAATAGTACACAATACACCACCAAAAATTACACCGTATATGGCTTTGGGTACACTCGACGTGTATTTATGAGTAATTGAAATAATCATTTTCATTCGCAATTAGATTGAAATCGACAAAGATAACATAAATCTGTAAATTTGTCTTGGGGCATAGGAATTTTATTGGGAAGTTAGTTTATCAGTATTCGTCAGTCAATTAACTATAACGATTTTTGTTCAATTTTCTTAAAATTGAAGTTATTGAAATACAATTGAATCTTGGATTCACTTGAGCTCACAAAAACTCGCTACTACGAAAGGGATACTTTTGATAAGTTCACGATTTTGTTGAAAATGGAATGTTTCATGGGAAGATTGGTTTTAGGACAACAAAAAACAAAACGAAAACAAAAAAATTCATCACACTGAAAGTAAAGAAGAATTGATATGCCACGGTAACGTGTGGGTGAAGCGTTCGCTTACTAATCCAATTTCGCAGGTGCGTAATGGGTTCGAATCACAGACTTCTGAGGGTTGCATATAAGGGTGCAGACGGTAAAGGGAAATATCAATTTTACTTACTTTGAGTGGACGTCGGAGTTATATCGAAGATTATAAACGTCCCTTTTAGGAAAGATTACCATAGTTGCACTGGGGTCTAGAGAAGCTTACATTAGAACACGTCCTTATATGAAGGGTATCCACGCGATTGTCTAATAGACGAGGAATGTAGGGTACATACAGTATCACACAACCAAAATTGTATTATGTGTTAAAGTTGATTTCTTTCATGGCTTCGTGGTCTTTTACATTGACAGATCAAAAGCTATTACAGTCAGGTGGGTTGTTGACCCCTGAAATACAATGGTCCCTTAGTCGGGAACTTACTGGATGGAGTCGGCATGATAATGCTTTTGAGGAAAAGTTACCCCAAACATAGATTTTGAATCTAGGTTTCATTTGCTCATCCTGTGCGGATTATGTCCATACCCTAAATACCATTTTAAGAGTAATGTGAACAGAAAAGTACATTTATGAAAACGAAACGAGCTGAGAAACAAGTACTCTCAAGAGAGTTTCACAGAATCTCAGGAGGGGTCAGTCTTTTGTAGTGAATTTAACAAAACGAGAAAATAGCGAAAATATGAGTAGTCTGAGAGAGTCAGCCAATGAAAAGAAAACGTTTATAGAACAATAACAGTCAATATATGGAAATTCATCAAAGAATCAACAAAAAGATTATTTATTTGCGCACCAACATTGTAAAGAGAAAATGGAAAGTGATTCAACAAATATAACGAACTTTCAGAATTAAGGAGAAAACTCTATTATATTCTTCAGATAACATATAGATCAATGGAATTATTGTTAAATTGAAAGTAGTAGAAGAATTTTTGTTTATTCTCTTCAAACCTCTAATGAAATTTTTTCCTCAGATACAACCGTAATAACTTGGGCTGCACTGATGAGGGACATACATTCTGAAACCGGTCTGTAGTTGGTTCTCCGTTTGAATCAGGTGAAGTCCTGCTATTTATCTTAGAGAGCTCTTGTAAAGTTGTTCATTCAAAGTCTGACAGATATAACTCAATATATGTTCTTGGTATTAGCCAGAGAAGTAGTTGTTTGATGTCGGATATATGCCATACATATCATACAAAGTTATAGTTATCGACTATTTTACAGTCACTGGACATTATTCGCTTCTTGAAACAAGTATGTTGAAAATACCATTTCATTTCCGAAATGTCCTTCTGGAGTGCTCTCTAATCTGTCACCGAGTTGGATCCGGTGGGCGATTGCAGTATTCAACTCGGCGGACGATGACGGATAGTGTGATCTCACGTGTATACAACTGTAATATCCTAGGCTGCACCGAAGAGGGACAGACATTCCGAAGCCGGTCTGTAGTTGATTCGCCGTTTGAATAGGGTGAAGTTCAGCTGTTCGTTTAGAGAGCTCTTGCAAAGTTGTTTCTTCAAAGTAAAGATCTTTGCAAATGTGTCTGACAGATATAATTCAATATCTGTCGCGGTATTAGCCAGAGAAGTAGTTTTCTGTCGGACATATGCCATACATACTACACAAAGTTAGTCACTGCTTGAAGGATTGTTTTCGACTGTTTTACAGTCACTAGGACATACATTATTATATATTAATTCGAAGATTCTCACGGACGAAATGTGGTGATCTGTTTTCTCGGGTTTCTCTCCGTGTTATGTGTTCTTGGTCCTTAGGAGGACCATTTTCACGACGTTTCAGCAAAGTTTCCTTTGCCATCTTCAGGTGATATTAACTGTCTGGAATTTAGAACTAGACTGATCCACTCGACCTCGGCTTCTTAATTAATAGTAGTAACTGGCAGTTTTTACCTAGGTTGTCCCCTCTGCCTGGGTTGACCTGTCTACCTATGTATTTCTGCCTAAGTTATTGCGCGCAAAGTTCGAATATAGGATATGGAAAACGTTGCTAGAACACGGAAACACCCCAAATAGTAGCGGCGGATCCTAATCCCTCAACAGAAGACGAATCGAAAATGCCAAGAGGAGTCAACACTCGAAGAGCAGCGGAATCCCAAGCTGGACGACTTCGAGAAAAAGACGAATCGGAATGAGCATCATACTATTGTGAGACAATTTCAAATCAACTCGATCATATTTTGTTTACAACTAACAAATAATCATACTGCTTGATTATCCCTAGCTAAACAATACTGGTAATTGTACAGCCAATTACCGTATTGAATAAGTCGTACTGTTCGACTATTTCGAAGTTTTATTTACCTGTATTCAATAAATTCTTTTCGATATGACTGAAAACAACCAGCCTAGAGGTGAAGCTGAAAATAAAGCTGAAGCAATTGAACCGTACAAATTATCCGACGTGATTTCTTCAGTGCCTGAGTTCGAAGGAGACTACATTTTCTTAAACACCTTTTCAAATGCATGTGACTATGCGTATCGCATAGCCACAGTGGACCAACGAATTCTATTAGTGATTTACATAAAAACCGAACTCCGAGGTAGAGCTGAACAACTGATAAGTTCTAGGAACCCTGTAACCTATCATGAAATTAGACATTTACTCACTTTATATTTCGGCGATGTTCGTGATCTTACTTCATTAATTCACGATCTGCAGCATATTAAACAACTAACTAATGAATCTCTCTAAACATTTTTCAACCGCTTTAAGTTCATAATGCTAAAATGCAGTCGTGCATTCAAAAATCTGGTCTTACAGAAAACCGCACAATGCGGACTCATAGAAACCATGGCATTAAATACGCTCTTAACCGGACTTGAACCATGGATAGGCCAATTAATACGCGCTTCTAACCCTGGATACCTTCTTGAAGCTCATATCAGAGTTAGGAGAGAAAAGCAACTTTCCTATTTTGAAAATAAAAAATCAGAAAAACCCAATGAACCACATCCCCAACAAATAGTGAGGAGAAATCAGCAAACTGCATTCCAAAGAACCTGCCACTCATGCGGCCGTATTGATCATATTTTCACCGAATGCTGACTGAGACAACAAAGAATGCAACCACAAAATTTATCTGAAAACTTCAATCAGTATTTCTCAAGACAACCAAGTTCCCAACCTAATCAGAATTTTTCGAGACAACAGAATTCTCAACCCAACCAACGGCAAGTGCCAATATTTTACCACCTTAGATCTAACATCTGGCTTCCACCAGATAGAGATCGATACCAAAGACATCTCGAAAACTGCCTTCACAGTTGAGAATGGTCATTACGAATTCATTCGAATGCCATTTGGACTGAAGAATGCACCAGCAACATTCCAGAGAGTGAGTCTACATGGACGACATCATCATTTACTCTCCCACAATACACGAATACATATCCAGACTGAAAGAAGTTTTCAAGAGACTCAGGCAGAAAATTAAAAAAAATACAGCCCGACAAGTGTGGAATTCTCAGGAAGGAAATAGCATATATTGGTCATCTCATTACCTATGATGGTGTGAAACCAAATCAAAGCAAAGTCAACTGTATAATTAATTTTCCTGAATCCAAAAACCAGAAAGAGATAAAATCCTTTCTTGGGTTAGCTAGATACTATAGACGTTTCATTCCAAATTTCCCCAAGATCTCGAAACCACTTACTACTTTAAAAGGATACTTCGTTTATTTTTGGCAATGCATGTCAAACTTCTTTCGAAGAACTGAAACAAACACTTATGTCGCCTCCTATTCTCATATATCCTAATTTCGAAGAGACATTTCCATTGAAAACGGATGAAAGTGCATTTGTCAATGGTGCTGTACTCTCCCAAGGCCCGATTGGTAAATACTTGCCGATCACAAGGACACTCTGTTCTGCAGAATCCAAATACTCCACGATAGAATGAGAACTTTTGGCCATATATAGTATGGGCTGTCAAACCTTACAGATTTGGTAGAAAGTTCAAATTGATAACTGACCACCGCCCACTTACGTGCTTATTTTCTATCAAGGACCCTGGAAGCAGACTTGCCAGGTGGCGCCCTAAATTAGGAGAGTATGATTATGAAATCATCTACAAACTAGGGAAGATCAACAAAAACGCTGATGCGCTATCTATCCAGAATCGAAATTGATCCACACAAAGGGTGTTTAATTATAAATTTAAAAATGATTACCCCCGGTACATTGATTTTACCGTCAAACGAAGACCCTTATATACAAATAGTTTCAGACAGTGACTAAGAACAAAATAAACCAAATGCCGAAGTCCAAGAGAAAACACCTGATTCACAAAATACTTCTGATGTAGAGGAAACTTCGGAAAACCAAGAAGAAACATTTTCCATTGAACAAACGGAACAAGAATTCCGAAATTTCATGAACCTATATAAAACAAGATCTCTCATTGACTATTCAAAAGTTGAATATTCAAACTGTCAAATACTCGACAAGGAAAATAAACACATTTTGATTTTTCCCTAACAAAATAATGTCAAAGACTTTCACTTCAGAATAATCGATGATTTATTCGAACAAGAATATGATTTTCGCAGTCTCAAAATTAACATCTTATCAAGTAAAATGGTTAAAAACCGAAAGTACCATATTGTCCCTCTAACATTTGATGTAGAATCTGTGGTTGAACATTTGTTTCTATCTTTGTATAGGAATCAAAATGAACTTATAGTGTTGAGAATAACTTGGAATTACCGATTCTTGAGATACTTTGTTTTATTTACGCAGAAAAGGAAATAAAATTTAGAGTGTGTCAAAATATCATCACCAACCCAAGCCCTGACCAAATTCCATTAATAATCGATCAATAACATAATGGAAAAACTAATTTACATAGAGGAATCAACGAAACCATTCGGAGAATAAAAGAAAAATACAATTGGCCCGGTTTAACGAAAAATGTCGAAAACTATATCAGAGCATGTGAAATTTGTCAAAAAACCAAAATATGTAGGAAAATTCTTAAAAATCCTCTCGTCATAACCGGAACCCCTAGAACTGCATTCGAAAGAATAAATATCGATATAGTGGAAATTCCGACTAGAAATTATACACTCGGTATACGAGACGAACTGACAAAATTTACGCAAGTATATGCACTAGAAGACAAAACAGGACATACTGTAGCTAATGCCTTAATTGGGTATTTTCAACATTATGGAACACCCTTAAGAATTGACTGCGACTATGGCAGAGAATTTGACAATGCAGTCGTCAAAGACCTTTGTCTTTCCTATGACATAAAACTTACTTATTCCAGTGTGAATCACCCCCAATCGAACGGTTCAGTAAAACGATTCCACGCAATCGTACTTGAAATGATTCGGATACATATGACCGAATACCCAGACGAACACCCGTTCAATATCCTCCCATACGCAGTAATTTGCTTCAACAACTCTGTAAATGAAACACATGGTTTTACTCCCCATGAGTGGTCACACAGCTAGTAGACCCCCTGAAACCCTCTACAATCAAGAACAACTCATTACGAAGTACATCAAAGACCTCAACAACAAAATTTCTCATTTTTACAGAATTGCTCGCGAACGTACAATGAGACAAAAAGAATAAATTCTTCAAAACTCCGCGATTCTTTAAAACCCCAAAACCAATCAAAGATGGAAAGTAAATTTTGACCGTATGAAACCCTACACTGAATCTGAAGATTAATTTATTTTCAGGTTGCTGCTTCTGTTCGGATCAGTAGTGTCTTAATACCAACTCAATCCAATCAACAGCGTTGGTGTATATTACCATGAAAATGGAAATATCATTCTAACTAATGACAAATGAACTTTACTTGTGAATAAAGACATTTCCTTGTTGAAAAATGCATTCGAAAACAATCGTAAAATTTTAGAAGCACCTATTAATTCAGTACAATTCAACGGACACAGTATGAACGAATTTCGATCTGAAGTAAAAATTCATACAAGCATTCTCACCCAAATTTCAAATTCTATTGTTCAAAAATTCGAAGAAATCGCAATAGATACTGAAAGATATAAAAGAGGCCTAATTGATGGTATAGGTAGTATTTTCAAATCAATCACTGGCAATTTGGACGCTTTGGATGGTGAATACTATACGAACTGTATCAACAGGTTGAATAACTATGAACACCAATTGAAAAATTTATTGAAAAATCAAATATCAGTGACAACATCTGTCATTAAAAATTTCAACATTACTATTCGAAAACCATAAGTCGATGAAAAGACTTTCAACGACGACATCAAAAGTAAACTGAATGATAGAATTAGTCAAGTTGAAGCAAAACTGAAATTTTTTGATATTTGTGAAAAACGAATGGAAGGCTTTCTATTTCCCGAATAAAACGTTGCTGATATGCTAGATTCAATAACATTTGCGCGTCTGAATATTATTCACTCTTCAATTGTTACATTGTTACACCAGACCATTTGGTCACTGCATTGCATGAAATATCTCAAAATTAACGGAGAAATAATCTTCCACTTCAACCAAACCTTTCCAAAATAGCACAATACCTCGAAGTCATAGAAATGGAAGCATTTCAAACGGATGCAAACATAGAATACGTCTTAAAAACCCACTAACGGAACCTCAAACCTACACCCTGTACCAACTGTATCCAATCCCAATATATGATAACAGAAATGGCTTCCATAACATTCTTTCAATTTTTGAAAAATTCTTCACGAAAGATGATAATAATAATAATAATAAAAACTTCATTCAATGAAAGTCTAATGTTATTACAAGGCAACAAAGCGCACAAAGTAGGGCAAACGATAAGTGCTAGTGCACTTGTTTCGTATATATAAAGACAATAGTCGTCGAGATCACTTGAGTTATGTGAATAAAATAAAACCTAATAATAATAAGATAAAATACACTATAGCTGCGGTACAATATAAATAATAATAATCGAGTTGAATTGCTAAGTATATAAAACTAAGACAAACACAAACAATCGATAAGTGATCAAACACTTGTTTCGATATAAATAAAACATATAAATGATTTTCATTGAAGGCGTCACATGGTAAAAGATTACTTAATACACAGAACAAACATATGCATATGCACCCTCGTAAGAATGAAATGAAGGAAGGTTAATAAATCTGTTATAGGAATTTTTGAGTTTCTCTCGTTAATAATTTCAGGTGTTTTTTGAAACAGAATAGGCTAGGTATATTTCGGATTGTTTCGGGTAAGGAATTGTACATTTTCGGAGCATTAAATGAGAAACTAGTCATTCCGAGTGATTTTGTGATTTGTGGAATGACATAGTTATTTTTTTGTCTGGTGTTGTACGTATGTGTTGGTAAGTCTCCTGAGTTTTCAAAAGTATGGTACCGCATAGTCACATGGTAGTAATAAAGTTGTTTTATATTAAATACTTCTGTTTCTGTATAAAGAAGGTCAGAAGAATATCTGGATGGCTTTCCCAAAATAATTTTGAGAAATCTTCGTTGTAGAATTTCGAGGGGTTTGAGGTGCGTTTTCAAGGCGCCGCCCCATGCAAGTATGCCGTATCGAAGATGACTTTCAACGAGCGCAAGATACAATGTTAATAATTGATGTGTTGTAAGAATTTTTTTCATATATTTCAATTTATAGAGGATGAATTGTAATTTCTTGATGATGTATTTTATATGTATGTCCCATTTCATGTGGCAATCTATCATGACTCCCAGATTATTTATAGCTGTTATTATTAGGTTAGTTGCTCCGTCAGATATTTGAATATCGGTGAAAGGGGGGAGATTTGTTTTATTACAGCTAATAGGTAAAAAGTTTGTTTTCTGAAAATTTATTGTTAATAGTCTGTTTTCAATCCATTTCTTGATCAGAATAAAATCCGTTTGTACGATTCTTTTCACTTCTTTCCATGAATCAGCTTTGCAAAAGATTACGGTATCATCAAATCCAACAATGTCCCCTTCACTCTTCACAGAAAATAAGCCATTCAAATAGATGTTGAAGAGTAGTGGTCCAAGGACCGTACCCTGTGGCACCCCGTATTCAACAGGTAAGGCTTCACTAATAACAACGTTTATTTTAACTGTTTGACGTCTGTTCTTGATGTAGCTTTTGAATGAATCTAATGAAGTATTTCTGATACCTATATCCTCTAAAGACTGGAAGATTAATTCATAGCTTACGGTATCGAAGGCTTTTGATATATCAATGAATACACACAGGCATAATTTGTTTTCATTTAAAGAGTTGTGAATTTTTTCTGTCAAGGAGAGGATGGCATCTTGTGTGGAAGTTTTTTGCTTGAATAAAATTTTCTAGTCTGATTTTCAACAACTTTTCAAGAATTTTTGATGAGTGGGAGATGAAAGATATAGGCCTATAGTTATCCGTAAGTTTTCTGTCGCCCTTCTTATATATTGAAACAATGATGTAGTCTTTGAGAGGATCGATTATATATGACGTGACGGTTTTCAGAGTTTCCGCTTTAATTTCATCCGGCCCAACGGCTTTATGGTTTTTCAATTCATTAATAAGGCTTTTTAGTTTATGCGGGTTTGTTTGGTAAAAGTATGAGCGAATTTGGAAGGGACGTTCTACTGGTTTTAAAGTTTGGATCGCGATTTATTTTTTCTGCAAGTTTTTTTCCAGTGTTATTGAAAGTTACATCGAATTAGTTCGCAATCTCTCATTTGTCAACGTTATCCCTAATTCAGTTTTGATTTCATTAATTTTAATGTTCGTTTTTATTGTGTTACTTACTTCTTGCACAACATCCCATAGAGCCTTCGCGTTTGATTTACTGGTTTCGATTTTACTTTTGTAATATTCAAATTTAGTTTTCTCAATAAGGGTTGTCAATTTATTTCTATATTTTTTATAGTGGTTTCTCAGGTTGTTGTCCTTTGGGTTTTTTCTTATTAGTTTAGCCATGTTGTTATTTGTATTCGTTGATTTAATTAAGGCATTTGTCATCCAGGGAGTGATTTTTGTGTTTTTCCTTTTGACAATTTTTATGAAGGTAGAGTTGTGTATATATTCATGAAGTGTTCCAATAAACATGTCTGTCGCCGAGTTTGGATCTAGTTCAGTATATATTGAATCTCAAGTCTGGTTTCTGAGTAAATTTTTGAGTTTCATATGATCGATATATTTCGCATGTTTCTGTTCTTTAGTGTTCTCGATTTTCTCAATTACAAGCTGTAAGATCGTGGAGAAATGATCTGTAATGTCGGTTTGTAATATCATTTGTAATATCTGATCCAGTGTGTTAGGTTTGGTATTTACAAATATATGATCGATACAAGAACTGCGTTCAACTTGAATTCTTGTTGCATTGTTTATTGCAGAAATATATTCGAATTCATTTAGGGTATTGTTGTATTCTGTGGTATGTTCGTTATCATCTAATAAGTCAATATTAAGGTCACCAATAAAAATATTATGATTTTCAGGTTGAAATATTGGACCCTCGAAATAATGTTGTAGGTCATTAATGAACTGTTGGAGATTACTGTTTGGGGACCTATAAATAGCATTGATGAGAATTTGGTTTTATCGTTCAGAAAGATTTTGATTTGGAACATCTATATCCCATTAAAAGGAATAATTGAGTAGGTATAAGGATATTCAGATTTAATGTAAACAACGACGCCATCATTTTGATTAAAATCTCCTTCATTGTATAATTTAGTATATCCACTCAGATTATAAAGATCTGTATTTTGTATTGCCCATGTTTCTGTCAAGACTATACAATCGAATTCGGTAGATATATTTTCTAGGAGTAGTTTGAATTCTTCTAGGTTTTTATTTATACTAAGTATGTTTTGATGAATTATTTTGAAATTGAGAAAAGCATTGTTGATCTCTAAAATTTATTTGCATTATTTTGGGTAATCTAATGAGTATGTTTCTACTGTGTCAATAACAAAGTCCCTTACATATTGATCAATTTTTGATTCACTAAGGCACAACAAAATTAACTGTTTTAAATATTTGAAGGATTAAAATTTTAAATAACATATGAAAAAACACGGCAAATAGATGTAAGGTAAGAGTCTTACTAAAGGGGTGTCTTTTCTGCGCGCCTAATTTTTGTTGACCGACCGTGTTCTTGGGTTTTCCTTTGTTGTTTTCTGTGTTACAAACATTTGGGTTGGTTCCTTTGTTGTTTGAACCTTTGGCGTGCTGATGGAGACTTTAGGCTGTTCCGGTGCGATTTTCTTCGTAGGCTACACTGTAGGAGTGCAAGGTGCACTGTTGTGTTTAGGTTCTAAGTTTTCTTCTTTTTCAAGATCTTCAATTCCGTAAGCAATTCTATCAACAATAAGTTTAGCTCCTTTTATGTAGCATTCTTCGTATTTCTCGTCTTGTCTGTCGAGGAGAAGGTGTTTCCTCAATATTTTATTTTCCTGTCTTTGCTTGGGGGCTAGGTCGTTGGCTATTGATATATTTTTCCCTTTCAGTTTGTTACAGTTTTTCAGAACTTCTGATGATTCTTTAATGTTCATACCGGTGACGGACTTGAGTTCGTGTAATCCACTTTTCTATAGAACAGAATTGTGCTCCGACATGTTCACGTATCCAATAAACTCTAACTCGATTTGTGAAGCCCACTCGATTTGTGAATCCCAAATTTTCAAAAACTTCGAGGACATTCCGCAAACTGTCGAAGTTCTTTAATTTTCAGCCAAGGCTATAATGTTCAAAAACTTGAGAACAATCTTTGGCTAGTGATTCTTTTCGAACCCTTACAAGTGAACGTGAATTGCCCCAATATAAACACAAGAATTAAAATCATTAACAAGAACTCAGTTGTGAAACTTCAGACTGAGTGTAGTGCCTTTACTGGAATTACGAAAGTTCAAGCTGACTTCCAAGTATCAAAAATGTCCAACATTACCTTTAGCACTTATCCAGTTGTAAACCCATACGAGTGTTGTGCGGATATTCTCGAAAAATCACATTTTCCAAAATTGAATCCGCTCAGATTGAACGACTTGAACATTGATGACTTAGACATCGCCAAACATAAGTTAGACTCGTATTCCAAAACCCTAGATGACTTGATTCAACAACCCTTTGTCAAGAAAAACATCTCATGGTTTATAGTAATGGTGACATATTTCCGTCCGTGTTAGACGTGTTTCGAAGTGCTCCTCAAATATTCCCAATTGAAATTGTGTTGCAACGGTTAACACACGTACAACGAAAGGAGAGCAGACTCATTGTAATGAGAACACCAGTCAAGGTAACACTAACACTAACACTAACTATTGAACTCATGAAAAAAATTATTGCAAGTGAACTAGAAAAACAAACCCGAGTACTTGTCGAAGAAATTTCTGTTCTGAAAAATGAAGTGCAGGTTTTGAAAGAGTCCAATATAGATTAAATTAAGTTATTCAATCATGGGCACACACAAATAATGAAAAAGGATTCGAACGATGATAAAAGTGAGAATTCATCATTCGATTTGGATTTATCAGGGGATACCATCATAGATAAAAACGAATCTGTACCCAACGATAAATCCAAAGAGCACTGGACTGAGGTAAAATATAAAAATAAAGGCCAAAACACAGAATCAGATTCTGGAGCTCATGATGGAGTGTCTACACATCCACCAACACGTACCAAGAAAAGTAGAGTAACATCTGGTAGGCATATTGTTGGTTCAAATACTAATGAAGATTTGGACAAAGATTTCACTAGTGATGATCCCATGGTTTGGCTTATGTTGGTCGCTGCATTCCACAAGCAACAGCCGAAAAAGTTAAAGCCTACCTTGTGAAGAGATCTCCGGGATACGAATTTGATGTAACCAAACTTAATACGCTTGGACGATATTCAGCGTTTCGAGTCGGCGCTAATATGAAACTCAAAGATGTCATTTATGAACCTTCATATTGGCCGAAGAAAGTTTTAGTAAAAAGATTTCAGTTTCGGAACTCATCATTTCGAAACCAACGAAATTCATTCAACAATGATGAATTCCCAGTTCAATCCAACAATTTTGACTAATTTTGATGAAATACACTGTTTGAATATTTTGCATGTTAATATCAGATCATTATCTAATGAACTCGAGGAATTGGAGCTAATTGCTGAAACGAGGAAAATAGATATTTTATGTCTATCAGAGACGTGGTGTTCTGATACCAGTATTGACTCTATGGTATTGGAAAACTATAATATTGCCAGTTTCTTCAATAGAAAAAAACATATTCATGGTGGTGTACTGAGTATTGACTCTATGGTATTGGGAAACTATAATATTGCCAGTTTCTTCAATAGAAAAAAACATATTCATGGTGGTGTACTGAGTATTGACTCTATGGTATTGGGAAACTATAATATTGCCAGTTTCTTCAATAGAAAAAAACATATTCATGGTGGTGTACTGATTATGTACACAAAAGCATTAGTTACAAAGAATTGAAAATAGTCAGATGCAAAGATGATGAAATGAATATAGAACATTGCGCTATATCTTTTTCTGTCAGAGACGAAAATTATTGTTTGATCAACGTATGTAGACCTCCTATAGGATTGATAGATACTTTCATAAAAAGACTGTCACAAACTTCAAGCCAGTGCACCAAGCGTAATAAAAATATTATTATCTCTGGCGATATTAATATAGACAACTTAAATACAAAAAATTGTCCCAAGAGGGAAAGAGATAAAAACTAATTTATCGATTTCCTGGAGAGCTACCAATTAGTGTTCAAAAATAACAAACCCACAAGAGTGTTTACTGATAAAAACGGAATTACTTCAAGATCACAAATTGACTAATTTGCCACAAATATTAGTAACTCATTATTTAGTGAAAATCTCACGAGCTTTTTTTTAGACATAACTTGCCCCTTTATAAAACTCAAGACCGATGTACAAATTGCAAGAAATGAATGGATATCCAAAGAGCTCAAGGCTGAGGGTAAACAATTGAAGGACTTTCATTGGTTAATTAAAAATAGTAATGATCATATCTCGCTACATATGTATCATACCATGAAAAAACAGCATAGTCAAAATATCAAATAGTGTAAGCGTACAAATTATCAAAACAAAATTACCAAATCAGAAAATATACAGAGTAAGCAAAAACAGGTATGGAGAACAGTCAATAAACTAACAGATAAAAAAACTAATAATGATATAATAATGTATACTGGAAAGAATTTAATTGATAATAAATCAATTATAGCAAATACTTCTGCTAACAATTATGCAACCTTAGTTCCAAACAATTTAAAACAACATTTCCTCAATGAATCTTCTACAGGTACCACGGATTTGACTTCAACCGTGAATAGCTTCTTTTTTCATCCTGTTTCCTCTTCTGAAGTCTTCAGTGTTATTGCTGATCTCAAAAATAAAAATTCTACTGGAATAGATTATCTCACCACGAAAATTATCAAATATGTATCCGAGTATATCGTTGAACCTTTAGCATTCATTATAAACAGATCTGTTGAAGAGGAATCGTTTCAAGACTTGTTGAAAATAGAAAAAGTTATTCCGCTACTTAAAACTGATACTGATAATTATCGACCTGTGACCATTTCTAGTGTTTCGAGTAAGGTAGTAGAGAGGAGTGTTTACAATGAATTATTACTCTTTTTGGTAAAAAACAATATAATCAGCAAGTACCGAAATGGATTTTGCCCAGGAAGATCGACGTAAAGTGGGGCGGAAGCTTTCTTAGAAACTATTTATATATAGTGGTGTCGACAGAGGAAAATTTGTTGCTGCACTTTTCTTCGACCTATCCAAAGCTTTCGATTCCATAGACTTTGATTTACTCGCTGATAAATTGTACACCATAGGTATTCGTGGAAAATTTCTAGCTTGGGTACTTTCCTTTATGAAATATAGGAGAATATGTGTAAGATGGGACAATACTGACTCTGATATGTGTGAGGTTAACATTGGAGTTCCACAAGGCTCAGTTTTAGGGTCATTAATATTTTTACTTTACATAAATGATTTCCCTCAACATTTGGGTATAAGTTCGGTAGCACTGATTGCAGATGATACTTCGATTTCACAAGAGGCCGATAGTCCTGTGGAACTTCAATGCAAACTCAGTATTATTAGTGAACGATTCACAGATTGGTGTCGCAGAAATAGGCTTATAGTTAATCCAGAAAAAACAGTTTTGATTCAATTCTTTGGCAGAAAATATACACATGAACCTCTCAATATAGAAATTACCAACTTAATACATCCATCAGAAACAACAAAATTTTTTAGGATTATACGTAGATTCTAGACTAAGTTAAAAATTTCATATAAACTATGTATGTAAACGATTAAACTGCAGTTTTTATGCATTGCTACAACTGAAAAAGGAAAGGTTTTGGATGAAAACTGTTTGAAAGATGTCTATTACGCAATGGTTCATTCAGTTCTCTTTTATAATATAATTGCATGGGGGGATGGAACAAACATAGAAAGAGCTTTTTTAGCTCAAAAACGTATTATTCGCGTATGGTTTTCGTTATACAGAATCCAACAGACCCATTTTTAAAACGAAAAATATTTAACAATACCCCCTATATTTATAGTTATCTACTTTCAAAGTCATCTTGTACCTGTAGCAAGTACAAGGCTCTTCAATTGTTTACCATCAGCCATAAGAAATATTTCAGAAATTCCTTTATTCAAACAGGAAGTTATAAAATATTTGTGAGAGAGAAGTTTCTATTCAATTTACGAATATCTGGAAAACTCTTGATATAGTAATGTGTACGTCTCGTGATAATTGCGATGAGATTCAAAGACGCTTCGTCTCATAAGTTTATTTAAAAAATTGTTATTTTTACATTTTAGGTGAAGTTCTTGAAGCTGTGTACACATAACTATTCAATGCAATGAAAGAGTTGTATTTCGTGTTAAAGTTAATAAAATCGCAAAGCGCTTTCGGCTATTAGGCCATCATCGGTGCTATACTCGTCAGGTATTTATACAGGAGCAATACTTATAAAAAGTCACCAAAACCATGGTTAACATTGGTTTTGATCGGACGCACATACATGTTAAAATTAAGTACTTAATTTAAGGGGTTTTAATTTAAAATTTCCGTTTTTTTCGCATTTTTCCAGGCAATGCAGAGCCTACTCGTGTTGAACTATCAACCACGAGAAAGGGATTACGGAAGGAGAGTACTATTTGCGAAATGGTTAAGATGTAGAAATAGGGAAGTTCAAAATATTTGTAAAAAAATAATATGGACGGACGAATCAAAATTCACCAACAATGGTTGGTTTAACAAAAACATCCATTATAGGTGGAATAATACGAATGAACATTTACATAGATAAACCAATTTCCAGGAGAGGTTCAGAATAAATGTTTGGTTGGGAATTTTGGGAACAAACATACTAGGTGCTTTCTTTTACGATGGGCATTTGAACGGTGAAATGTATTTAAATTTTTTATCCAATGAGTTGATGGCTACTATGATGAATTGCCATTAAGCACCCGCCGTGAAATACAATATTTTCAACAAGACGGTGCCCCTCCCCATAATGCAGCAATAGTAAGGGAACATTTAGATGCAATATTCCCAACAAAGTGGATTGGAAACAAGGGACCAATTGCCTGGCCAGCTCGACCCCCAGACCTTACTGCTTTGGATTTTTTGTCTGGGGATACATAAAGGATAAAGTTTTTTCGACACCTAGTATCGATATCGACCATCTCAAACAGAAAATAAGAGATGCATGTAATAGCATTACAACCATCATGCTAAAAAATTACCACAGAAATTGTATGGACAGACAACTTATGTGCATTCAACAAAGAGGTCGTCAATTCGAGCATTTAATGTAGAATTCTTTTTCTGTATTGATTTAATTTTCTTCCACAAATTCATTATGAAATAAATTGTTTTCCTGTTTGTTTTATTTCTTTTCCTCTTAAGTAAGTTTATTTCTGGGGTAAATTGCTATCGTTCGTCTCTGAATATGCAGAAATCTTTTATGAATTTTTATAGTATAAATACAATTTTCATAGATATATTCATTCAAAACGTCACTGATAATTTTAATATCGACGCGTTAGATTCTGTGGAATTCATAAACAAACTAACGACATGGCCGTAATTAAAAATTGTTGTCACTGATGATGCTAGTTATTTTATATGAAACGTTATAAAAATGTCGAGTGTGATATACCACTGAATTGTGATTTTATCGCTCTATCAATATTTGTGATGAAATAGACAGGTCCGTATTTGAAAAAAATAGTTGATGATGGCGGTGTTGACACGAAACGTTTGATTAAAAATTTATCGTTACGTAGTTCTAGTACATTTTGAATACAATAAAACTTTCTTTTTTAATTTTTTTATATTTTCTGAAAAAACAATTATATTCGTAAAAAAGCGAAAACAGCATTTTCAGTTTGCCCTGTATAAGTTGGGAAGGGCGAGAATCCCCGTAAATTTTCTATGACCAATTTACTGTTCACCACAATAGTTACCTTTTTTCCCATTTAATCTTCTTTGTATCTATTACGGTTTAGAATATAGCAATGTTACCACATGATAAAAGAAACGGCCTGTATATAATAATATAATTTTAGCAGATGTACCGAGTACAGAACAATACATGCGCAGTAGAAATAACAACTGCGCAGTGAGGGATCGCGGTAGACTTAACTCACCATTTCACTCGCACCCACCCATATGCATACTGCCTCGCGCTCGCTCCTACAGCTACCCTACATGCTTGTCTGGCAAGGGGTTGGAACTATCAAAAATGTATATATATATATATATATATATATATATATATATATATATATATATAGAAAAGGGTAGTCTTGTTTGCTGACTAGTTAGGAAATGAGTTTTTTAATATTTGGGATATGCAGCAGGCCAATAAGGGTACTCTTATACAGTTGTTCCAAGCTTTCAATAACTTTTTATTATCATCTTCAGGGAAACTACAAATATGTAAAGACAACTATGAGAATTAAGCCAACGAAAAACGTGGAATAACTTACACTGTTTCGAGGTTACATGGCGTATATGTTAAAAATAATCATGGAATATGGACAGCACTGGGAGTAAAACATCATTGATAACAACCAAGAGTAACGTGGATGCACACTCATTACTGATGATACATTATGACATGGATTTTAAAATTCTATAAAAGCACGTGTTGTCCTTGAAGAGGCAAACAACCGCGGTGAGTAATTTTATTCGACTGACTAGCCAAGAGATGTGCACTGAGTGAACATGTTGCTAAGGAAGGACACTGTATGGATTATAATTCGGTAAAAATTTTATCTACAGAAAAAAACACAGCCAAAAGGCTTTTTTTAGAAATGGTTCACATTGCACAAGCGGATAATGCGCTGAATAAAAAAACAGACGTAAATCACTTGAGTGAAATTTACTCTTATTTAATTTTTGCAGACAATACAAGGTTTGGAGACAATCAACGGATTACTTCAATGAATATTGACTTCACTAATTAATTCAATATAATTCAATTCCTCCATCAAAATACTGTTCATACAATCTTTGTTCCATATTTTTCAGTAATGTATTATTGTTAGCATTAGGTCGAGTGTTCATGTTTTCAGAATATGTTTCCTTTGTTGGTTCAGCTCATTTGGCACCTACACCATTAATATAAAATATATTGTTCTCATATTCCAAATTTCACAATTCATAATTATTGTTCCATGTAGCTCCATCACAGATCTGTATCATTAGGTTGTAGTGTCATCTGTCACTCCCCATGATTAAGATTCCGTGTGGCTCATGTCACCTGTCATATATCATGTATCAATTGTCTCATGTCATTTGTCAGTGGTCTTGGCTAGTCAGTCGAATAAAATTACTCGCCGCGGTTGTTTGCCTCTTCAAGGACAACACGTGCTTTTATAGAATTTTAACAATTTTAAAATCCATGTCATAATGTATCATCAGTAATGAGTGTGCATCCACGTTACTCTTGGTTGTTATCAATGATGTTTTACTCCCAGTGCTGTCCATATTTCATGATTATTTTTAACATATACGCCATGTAACCTCGAAACAGTGTAAGTTATTCCACGTTTTTCGTTGGCTTAATTCTCATAGTTGTCTTTACATATTTGTAGTTTCCCTGAAGATGATAATAAAAAGTTATTGAAAGCTTGGAACAAGTGTATAAGAGTACCCTTATTGGCCTGCTGCATATCCCAAATATTAATATATATATATGGTACTAATTCAGAGTGCATTCGTTTCAACTTCGAGAGACCTCATAAAGCCGTGCTGATGAGTTGGTAACAACGAAACAGCGCTGTCCACGGATCGTGAGCTCTCGGAGTTGAAACGAAAATACTCTATTCACTTTATATATATATATATATATATATATATATATATATATATATATATATATATATATATATATATATATATATATATATATATATATATATATATATATATATATATATATATATATATATATATATAAAAAAAACAATTTATCTAAGAATATTCTCAGTGAAAATATCCCTTGGGGTTGCAGTCAGAAAAAGTGGCCTGGTAAAGAACAACTCTTTGTTAAATTGTCGAGCTTTCGAAAATATTTATTTTCATTTTCAAGACATCTGAAAATATTAATCGTGTGAAAAAAAACAGAACACTCTTAATATGATGTAAAACAACTTACTAACGTGAGATTAATTTTGTAAAAACAGCAGAGGAACTTCTTGGTCATTCCTTATGTATGTAAGGTTATGTCACAACACAAAACGAGATGAAACAACAATAATAAAACTATGTCATGTACATGAACACAATTAAAAAACATTATGATTTTATGAGTTATGAAAGAAAACTTTTAGTTAAAATTTGGAAAAATGTTAATCATTTTGAAACTCGCCTTTGAGACCGCACGTGGTTCAAGGGACGCACAAGGGCGGTAAAAATATGTCACGAAAAAGAAGAAGAGAGTATTGACAGATTTCAACGTCAAACACGTCAAATGTCAACAGTCAACCTTGTATGTTCCATGAAACACGCTTCAGCTCTGTGCTGAGGTATGCCCTCTATGGGGGATTGTAAGAACTATTATTAAAGTTATTTGAATTTGCAACATTATTTTTGTGGAAAGAAAGAATATAATTATAAATTATACTAAGATTGGCTATATCAGACCGCTTATTCATACTATTAGGTTCTTTACTAACGTAAACCATCTCTAGAAAATTTCTCTTGGAGTAATTTTCTTCAATTGCTAAAATTGTGGGTTCATTGAAATTAATATTGTGAAAAGTTGAAATGCTGTGTTCTGCAAGTGCACAGCTGGGTTTTTTTAATTTGCAGTCACTCTTATGTGAAGCAATACGTCCGGAGAGATTTCTACCTGTCTGTCCAATATATATTTTGTCACAATTGACACAAGATAATTGATAAATTACATTAGTTTGTTCAAATTTAGAAAGAGGAGTTTTGGTTTTTGAGTATAAAAAATTTACAGTTTTGAGATTTTTCTTCGCTATGCGAATTTCTGGAGATTTAAAAATATTGGTGAGTTTGGGTGTTAATTCCTGTATATAAGGAAGGCTCCTATATTTACATAAGATTCTTTGCTGTGATTGTGTTTGATTATTCAAAGTGTTAACGTTAATTTCAATGATATTATTATAGTTATTACTTCTACCATAAATAATAATAACTATAATAATATCATTGAAATTAACGTTAACACTTTGAATAATCAAACACAATCACAGCAAAGAATCTTATGTAAATATAGGAGCCTTCCTTATATACAGGAATTAACACCCAAACTCACCAATATTTTTAAATCTCCAGAAATTCGCATAGCGAAGAAAAATCTCAAAACTGTAAATTTTTTATACTCAAAAACCAAAACTCCTCTTTCTAAATTTGAACAAACTAATGTAATTTATCAATTATCTTGTGTCAATTGTGACAAAATATATATTGGACAGACAGGTAGAAATCTCTCCGGACGTATTGCTTCACATAAGAGTGACTGCAAATTAAAAAAACCCAGCTGTGCACTTGCAGAACACAGCATTTCAACTTTTCACAATATTAATTTCAATGAACCCACAATTTTAGCAATTGAAGAAAATTACTCCAAGAGAAATTTTCTAGAGATGGTTTACGTTAGTAAAGAACCTAATAGTATGAATAAGCGGTCTGATATAGCCAATCTTAGTATAATTTATAATTATATTCTTTCTTTCCACAAAAATAATGTTGCAAATTCAAATAACTTTAATAATAGTTCTTACAATCCCCCATAGAGGGCATACCTCAGCACAGAGCTGAAGCGTGTTTCATGGAACATACAAGGTTGACTGTTGACATTTGACGTGTTTGACGTTGAAATCTGTCAATACTCTCTTCTTCTTTTTCGTGACATATTTTTACCGCCCTTGTGCGTCCCTTGAACCACGTGCGGTCTCAAAGGCGAGTTTCAAAATGATTAACATTTTTCCAAATTTTAACTAAAAGTTTTCTTTCATAACTCATAAAATCATAATGTTTTTTAATTGTGTTCATGTACATGACATAGTTTTATTATTGTTGTTTCATCTCGTTTTGTGTTGTGACATAACCTTACATACATAAGGAATGACCAAGAAGTTCCTCTGCTGTTTTTACAAAATTAATCTCACGTTAGTAAGTTGTTTTACATCATATTAAGAGTGTTCTGTTTTTTTTCACACGATTAATATTTTCAGATGTCTTGAAAATGAAAATAAATATTTTCGAAAGCTCGACAATTTAACAAAGAGTTGTTCTTTACCAGGCCACTTTTTCTGACTGCAACCCCAAGGGATATTTTCACTGAGAATATTCTTAGATAAATTGGTTTTTTTCAACTAGTCCAGTCAAGAGACTACCTCTCTCGATAACTTACAGATATGGGGTTTTACGACAACATCCAACATCAGTACGGACTTACTAACGTAACCTTACTGAAACAATGGGCCAATACTAACACCAAAATAGCAGCAGCTTCTAACAAGAAAGTTTTCCTAACCAGATGCAGGAACTTGGACCTGTTTCCGAATCACATTACTAACGGAGTTTGTAATGTGAACACACTTCTGCACCACAGAAGAGGACCACTGGGAAGGAAAATACAAGGATTTAACAACAGGTTGAGAAAAACTATTTTAAACTTAGAAATTCAAGCTACCTTTAGTGACTTAAACCGTCTCAAAAATGAGTTGGTTACTATCAAGACCAAGCTTCGGGGCCAAATTCCTCCTGACGTTCTGGCTGAATTCAACAGAAGGCAAAAAATCTCTTATAACGTAATTTTCCATAATATCCTCAACAAACATAAACATAAATTAAATAACTTAAAAATTGAAGCTTTCACTTCTATTAAATTTCAAGAAAAATGGATTAAAAATCTCACTGAGATTGAAATTCCATTAGAAGTTAAACGTCTTTTGGCTCTAGGACCCAAGTTTAGTATTTGCCCTACCAGCCAAGAACTTAACATTCCTTCTTTATTGGCAGACATAGAATCCATAATCTCTCTTTTTCCAAAACAAGCACAAGACCTTCAAAGATCTCAGTGCACTAATATAATTACTAATTTTTCGCACAAAAATTCTTCAAAATCTTCTTTTCTTCAAAAAATTTTCATTCAAAGTAAAAAATTTCTTAAGGACAATCCTGATCTTTACATTGTTAGGAGTGACAAAGGAAATGTAACTGTAATAATGTACAGGCAGGATTACTTAGAAAAAAGTCAACATTTGCTTGATGATCAAAAGTATTATCTTAAAATTTCAAAAAATCCCACTTCTACGATTCAGCAGAACGCCAACAAACTGGTTTCGAGACTTGAGATTGATGGTTTAATCGATTCACAAACTTCAAAAAGTCTTAAACTTTACAACTCTACAGCTCCACGTTTTTACGCTCTTCCTAAAATTCATAAACCAACATTAACAATGAGACCCATTGTTTCGTCAGTTAATGCCCCCAATGGAAATTTAGCTACTTTTCTGACCAATATATTAACTAAGGCTTATAATACAGAAAATGATTTTTATATTAAAGACTCCTTTACATTTAGCAATTTCATAAACAATTTTCAACTTCCAGAGAATTATATAGTGGTGAGTTTTGATGTTGTCTCGCTGTTTACTAATTTACCTTTTGAAGTAGTCAGATCAATTCTATCCAGAAAATGGGATGGGATAAAAAATGTGTGTACTCTAACTTGGAGTGCGTTCATTGATATCCTTGAGTTCATTTTCGATTCAAATTTTCTCCTTTTTAACAATTCGTATTATAAACAAATCTTTGGAACCCCCATGGGTTCAAAGATCTCTCCTATTCTTGTAAATTTTGTATTAGATGAACTTGTGCAGGACGTTCTATCTCTGATTCCCTATGACGTTCCTTTTGTGAAGAGGTATGTTGATGATCTGATACTCTCTGTTCCATCAGAAAGAGTGGAAGAAACGCTCTATTATTTCAATAGTTATGACATTAATCTACAATTCACTTCAGAGGTAGAGGAGAATCATAGTATCCCGTTCCTCGATATGAGAGTTTGTAGAGACAATCATAACGTTCTACGTACAAAGTGGTACAGGAAGCCGATTTGTTCAAATCGTTTCCTGAATTTCCACTCTTATCATCATAAGAGCATGAAGCAAAATCTGATTGTCGCACTGAAAAACAGAGTGACAGGTCTGTCACATCCTGTTCATCGACAGGAGTGTTTGAAGGAGTTGGGAAGGATCCTCTTAGACAATTCTTATCCTAAATACATGATTAATAAATTTCTTTTTAATACTTCTACCATAAATAATAATAACTATAATAATATCATTGAAATTAACGTTAACACTTTGAATAATCAAACACAATCACAGCAAAGAATCTTATGTAAATATAGGAGCCTTCCTTATATACAGGAATTAACACCCAAACTCACCAATATTTTTAAATCTCCAGAAATTCGCATAGCGAAGAAAAATCTCAAAACTGTAAATTTTTTATACTCAAAAACCAAAACTCCTCTTTCTAAATTTGAACAAACTAATGTAATTTATCAATTATCTTGTGTCAATTGTGACAAAATATATATTGGACAGACAGGTAGAAATCTCTCCGGACGTATTGCTTCACATAAGAGTGACTGCAAATTAAAAAAACCCAGCTGTGCACTTGCAGAACACAGCATTTCAACTTTTCACAATATTAATTTCAATGAACCCACAATTTTAGCAATTGAAGAAAATTACTCCAAGAGAAATTTTCTAGAGATGGTTTACGTTAGTAAAGAACCTAATAGTATGAATAAGCGGTCTGATATAGCCAATCTTAGTATAATTTATAATTATATTCTTTCTTTCCACAAAAATAATGTTGCAAATTCAAATAACTTTAATAATAGTTCTTACAATCCCCCATAGAGGGCATACCTCAGCACAGAGCTGAAGCGTGTTTCATGGAACATACAAGGTTGACTGTTGACATTTGACGTGTTTGACGTTGAAATCTGTCAATACTCTCTTCTTCTTTTTCGTGACATATTTTTACCGCCCTTGTGCGTCCCTTGAACCACGTGCGGTCTCAAAGGCGAGTTTCAAAATGATTAACATTTTTCCAAATTTTAACTAAAAGTTTTCTTTCATAACTCATAAAATCATAATGTTTTTTAATTGTGTTCATGTACATGACATAGTTTTATTATTGTTGTTTCATCTCGTTTTGTGTTGTGACATAACCTTACATACATAAGGAATGACCAAGAAGTTCCTCTGCTGTTTTTACAAAATTAATCTCACGTTAGTAAGTTGTTTTACATCATATTAAGAGTGTTCTGTTTTTTTTCACACGATTAATATTTTCAGATGTCTTGAAAATGAAAATAAATATTTTCGAAAGCTCGACAATTTAACAAAGAGTTGTTCTTTACCAGGCCACTTTTTCTGACTGCAACCCCAAGGGATATTTTCACTGAGAATATTCTTAGATAAATTGGTTTTTTTCAACTAGTCCAGTCAAGAGACTACCTCTCTCTCTATATATATATATATATATATATATATATATATATATATTATTATTATTATTATTATTATTATTATATATATAAATCAGCTTTTATACTATGACGTAAGTAAAACTATAATTTCATGAACATTAAGGGTGTCCGATAAGCGGTTGCCACGATGTTAAGCATCTGGCAATGAATAACGTGAATTTTAATGATATTCTGAAGGTAATACCAAAAAATCGCACTTTATTATTTGATAACTTTAGATTTATTTTACACACCTTTAGTACCGATTTTCTGCCAAAGCCACTGCAACCCAAACTTCATAATGGTCCATCGTTCTTACCTGTGTTGGGAACATGCGCTGACAAGCTTTCAGCTTTTATAAAGTAACGAAGGTCTGGGGTTCACGGGCTCTTGCTCTATAATGCAAGAAGAAGGAAGAAATTGAATCTTCAGTCTAGTGTTATAGATTATTTCCAATGTTTGCTTTAAGTGAGTGATTTTCAAATCAATTATTTCGTTTTGCCTTTTATATAAATATCACTTGATACGATTGAAAGATTCTTTAGAATTTATTCGATTAACGTTGCATGTGATAAAATCATGTAGAATAAGCCTAAAGTATTTTGTCGGCATAATTCTATCGAACCCACTGATGAAATATGCGATAGTCTGGAACTCGTCGATGTATGTAAAAAGTTAATTTATACATTGAATGTGAAACGCTGTTCTCCGGCACTATACATATTCTACAATATACATCTTTCGAGGACATTTTTTATTTCCATAATATATCATTCAACCATGGCATCCACATGGGAAGAGGTTGTTAAAAATATCGCTTTTCATTAAAAAAAACATATCTACCAACTATACATATGATGACGCAAGTATGTTGTAGGAATTGTTCTACTGATATCATCCAGCAGCAAAAAAAATATTTCCATGTTGTCTGACGATAGAGCATTGAAATTTGGTAGGGGTTCATCAATGCATAACGGCTATTTCATGTGAAAGAGGATGGCGGTGCATGTTGTGGTATATTGTCTGATTCTATTCAAAATTGGTTCTAAGGTTGTTTCTGATGACAAATTGTACAAGGATTACTCTTTGACTAAAATATTTAAACAGATCCAATGTTTGCGTTGACTGATTGATTTTCAAATCAATTATTTCGTTTTGCCTTTTATATAAATATCACTTGATTCGATTGAAGGATTCTATAGAATTAATTCTAGAATGGCATGCAGAAGTATGGTAATTAAAAAGACAAATGAAATATTAATTCATGAACTCATCTGCCTTTTGAATGATACATTACACTACAGAAATGGCGCAAAACGTAGGTCAGCACTTGTCAAACATGTTTTAAGTCGCCGAATCAGCGCTCGAATACAGAAAGCCTCTGAAGTTTTCTGGGTTGAATTTTCAATACTTATCGGTTGAATTTCGAAGACATTTCGTTTCTGGAGAACGTGCAGGCCAAGAAGAGGTCCTCTAAACGGCCTTGACGGAAGGAAAGTAATAACTTTATTATGGTTATGTGAAGCACCATCTTGTTGCTACCACATTTGTTCTTCTAGTAGTGCAAGAATACAATTTTTCAAGAAATTTAGATATCGATGTCCCGTCAACGCGTCCTGGAAAAAATGAGGGTCGATGAGACGTCCATTATGTAAACCACACTACACGTTCACTTCCCACATCGTTTGTAAATTAGTTTCTCTTATCCAGTAAGGGTTGTTCTAAGACCAATAGTGCATTTATGTCGCTTAACAGTGCTCTTATTATGGAAGTGGAATTTGATTGAGGAAGTTGGGATTGTCATTTGTCAAAACTTAAATGTTAGCAATAAATGCCAGTTGTCTTTTTAAATCTTTAGGTCTGAGAACTTGGTGTAAATGTATTTTGAAAGAATAATATCTGTACTGTTTAAGAATTCTTTCCACCGAGGACTTACTGATTCCAATCTTCACCACCAATACCGAAATATGAGGATGTGCTTCGGCGCAGGCCAAAACGTTCATACATACAATTTTCCTCAGTTCTCACAATTCCATTCGCATTGTAGTTTCTACATAAGAAAAAGTATTACCTCTCTGTAGAACGTAATTTTTTTTGACATTCACTAATAACTAAATGCATATCAACGTTGGAACTGAACATAAAAGGCATTTTGATATTTATCAACGGTGTCATGACTGATAGCAATTTGTGATCAAGATACACAGTGCAAAAAGTTATTACATTCAAGTGTCTCTTTTTCTTCAGCTTCCATTTTTTCTTGTCTCAACGTAGCACAATGATTTCAGTAGAATCAATAGAACCCACTAACGCATTGAATTATCTGGACTAACTGTCTTCATAACTAAATATTATGATATATCGTTGAATGAGAAATGAATGGGGCTGTAACTTGAACAACAACAAAGATGAGGGTGCCATTGAAATAACTAGAGTAAGGGGTAGTTTCTCGGGGGTTGTTTGCCAAAGGGTGAATTTTGCGATGGTGCGTGAAAGAGCGTATGGTCTCCTACCACAAATATTTTTTTGAATTTTTTTTTCTACAAATAACTGAAATATCTGCTAGTCTAAAAGTCCTGGGCTACCCGGTATACACATCCTACAATGTGCATCTTCCCAGGACATTTTTAACTTTCGTCATATATGATTGAACAATGGCACTCACATGAGAAAAGATTGTTAAAACTATCACTTTCCATTGAAGATAGAATTCTACCAACTATGACCTTGAAACATAAATTATAGCATACCGCATCATGATGGGGAATGTGAAATATGCCAAATTTTTTGTCAATGCAGCTTGCACTGACTCTGAAATTTGAGGAAAAATATCTGTTTTGGTACGAAGTACTATTGTGTCTCTATTGCCACCATACAGTTACCCTTGGTATTTGAAATGTTTCAACCTGTCCCAGTTTACCCTACATACTATTCATCACTTTTGTGTGATACAAATCCTCCAGAAGACGCAAATCTTTTTTATGGTAATTCAAAATCTGCCTGTCATCGAATATGAATGAATTATTTATTATATATAAAAACCTCTGCCCTTCGTTTGTATTAATAATAATAATATTTATTTACCGCTATCTGCAGTTATACTTCTAGGTGGTGATATTGGTGCCAAAACAACAGGAAAAACACAGTCAAACATCTGGTTATCAATTTGTAGTCGATTAATTTTTGCATGCAGTTGCAACTGACTAGGACTTGTTTTCATTTGAAGCCATAATCCATTTAGAAATGATCTTCTCATATTCCTCTTATGTGGTTTGATCATAAGTTGAGATTTGAAATCAACTTCAGTTTTTGTATCGATTACAGTCGGACCTAATTCTTCCTCCGGGTCAGTTTCTGTTCTTTTAACATAATCTTGATAAGCACATTCTATCTGTATTGACTCCTTTGGCGACAGATGCTTGAATCTTCGGCTATTCAATTTGCTCGCTTCCCATATCACACCTAAAACATAATTCGTGTTTGAATTCAATATTTATGACATTTGCTTGATTGATAGTTTCGAATGATCGTCGAAATGAAGAAAATATTTGATTATGTTCTGATAACATTGTAACATTGTGATTTTTCTTTCTCAAGGAAAGCTATACAATTGTTTACAGAAGACATTCTGAGAGCCCCAAGTAAGTCGATGAGTATCAGTACAGTACATATGAGAGGAACTTGGGGGAGAGTCTGTACAAATGAGAGAGATCTGGGACGCAGATAATGGAATACCTGAAATTCGATAACATCACATTTCCCATTACATGTTTGGACAGATCAGCAAAATTCAGTAAAGGTCCAATGGTCTATCACAGGTCAACAAGTTCACGTGTCAGATGTCATATCACCTGAAGTTTGCTGACAAAACTTTCAGCCGAATTCAATACGGGATCAGTGAACTGTTTCATGGCCAACGAATGCACGTGTCAGGTATCATTCCACCACCTGGAATTCACTGACAACGTTTCCGGTTACATGTCTAGGCAGATTAGCGAAATTCAATACTGGTTCAATGGCCTATCTCAAGGTCAATAACTGCACGTATCAGTTTACTTGAAAATCGAGGTAAAAACCTATGAAAGAGCATAGGGGCTTAAAATCAAACCGTATCAGAGAGCTTTGGGAGGATTGCTCGTGTCAGATATCAGAATATCTGGAATTTTCTGACGTCATCTTCCCGGTTGCCAATAAGTCCCAACAAGTTGGATGAGTTCAACAGCAGATAGACAATACAAGCCTCAGGCTACCTACCCCCAGGCCAATCCCTAGTGGGCACGCTTGGACTGACGCCCTAGTGGAAAGTTTGGCTTGATCCACCCTGTATAATTTTATAGGAATGCTGACCATCTAGAGAGAAGCCAGCTGTGTTAATTTCTCAGAAATTTTCATTGCAGTTGGCTTACCGCCAGACGTAAACAACATCTGGCCGCATGCCATTAAGGTAAGAAAAGATATTCCGAATTGATGAACCACCTCCATTCGAATTAAAGAATTCTAGTCTAGTTGATGAAATATGTGGGCAGAATGTGTACGCGTCATCAAGGCGTGACTGGTCTGTGATTCGTCAAGAGGATGATTTATTGCTTTAGTGCAAATATGGCGGCATTAATTCTCGTCCAATTAATGAACAGAAAAAAATTGCATGTCTTACCGTGATTCGTCTTGATGATTATTTATTGTTTTTTTTTTGATCTACGAGAAGTGCGTGGAGATAATTTATGGTTAGGGGACATGTCTCAAAATTTGGAGTGGGGTGGCGGGTGAATGTTTGGTGAAGGTAAAAAGCAACGCAGGTCTATCATATGGACTCATATCCGATAAAACTTCTATGAGTAAAAAAAATATTAAAATTCTGATATAGAACCTCGCACTGAAAATTTTCTAAAAATATATAGACACAATTTTAATGTTTAGTTGAGGTTATTTATACGGTAGAATTGTTTTTTTTTTTAATTCGATGAGTTTTAAATAATTTAGAACACCTGTTAAAAATGGGATTATAAAAAAAAAATCTGAATCTGGTAAACACTAAACAGAAACGAAATGGATGACAACAATGAGCTCTTCTTTTAATTCTGAAACAAAAAGTTTCCATAACAATTAAAAATACTGTATTATCATTCAAGAAATAGAAACAATCCAAAATACCAAAACAACGTTGACTTCACTCGACGCGTGTTCCGCCAACAAAGTTGGCATCCTCAGAAGCTCAAAGCGTCGAGTGAAATTACCGTTGTTTTGGTGTTTTTGGGTTGATTATATTTCTTGGATACTCTATTAATTTGTTGGTATTCATTTTTTTCTATAATTTTACCTGAACTAGCAATTCCCATGTAAATAATTTCTTGTCTTCGAGCGTTATTAACCACAGACATACCAAGCCCATGCATTGATATCGTTATTTCCTGTTGGATTATTTCAAATAGATTGCTGGCCTGTGCTCCTTCAGCAAGAGCTCTATCTTCTGTGAAAAGTAGAACACGTTGCATTCCGTCTAAGAAAGAAGTCCAGCAAATATTCAGGTTCTCATTGGGGCTGAATTCACCGCCCATGTCTTTACGGAGATCATTCAATACTTCTTTGTTGGAGCCTCTATTCCAAACAAATATTCTGTCACCTGCAGGATTTTCCCAAGTAAAAAGGCTAATATGTTTAGGCTGAAGTATTCTGGAACAAAAAAGGAGTAAATGAATTCTTGAACTTTTAAAAATGAATTTTGTTCAAATTTATATTTAAAATAAAGATGGATTTAGTGAGACGTTAAAGATAAATAAATAAAAGAAAAGTTACAGGGTTCAACACTGAAATTGTTGAGCAACTCTATACACCTGTATCAGACTTTCGGTTATCATCACTACCGTATAGACAAGTGCAGAGATCAACATTTGGATGCAAAGTTGAAAACAAACAAAGTCAACAAAGAGAGGTAAAACGCACATTTATGGGTTCGGTTATAAGACTCCATATACTCACAAAGCAACAACTAACGTGGTCAAGGGGTCAGTTCCAGCTAACTGCGTGACAAGGCTACACAGGATATATAAATGAAGATGGATTCAGTGAGGGGTTATATACCGGGCTATTCAAACTCGACTATACATTGTGATCTTGGTAAAGGTAAAGAATAGAGAGGTGGTTAAATTAGGAAAAAGTAGCGTACCTATTCCAGAGATCAATTCTGTGAATAACATCACAAAAACTTAAATAAAAATTCTTACCGAGAATATCAGAAGAATTTAAGGCTCTTCATTTCTGGAAAAAAGGGAATCAGAAACGATTTTTTGTCTTTAATAGATGAAGGGATGTGTAAGTATATAAAGAAAAAAATTCTTAAAATTATTTTTCAAGTATTAAAGGAATAAACAGTATATTTCCCTTCAATTTTGGGCATATTTGTTCATCGCCACCATCAAAACAAATGAATATTTTTATATGGTTTTATTACAGTATTGAAGTATAACACTTACTTAGTTACAAGTAATTTCCCTTTTTTTTTGAGGTTTCAATTTGTTTGGAAATAATTTTACAAGAATGTATTGTTTTCGCAAAATGGATTACCTTACGTTATTCCATCCAAAATAGAAATTTTCTAATTTTGGCCACGATAACTAATGAAGGTTCGTTTTAGCAGTCAATTGGTGAAAATCAATTATTTTTTACAAATCTGGATTCTGAATTGGAAATGAATTTCTTTTAAATGACATGCCCCTCAGGATGCTCCTCCCACATGGTCGGTGAGGAAAAGAGAGAGTATTATGAAGTCAGTGTGAATTTAAGCACAGGGTCTGATCGGGAAAAGGCGAAACTCATTGGTCGAATCGAACTTTTATTTTTACCATTACCAGTTTTGATCCAACTTCATCTGTTTGTATATATGTGGTTTTGTGTGCGGGTGTACACTATGTCAAATCTCGTCAGTCGACTCAAAATTTGGCAGGTGTTCATCACTTGGGGGATAATGTATCATAACATTTTTGTATTAGAAAAAAAACAGAATGTTGGACGGGTTTTGTGATTGCTGATTGTGAAGAGCGTTTGGGTTAGGAAATATCATGATTTTGTTGCCAACATTTCAAAATTTAAGGTGCTTCAAAATAGCAGATGAAATTTCTGAATTATGGTTTGATTTTATTCTAAATTGGTAAAGGTATGCGGATTTTTGTAGTCGGAGATCATGATTTTTTGTCAGAAATTGATAATTTGAAATGGCTCCGGACAAGTTTAGGGGTTTTTAGGGTAGGAGAATGATGTAAAATATTTAAAAAAGAAAATCTTGGATTATATTTACTTACATTTATCAGCAAATATAGTCTCCACTTCGTGAGGGCTATTTATGGAGAATCTCGCATATGTGGCAAATTTTTACCAGAAATTAATTATATATCCTACTCTTCATTGCTTTCTAATAAAAATTTTTGGCCGGCGTCTTTGATGTTCCGTTGAAGTGGAAAAGCGGCACTGGATTTTTTATGAATGTTTCGATGGGGCACTGCGGCAAGGTAGACAAACGAAACATTGACTTTTATAATGGAAACCGAATAACATGCAGGGAATTGTTACGGCTTTCGTTGTTCAGGTTGGGGTATTATTTTTCCTAGTCGGTCTGTTTTTATCATCAAGACTTAATAGTTATCATTTCTGTGTTCAATAGTGTTTAGTTTTTTTTTATTTGTTTTGATAAAAAGTGATTGGTTGCCAAATTCTCTGGGGGTAAGAGGATCAACTATACAAAACATGTTTCGTTTTATACCTGAGCTCACGGGGCTGCATTATCCCATTAAGCAGGGCCAAGTTGGCATACCAAAATTTGGAAAACTGGAACCCAGAGATGGCGCTGAATTCATACTTAGTATTTGTCTCAGGTATTTCCAATTAGGCTGAAAGGATTTTTTTGAATCAATGAAATCGGTACGGAGCTGTTCCCCCAATTGAATCGAAAAATAATTTGAGCTTTAATATTTAAAATGTATTGTAAAGTAGTTCTTGTAGGAAACTTTGCCAAGTATTAAACAGATTTAACTCAACGGTCATAGGGGGCAGTAGTTGTTTTCTGTTAAATACTTGCCGACGACCATACCTATCGTATAGGATTTTTTGTAGAAGTTTCGGATTACGTAATCCACCATTTTTCATGATTAGGGTATTAAATTTGAGAAGAAATCTAATTTACCCCGAAAAGTTCTAGATAAGGTATAGTCTTTTTAGAATTATAATATAAATCACAAAAACTTTCCTTCCTTCTGAATTGATGCAGAAAAATTATATCGTGAAAGGACCCTAACTTGAAAGAAAACATCTGAAAGATGCATTTCAATTCAGATACTTGACATCTCAATTTTTTATTATTCTGAATAACACATCTCATTTTCTGACCCTGTTCATGTTTTTAAAACAATTTAAATTAAACACCTATGTGACAATTTTGAATAGGAATACGACCTTAGATCACAAAACCTATATATAGTTATATTGGTGCTGCCATTTTGAATTGATGAAAATTCGTTGTCTACAACCCCAAAATACCAATCTTCTATAAAACACGCCCGTCATCTTGAATTCCCAAATTTTTAAAGAAAAATTATTATCTTCTACTCCAAAAACTGCTAATCAGTGATTTTGAACTCGTCCACCAACTCTCAACACTGAATTTGAATCGAATCGGACACAATCGCAAAACTTTTTCGCCACCTTGAATTCATCAATTTTGTCAAAAGAATCACAATCTCAGACCCCGAAAAGCCCCATCGGACCATAACCACACATTTCTTCCGCAATTTATTTTCCTAAACAATGTTTATCTCTCAAATCCGAAATAGTTTCGACCGGCGGCTCTTCAAACTAGTTATAATTATTTTGAACGGTTCATCTTCTAGACATTCTCAGATTTTGCATTTTTCTGGAATATTTTTCAATTCTCGATACATTCAATAACTGGAATCCAATATATAATAATGATCTGAAATGTACGTGCAAACTTTCAGATTACCACGAAAATCGAAAATGAACAAGTTTGAACGTTTGTTTGTAATTTTGAAGAACGAGCACGGAATTATTAAATACGGCCGGTACTGTACCGCACCGCAATCATCATGTTATAAATAGGGCGGAGTTTGGATTTATTTTATCGTGCGAACTCGTACTGCCATCTGGCGATTTACGTTTCCTATTTCGAAGGCTAAAGACTCTTAATTGTGTCAGCAAGAAGGCGGTCAGTGGATGGAACATTTGATTGAATGAAAAATTCAACCTGTTTTTTATGATGATTGTTTGAAATAGGAATATCATGTAAAATTAAATTGATAAAACCTTAAACAGGGTGTTCATAAAATCAAATGTGGAGTCATAGGTTTTTGCATTTCCGGATGAATCATATTTTTATGTTTTTTCAGTTGAGAATGTTTATGAGAAGACAACCTTCAGTGATTATTTGAGTAATTGAAAATGTAAACAAGAGTCCTAGTTATCTCCAGATAATTATATTTGAATGTTAATTAATGTTCGATAAAATATAAAAAAAGAATGCCATTTGAAAAAATTGCTAAAACAAAAATCCTGATCAGCGATGAATCAAAATTTGCACTCTGAGGTTACAGCTCGCAGAAATTTAAGAAAAATAATGAGCCTTATCAAGTTTTTCTTGGTTCTATAAACGTTACGGGATTTTATTTTTCGTGAAAACCAGAACAAAAAGAATATAAAAAAATATTTCAAGAAAAATTATAATTTCTTTCAAAACAAAGAATATTCCGATGAAATTACATGGTGTTAAAGATTATATTTTATGCATCGTCAGAGTGTCATAGGACTGTTGTGGGTTTATTCATAACAAGGTTGATTTAATTTCATTGATGGATAATGGAACGTCTGAATTAAATTTATGAAGCGAAGTGGTCGTGGTGTTAGAGCATTTGCCTCTCATGCAGGCGGTCCGGGTTCAGTACCCACTATCTGCCACTGTGATAAAGTGATTCAGAATCCAGATACATAAAGCTGCAGGTCCCGAATCTCCATTTCATGTACAAGCTTTGCTTTCGAGGGGTTTGCTCAGAAAACCTAGGTGATTTGTAAAAAAATATAATTCTTTTCTGAGATGTGATATTCACATTATTTCCTAACTTTCTGTATTTGTACTGTGTTATCATTTTCAGTATCACACGCTTGCTTGCTTGCTTGTTTGGTCTCAAACCAGGGTCCAATGCTAGCTGAAACTTTAACGGCCGACATCTTGCCGCTGAGCAAACAGATCACCTTTATACTTATACAGTAGTTTACTCTCTCATTGACTATGCCCCATCTTCTGTTCTATGATGTTCCGTAGTGGTCGTGATGGTAGAGCGCTTACCTCGCAATCACAGGGCCGTGGGTTCGATTCCCAGTATGGTCACACTGGTCTCGTGCTAGGAATCGCACGTCAAAAAGGTAAGACCTCGTTAATCCTTGGCTCGCACAAGTTTCGACTTCTGAGGGTTGTCATTCGTAGGGGGCGACAGCTGGTTAATGGAAAAAACAATTCTAATTCTAATTACACTTATGATTGGATTCACACTCATTTCGGTAAAACATCGTTTCATATTTCAGTCTGGAGCAAAAAGTTTCATTTCCGCAGCGGCATATCTGAGGTGTATGCCGTTCGCATTCAGACATTACGTACATCTATTTGGCACCCAGCGCTATATGCTATTGGTTAGATTCAAATTCAAAGCCAATCACAGTTCGAGTGCGAAATGGGTATACAGATTGTAAATCTGTGCTAAACGTGCGTATGGAATGTTGTAACAGTTCTAGTGCGAATGTATATTCAGAATGTAAATCGGTGCCAAACGTGCGTATGGAATGTCGTGACAGGTATGATTGGTGTTAGTCTGCGTATATCGAAGTTTCGGTAAGATGGCTGCCATGGATGATGCAAAAAATTTACCAACAAACTATAAATATATTGAATTAGAGCCTGGAAAATATAGGGCAAATTTTAAAATGAGAGTGATGCGAAACAGTGGATGGAAGAATACGTTTCCTTAACGAATACCAAATTGGAGAATATTTAAAACTAAACGTAACACGCCATATTACATATGCAGGTAGGTGCATATTTATTCTGTTTTTGATTTAGGCGGGTAGTTTATTTTCAACTCTAGGTAATAATTTATATTTCAGTCTGGAATACAATTGTCATCACATATCATATCGCAGAGTGGAGCCAAATGAAAATGCAAAAGGAAAATAAAAAATTGGAACTGTAAAGCGAAACTTAAAATTGCGATAAAACTTACAACCAAATATACGAGAAAAAAAAGACAAATATGTGAAGGTGAGGCAATAATTTGCTGTATAAAATGAAAGAGTGTAAAATTAAATTTAATGTTTTCTCTTACAGGACGGAATGCCGGCCTTTATCGTAGTTATAAACAATCACAGCCATAGTCTGATCTCTGGAGAGAGCCTAGGTATTTATGCCCTACGAGTAAAGTGAGAGATGAGTTTGACACCTATTTCGATAGTGGATTAGGAATTACAGAATCTATTCAATATCATGAATCAAAATTAGAATTGAAATATGGTACAGGAAGTGTTGAGATGGCCAATGCATTGCTAAACCCTGAATATCGAACAGTGTCGTTGTGGTACAACAAATGGCCAGAGAACTTTAAATTTAGGATCACGGCATGGAGACGGTGTTTTGAAGATACGTGAAATTTCCCTCAAATCTGTATTCAGTTTCTGAAAATAATGTTGTTTCAGAAAATAAAACAAAAAAAATGTATGATGGAAATGGAATTATTGTACAAATTCAAGAGAATTCATTTGCTTTTATTGTAATAACAAAAATAATGCAACGGGCGCATTCCTTACCATTTTCTATACATATTGTATTCACAGATAGTACATCTTGCTGTGACTCATTGAATAATTCTGTCACATTTATGCTAACGCCTTGTGAAATAGGAGCCGTTCCTCTAGGCGTCATAATAACTAATGGATAAACTGAAAATGATTTCAGCTGATTAAAAGTAACGTACCCAATTCATTCTGTGGAGAAGGATATCCTAGAATATTTATGACAGACCATAGTGACGCAGAAAGGAACGCCCTAAAGTTTGTATGGCCGGAATGTATAACGCTGTTTTGCCGATTCCATGTTTGTCAATCAATTTGGCGTTGGCTTTGGAAAAAAAAAATAATGTTCACTTTACGAGGATTTTCAAGCAATACCAATGAATCGGCACTAGAAGCATTCAAAATCGCTATCAACAATACTAAAGATTATCCGGAATGGGCAAAATATATTACAAATTATTAAAATAGAAAAGAAGATTGGGCATTAGATTACAGAGATGCATTAACACACGGACACCAAACAAACAATTTTAGTGAGATTACAGTAAGATTGTTCAAAGATGTTGTCTTGAACAGGAATAAAGTAAATAATGCAATAGCATTAATAGACTTTCCTGTACTCTTTTGGAAGAATATTATCAGCGTCGGTTTGGGAATTTCATTAATAGCCGAGATAGTTACAATCGTTTGTTTTTGAACAAACAACTGAAGAAAATTGAGTATCTACAGAAGGGAGATATTAAAAAAATGCTCCTTTATTTTTGCAGTTCCAAGCAGTAAAAATAATGGAACTTACTATGATGTGGACATTCAAGCCGGCTTTTGCAGTTGTGAAGCAGGTAGGCTGCGAAGATTCTGCAAACATCAAACTGCTATTTTGCAGTTCGTCGTAGCCTGTTGTACTAAGAAGAAATCATATCTCATATATCTAATGATGGTAGGTTACGGCGATCGCCTTCGAAGTTATGTGCTTTATTTAACGCAACACATTTTGAAAGACCTCCAATTGCTAGAAGCACAGTAAGCAGAATTGTTGCAAAATTTGATGCAACGGGAAGCGTGAGGGATGCTCCAAAATCTGGACGACCAGGAATAAGCGACGATGTGAAGTTAGATATTTTGCTGTCAGTAGAAGAACACCCTCACGCAACTACAACAGAAATTGCCTTACAAGAAAATGTTAGTCAGTCGTTTGTAGTAAAGATGTTAAAAAAAGAAAAACTACACCCATACAAAGTTCATCTTGTTCACGAACTCTCAGAAGATGATCCGGACAGACGTTTGGAATTTTGTGAAATCTTCATGCGGCATTGTGACGAAAATCCAAATTTTCCTAATAGTGTAGCATTTTCCGATGAGGCAACGTTTTGTCTAAGTGGTTCTGTAAATCGAAACAATTCTCGCTACTGGGCTTGGGAAAATCCCCACTGGATGCAGACAAAGCACACCCAGCGTCCCCAAAAAATTATTGTTTGGGTAGGAATCGTCCGGGGAAGATTTATTGGTTCTTATTACTTTCGCGGGAATTTAACAGCCGAACGATATTTGGAACATCTTCGTATGGCAGTGCTTCCGGACCTACTTGCGGCATTTCCGGATCCAAATAATGGGGACAACTTGGATCCCAGTATTTTATTCCAACAAGATGGCGCACCACCACATTATGGTCATACTGTTCGAAGGTTTCTGGATAACCAGTTTGAAGGACGGTGGATTGGAAGACGTGGACCAATGGAGTGGCCGCCTAGGTCACCTGATTTAACCCTCCTTGATTTTTTTCTGTGAAGACATTTGAAAAGTCGGGTCTACATTAACCGGCCAGACAATTTAGAAGACTTAATGGAAAGAATTCGACACGAAATGACTCGTATAACTCCGCAGATGATCGAAAACTCTATAAATGCGGTCTACCATCGTCTTGGCCTATGTCAGTTAGTAAACGGGACACAGTTTGAACAATTCCTATAAGAAATAGTTTTGGTTTAATGGACTGATTAGTTTATTGAAAAGTTATTATGAAACTCACGTTTATTTCGTTTTTTATTCATTTTCTCGTTTTTTTTTCTCATTTGAGCCCTACTGCAACTATTTTCCCCTCGTAAACAAACACAAGCTCTATCACATAATGTGATAAAAATCTTAGCTTCCCATTAAAAAAATTTGTTGATGACGTCATAACTTTGACAACTTTGACGTGTTATTTTTCTAACTTATGTCAAAAGATGCGGAATAAAAACAACAGTTTGACGTGTTATTTTTGTAACTTATGTCAAAAGATGCGGAATAAAAACAACAGTTTGACGTGTTTTTGCATTTTTTTCAAAAGTGATCGTTGTACGTTTTATGAATTTTGTGCATTACTTTATCATAACCCTGTATATTGCGGCTTATCAGTTTCATCAAAAAAAGATATTTATTACACATAAGTGTAAAATTACTATATGGGACATCTTGTAAACCATACTTTACAGAACTGGACATTTTAACAGTACCCTCCTTATACTTTCTTCAATTGGTAACTTTCACAAAAAAAACACTACCACATTTTCACAAGAAACTGCGATATTTATTCCAGCCAAATTACTATAAATACGAGAGAAAGAACAAATATGAGTATACCGAAACACTCAACATCGTTTTTGAGAGAGGTCCCCATCACAGAGCAATTAAGGCCTATCAGTTTCTACCAAATGAAAAAAATACTGAAAATTTTAAGATATTCAAATATCTAACAATAGAATACCTAAAAAGAAGGTTTTTTACAGTTATGATAGCTGGTAATGGATTGTAATATGTTTGTCTCATGAACCACCGAACCACAGTAATTTCTAACTTGATGTCTATACCTATTCACACGAATTGTATTTTTACTATCATGTTTTTTGATTTGTAACTATGCGTATGTCTTATTTATTTTATTTCATTTTATCGTGTACTGTCACTGTATGTTGTTTTAATGAACTGTTTCTGTAAACCCTGACGTGCATTGTCCTGATTTGATTTTATGGCAATAAAGATTATTTTTATTTTTTTTTATTTAGGTATTTCCCAGACAGGTCCTGTCTCCGAAGCCCCGATACTTCCGGAGGGCACGCTGGATCATTTATCCCAATAACCACTCCCCACGCCGTGGGGTAAGTGACTATTGGGTCCGAGAATCATGTGCCCTGAGCAGGCGGAGTGAATGAAGAATTAGGGCCTTCTGCATTCTTCCGGCTAAGTTTTCTGCCGCATCATGGCAAGCCGGTATGATTTTCAAGTTTGAGAGCAGTGTGTCCATCATTCCACCAAGGACCCCTATTATCAGAACCACCATTTTGACAGAATGGTTTGGATGAAGCCTGCGGAGTTCAAAGAGTAGATCTCGATATTTAGTCCGTTTTCCTCCTCTTTTCTTTGATGGTCGAGGAGGACTACATCAGGTTTATTGGCTTGTATTTGCCTGAGGGTGGGGAATGAGTAAATCCAATAGATTCGGCACTTCTCATTCTCCACAACGGACTCAATATCCCCCGGAGCATAAGGCAACACCGGTGTCTCGTCTACACCGTAAGAGTGTCGTATATGGTAGTACAACACTCGTAGAGCCGCGTTATGCCTGTGGATATAGGCTGAGAACGCATAAGCTGGACAACCTGACAGCAAATGCATTATGGTCTCAGCTGCCCCACGACATGCTCTGCATCTAGTGTCAGGAAACTCTATACCCATCACGCGACTAAGGTAGACGAGGGTGATGAAGACACCATCCTGGCAGGCCATTATGAATCCCTCGGTTTCCGACTTCAGCCCACTTGATCTGAGAAAAGCGAAGGTCAGGTTTCTGGATAAGCCAAGGTCTTCAATGTTCTTGAAGAAGACCTCATGCATTGGCTTATGTAGCTGTAGGAGCCTGTCATACTCCGCAGCTTTCACGTGGGCTTTTTGCTGAACGGGTTCCAACTCGGTGACAGAGTTTGGGTTCGTCCGTATAGTGTCGAATACGAGACCGAGTTCATCGGCTCCACGGGTTGCTGCCTTGAAAAAGAAATGCTCCAATTCCTGCTTTTTCGTGATTGCATACCAAGCAGAGGAGGGGATCGGAACTCCTGATGAATTTACAGGCTCCATCCGGTACCCTTCTGTTATGTAGATACTCCAAACTCAAAAGTCCACGGCCTCCCTGTTGACTGGGGAAGTATAACCGTGGAGCGGACGACTTGGATGCAAGCTCCTATGGAGATGCTTCATTTTGCGAGTTTTTACGTCGAGTTGTCGCAGCTCTTCTTGAGTTGATTTCATTACTCCAAAGGAGTAAAGTGGAATCGATACGGAAAGCATATTAGTTGCAGCAACTTTGTTCTTCCCCGACAGTTCTGATGACCAGATCTGTCGGAGTTTGTGCAGCGAAGAGAGTTTTTAACAGTAGCTACCTCTTGGGTGTGGCGTTGTTCCACCCCTAGGTATACGTCTCTCCGGCATCCAGATGATGTAGGATGCTTCCGTCTAAGAGCTGAACGTCCTCTCCGTTTTCCTCGCATCGTCCTCTTTTGAGATAAACCGTGGCACATTTGTCGATCCCAAACTCCATTCCGATAGCATGCGTATACTCTTGCACCACCCTTAAGGACTGATAAAGATCCTTTTCTCCGGAGGCATAAAGTTTAAGGTCATCCATGTAAAACAGATGGGTGACCTTATGCCTTTTTTTCCGTAGTGCAACGGACAATGGCAGAAGTGAGATACAGAAGAGAAGAGAGCTGAGGGAGTCTCCCTGAAACACGCCCCTTCTAAAGATAACCTGCTCTGTTTGAACTCTGACTTGACCAGATGTTATGGCAAAGCGAGTTCTCCAGAGCGGCAACAACTGTTCAATGCATCTCACTATTTGATCGGGTACCACAAGGCATCTGAGCAAATGCATGATGAGCTCATGCGATGTTGTATTAAATGCCTTTTGATAGTCGATCCAGGCCATTGAAAGGTTACGCTTGTACTGCACGGAGTCCTGCGTGATGCATCTGTCGATCAGCAGGTTCTCCTTGCAACCAGCGACCCCCTTCTTTGACCCCTTTACTCATATATCCGTTCAAACACCGACTGAACTGCGGAGAGTATTCGCATGTATAAAAGGCGTGTAAACATCTTATAGCATGCATTCAAGCATGTTATCGGTCTGTAGTTCTTCGGATCAGACAAATCTCCATTTTTGGGGATTAGCACGGTTAACCCCTCGACAAATCAATCCGGAATCTGTTGGCCCCCATCTAGCCAAGAGTTGAAAACTTATTTAGTCCATCAGGACCTGGAGCAGCAAAGTTCTTCGAGCCTTAGAGGGCCTGTCGAACTTCCTCCGGGGTTATCGGATTGCGCAATTCATTGAGCTCAGGCTGACGAAGCCTCCTGCAAAAAGCTTCGAACTGCGCTAGGGCTGGTGTATCTACGTTGAGTGGTTGCGGAAATTCGTAAATACCCTTCCAGAAGATTTCTACCCGATCAGCCGCCGGCGGGTTATCCACAACACGTGGTGGCTCTTGGAATAAGCGAGAAGGTTTATCGCGGAACTTCATGTTCTCCGTGATGCTTCTCGCCTGCCACACTGGTGACTCTTTTGCAGCCACCAGCATTCGTATCCCATCAAGACAGTGCTGTTTGATGGTAAACAGCACGCCTTGATTTAGTGTGTGGTGAGCACGTCTTAAATTTGCGGCAATTCGCGGCAGTGCGGGCGTGAAGGGCCTATTGACAGCTACGTAGTCCGCCACACACTGGATACGAGACGCGTGTTGTCTAGCCGACTTGATCTTAGCTTCCATCTTGTGTATGCGTTGCTCATGCCTGCCAATCAGAAGGGTGGTTTGCCTCCTCCCCGCTTGGGACAGGCTCTGAGCGGCGTCATACACGGCAGAGTTGATCTGCCAGATATCAGCCTTTTCCGAAAGGACATTGTGAATTTCTGCATCCACCCGTGCCAGTTGTTGTGGCTTCAGGGGCTTGGTGTGATGAAGCGCCCTGCGGGTTCTGATGCCTTCCGTAGGTGGTATGATGCGGGCGTCCTCTACAGCCAGATCGACACGTGGCATATCTGCCACTTCGTCAACCAGCTGAGGAGGAGCTCTGACATAGCCTCGTGCCCGAAGATGAGATACATAATCGCTCAGATTTTGGGCGGAAAAAGCGGCATGCTCTGGGTGTATCTCACACCACAGAGCATGCATTCTTGCCATGTATCCCCTTCGGGAGGGCTCACTGCTCTCAGAAGACCATCCCTTAATTCATCCGTCCATTCGAAGCGTCCGTTGTCATTGCGGTTGTCGTCATGTGGCAATCCATCAGTTTGGGCCCCACCACCTTGCCTATGACTCCTCATCCGAAGGGTTCGGTTGTGGGGGCCTCTTTCTCGTATATTGGGAACCGAGTTGTAGGGTATACCGGGGGGTTGGCCTAGTATACCCACGGCCGACATCAGAAGGAATGAGCATTTCCTCCAGGGTGCGCCTTGGCTGCCGGTCCGGTTTTGCACCGGTTGCTCAGGAAAGTGGTGTCGCAACTCACCGAGGCCTTGGATGGTGGTTGGCCCTCCCTGCTTACTTATTAGTATTATAATTTATTTTTCATAAGGAATGTACCAGTCAGGCCCTGTCTCCGGAGCTCCGATACTACCGGAGGGCACGCTGGTGTGTAATTAACCCTAGTAAACACTCCCCACATCTGTGGGGTGAGTGATTACTGGGTCCGAGAGTCATGTGCCCTGAGAAGATGGCAAGCCGGTATCATTTTTAAGTTTGAGAGCAGTGTGTCCATCATTCCACCAAGGACCCCTATAATCAGAACCACCATTTTGACAGAATGGTTTGGATAAAGCCTGCGGAGTTCAAAGAGTAGATCTTGATATTTAGTCCGTTTCTCCTCCTCTTTTCGGACGATGTTCGTTTTGCCAGGAGCTGAAAACTCAATGACGAAAATCGTCCTACTTTGATGATCGAGGAGGACTACATCAAGCTTATTGGCTTGTATTAGCCTGAGGGTGGGGAATGAGTAGTTCCAATAGATTCGGCACTTCTCATTCTTCACAATGGACTCGATATCTCCCGGAGTATAAGGCAACACCGGTGTCTCATCTACACCGTACGAGTGTCGTAGATGATAGTGCAACACTCGTACAGCCGCGTTATGCCTGTGGATATATTTTTATTATTATTATCATTTTTTTCCATAAGGAATGTACCAGTCAGGCCATGTCTTCGGAGCTCCGATACTACCGGAGGGCGCACTGGTGTGTAATTAACCCCAGTAAACACTCCCCATGTCCGTGGGGTGAGTGATTACTGGGTCCGAGAGTCATGTGCCCTGAGAAGATGGAGTGAACCAAGAATTACGGCCTTCTGCACTCTTCCGGACAAGTTTTCTGCTGCATCATGGCAAGCCGGTATGATTTTCAAGTTTGAGAGCAGTGTGTCCATCATTCCACCAAGGACCCCTATTATCAGAACCACCATCTTGACATAATGGTTTGGATAAAGCCTGCGGAGTTCAAAGAGTAGATCTCGATATTTAGTCCGTTTTTCCTCCTCTTTTCGGACGATGTTCGTTTCGCCAGGAGCTGAAAACTCAATGACAAAAATCGTCCTACTTTGATGGTCGAGGAGGATTACATCAGGATTATTGGCTTGTATTTGCTGAGGGTGGGGAATTATTATTATTATTATCATTATCAGACGGCATCCGAGACTGGCCAAGAACTTAAGACAAACATGAAGTGAGGAGCTTCCTAGGTCTCTGCACCTACTACCGTAGAAGGATTTGCTGATATTGCGGCACCCCTACATAAGTTGACAGAAGACCGAGTCAAATTCATCTGGTCCAACGAAAGTGAACGGGCAAACTGTGGAAAACTGAAAGTTGCTCTATGTTCCAGTCAAATTTTAAGTTTTTCACGTCAAAGGGGCCTGTTCGTTTTGGACACAGATGCCAGTAACAATGGGATTGGAGCCCCACTATTATCACAAGAGCAAGATGGGCAGGAAAAAGTTATTGAGTTTTACAGCAAGGCACTGACCAAGCCAGAAAGGAATTATTGCGTATCAAGGAAGGAACTACTGGCAATAATTAAGGCTGTAGACCACTTCCACAAATATCTATATGGAAGAGAGTTCCTCATTGGAACAGATCATGCAGCTTTGAAGTGGCTATTCGAGATGAAGACCCCTGAAGGACAAGTAGCAAGGTGGATTGAGGAGTTGAACCAGTATCACTTCAAGATAAACCATTGCACAACAACGCATATGCCTTGTCCCTGAAGGACAAGTAGCAAGGTGGATTGAGGAGTTGAACCAGTATCACTTCAAGATAAAATATCGACCAGGACCATTGCACAACAACGCATATGCCTTGTCCAGAAGACCTTGTTCGGATACCTGCAAGCATCGTGAGCGAATTGAACGTCGCGAAGGAATCAACCAAGTGAGATTAATGGTTGACGACAATTGCACCACAGCGAAAATTAGACAGGATCAAGAAAGTGATCCAAGCATTGTGGATATTCGTCGATGGAAGGAAAGTGGAGCACAAAGACCCACCTGGAAGGAAATCTCACGATCACTAGCTTTCAAGGCATTGTGGGCACAATGGGATTCCCTGAGTTTTGAGAATGGTCCATTGAAGAGAGCTTGGGAATCGGCCGACGGCAGAAAAGTGATTTCTCAATTGGTTGTGCCTGTGATGTGATGTCTTGGAGGAGTGAATAAGACCTTGGATAAAATACGGCAGATATTTTACTGGGTCCAATGTCGTGAAGATGTAGAGAGATGGTGCCGAAGATGTCCGAAGTGTGAAGTGTGAAGTATGTGTCCCAAGACACGATCGAGAGGAGAGATAAAATAATACAATGTAGGTGCTCCCTTCGAACGAATCGCCATCGATGTAGCCGGACCGTTTCCGATGACGAATGATGGCATCAAATACATCCTTGTTGCCATGGATTACTTTAGCAAATGGGTTGAAGCTTGTGCCTTGCCTAATCAAGAAGCATCCACATTTGCTCTGGTGGATAACATGATTTCAAGGTTTGGAGTGCCAATGGAGCTACATTCCGAACAAGGAAGGAATTTTGAATCGAACTTTTTCAAGGGTGTTTGTGAATTGATGGGAATTAGCAAGACCAGAACAACTGCACTCCACTCACAGTTTGATGGCATAGTTGAAAGGTTCAACAGGACTATGGAAGAACATCTTTCCAAAGTTATAGAGGAGCACCAAAAGAACTGGGATCGACATCTTCCACTATTCTTGATGGCTCACAGGGCCTTTGTGCGCGATTCCACAAAGCTCACTCCAGCATTATCTTCGGGAGAGAACTTCAGTTGCCCTGTGACTTGGTGTTCGGATCACCAAGTGCTGAAGAAAAAGAGATACAGGATTATGCAGACGAACTGCGAGATAGTTTGAATGGGATCCACGATTTTTCAAGAATGAGATTAAAGATAACCAGTGACAGAATGAAGGCTCGATACCATCTTAAGGCCAATACTGGTGGATTTAAAGAAGGAGATCGAGAATGGCTGTACAACCCTCGTCGTAAGAAAGTAGTGTATCCCAAATTAACACCATCTTGGGAAGAACCCTCTACGATAGTAAAGAGAATAGACGACGTGGTCTATAGGATTCAACGCAGCCCGAGAGAGAAAATGAAGGACGTTCACCTAGAGAGACTCAAATGTTTTAATGGAGACGACACATTGTTTGATCGGGGCGATCAAAATTGAGAGGGGGATAATGTTACGAGATTGATAAAAGTCCCTTAGCTACGCCGCTGAGTCGATTCCGCGGGCGCTTTGTCGATAATTATTTCCAATACAAGATTATTTGGCTGGAATTCTGCCGTGAGTAATCTAGAGCGGAATCTGGTTACACTACATGAGTATTTAAGGGCGAGGCATATCATTGGGAAGATTAAGTAGTTCATGAAGAAGTGATTAGCAGTTTTTGAAGAAGTATAAGTGTTTGGAATATTGAGCTAGTTGTATTGTTGTATAGATTTAAGTGTTTTATCAGTCAGTGAAGTAGTTGTATGTTTTTTTAGTGAAGTTAGAAATGAACAGTTTTAGTTGTGTGCTCGTCTTATCATTTAGAAAATCGTAAAAATTCGAAGGACTTTGAATATATTGTGCCAGAAGGTATCAACAATGTGAAAAAATACGGGGTACTCTTCTCTCTAAAAGGCAAACATTTGTTAGAAAACAACTACTTCCCTGGCTAATACCACGACGGACATTGAACTACATCTGACAGATATTTGTGAAACTTTCTTCCAAGAAGACCCAATCGAAAGTAGAAAATCGTAACAATACTTCTGCATTTTCAAATTTTAGTTCATTCCCAATAAGTTCCAATACATATAAAGTTGTTTGTTTCGTTAACCTGAATTTTCTGAAGAATGCTTAATCATCCATATCTTCAAACTAGTTTGGCTTTCTGAAAATCTTTCGCGGGAATAATTATTAGTCCTTGAAGACGACGTTGATGTTTTGGATATAATAAATTTTGGATTCCCGCGAAAGATTCATCTTTTACTTCCATACCAAAGCGATATCAGATAACAAATACTTTGAGAAACTTTACAAGAAGTAAAATTTTTTTTAGAGTAGAGGTTGTAGTAAAGTTTGATGAACTTTTGGTTTACATAAGTCTAGCTCAAAACAAAAAGCCTCACAATTTGACGGTTTAACTTGAGCGCGCCATAATCCCTAAAATATTTGCGGTACATATAAACTTGTCTAATTGAGCGCGCTTGAATCTCAAGCTTGGCTTGAAAACATATGGAAAATATGGGCGTTAGAGGCTCTAGCAATCATGCGATTGGGAAAGAACACGATTCAGAAACCTTAATAGACTCTGTTCCATGAATGTAGGGAATTGCAAAATTGCTCAAGACTGTTTCTTCTCTCCATCATTTCTCTAATTAGCCCCATGCACAGTCACCTCAATCAGAACGATACTGATGATGATTTTTTTTTGTCAATCTGCCATGTTCAAAATATAATAAATGCCACAGTAGAATATTTCTTCAATCTATTCAATAGGGTACATTTGAGAGAGCTCGTTTAAAATATTTTTCTACGACAACCTCGATAAATGTTCATTTTATAACCGTAACTTCAATCATAAACAAGCACATTTTGTACAGAATTTCATTTTTGCATCGGTTGCTAGGCAAGTTGCTGAGCAACAAATGCGAAATGGAATATTTTGTGTTAGGTCTATGTTCACTCTAAAGCCACGACGACTACGGCCTGTCAAATTATGACGTCCAGCGACAAATTGATGAAATTTCAGAAGATCGTTTCTGTCAAAGTTTTAGTAGGTAATGAGTAATTTCATATTTGTTTTCTATAAAAACTATTAATTAAAATGGAAACTGATAGTGATATCGACTTAGATTTGACACCTCCGAACATAATAGAAGCAGCGAAGGTAACAACACTGAATTTATTACCGGAAACGTCGAAGAATATGTATCAACGCGCTTATAACCCTTTTTCGGAATGGAAGGTAGATTAAAAGACAAAATCGTTTTCCGAGAACGTTTTAATGGCTAAATTTGGCGACCTAACCAAAATAATTTAATGTTCCATTTTGTGGTAACGGCGAATTCGGAGTAATGAAATATCATTAGTTTATTTCTTTCAAAGTTTTTGCAATATATATGCATGCAATTAACGTGAACGATATGTTGTCATAGAAAAAGTTTGGTATGCAACTCGCAACAATATGGGCATCATTTTGTGCTCATTGCATAATATACTATTTCATTCACATGAATACTCATTGCACCGATTGAAATATCGGGCCAATAGAACAGATTTGATTGCACGACGGCGCAGGAATTCACCCTAACACCAGACCGAAGTCATTATAGATATATACCTACTTGATATGCTGAAGATTGGTGTAAATTAATTTTGTTCGTGTTTTGCCACCATTTTCATCCTCTTTTCGACACAACGCCGTGTATACGTACTTAAGAGGATTTGGCATTACGTGAAGTGTGACATAATGTCCCACAGATCACAACCAGAAGGCCAAGAAGACAGGGCGCCCCTTCCAAGCAGTTTCAGAAGGATTTTGTAATTCGTTGATACAATTGATGATTTTGTTGGTTTCGAAGTTACAGGACATTATTATCGAACTACTTGCGAGCTAACGATAAGACTGTGTATTAAAAGTAGGGCATTTCTATTGGAATTGCCTTCAAAGAGGTAACCGGAAAAAAGGGGTATATAAATAGGGGCAGATTATTTCATCAGACATTTTAGTTTTCCTCGTCCTAGAAACAGTAATCAACAATTCGTGTTAACGCAGATAAGACCTTTAAAATTGTCACCCTGTAAATTTTTTCAAGTAATTGTAGAAACCTAGCCGATTAGTTTCAGTTTCAAGGGATTGATTGAAAATCAAAATGATTATGTTATTGATAGATATGCATTTATAAACATTGTCTTGTCATGCTGTCTTTCAACACCCCTTGTTAAATGTTATTTCTGATTCGAATGGAGGAATTCATGAGCTACAACTTAGACTTTATGAGTTAGTTCATTTCCATAAAAGAATTATCTCGAATTAGAGCACAAACTCAAATCGATGCATGAGACCCTAAACAGCAAAAATCGAATCCTGAAGTTCAAGAACTAGTCGTAGTAATAAATGGATGACAAGCGGTCGGTTGGAACCTTTGTCTGAGTTTTTGCAATTTGGCGCTTGGTTCCTTCCTGAATGGGTAAATGACACCTAGGCATACAATTGCCTGTATAGTGCTTCTTTACTTATTCATGATAAAAAATTGTAAATGTACAATGAAAATATAATTGACGGTTAACGGATGATATTTATAAAAAAAATTATGATACATTGAATATGAAGAAGACGGGATGTCGAGAAGAAAGAGCAATGTTTTTCGAAGAGGTCAGTGTTGAAAACAAATTTAGGTAGTCTATTTTTTTAATGAATAACAGATTCTTATTGATTGGATGTTGTTCTAGGGTACTTTTAGTTTGATGTTATTGATATGCTTCAGGTTTATTGAAAGCTGGTTATATTGTTTCGTTCCAAAGGAAAGAACTATTTCTGCGTATAATCTGTAAATTGAACTGCTTAAAAAGGATTATAGTACCTATACATCATATCAAAATTTTAGAAAAATTCGCTAAAAGCCATTATTTATTCATTCGTTCATTCATTCATTCATTCATTCCATCCATCCATCCATCCATCGATCCATCCATCCATCCATCCATCCATCCATCCATCCATCCATCCATCCATCCATCCATCCATCCATCCATCCATCCATCCATCCATCCATCCATCCATCCATCCATCCATCCATCCATCCATCCATCCATCCATCCATCCATCCATCCATCCATCCATCCATCCATCCATCCATCCATCCATCCATCCATCCATCCATCCATCCATCCATCCATCCATCCATCCATCCATCCATCCATCCATCCATCCATCCATCCATCCATCCATCCATCCATCCATCCATCCATCCATCCATCCATCCATCCATCCATCCATCCATCCATCCATCCATCCATCCATCCATCCATCCATCCATCCATCCATCCATCCATCCATCCATCCATCCATCCATCCATCCATCCATCCATCCATCCATCCATCCATCCATCCATCCATCCATCCATCCATCCATCCATCCATCCATCCATCCATCCATCCATCCATCCATCCATCCATCCATCCATCCATCCATCCATCCATCCATCCATCCATCCATCCATCCATCCATCCATCCATCCATCCATCCATCCATCCATCCATCCATCCATCCATCCATCCATCCATCCATCCATCCATCCATCCATCCATCCATCCATCCATCCATCCATCCATCCATCCATCCATCCATCCATCCATCCATCCATCCATCCATCCATCCATCCATCCATCCATCCATCCATCCATCCATCCATCCATCCATCCATCCATCCATCCATCCATCCATCCATCCATCCATCCATCCATCCATCCATCCATCCATCCATCCATCCATCCATCCATCCATCCATCCATCCATCCATCCATCCATCCATCCATCCATCCATCCATCCATCCATCCATCCATCCATCCATCCATCCATCCATCCATCCATCCATCCATCCATCCATCCATCCATCCATCCATCCATCCATCCATCCATCCATCCATCCATCCATCCATCCATCCATCCATCCATCCATCCATCCATCCATCCATCCATCCATCCATCATTCATTCATTCATTCATTCATTCATTCATTCATTCATTCAATCAATCATTCATTCATTCATTCATTCATTCATTCATTCATTCATTCATTCATTCATTGGTATGTAGGGATGTGCCAGTCCATGTCACTGCCGACACCCAGCCCCTCGATGAAGGTCCCCAGAAAATGGAAAGAGTGGGGAACAGCACTAACATAGACATAGCCGTAGGAAGGAGACGTTCCTCACGGATTGTAGCTTGCAGCGCTCCTCCACAGGACTTCGACCTATGGGGAATGACTCCGGAAGATACGCCGTACCCGGACGTCGAGAGCACTACCTCCCCGAAGATCCCGATGGCAGTCAGTAGCACTCCAAACAATCTCACCGTTGAAATGGATAGGAATAGCAGAAGTCCGATAGTTGCCGACCTTTCGATTTCAACGCAGAAGGATGCCGCTCCAGCCGCCACAGCATCACCAAGGACTTCACCCATTGCCGAAGACGAAAGCTTAAGAGACCCCAAACACCAGGGAGTCGCTGAAACGGAGGAAGAAATTGGAGAAAACCCACCCGCTGAAACGGAGGAAGAAATTGGAGAAAACCCACCCTCCCCCCACCCGAATGGCCAAGAAAGCGACCAACCCTCCCCCCACCACGAAATTTCGCTTCATCCCTACCCCCACCAAGACACCGAAGCAACCCTAAGCGACTTAGCTGAAATCGCAAAACCCAAGGAAGTGGTTCACGACACTTCCGAAAACACTTGCAATTCTAAGGAAAAGGAATTATTCCTAAACACAAGTGTTTCGGAAACTGTCGTGAACAAACAGCTAACAGATGTAACGGAAAGGGTGGAGAACGCAGGAGCAGCAATTCGCGACACTTTCCAAAGGACTTTAGATCCTTTGGAAAATTTCAGAAGAGGATTTGGAGCACCACTAGTTCACGACACTTCCCAATCGACTTGGAGCGATTGGCAGTCGAAATATCAAACCTATGATCGGAACATCATATTTAACGCAGAGAACGCGAGGGATAAGTTTCCGAGCAGCTGTGAGCACGGAGGGGCTGGATCGAGTAGGTCCCGAAATGCTTTCAGTCTGTTTGGAGACGACTCCCTCGCCCCAGAGCAGGAGGGCGCCGTAGGAGGACAGCTGTCACCGGTCCCAGTATCCAGAGAGGCGGGCAAATACCAAGTAAGAGCACTAGTCCACAATGGTAAAAATGTTTTGGAAAACCTCGGGGACCCTATACCTACTTACAATAGGGAATCCGTCGCAAACCCGTGTCCAAACGCCTCCTGGATTGAAATGATGGATGACGAGCTGAAAATGAAGGTAAACGCCCACCATCAAAATCAGATCGCCATGGCCCCTCCCTCCGAAATATTTCGTCCAAGTCGATTGGAAACAGTGGTGAACGCTGGAAATTCGCATAAATCGACAAGTAAATTGGAAACTGTGCCGAATGAAGGGAAAAATCAAACACAATTGGAAACTGAGGTGAACGTAAAATCCACAAATTCACCAAGTATTATGGAAACTGACGTGAACGAACCCAAATCGCAAGTACCAATGGAAAGTGTCGTGAATCCAACCAATTTACAAGTACCGTCGGAAAGTGTGGTGAACCCACCCAAATCACAAGTCCCATCGGAAAGTGTGGTGGAGGCTGCAATGGAAAGTGTGGTGAACCCAAAAACCACCTTGCAAGCGAAAACCCAAACGAACATGGATAAAATCGAGACAGTCCCGAACAATGGAAAAACGCCAACTGAAACTCCGAAGTCGCCGCCGCCACAATTGGTAGGTTTTCACAAGGCACTTATAAAAATGAAAACCAAGAAAGAGGAGGAAGCTGCAAAAATCAAGGCAGAACGGGAAGCTCTTCTCCATAAGAAAAAGCAGGAGGAAGAAGCCGCAAGAAAGCTGGAAGCGGAGAAAATCGAAAAAATCGCGGCTGAAAAAGCAGAGAAGGCTCGTCTGCTGGGGGCTAGGCCGAAAGAAACTCTCAGAAAAATCCCGATTACGACTTCTGACTCTGAGTACACAGACGGCTCAGAGAAGGAAGCAAAGAAGAAAACAATAAGAAGGAGGAGGTCACGGGAGGATACCCCTCTGAATACAATCGAATCGATCGATAAAAGGATCCAAGAACTTGAGAATCAGATCCAAAATAAAGTTAAAGGAAAAGTGGAATCCTTTACCAGTACACTGATTGAGATGCCAGAGGATATCAAAGAAATGCCTGATGCCATGATCAGAGCTGCAATGGTACAACAAATTAAATCTTTCTACACCAAGAAATACGAAGAAGAATTCTACGGGGAGATCCAGAAACTCCGCCAGACGCGAAGGCTGATCAGGTCCCCTAATAGTTATCGGGTAAGAGACAGCTTCCCCCCTCTCCCCGAAAAAGTGAATACGGGCTCGGACGGTTTTGTGAAGCCAAAAACCAACGGCGAAACCACAGACTACTCCGAGCAAAGTTCCCGTGCCCACAAAGAACTCTTACGAGTCTCTGAATGAGGATGAAACCCTCTCAGAAGACTCGGAGAGGGCTTTGAGACAGAGAGAACGCCGATCAAAACGGCCTCCCCTGAATCAAAAAGAGGCAACGAAGCCTAAGAAAGGCAAAATGCTTCCGCCGATTGTGATTCAGGGAAGGCTTAACTTGGATCGATCTCTCACAACACAGTTGAAGACCGAGTTGAAAGGTGATTTCAACTTGAAACATACTGGACGCGAGACTCAGGTCTTCACTGAAGTTGAGGAAGATCGATCTAAGATGATCGACATACTCAAGTCTACGGGTACGGAATTTCACACGTACACGCTCCCCAAGGACAGGACACACGCGTTCGTTCTGCGGGGCCTCGACAGCGATGTCAATCAACAAGATTTGCTTGATGAAATGCTTGAGAAATATGGCATCGTTGTCGAGAAGATGATGAAAATGAACACCAGACATCGTCCGTTATATCTAATCACTGCCCCAAAGAATATTACTCTCTCCCAGCTACAGAAAACTGTAAAAGTTCTCCAGCACATCCGGATAACCTGGGAGATGAGAAGAAACGAACGCGCCATTGTTCAATGCCACCGATGCCAGCGGTGGGGGCACGCAACGTCGAACTGCCACCGCCAATCGCACACTTGCAAGCTAAACCGAGAGGTGAGGGCAGTTTGTGTCAATTGCCAAGGCCCCCACACTGCCAGCAGTGTGGAGTGCCCTGTCTACAAGGAGCGTGTTCGCTTTCTCGAGGAGAGGGGGGAGAAGTCCAAAAAACCTGAACCTGTTAGGTACCTGCCAGCCCCGCCGCCGAAGGTCAACGCTTGGCTGAAGAGGGCCCAGGAGCAGAGCGCTCCCCCGACAAATAACGAAGAGGTCGGGAGAAGAATCCAGCAGGCCCCGGGAAATCCAGCAATTCCGTACACCACCCCCGAGCAGTCGCCAGCACATAGGCACGTCCGGACAGAGGGTGCCGCCGTCCAACAGTCGAGTAACTACAACCAGATTGCTGGTTTAGTAGGTAAGATACAGCAGGTTGGATCGTTGCTCAACATCGCTGAACTGTGCCGAGCCATGGACGATTTAATCGTCAGGCTCGCACAGGCGAAGTCCCCGCTTGAAAAGGCGATGGCTGCCCTAGAAATTCTGGGGGACAGCCAAAGATACCATTTTTGAGCGAAGTTTGAAGGCATGCATGTTTAACGCCAGTTCGGTCAATAATAAGCTTCCGCTTATTATTGACTTTATTGGCAGGCATAAGTTAGACCTGATATTTATCTCGGAGACATGGCTCCGGCAGGACCATAGATTTAAACTGAAGGGCTTCTCTACTGTCAGGGCGGACCGCCCTCAGGCAGTGAGGGGGGGGGGGGGCGTGGCCATCCTTGTCAAGGATGGCATCGCGTTCACGCGGCTCCCGCCACAGCAGAGCTCGATCGAGCACGTCGGCATTCAGCTTGCTGACGGGACTTGCGTGTTCGCGGTGTATAACCAGCCAAGAGATAGGTTTACACAGGCCGACTTGGACAATCTGTGTAACACTGGACACAAAGTATTGCTGATTGGGGACTTGAACGCCAGGCGTCCTGAGTGGAGCGGCGGCTCCCAGCCCAACGCCAACGGCAAGACACTGTGGGAATACTCACTAAGCAGCGACGTGGTGGTGGTGCACTCAGACGAGCCCACCCACTACCCCTGGAATGGATCCACTCCGACTATAATTGACCTGATAGTCAATGAAAATGTCACGAATTTGAGTGAACTCAAGGCCGTCCACGAGATGACCTCCGATCACGATCCGGTCCTGTTCTGTATGAAGTATCGGGGAGAGGATATTCCGCCTGTCCTCCGATACGATTACAAGAGTGCGGACTGGGCCGAGTTTCGGAGGGTCATGAATGTTCGGACCGTTATTAGGTCCGACATTCCTCGCGACGAAATTGAGGATATAACACTTGCTCTAATTCGTGATATTCAGATCGCTCGCGATCGGGCTGTCAGGAAAATTATTATCAGGAGTAACCGGAATGTGATTCCACCCGAAGTTCGGGCGTTAATCACTCTGAAAAATTCTCTCCAAAAAAAGTGGCAGGCTACAAAAATTCCGGAGCATAAGAACGACATGCTCCGGTTAGGTAGAGAAATTTCAGAGTTGATTAACGACCACAACGATACGGTGTGGAAGAACAAACTGGAGAAGCTGGACGTACGTGACAACTCTCTGTGGCGGATGACGAAGCGCATTTCCAAGCGCTTCGAGCCCATCCCAGCCATAGTGAGGGGTGATGTGCGTGCAGTGACGGATCCCCAGAAGGCGAAACTGTTTGGTGAGCATTTCGCCAGTGTCCATAGAAAGGCGCCGGACGTTAGTGACGGGCAGAGACAAAAGTCTGGTATCACAGACGACTTAAGACAGTCGATGCCCGCCCCTATCGGCCCTCATAGGCTCGCCAAAATCCTGACGAACTATGAGGAGCTGACGGAAGTCATTAAGCGACTTCCGACGAACAAGGCGCCTGGGCCGGATGGGCTGGACGCAGTTCTGCTCAAGAACCTGCCGAGAAAGTCCCTGGTCCAATTCCTTCATTTGATTAATGCAATGATCAAGTGGCAGTGTTACCCAGATTGCCTGAAGAAGGCACTGGTAATACCTATCTTGAAGCCAGGCGAGGATGGCCACCAACTCGACAGCTACCGCCCCATATCACTACTGAGCGTTGTCGCCAAGGTAGTAGAGAAGATTCTCTTGAAACGGTTAATCTCCCTCGAGGAGAGACTCAAAATGATCCCCGATGAACAATTCGGCTTTTGTGCAGGTCATTCTACAACCTCGCAGATTGTCCGAGTTGTTCACGAGGTGAAAGAGGCAGCTCACCGAGGGATGAACACAGTCATGGTCCTGTTGGACATGCAAAAAGCCTTCGACTCCGTGTGGATTGAGGGTCTAATTTGTAAAATGCTGGAGGCACGCATGCCTTCATACTTGGTAAGGATCGTGAACTCTTATCTCACGAATCGTACTTTTGTGGTGAGGGTTAACAGCACAAGATCCGCAGAGTACCCTATCGAAGCAGGTGTCCCGCAGGGGTCTAGCCTATCCCCGCATCTGTACTCTCTACATACGCATGATTTTCCTATGTGCGAGAGAACGAAGACGGCTATATACGCGGATGATACCGCGATATACGCCCAATCGTTCTCCAGCGTCGCAGCTGCTATGCAGGTCCAGACCCGTCTGGACAGGGAAGTCATTCCGTATTTGGAGAGAAACAAGATCGTGGTGAATCCAGCTAAGTCCGAGGCCATTAACTTCTCCAAGAAATTCAGATTCTCGAAAGTCTTGCAGAAGTTGAAGGTCAAGGGCAAAGCATTGGAGGTAAAGACCAATGTGCGATACCTGGGAGTACAGCTCGACAAGCGTACAACGTGGCACAAACACATCAACCTGGCTATCCAGAGGGCAGCGGCTGCGGTCAAACGCACGTACCCCCTGATAGCCAGAGGCCAAGATGGCCATTTATAAACAGATGATCCGGCCTGCCATGTTGTACGCGTGCCCAGCGTTCTGTAACCTGCCCAAAACTCCTTTTATGAGGTTGGACAGGATGCAGAACAAAGTGCTTCGTATCATCACCAAGAGTGACAGATACATTCGACTGGATGCGCTGCGCGCCCTTGCTGGCGTCGACTCCATCCCGACACATGTTAAAAACCTGTCGGAGAGATTCTACAGGTTTCACCTCTCCAAGAGTCCGTTAACGCGAGACCTTGCCCGACTCAGAATACATGATAATCAGCCCCGCAAACACGGCGGGCTGATATATCAATCTTTGGCCATCTTCCAGGAAAGATGGGAAGAACTGGTTCCTTAGGGAACCAAGATGCATCTATGTAATGCGCGAAGTACCATGACCCGGTTTTTTGCATCAGCCTTTTCCGGGGTAGCACGAAACAACCGCCTCTGATCAAACTAGACGACAATGCAGTATCTACATTGAATGCTACCGACCGACGACATGCATAAGCTTTGCAGGATGTATCATACGTACTGCAACCACTACCGTTTGGAATACTCGGCTAACCGCTAACACCAGCGGGGATGGACACAAGCGTCTCTGACCGGGACCCTATGTGCCGCCTGGCACAAGCGCTCCCTTGCTCTGCAGCCAGCAATGTCTGTGGAGGAAGGGAGGCGGCTCTCAGTGCGTCCTCCCGACCCTTCCTCTCCCCTGGTCCCTTTTGGGCGAGAAGTTGAGCTTAGGACGGAGTTTCTGTATATCAAATGATGTGTAGTTAGATTGAAAACTTTGTAACAATAAACATTTATTTATTTATTTATTTATTTTACATCGGGCTATTATAAGTATAACATAGTATATAACGGGTGGCTACGGAAGTATTGCCTATGGAATATCTCAGTTATTGTATGAAGTAGGTTTATGAAATTTGGAGCGTCAATATAATGACATAAGAGCTAGAATTTGAGCATATTGACATGTCGAAGTTAACTTCCGGTCTGACCGGAAGAAACATCAACTTTCTTATTTTAAATGGAAAACCTATTTTTTGCTTTATTCAGCATTCAATTCCCTTTCTAATGAAATATCACAAGTTGGTATCTAACCAGAAACTAGATCAGAAAAAAATTATTATTGAAATTCACCGAGTAGGCCGTGGAAGCAAAATGAAAGCCAAAAATTGAAAAGTTGGCTATGGAAACCATACGTCACTTGATAACAGTTGCTACTACTGTGATATTTTATTTTCATTTGTCGACGTTATAAAAAGCCGCCAAAAAAAATATTGGAAAAATTGGGAAAAAACAATACTCTGTAGGTCCATAACTTAAATAGGAACATACAACTTTTTCTTGCCTGTACTATTCAGCATAACCATTCCTTTCTAATGATATAATAGAAAGTAATTTTTTGAAATGAAAACCAAAAAATCCAATTATTATTATTCAAATAACAAAAAAACAGATTTATCGAAAAAAAAATTCAAATTGATAGGATTGAAGATAAAATAAATTCAAAACAAATGTTCGAAATGCATTCCCTCAGCGTCAATACATTTATTGACTCTGGTGATATTTTCATGTAAAACGTTTCTCAACATTTGGGGCGTGATATCTTGGAAAGCTCTACGAATTTTTACTTCTAGCTCATGTAGAGTTGTAGGCTGTGTGGAATACACCCTATTTTTGAGATGCCCCCATAGAAAAAAGTCGCACGGAGTAAGATCAGGTGACCTTGGTGGCCACCTGACTGGACCATGGGTTGTCATAAGTCTCTCTTGAAAGCGATTTTGAAGATAATTTCTCGCTATTCTTGAATTATGCGGAGGGGCGCCATCTTGCTGGAAGTACATTCTCTCAGTTATTTCCGCTGGTAGGTTGTTAATGAATTCCGAAATTTCATTCGTTAAAAAATTAAAGTATCTCTCTCCGGTTAGTTGGCCTTGAAAAAGAATGGGGCCAACAATATGAGTTCCAACTATTCCTGCCCAAACATTCACACCAAATCTCTCCTGGAAGCCACCTTGTCGAAACCGGTGCTCGTTTTCTATCGCCCAGTACCTGAAACAAAAGACCGTTCACACTTTTAGCACTTTACACTTCGGCTATCGACAATAATCCAAATAAAGTACAGTACCTACCTTGTATTATTCCTGTTAAATAATCCATTGTTGGTAAATCTTGACTCGTCCGTAAACAAGATATAATTAAATAGGTGATTCTCAGCATTTTGTCGAAGAAACCAATTACAATATTCCAGGCGCCTTTCACTGTCATTTTCATACAAATGTTGATGCAACTGATACTTGAAGGATTTAAATCGATGTTTTTTAAAAATTTTCCTAGCAGAGTCCTTACTTATAGCTAATTCGGCGCCAATCTGCATTGAGGAAATTGTGCTATCATATTGTACTAAAGCTAATACATTAATTTCAGTTTCCTCATTAATATCAAATGCTTCTTGGTCTTCGTGAACATCAGGCTTAGTTCTTAATTTTTCTTCAAGCCACTGGAAATACCTTCTTGACGGTTGCTGCCTCCCTGGATATCGCTCTAAATACAATCGTTCAGCGGCATAAGAATTTTTTAAACATTCACCATAAATGAGGAGCATGTCAATTTGTTCGGTTCGTGAATAACGGGGCATTTTTTGAATATTCCACTGACTGATTTCGATTTCCAAACCCTTTTAAAATGGCAGAATCAAAAACACTACTTCGAACGTCAAAATAATATGGATAGCAGCGGTCGTGAGAGCTCTCGTTTCTTTTTTGTTTCATTCCAAAATACATCTCAATCAGCCTACTTGTTAATATTTTGGTTCGAATGATTATTGCAATGGAATGATTATTCTGAATAGCACAAACATCGTCCATACGTATAAGAGTATATTAGAATATCTATGGACGATGGCACAGACCAAGTACGTTTATGTTCCTATTCAACCTAGAACCTACAGGATATAATTTATCATTCCACATTAATTTTAATGTTATTTTTGCGTATGGCGATAATCTGTTTTGTTATTTGAATAATACTAATTGGATTTTTTGGTATTTCATTTCAAAAAATTACTTTCTATTATATCATTAGAAAGGAATGGTTATGCTGAATAGTACAGGCAAGAAAAAGTTGTATGTTCCTATTTAAGTTATGGACCTACAGAGTATTGTTTTTTTCCCAATTTTTCCAATATTTTTTTGGGGGGCTTTTCATAACGCCGACGAATGAATATAAAATATCACAGTAGTAGCAACTGTTATCAAGTGACGTATGGTTTCCATAGCCAACTTTTCAATTTTTGGCTTTCATTTTGCTTCCACGGCCTACTCGGTGAATTTCAATAATAATTTTTTTCTGATCTAGTTTCTGGTTAGATACCAACTTGTGATATGTCATTAGAAAGGGAATTGAATGCTGAATAAAGCGAAAAGAAAAAAAATAGGGTTTCTATTTAAAATAAGAAAGTTGATGTTTCTTCCGGTCAGACCGGAAGTTAACTTCGACATGTCAATATGCTCAAATTCTAGCTCTTATGTCATTATATCGACTCTCCAAATTTCACAAACCTACTTCATACAATAACTGAGATATTCCGTAGGCAATACTTCCGTAGTAATATCAAAATTATTTGATGTTATGATTTGAAATAGACCTATTAACTTGAAAGGAAAAGGAGGTGTTGTATCATTGTAAGAAAAATTCAGAGATCTTTTTTTTTTGGGACGAGAAAAAAATATCAATTTGATCATTGTAGTTATTTGTGATTTGAACAATTCTACATAAAGGAGAATTCTGCGACGAATTTGTTCGCCTAAAAGGTATGTGGAATAAATTGTTTGTTCTTAGATACCGACCAGGAGCATTTATTTGAATTTGATTCAACAAGTTTGGGTTGTCTATAGTGTTGTAAAAATAGTATATCCGAAATCTCTCTTCTCTCTGACAGTGATATTAGTTCGAAATGTTTTCTGGCGTTATCGATTTCACCGTTGTAGTTGTAATTATCTTGGTGGCTGATGTATCTAATGAACTTATTCTGAATGTTTTTGAGACGGTTTATGTAAGTTTTATATTGTGGGCACCAAACTACACAAGCAAAATTAAGCCTACTAAATACAAATGCATAATAGACACATATTAATTGATGTTGATGTTCAATAAACTTAACATTCTGGAAGCCGAGTTTGCAATTGATTCCACATGTAGATAATGTCTAGGTTCCTAATATTGTCAACTCTAGTTATTTGATCGTTCCCTATATAATAATCTCTGTGCGTTGAATTGAAGTTCCTTGTGAAAGTAATACAATTACACTTCTGAAAATTCAAGAATATGCTAGATGAGTTGCAATATTCTATCAATCTATTCAGGTCTTCTTGAATTTTCAAACAATCAGATGGGGTTTATATGGTGGGATAAAATTTTAAATCATCTGCATATAAGGAAACTTTACAGTATTTGAAACATGATTTTATAGAATTTATGTAAATAATGAAGAATAACGGACCGAGGTGTGATTCCTTGGGGACACCTGATGTAGTTATATACTTGAGTTGAATCCCTGTACTGTTACAAATTGCGACCTGTTTTTTAAGTACGACTCCACCCATCTCAAGAGAGATCCGCCTACTCCAACCTCAGCAAGCCGCTCGAAAAGAAGATTATGACTAATCTTATCGGACGCCTTGCTGAAGTCGGTGTAGATAGCGTCAACTTGTAATCTTTGGTCCATATTTACATATAGGTATTCGGTATATTCCACCAGATTCGATTCAAGTGATCGCCCGGCGTAAAAACCATGTTGCTCTGATATAATGACAGACTTCACGAGCAAGGATATATATTTATTGACTAATTTTTCAAAAAGTTTTGGGATTGCAGAGAGCTTACTGATGGGCCTATAATTACCAACAACGTTTCTCTTTCCATTTTTGAAATTTGGTACGACCGCAGCAATTTTCCAGATATCTGTAAATTCACCGTTATTCAATGACTGGTTGAAAATTAGAGTTAGAGGTTTTGCTAAAGATTTACAACAATTTTTCGATAAAAGTTGTGGTAATTCATGAGGTCTTGCAGCTTTGTTACTATCAAGCTCCTTCAAGCCTTTTTCGACTTAATTTTCAGTTAATCGGAGGAGGCAAACTTCATTATTATTCTGTATCTGGTACAAACACGCGTTGAAAATAGGTGGAAAATAAGTTGCTTATGTCTTGTTCATTACTAGCAATGATTTCATCATATATCAGTTCATTTGGGATTTTACTTACGCACTGCCTTTTGAGAGAAGCATATTTCCAGAAACTTCTTGAGTTTGATGGTAATTCTTGTTCTATAGTTTTTGAAATCTGTTTCGATCAGTTTTTTCGAACGAGAACGAAGCACTTTGAATAATTTGTAGTCATTATCATTTTTATGTAATTTCCATTTTTTATATTTGTTTTTTTCTTTAATAGTGCGTATGGTTACTACTTTATAGAATGGTGGAAAATGCCTACACTTGCGATATTTAGGAACAATGTTGTCAATTATATTTCTGATAATTTTGTAAAAAGAAGACACATTGCAAGTAACGGATCATCCAGCAAAAATATCATCCCAGGGAACATCAGATATTGCCTGGTTAAGTTGATGATATGCGGCTTTTTTGAAGTTGTAATGCCAAATTTGATTGATATCGAAGGCCATTATGTTGGGTTATGTCAAATAAAAATTCAATTGAGGGATGGTGACTGTCTTCATAAACCAAAGGATTAGAACAGTGACGTAGCTGGGATATTTCAATCTTATAGCACAGAATAAGATCAAGTACCTTATTGTTTTCATTGTGAATATTATTGAATTGCATGAGATTCTGGAAGGATATCGTGTCTAAGATATTGTGGTATTTTGTCTCAACATTATATGGATCTAGATAAGAGTCGTCACTTACATTTAACCAGGATGTAGTTGAAAAATTGAAATCCTCACATATCAGAACAACATGGTTGTTGGCTATGTTCACAGTTTGGAATTGAAACAGCTTATAGCATAGTCATCATTTGGTGACAAGTAGACACAACACAGAAAACACTTTTCGCCATTTGTTGGCATAGGAACCCATACCTCTTCTTCTTCACTTTCATGTTCTGGCACACTGGAAGCGTTTAATTTATGTTTAATGGCGATGAAGGCACCCCCACCATCTTTTTTTTTTCACTGGCACTGTATGATCTGTCTCTCCGGAATAAGGCATATTCGTTGAGGTCTACTAACTCATGATCGTGTATTGTATTATTCAGCCATGATTCAGTAATGCATAAAATGTCTGGATTCGTGATTGACACATTGAGTTTAGTTCGTAAACCACGAACATTCTGATATATAATATTACGAGTCATTTTGAGAGAGTCTGTTTTTTTGAAGTTTTTGATCTCTGATCATTATATTACACTTCTGCTTTTGTTATTTGAACAATTTTTGATGTTTCAGTTTTTCTAACCAAAATATTTCCATTTTGTACCCAAACAAAATGTTAATTTTTGTTTTTGGCCTCGTCCTGTATTGGTTTCAGCAACAATTTGGTATTTACTGGTAAATGTTCATTAATGAAAAACCTGTTGGAGCACTCTCTAGTTTGAAACCACTCTGATTGTTGGCATCTTTCCTTGCTACTTAGGCAGCGGTTGAGAAATAATCTCTAATTTGTTTAGATTTGAACTTCATTACAATGTTCTTGGCTTTGTTCTCTGTTCTGGATGGAACCCTGAAAACGGTACCGAGTAGGGCTCTGCTGACACATTTAGGAACCTTCCAATTTTTATAACAACATCAACCAAATTCTCGTTATTTTTTTCTGGAACTTCTTGAATCTCTATATTATTCTATCTAGCGGAGTACTCCAGATTATCTACTTGTTTTTTGAGTTCGGTAATTTCATTCTTCAAAAGAGTGTTTTCAGCTTTAATTCTTTCTGTAACTTTGAAATATTCATTGATTTTGAGCAAATTTTCGTCAAAATCCGTGATTTTATTGGAGCAGAAGTCAACGAATTCCCTAAGCAGTGGCAACTCTGTCTTCAGTGATTTTATGATCTCCATAGTTCCAGAAGAGTCTTCGCCCCCTGTAACCATCAGTTGTGCTGCCTCCTTGCCATGATCCGCAGCTGAATGAGAGCGAGTGAGGGAACGTGTCGATCGTCGACAATTCGGGCATGCCCACATCCCACCGGGTAGGCTTGTAATAGCAGCTTGCTGGGTCTTCGAGACATCCGAGCACTCCAAGTTCGCATGATAAAAAGCGCCACAAAAACTTTTACATTGAATTCCGGGATACTTTTTTGAAATGGCCTGATCACACGTTTTACATAGAGACATTATAACTTTTGCGATTATTTCAATTGTTTAACGTTGTACGAGGATACTTTTTTGTTAACGCATAGATTACTTTCACAATTGCATAATTTGATTTGCCGAGATAATTATTTCCACTTATAAACTACTGAAATAGATAAATTCACCGGAGCACTGCGACACACCTGCTCACAAGCAAGACTATATGATATTATTATTATTATTAAAAAAAGTGCGGGGTCTTCCACTTTCTTCATTCGTCTTACATATATTCCCATTTCTTTTTTGTTTGAGTTGAATAACCTAGGTTTCGTTTTGAAGTGTCGAAAGCCGCGTATTAGATGGTAATAAAATGAACTACCTTACCTTTTCTGAATTGAATTTTTCTCCCAGAATTCTATCGGGAAAGTTGAGTGATTGATGAGTAGGGCTGGAGCAGAACCAATTTCATAAGCAGCCAAGTTGATATAAGTAGCACCTTCTGTCAGCTGGATATCGACGTTTATTCCACCAAACTGCAAACATTTAAATGTGGTCAATTGAAATTTGAATTACAAAAGCGAAGAAAATAGTTATTACAATAATTCACACTGTAGATAAATTTACACTTGCGACCGTGTTGATTCTGATAATTTTATTTCAAAATGTGATTGTCTGAGTAATGTGCTCTCATGATGTTCTCATAGTTCTCTTTATATTTTTTCATATTGACATATACCAGGTGATTCAGCAAAGTACTTGCGGCATTGTATCTTTCTTATTTACACGTAACTTCCCTGATATATTTTTTAATGGTCTATTGGAAGCCATTAAGTAACTGATTTCCATGGGCCGCAGTGGTCATGATGGTAGAGCGCTAGTCTACGAATCAGAGGGACGTGGGTTCGATTCCCAGCATGGTCATTGGTCTTGTGCTAGGAATCGCACGTTGAAAGGTAAGACCTCGTTAATCCTTAGCTCGCACATGTTTTGACTTCTGAGGGCTGTCGTTCGTAACGGGATGACAGCTGGTTAACGTTTTTTTTATATTTAAAACAGTTTTTAATCTACATCATCCAATATTTTCATGTCATTTTTTTTCTCAAATATTATTCGCGGTAAGTTATGAGGCTGTCTTTCGGAGTTCAACCATATAAAATATTATACATTTTCATCATGAAAACGTTGGGTAGTACGAGTATTGAAAGGACTGCTAGTTTACCAGATTTTATCACAATCGACTTTTTCTCCGACACTATCTCGAATAATTTGTTTACATTGAAGCCCTTGCAAATATCGAAGTCCTCTACAACATAATACGCCATATGTGTCAGACGTTGAACAGCGTCAACCTCCAAAGAGAATAAACAAGAAAAGTGGTCGTGGTGTTAGAGCGTTTGTGTCCACCCACACGGCCGGGTTTGATTTCCGGGACAGCCACTGAGCTATAGTGGTTCGGAATCTACTTTCATTCAAGCTGAAGGTCCCAGATCACCCTTGCTCGCACAAGCTCTGCTTTTGAGGGGTTTTCTCAGAAAACCTGGGTGATTCGTGAAAACAAAATTTTTACTCATCGTCATAACACGGAAAGTTATGATCTGAATACAATTGAGGACATCACTTCGAACATCTGATCAATTTTTATTTCCTCGTTGGAATTCCATTTTAGCAAAAGAAAAATCAAAAACGTTTTCCCATGACCTTACATTTTCCAAACATATATATATATTTATTCTCAACCCGAGAATTCTCTGGTTTGCGGTCCGTTCACCAATAAAACTAATTTGTTATTGATATCAATATTTGGCTAATCTTCATTAGCTTCATCAGGTGAGGAAGCTACAGAGTATTAGACCAAATCGACTCAGGTAATAACATTTCTACTTCAATCACAGATACTGTCTTCATCATTGCCGTGGGAAATTAAATATACAGTCCGTTTCTTTTATCATGTGGTAACATTGCTATATTCTAAACCGTAATAGATACAAAGACGATTAAATGAGAAAAAAGGTAACTATTGTGGTGAGCAGTAAATTGGTCATAGAAAATTTACGGGGATTCTCGCCCTTCCCAACTTATACAGGGAAAACTGAAAATGCTGTTTTCGGTTTTTTACGAATAGAATTGTTATTTCAGAAAATATAAAAAAATTAAAAAGGAAAGTTTTATTGTATTCAAAATGTACTAGAACTACGTAACGATAAATTTTTAATCAAACGTTTCATGTCAACACCGCCATCATCAACTATTTTTTTTTCAAATACGGACCTGTATATATATATATATATATATATATATATATATATATATATATATATATATATAATTGGATAATTTAATCACCTTATTTTTCAATCCTTGGATCAAGTTCATTTTCATTTTAGATGGGTGATAAGAGTAATAATTTATGTATCTGTCACTGCTAATGGGTTTTCGGTACCATTTAGTAATAATTTGATTTTGTTTAGTTCTTACTAGATGAATATCTAAGAATGGTATGGTTTTGTCAACCTCTCTTTCAACAGTGGACTGTAAGTTTGAATCAAATTCATTGAATGTTTTAAGAACATTTTCTATTTGTGTTTCAGGTACACTCAATATAATGTCGTCAACAAAGCTTTTGAAAAATGGAATTTCAAAATCTATTTTTGCCAGACTTGTTGTAATTAATTCATTCATCACATAACTAGATAAAATAGGACTGATACTTGATCCCATTGGCGTTCCAAATGTTTGAGAATAGAATTTATTTTCGAAAATTAAGTAAGTCGAATCAAAAACAAATTTCAAAAGATCTAGAAATGATTTTTTGTCAAATTTACAATATGTTTGTATAGTTTCCCACTTTTTAATGATAGTTTCTTCCACTAATTTCAATGGAAGGTTCGTGAATAAAGAAACTACGTCTAAACTAGTAAGAATGTAGTTAGTTGGTAATTGAAAATCGTTAATGAATTCTGCAAATTTGAAAGAATCTTCTATGTAATATGAATTATTAGTATCATAAGCTTGGGAAAGTATATGTGTTAAAAATTTTGAGATCTACTATTAGGGCAATCAATGGACGATAGGATAGGTCGCATTGACAGTGTAGGTTTATGTATTTTAGGTAGGGTGTAAAATCGTGGAGCCACTGAATTATAAATTGTTAGAGAATTTGCAGTTTTAGAATAATTTTTTTTACTATTTTTGAGTTTTAAATCAATTTGTTAGCTTTCTGTTGTAAAGTACTGGTAGGATTTCTCTTCAATTCTTTGTAATATTTTTTGTTATTCAAAAGTTCTTGGCTTTTTTCTATATACTCTTGTTTATACATAACTACAGTGACATTTCCTTTGTCGCTCTTAGTGACAATTATATTTGGATTTTGTTTAAAGAAAATTTTGGTTTTATTATAACATATATTAAGATAGTGGTTATTATTTATGCTTCTATGTACAAAATTTGTTAAAATGTTAGTACAACGAACACGGCAAAAGTTTTTCTTTTCGTCACTGTAATCCTGCACAGCTAATTCTATATCTGCCAGTATAAAAGGGATATTTATGTCTCCTAAAGTAAGAGGGACGCTAAATTTAGGACCTAGTGCAAGTATTTTCATGACTGTAGTAGGTATATTTACATCAGTTAAGTTTCGTAACCATTTATATTCGGTTTTTATTTTATCTAACTCATCTGAATAAATTTGGTAGAATTTTCTTTGGTGTCTTCGTTTTATGTCATGAAATAACCTATTATATTAATTACTTGTTTACGTTCGAATTCTCTAATAGTTAAGAAAGAAAATTATCAATTTAGAAATACAAATTACTTTTAGTGATCTAAAGCGCATTGAAAAACAATTAGAGTCAATATTTTCTATACTCGATAGTATTATATCAGAGAATTCGAACGTAAACAAGTAATTATTTATAATAGTGTATTTCATGACATAAAACGAAGAGAACAGAGTAGGCAGATTGAGACCCAGACGTCAAGTTACAAAAACCTAACGTAATTAAACCTGAGGAGTAGGCAGATTGAGACCTCAGCGTAGAATTACGTTTCAACCTTTCATTAATTTTCTTTCTTTCTCAGTTCTTGAAAATGGCTCCAAAATCGGAGCCGTAACGTCGACTTTATATATATATATATATATATATATATATATATATATATATATATAGTGAATAGAGTATTTTCGTTTCAATTCCGAGAGCTCACGATCCGTGGACAGCGCTGTTTCGTTGTTACCAACTCATCAGCACGGCTTTATGAGGTCTCTCGAAATTGAAACGAATGCACTCTGAATTAGTACCATAAGGCAAAGAGAGTATAAATGAATAGTAACTTGTGACATCTACAGTCACTAGTTTGAAACTTAATTCGACACGAGCCATGGAATCCAAAGGTAGATGTTTACCTACAACATTGACAGGCAGACAAATGTTTATTTGTTCTGTCCAACCCAAGACTCAATCAAGTTTCTCGTGCGTTATGAGGAACGCAAACAGAATCTAAAGTGAATAGAGTATATATATGAAAACTAAAAGTTCGGGTTGAACCGCGTCTAGAATTTGTTGAAATTCGACGTTTCGGCTCCGATTTTGGAGCCATTTTCAAGAACTGAAAAAGAAAGAAAATTAATAAATGGTTGAAACGTAATTCTACGCTGAGGTCTCAATCTGCCTACTCCTCAAGTATAATTACGTTCGGTTTTTGTGACTTGACGTCGGGGTCTCAATCTGCCTACTCCCCATGTCTCGTCACTGGTTCTCTCTAAGGTCTCAATCTGCCTACTCCTTCGAGAGAACTGAGGAATTGTGGGTTGAGGAACTGTATTTATAGTGGACGTGGCTGTAATGGCCGTGTGCAATGTATTGGCGCGAGGTGAACTATGGGCGGGAACTGAGTTGGCGCTAGATGAGCTGTGTGCGGGAACTTGGTTGGCGCTAAGTGAGCTATGTGTGGGAACTGGGTTGGTGGGAAATGAGTTGATGCGTGCAATGAGAGGCTTCCAGGTATTGGGAAGTCTACGTCCGTCGTCGCGAGTATTGAGGCAATTGGGGCGCTTCTCTATCTCGAGGGCTTCTCGGATGATCCTGGTTTGCAGAGTTTTCTCGGTGGAAATTGTTTTTGTGTTTTTGAAGTCTATTTTGTGACCTGTGTCTTCTCGATGTTTATAAAGTGCGGAAGTGGAAGATGCCTGACGCACAGCAAGTTCGTGTTCGTAGACTCTGGAAGTTACTCGTCTGTTAGTCTAGCCAATATAACTTCTCGGGCAGTCTGAACATGGTATTTCATATATACCTTGAGAATCGTTTGGTATTGTGTCCTTGGGAGATCTGAGAAATTTGGATAGTTGGTTGTTGGCCGTGAATATTGTTTTTATCTCGTGTTTTCTCAAGATATTACTGATTTTGTCTGTCTCCCAGCTGACAAAGGCAACGCCACAGTAGTTCTGAATACCTCAGATTATGTAGACAAAATGAGTACACTATTAAACTCATCCGAGTATCAGATCACCCAACGAGACCCGACAACCTACCTCGAAAAGAAGACCAAAAATCTGATCAATAATTCTAAACTACCAGCCGAAACCAAGAAAGCCACTATCCCTAGAGAGAAGTCATCACGCACCCCTCGTATCTACGGACTACCAAAAATACACAAGCCTGATATCCCACTCCGACCTATCGTCAGTGCCTTTGGATCACCAACCCAGAACCTCGCCAAGTATCTAGCGAGTACTCTTCAGCCACGAGCAGAAGAAGCTTCATCCTACGTGAAAAATTCATTCCACTTCTTAGACCTTCTCAAATCCTATAGAATCCAGAACACAGATATCCTAGTGAGCTTCGATGTTGTCTCCCTCTTCACAAATATTCCCCTAACGGACACGCTAGAAATCCTTAAAACGAAACACAGAATTCCAAAAGACACCCTGGACCTCATCAGTCACTGTATGAACAACACGTACTTCCTCTTCCAAGGAAATTACTACAAACAAGTGAAAGGTGCTCCCATGGGTTCCCCCCTTTCTCCAGTCCTTGCAAACCTTTTCATGGAAGACTTCGAAACCAGGGCTGTAGAAGCATTTGACCACAAGCCTACTTGCTGGTTCAGATACGTTGACGACATTTTCGTCATATGGCCTTATGGTTACGAAATCTTAAACACGTTCTTAGATCACCTAAACGATATCCATCCCAACATGAAATTTACAATGGAGACCGAAATGAACAATTCCCTAGCTTTCCTGGACGTTCTCATTACGAAATCCAATAACTCTTTCACCCACACAGTACACAGGAAACAGACCCACACCAACCGATACCTACACGCAAACTCTCATCACCATCCAGCACAAACAAACTCTGTATTGAACTCCCTGATATACAGATCAATTCAGCTTACCGACAACCAGAATAGACCACAAGAGCTGGACAAACTGAAATCAGCCTTACTTCAGAATGGTTACAACAATTCGCTAATCGACAAGTCTATCCGCCATCAACTGACCCGTCCTCCAAAAACAAATGATCCACTAGAGAGTATCCAGCCACACAAAGCTTTCCTACCATACATCAAAGGTGTGACAGACAAAATCAGTAATATCTTGAGAAAACACGAGATAAAAACAATATTCACGGCCAACAACCAAATATCCAAATTTCTCAGATCTCCCGAGGACACAATACCAAACGATTCTCAAGGTATATATGAAATACCATGTTCAGACTGCCCGAGAAGTTATATTGGCCAGACTAACAGACGAGTATATATATATATATATATATATATATATATATATATATATATATATATATATATATATATATATATATATATATATAGAAAAGGGTAGTCTTGTTTGCTGACTAGTTAGGAAATGAGTTTTTTAATATTTGGGATATGCAGCAGGCCAATAAGGGTACTCTTATACACTTGTTCCAAGCTTTCAATAACTTTTCATTATCATCTTCAGGGAAACTACAAATATGTAAAGACAACTATGAGAATTAAGCCAACGAAAAACGTGGAATAACTTACACTGTTTCGAGGTTACTGGGAGTAAAACAACATTGATAACAACCAAGAGTAACGTGGATGCACACTCATTACTGATGATACATTATGACATGGATTTTAAAATTGTTAAAAATTCTATAAAAGCACGTGTTGTCCTTGAAGAGGCAAACAACCGCGGCGAGTAATTTTATTCGACTGACTAGCCAAGACCACTGACAAATGACATGAGACAATTGATACATGATATATGACAGGTGACATGAGCCACACGGAATCTTAATCATGGGGAGTGACAGATGACACTACAACCTAATGATACAGATCTGTGATGGAGCTACATGGAACAATAATTATGAATTGTGAAATTTGGAATATGAGAACAATATATTTTATATTAATGGTGTAGGTGCCAATGAGCTGAACCAACAAAGGAAACATATCCTGAAAACATGAACACTCGACCTAATGCTAACAATAATACATTACTGAAAAATATGGAACAAAGATTGTATGACCAGTATTTTGATGGAGGAATTGAATTATATTGAATTAATTTGTGAAGTCAATATTCATTGAAGTAATCCGTTGATTGTCTCCAAACCTTGTATTGTCTGAAAAAATTAAATAAGAGTAAATTTCACTCAAGTGATTTACGTCTGTTTTTTTATTCAGCGCATTATCCGCTTGTGCAATGTGAACCATTTCTAAAAAAAGCCTTTTGGCTGTGTTTTTTTCTGTAGATAATATTTTTACCGAATTATAATCCATACAATGTCCTTCCTTAGAAACATGTTCACTCAGTGCACATCTCTCCGGGTGTAGTCTACTGTCGCTCTTGTGTGACACAATGCGGTCCTTAAGTGGTCTGGACGTTTGTCCAATGTATTGTATTTCACAATTTTGACACTGTATACAATAAACTACATCCGAACAGTTTATGCACGGAGTCTTGTCTTTTAATTTGGAAAAAATTCTCTTGATAGGCAAAACATTTTTATTGGATATTTTTATATTTTCTGAAAAAGATTTGAAAATTCTGGATAGTCCAGGGGTGATGTCTTTAATGAACGGTAAAGAAGCATAAAAGGAAAGAGTCCCAGTGACTTCAGCAACTTGCGTATTGACTGGAGATGGAGAAAGTGTATTATTAATATTATTACTATGTAAGTTTATGTCATCCATGGATGAGGTATTATACAAGATCATTTTTACAAAGGAAGCAGGATATGAATTTTGGAGAAAAAGATTGTAAATTATGTCTAAATTTTTGTTTTGAGAAAGGAAGTGTCAGATATTTTGATGACCCTTGATTTCATTTGTTTAATCAGATTGACCTTCATGCTCTGTTTATGATAAGACCAGTAGCTCATATATCTTCCAGAGCTCATTGGTTTCCTGTACCAATCTATAAGTACGGTGTTCTCTGGTATTCTGATAAATATGGTATCAAGGAAAGGAACGCTGTTATGTTCGTTTTCTCTCTCAATGGTGAACTGTATGTGGGGATTGTAGCTGTTGAAAATGAACAAGGTGTCATCTATGGTATCTGACGGAATTGCAATGATAATGTCATCTACATATTTCTTAAGGAAAGGTGGATTGAAAGGGAGAACATGAGTGACCATGTCTAACAAATCATCCATAACGTATGCTGCCAATATAGGGCTAATTTTTGCACCCATTGGGGTACCAAAAGTCTGTTTATAAAATTTATCATTGAATGCAAAATAAGTATTTTCAAAGAGGAAAGATATTAAATTCAAAAAAGTGTCTTTTGTCAAGTTGCAATAACCACTGATCACGCTCCACTTTTTTTCAATGGCCCTTAAACACGCCTGTAAGTAAACATTACTAAATAGAGAGACCACATCTAGACTATATATATAGTCTATATATATATATATATATATATATATGTTTTCAGATAGGTTTCTGCGGTCAGATATTTGAAAACTAAAGGTTCGGGTTGAACCGCGTCTAGAATCTGTTGAAATTCGACGTTTCGGCTCCGATTTTGGAGCCATTACCAAGAACTGAAAAAACTTTATAAACATCGAGAAGACACTGGTCACAAAATAGACTTCAAGAACACAAAAACAATTTCCACCGAGAAAACTCTGCAAACCAGGATCATCCGAAAAGCCCTTGAGATAGAGAAGCGCCCCAATTGCCTCAACACTCGCGACGACGGACGTAGACTTACCAATACCTGGAAGCCTCTCATTGCACGCATCAACTCATTTCCCACCAACCCAGTTCCCGCACACAGCTCACCTAGCGCCAACCAAGTTCCCGCACCCAGCTCATCTAGCGCCAACTCAGTTTCCGCCCATAGTTCACCTCGCGCCAATACATTGCACACGGCCATTACAGCCACGTCCCCTATGAATACAGTTCCTCAACCCACAATTCCTCAGATCTCTCGAAGGAGTAGGCAGATTGAGACCTTAGAGAGAACCAGTGACGAGACATGGGGAGTAGGCAGATTGAGACCCCGACGTCAAGTCACAAAAACCTGATATAATTATACCTGAGGAGTAGGCAGATTGAGACCTCAGCGTAGAATTACGTTTCAACCACTGTAGTGACAGTGACATCTACAGTGACATCTGCAGAGTTTTCTCGGTGGAAATTGTTTTTGTGTTCTTGAAGTCTATTTTGTGACCAGTGTCTTCTCGATGTTTATAAAGTTTTTTCAGTTCTTGAAAATGGCTCCAAAATCGGAGCCGAAACGTCGAATTTCAACAAATTCTAGACGCAGTTCAACCCGAACCTTTAGTTTTCAAATATCTGACCGCAGAAACCTATCTGAAAACATATATATATATATATATATATATATATATATATATATATATATATATATATATATATATATATATATATATCTATATATATATATATATATATATATATATATATATATATATATATATAGATATATATATATATATATATATATATATATAGACTATATATATAGTCTAGATGTGGTCTCTCTATTTGGTAATGTTTACTTACAGGCGTGTTTAAGGGCCATTGAAAAAAAGTGGAGCGTGATCAGTGGTTATTGCAACTTGACAAAAGACACTTTTTTGAATTTAATATCTTTCCTCTTTGAAAATACTTATTTTGCATTCAATGATAAATTTTATAAACAGACTTTTGGTACCCCAATGGGTGCAAAAATTAGCCCTATATTGGCAGCATACGTTATGGATGATTTGTTAGACATGGTCACTCATGTTTTCCCTTTCAATCCACCTTTCCTTAAGAAATATGTAGATGACATTATCATTGCAATTCCGTCAGATACCATAGATGACACCTTGTTCATTTTCAACAGCTACAATCCCCACATACAGTTCACCATTGAGAGAGAAAACGAACATAACAGCGTTCCTTTCCTTGATACCATATTTATCAGAATACCAGAGAACACCGTACTTATAGATTGGTACAGGAAACCAATGAGCTCTGGAAGATATATGAGCTACTGGTCTTATCATAAACAGAGCATGAAGGTCAATCTGATTAAACAAATGAAATCAAGGGTCATCAAAATATCTGACACTTCCTTTCTCAAAAAAAAAATTTAGACATAATTTACAATCTTTTTCTCCAAAATTCATATCCTGCTTCCTTTGTAAAAATGATCTTGTATAATACCTCATCCATGGATGACATAAACTTACATAGTAATAATATTAATAATACACTTTCTCCATCTCCAGTCAATACGCAAGTTGCTGAAGTCACTGTGACTCTTACCTTTTATGCTTCTTTACCGTTCATTAAAGACATCACCCCTGGACTATCCAGAATTTTCAAATCTTTTTCAGAAAATATAAAAATATCCAATAAAAATGTTTTGCCTATCAAGAGAATTTTTTCCAAATTAAAAGACAAGACTCCGTGCATAAACTGTTCGGATGTAGTTTATTGTATACAGTGTCAAAATTGTGAAAAACAATACATTGGACAAACGTCCAGACCACTTAAGGACCGCATTGTGTCACACAAGAGCGACAGTAGACTACACCCGGAGAGATGTGCACTGAGTGAACATGTTTCTAAGGAAGGACATTGTATGGATTATAATTCGGTAAAAATTTTATCTACAGAAAAAAACACAGCCAAAAGGCTTTTTTTAGAAATGGTTCACATTGCACAAGCGGATAATGCGCTGAATAAAAAAACAGACGTAAATCACTTGAGTGAAATTTACTCTTATTTAATTTTTTCAGACAATACAAGGTTTGGAGACAATCAACGGATTACTTCAATGAATATTGACTTCACAAATTAATTCAATATAATTCAATTCCTCCATCAAAATACTGGTCATACAATCTTTGTTCCATATTTTTCAGTAATGTATTATTGTTAGCATTAGGTCGAGTGTTCATGTTTTCAGGATATGTTTCCTCTGTTGGTTCAGCTCATTGGCACCTACACCATTAATATAAAATATATTGTTCTCATATTCCAAATTTCACAATTCATAATTATTGTTCCATGTAGCTCCATCACAGATCTGTATCATTAGGTTGTAGTGTCATCTGTCACTCCCCATGATTAAGATTCCGTGTGGCTCATGTCACCTGTCATATATCATGTATCAATTGTCTCATGTCATTTGTCAGTGGTCTTGGCTAGTCAGTCGAATAAAATTACTCGCCGCGGTTGTTTGCCTCTTCAAGGACAACACGTGCTTTTATAGAATTTTTAACAATTTTAAAATCCATGTCATAATGTATCATCAGTAATGAGTGTGCATCCACGTTACTCTTGGTTGTTATCAATGTTGTTTTACTCCCAGTGCTGTCCATATTTCATGATTATTTTTAACATATACGCCATGTAACCTCGAAACAGTGTAAGTTATTCCACGTTTTTCGTTGGCTTAATTCTCATAGTTGTCTTTACATATTTGTAGTTTCCCTGAAGATGATAATAAAAAGTTATTGAAAGCTTGGAACAAGTGTATAAGAGTACCCTTATTGGCCTGCTGCATATCCCAACTATTAAAAAACTCATTTCCTAACTAGTCAGCAAACAAGACTACCCTTTTCTATATCTATATATATATATATATATATATATATATATATATATATATATATATATATATATATATATATATATATATATATTTGGGTGTGCAGCAAAATATATACATATATGAGAACTAAAAGTTCGGGTTGAACCGCGTCTAGAATTTGTTGATATTCGACGTTTCGGCTCCGACTGAGGTCTCAATCTGCCTACTCCTCAGGTATAATTACGTTAGGTTTTTGTGCTAGTGCAGTTAGAGTGATAAAGAACCCTGAATTCCACAAAAGTACGAAACATAGATGTGCGCTAGCACTTTATCAGACAAAACTACATGAATGGACTCTTTCAAGTTGAAAATATCTCGAGCCAGTTACAAGTAGCAGATATAATGATGAAACCCTTACCAACACATCAGTTTGAATTTTTGAGAGATATGTTGGGTGTTGCAGATGCAGAATTCAGTTCAAGAGGAAGTGCTGAATAATGAACACGAGTTCAATCTACACCAGCATGTTTTTGTTTGGAAAAAACATTCTGTCAATAAATATTTTCTGAGATCTGTATTTCATACATTCTTCAGAGTTGTTTCATTCTTCAACTGCCTTGTAATCAGCCAAATCTAAAAAATTTGCCGTATGTGAGAAGTCTTCACATTCTACCAAAACAAAAGAATCAACTGATCTCTCAAAACCAACATATTGTAACGATTTCGAGACCGGCCTCGAGACCGGCCCTGATCACCTCATTATATAATAAGGATCTAGGAATTTTCTTCGAAAGCAATTCTTCGAAAACAATTCTTCGAAAACAATTCTTCGAAAAACAATTCTTCGAAAATGCAATTCTTCGAATACCATATTCTTCGAATAAACAATTCTTCGACTAATAATTCTTCGACAGCTTTATTATTTGGATTTACTAAAATCTGGGATAAGTTTTCATTAGACAAAAATCAATATTTCTCGCATGATATATAAACGTATTATGCGGATCATACTAATAATAACACGGAAAGAAAAGCCCCGGAAAAAAACGAAAAAAATACCCCTATATGTGATAACAAAAAGTAATGAAATTTGAACTTTGAGTCATGTTAAAGAAACTAGACCATAGTTGATTCATTTTACAATAGCAATAAAAGTTTTATTGGAATGTTTTGTGGAATGTTCACCGTCGACGATCAAAAAAGACGATTTTTTATATTTTTATGATTCGATTGTTCCTGAACGAACTAACCCGGTGACAGATTCGCCAGAATCTGTTGTTCCACCGCTCTGTATTGTAAAATGAATCAAATAAAGTCAAACTTGGGATTAGATAAATTATACCTGATTTATATCTCTGAACAAAGTCATTCCTTTTGGATACTTCGAAGAATTGTTATTCGGAGAATTATTAGTCGAAGAATTGTTTATTCGAAGAATATGGTATTCGAAGAATTGCATTTTCAAAGAATTGTTTTTCGAAGAATTGTTTTCGAAGAATTGTTTTCGAAGAATTGCTTTCGAAGAATTTTCCGGTTCCCATATAATAATGCACACTCGACAAGTAAACAAGTTCTCCGCCCACGTAGAAGAAACGAGAACTTGCCAAGGAACAAAATCAAATGCCTTCGACGCTTCGAGAGAGCAATCTGACTGGATCAACGTGCAGTCCCGATTGATCGAGAACTGTAAATGCGGGTATATAAGGCGCTGAATAGCTGAATAGTCAGACATAGTCGCAGAGAGTTGCAGATATTGTTCGAGAGTCCGCAGACAGAGAGCGATAGTCAGAATAAATATGAAATAGTGAAGTCAATGTTTTAGTTGAATAATTGTTTAAAATAAATTAGCAAAATTAGTTTAGTGCATTTTTACTACATTTGGTGTCATAAATAGGATGTTTACAATAAATAAGTGTTAAGTTTTCGCCGTGTTAAAAAATGATAGATATTTATCGCACCTATTAGACTAGTGACCCGTTGAACATTGTTGTGTTTGCGTAGTGGACAGTTTTGCGCGTCGCGGGAAAATAAACTGAAATATTGTTATATTTAGATTTCAATTCCAAAACCATACTAGAAGCGACACCTAATAACGAACATATAAACTTGTCTAAAGGGTAGACAGAATTCTCTCACTAGCTAAGACGTCCAGTGACAGCTGATGGCAAATAGCTGAACTTGTCTAAGGGTAAATTTCATTTGTAGACAGACCCATCTGGGTTGATAACGTTGGGTTCATATAGATGTCACTGACATGATGTCAGAAATTCAGTTCGAGAATTGAAGTGGGATGAGTCTCTTTTCAGTTTGGCTGTCGAGGCTACGAAATCTTAAACACGTTCTTAGATCACCTAAACGATATCCATCCCAACATGAAATCCACAATGGAGACCGAAACGAACAACTCCGTATTGAACTCCCTGATATACAGATCAATTCAGCTTACCGACAACCAGAATAGACCACAAGAGCTGGACAAATTGAAATCAGCCTTACTTCAAAATGGTTACAACAATTCGCTAATCGACAAGTCTATCCGCCATCAACTAGAGAGTATTCAGCCACACAAAGCTTTCCTACCATACATCAAAGGTGTGAGAGACAAAATCAGTAATATATTGAGAAAACACGAGATAAAAACAATATTCACGGCCAACAACCAAATATTCAAGTTCCTCAGATCTCCCAAGGACACAATACCAAACTATTCTCAAGGTATATATGATATGAAATACCATGTTCAGACTGCACGAGAACTTATATTGGCCAGACTAACAGACGAGTAACTTCCAGAGTCTACGAACACGAACTTGCTGTGCGTCAGGCATCTTCCACTTCCGCACTTTATAAACATCGAGAAGACACAGGTCACAAAATAGACTTCAAAAACACAAAAACAATTTCCACCGAAAAAACTTTGCAAACCAGGATCATCCGAGAAGCCCTTGAGATAGAGAAGCGCCCCAATTACCTCAACACTCGCGACGACGGACGTAGACTTCCCAATACCTGGAAGCCTCTCATTGCACGCATCAACTAATTTCCCACCAACCCAGTTCCCGCACACAGCTCAGCTAGCGCCAACCAAGTTCCCGCACACAGCTCATCTAGCGCCAACTCAGTTCCCGCCCATAGTTCGCCTCGCGTCAATACATTGCACACGGCCATTACAGCCACGTCCACTATAAATACAGCTCCTCAACCTACAATTCCTCAGTTCTCTCGAAGGAGTAGGCAGATTGAGACCTTAGAGAGAACCAGTGACGAGACATGGGGAGTAGGCAGATTGAGACCCCGACGTCAAGTCACAAAAACCTAACGTAATTATACCAGAGGAGTAGGCAGATTGAGACCTCAGTCGGAGCCGAAACGTCGAATATCAACAAATCCTAGACGCGGTTCAACCCGAACTTTTAGTTCTCATATATATATATATATATATATCTAAGGTCTCAATCTGCCTACTCCTTCGACAGAACTGAGGAATTGTGGGTTGAGGAGCTGTATTTATAGTGGACGTGGCTGTAATGGCCGTGTGCAATGTATTGACGCGAGGTGAACTATGGGCGGGAACTGAGTTGGCGCTAGATGAGCTGTGTGCGGGAACTTGGTTGGCGCTAGCTGAGCTGTGTGCGGGAACTGGGTTGGTGGGAAATTAGTTGATGCGTGCAATGAGAGGCTTCCAGGTATTGGGAAGTCTACGTCCGACGTCGCGAGTGTTGAGGCAATTGGGGCGCTTCTCTATCTCAAGGGCTTCTCGGATGATCCTGGTTTGCAAAGTTTTTTCGGTGGAAATTGTTTTTGTGTTTTTGAAGTCTATTTTGTGACCTGTGTCTTCTCGATGTTTATAAAGTTTGGAAGTGGAAGATGCCTGACGCACAGCAAGTTCGTGTTCGTAGACTCTGGAAGTTACTCGTCTGTTAGTCTGGCCAATATAAGTTCTCGTGCAGTCTGAACATGGTATTTCATATCATATATACCTTGAGAATAGTTTGGTATTGTGTCCTTGGGAGATCTGAGGAACTTGAATATTTGGTTGTTGGCCGTGAATATTGTTTTTATCTCGTGTTTTCTCAATATATTACTGATTTTGTCTCTCACACCTTTGATGTATGGTAGGAAAGCTTTGTGTGGCTGAATACTCTCTAGTTGATGGCGGATAGACTTGTCGATTAGCGAATTGTTGTAACCATTTTGAAGTAAGGCTGATTTCAATTTGTCCAGCTCTTGTGGTCTATTCTGGTTGTCGGTAAGCTGAATTGATCTGTATATCAGGGAGTTCAATACGGAGTTGTTCGTTTCGGTCTCCATTGTGGATTTCATGTTGGGATGGATATCGTTTAGGTGATCTAAGAACGTGTTTAAGATTTCGTAGCCTCGACAGCCAAACTGAAAAGAGACTCATCCCACTTCAATTCTCGAACTGAATTTCTGACATCATGTCAGTGACATCTATATGAACCCAACGTTATCAACCCAGATGGGTCTGTCTACAAATGAAATTTACCCTTAGACAAGTTCAGCTATTTGCCATCAGCTGTCACTGGACGTCTTAGCTAGTGAGAGAATTCTGTCTACCCTTTAGACAAGTTTATATGTTCGTTATTAGGTGTCGCTTCTAGTATGGTTTTGGAATTGAAATCTAAATATAACAATATTTCAGTTTATTTTCCCGCGACGCGCAAAACTGTCCACTACGCAAACACAACAATGTTCAACGGGTCACTAGTCTAATAGGTGCGATAAATATCTATCATTTTTTAACACGGCGAAAACTTAACACTTATTTATTGTAAACATCCTATTTATGACACCAAATGTAGTAAAAATGCACTAAACTAATTTTGCTAATTTATTTTAAACAATTATTCAACTAAAACATTGACTTCACTATTTCAAATTTATTCTGACTATCGCTCTCTGTCTGCGGACTCTCGAACAATATCTGCAACTCTCTGCGACTATGTCTGACTATTCAGCTATTCAGCGCCTTATATACCCGCATTTACAGTTCTCGATCAATCGGGACTGCACGTTGATCCAGTCAGATTGCTCTCTCGAAGCGTCGAAGGCATTTGATTTTGTTCCTTGGCAAGTTCTCGTTTCTTCTACGTGGGCGGAGAACTTGTTTACTTGTCGAGTGTGCATTATTATATGGGAACCGGAAAATTCTTCGAAAGCAATTCTTCGAAAACAATTCTTCGAAAACAATTCTTCGAAAAACAATTCTTTGAAAATGCAATTCTTCGAATACCATATTCTTCGAATAAACAATTCTTCGACTAATAATTCTCCGAATAACAATTCTTCGAAGTATCCAAAAGGAATGACTTTGTTCAGAGATATAAATCAGGTATAATTTATCTAATCCCAAGTTTGACTTTATTTGATTCATTTTACAATACAGAGCGGTGGAACAACAGATTCTGGCGAATCTGTCACCGGGTTAGTTCGTTCAGGAACAATCGAATCATAAAAATATAAAAAATCGTCTTTTTTGATCGTCGACGGTGAACATTCCACAAAACATTCCAATAAAACTTTTATTGCTATTGTAAAATGAATCAACTATGGTCTAGTTTCTTTAACATGACTCAAAGTTCAAATTTCATTACTTTTTGTTATCACATATAGGGGTATTTTTTTCGTTTTTTTCCGGGGCTTTTCTTTCCGTGTTATTATTAGTATGATCCGCATAATACGTTTATATATCATGCGAGAAATATTGATTTTTGTCTAATGAAAACTTATCCCAGATTTTAGTAAATCCAAATAATAAAGCTGTCGAAGAATTATTAGTCGAAGAATTGTTTATTCGAAGAATATGGTATTCGAAGAATTGCATTTTCGAAGAATTGTTTTTCGAAGAATTGTTTTCGAAGAATTGTTTTCGAAGAATTGCTTTCGAAGAAAATTCCTAGATCCTTATTATATAATGAGGTGATCAGGGCCGGTCTCGAGGCCGGTCTCGAAATCGTTACAATATGTTGGTTTTGAGAGATCAGTTGATTCTTTTGTTTTGGTAGAATGTGAAGACTTCTCACATACGGCAAATTTTTTAGATTTGGCTGATTACAAGGCAGTTGAAGAATGAAACAACTCTGAAGAATGTATGAAATACAGATCTCAGAAAATATTTATTGACAGAATGTTTTTTCCAAACAAAAACATGCTGGTGTAGATTGAACTCGTGTTCATTATTCAGCACTTCCTCTTGAACTGAATTCTGCATCTGCAACACCCAACATATCTCTCAAAAATTCAAACTGATGTGTTGGTAAGGGTTTCATCATTATATCTGCTACTTGTAACTGGCTCGAGATATTTTCAACTTGAAAGAGTCCATTCATGTAGTTTTGTCTGATAAAGTGCTAGCGCACATCTATGTTTCGTACTTTTGTGGAATTCAGGGTTCTTTATCACTCTAACTGCACTAGCACTGTCTATGTTTAATATAGGTGTGGACAACTTTTCAGTTAATACCTCCTTCATGAGTCTCAGCAACCATACCAACTGTTTGCAGCTTCACTGGTAGCTACGTACTCTGATTCAGAAGTTGATGAGGAAACGGCCGTTGTTTCTGAATTATCCAACTAACTGCACCATTTCTTAACTTACAAATAACACCAGAAGTGGATTTCCTGCGTAGTCAGCATCACTGGAAACTTCCAACATGTTGATCCGATTTTGAAAATGAAGTCCATAGTCTGAAGTACCACGTAAATATCTAAATATTCGCTTGACTTGTAGCCAGTGATATTTTTTCAGGTTTTGCAAATACTTGGGAAACTGAGTTAACAGCTAATGTGATATCTGGCCTCGTAACTACAGACAGATACATCAAATGACCAACAGCAGACTGAAAAGAAATATTTTCACCCAGCTCTGCAGAGGCTCCCCTTGAAAAGTGATCTCTCTCAGCTGGAACAGCTACGGAAATGACTCCATCATATTGAATTTTTGTAAAGGTCTTGTGGTATAAATGAATGAATGAAGATTCCTCCATTCTTCTGAACAAATTGAATTCCCAAATAAGTTCCTCCCGGTTCAACAGTAATTTGAAATTCCAGTTTCAAACAATTTAGCAATTCTTTGATATCGCTTTCGTATTTTTCAGCTACCAACCCATCAACATACAAAAAAACTAAGATTTTGTTTACACCACTCGTATAAATAAAGAATCTGTAGTACTTCGTTTCAGACCAAATCGCAGAAATAAATAGGTAACATTTTTTATGATTCCAGCATTGTGGAGCCTGTTTGAGGCCGTATAAACTCTTTGGTAATTTACATCCTTTACTACTACCTTCATTGTAGCATTCTGCTTGTTTCATATAAATTTATTAATCAAGAAAACCATTGAGAAATGCTGTTTTTACGTCGAACTGTAATAAATACAATCTTTCAGTAGCTATTTCTGCAAGTACCGTTCTAATGGTATCGAATCTTGCTTTGTATTTCGCCACAATACCTTGAGTAGTTTCTTTGATCTGATAAACCCAACGATTCGTAATAGCTTTTATGATGAGGGTAGATCAAATTTTTACCAGGTTCCATTTTCTTCCAAATATTTCATCTTCTCGTCCATAGCACTCTTCCACAAATATGCAGATTCTGACTCTAGAGCATCAATTTATGATTCTGGAATGTCGCGAGTTTCGGAAAACATAGCAAAGTATCAAAATGATGTGGTTTCTAAAGTTTTGTCCTGTCCCTCAGTCCATCTCGTCTAGGCCTTGGTGACAAAAAATCTCTTCTCAATATCACATTCACTATCACCCAACTGATGTTTTTTTTAAATGCATCTGACAAACTTTTCAACTGATGGTTTCGTCAAACTTTACATATTCATTGTTGATAGTGGATGTACAAATCATATGGTGACTAATCAACTTACGCTCACTAATATCCAAAAGGAGAAAAAAAGTGTGAGAAGTGTAAAGAAGGGGGCTTACATGAACACGATTGCGGTTGGTTCCCATGAAATCAACCTGAAAAATGTTTCTGTGGTACCAGAACTAAGTAAAAACTTAATGTCAGTCAATGCCATAACTAAAAATGGTGGAGAAGTATGTTTCTCAGAATATACAGTAAAAATACTGTAGTAAAACTGCACTAAACTAATTTTTATAATTTATTTACACACGTCTTAAACACTAATTTATATCACAGTTACTATTTTTATTTATCTTCACTGTCAGTCTCTATCTGTAAACTCTGGAACTATTTACAGTTCTCGGCCATTCGAGCTTTTCGGAAGACTTCTAAGATGTCCCCAGAACCTTCGTTAGAAGGTTCGCCATTTTTCCACGTGATTTATTTGTTTGTCAGCGGAGAACGTATTTACATTTCGAGTTAATTGGATGATCAGGGCCGGACTCGAGGCCGGTCTCGAAATCGTTACAATACTTATGAATGAAGTCCTGGTCCTAGAAGGATGGAAAAATTAAAATGGATTGTATGAAGTGTGTCTCAGTAATTGTTCAGGAGCTCTCTTGAATCAGATTGACAAGACAATGGAATGGCATATAAAGTTAGGCCATATTAGCTTCGATAACCTAAAAAATGTGCGATGATGTACCTGAACTCAAGAAATATGAGAGAAGTGTGTGAAATATGAATTATCTCTCGCCAAAGCAGACCACCAAGAAATAAGGGAGAGAGCAAATAGACCATTACAGATCATACATATAGATTTGTGTGGTCCGATCGATCCACCAACACTTGATGACAAACATTATTTTTTGACTGTTGTGGACGACTTTACTCATTTCCTATCGGTAGGTATATCTACTGAAATACACGCATGAAGCAGAAAGACATTTGAAGGAATATGTCAATGGAGTAGAAACACATGTGTACCTGAAGGTATCAAAAATAAGGTCTGATAATGGTGGCGAATTCAAAAGCAATGACCTGATAGGGTGGGCTAAAAGATGAACTATACGATTCCCCATTCTTCACAAGCGAATGGAACATTTGAAAGAATGCAACAAACAATAATTTGTTTGACTCAAAGCTTGACAAAGAGATGTGAGAAAAGGGCGTATACACAGCAACATATTTAATAAATCGCTGCCCTACAACAACAAAAAATTTTCTTCCTGCTGAAAAGTGGTATGGAAAGAAACCTAATATGTCAAGACTTAAAATTTTTTGGAAGCATTGCCTATGCAAAAGTACTAGGATTTCTAAAGAAACTAGATCAAAGAAGTCAGAAATACGTTTTTTTTGGGCATGCAGACAATGGTTATCTGTGGGACACACATACTAGAAAAATATCTATCCACAGAGATGTGGTGTTCGCTACAAAATTCGATGATGAATTCGAGGATGTAACTGTGAAATTAAATGAAGAGAATAATCAAGAAGAAGAAAATATAATCCAAGAAATTAAAAATCAAGGAGATGAACTAGTTGAGAATGAAGAGAGAGAGGACTATGAAAATAATTATGATCAAGAGAATCAAAGTAATGATGAGAATGAAAATAATGATCAAAATGAAGATAACATACTAAGAAATAGAAGAAACATAAAGAACCCAGCAAAACATTATGACCATATGATCAGAAGATGAAGAAAGTTTGTTAACATATCGGGAATGTATGACGGATGAAAATGGAGAAAAATGGCTGCAAGCAATACAAGAAGAAAAACAGTCACTTGAGGAGAACAACACCTGGGATTTTGTTGATGAAAAACAAGTAAATGGAAAAGAAATTTCAACCAGTGGATGGATTTTCAAAGTCAAAGAGGGTGGAAGACATAAAGCTAGACTAGTTGTGAGAGGATGTCAACAAAGTCAGAAATGGACTTTAAAGACATTTTGGTGGAAAGCAGTTCACTGAGGTGGTTATTGGCAATTGCAGCTCAAAATAATCTCCAAATTCAGACATTTGATGTGAAAAATTAGTCTCTCAATGAAAACCTCGACAATGAAATCTATATGACAGTTCCAGAAGGATACAACATACCAGGAAAAGTGTGTTTACTTTAAAGCACTTTATGGGTTGAAACAAGCTCCACTATAATGGAACAAACGGTTAACCTCGTTCCTAAAAAACGAAGAAATGATTTAGTTGAAATCTGATCAGTGCATATTCAAGAAGAATAATAATAATATGTACTTGGCAATCCATATGGATGATGGAATAATGGTTTGACAAAATCACGAAGAAATAAAAAAACTGATAAAAAAATTGAGCCAAAAATTCCAAATAACTATAACAGATTTTCAAAACTATTTGGGTATGGAAATAAAGAAGAATGAAGATAGAATACAATTAAGTCAAGCTGCATATGTTAAAAAAGTTAAAAAAAATACAGAATGGAAGAAACAAAACCAATAAAGACTCCTATCACTATTCGAGAACATGCAGAAGATAAAGAGGGTGAAAGTGAGAATACATTTCGATACAATGAAGCTGTAGGAAGCTTACTATATTTAACATGTAAAACAAGACCAGATATATCATATACAGTAAATTATGAAAGCCATGCAACTGTAAATCCAAGCAAGCACGATTTTCAGAACGTAAAAAGGACAATGAGTTATTTGAGAGGAACTGTAATTCACTACTCATCCATTAGAACAGAAAAGAAAATCAAAATTCAGGCTTACTGTGATGCCGATTATGCTGGCGATATGAGGGACAGAAAAAGTACCACAGGATATGTTATCATGTTTGCTGGTGTACCAATATCTTGGTGCTCCAGAAAACGAAGTATTGTAGCTTTATCTACTACAGAAGCTGAATACATCGCTGCTGCTGAGTGATGCAAAAAAGTAAAATATCTGAAAACCGTGACGGAAGAATTAACAAACAAAGATATGCAAGTTATAATGCATGTCGATACTCAAAGTGCAATAAAAATGGTTAAATCTGGTCAAATAAGCCGTAATAGAAAGCACATTGATGTACGTTACCATTTCATAAGTGAACAACTCAAAGAATGATGGTTTGAAATAAAATACTGCATCACAGAAGATCAAATAGCTGATATCATGACGAAACCTCTGTTGAAAGTCAAGTTTGATTACTTCAAGAACAAGTTGTAAAATTTTCCATAAAACGTGTTAAATTGGGAATTTCTACATGAAATTTTTATTTTTCAATTTTGTCATTAAGGGAGAGTGTCCAAACTTTACAAACTTAAATTCTCGTAATGACATAATTGAATTAGGTTGATATTTCTGTCAAATGTTTTTTCATTTTACTTATTGTACTTTTGTCTCTTTGAGACGTTGTTTTTAGAAAGATTGTAAAAACAACGAAATAATAAAAAATGCAGTTACTGATTTGTAAACAAAGAATATAGTTCTACATTATTTATAAAGAAAGTAAAGTAAAAGTAGAATATGGAAGTAATTTCGAACAGGTTTTCAATTTCCACATTTTTTAAAACCACGTCTCTGCTGATAATCAGGCCATTCTTTTCCATAGCCGTCCTTGCTGCCTATATATCCCATGAACGTTTCTTTTATGCTTTTCTCATTACAATGTCTCCTTCTCTGCTGAGGTACATGGCTGAATACAAAGCAAGGAATCGCAAGTTGAAAGGTAATACCTCGTTAATCCTTAGCTCGCACAAGTTTCGACTTCTGAGGGCTGTCGTTCGTAGGGGGATGACAGCTGGTTAACGAAAAAAACAATTTAAAAAAACAACTGTTGAAGAATAAAACAACTTTGGAAAATGTATGAAATACAGATCTCGGAACATTACTTTACCTAACAAGTGCGAAAAGTGATATTTTTCAGCACACGATTGCAGATGGCCGAATGGCCGAAACGGGTTAGCAGAGTTCGGCCAGCAATCGCGTGCGGAAAAGTCACTTTACGCACGTGTTAGGTACACTATTTTTTCTACTAGTGTGCGGAAAACACCCATAAGTTAACATAAAGAAACATTTAGTATTAAATACAAATCAAAAAATTTATTATTATTGATAATAATATTGAATGTGCAATTTGTAGCATTTTTTAAATTAACTGCAGAGTATAAAATTTTATCCAAAGAAGTCGGGGACTTGAAGGTGGTTGGATTTCCGATATTTTGGTTTTCCACTTCTTTGTCAAAAGCACTAATTGTTGCAAACGTGGCTATAGGAGTAAATTGGCTAGAAGAAGTCATTTTTGAAGGCTGCTATACTGGTGAAAGTTTCTGACAAGTGGTAGGGCCAGATACAGCGTCAATGAAGTTCAATATTTTATTGGATATGCCCTTTTGGAAACTTGGTGAGCTATCTGCATAACCTTCTGCGAGGCTGAAAGATTTCCAACCACCGAGGCGTTTAATATTTGTTATTCCTTCTCCGGAATCTGCAAACATTGTGGCGGCGGAACGTAGGAAACTGTGGCCCCTGTATGGAAGCTTCAGATAACTTGCAATCTCTGATGGAATTTTTCCGAAGGTTATTACAGTGCAAGTTCCTTTTTTATATTTCACGAAAAATCGCGTATGTGGGGTTTCAGGCTTTCTTAAACTTACATACTTTTTGACCAAATTGAGCAATTTTTCATTTTCAGCTTCCTCAGAAATCGCAAAGCTTCTGAAAGAGAGTTTATTTTGTATCTAGGATATTCATCAATAAAATATTTCCTTTGTCATCAATATGATCTAAAGACATCTTTGTTAATTCTTTTCGCCTCATGCGCCCGCCAAACCAAAAATCGTATCGACTTTTATATGAAGATAAATTTCGTCAGGTGCTTCATTTATAAAATTGAAAATTTATTCTTTTAAGAAAATGTTAGCCTTTTTTGGTCTAAATCCAATGTTTTTATTGTATATGCCGTGACCTTGAAAAACTTGCTTAAATTGACGTATTTTTAAAGTTTAATTTCACTTTTTAAAACTGAGTACCTGGACCAAAGAGTGTTTGGCTTGCATGTTTTGGAAATTTCAGCAAAATAAGCCAAAAAAAGTATTCTTTAAAAGTTTTCATTCCCCTATTCTGGCACCAGTTCATACCTATGACGGGATTTTGATGGTAGTAGATCCAAGTTTGCAGTTGTAGCCGCTTCCAGAGCTGACTCTGGCAAATCTTCGTCTGAAGAATCTATGAAAAATTATCTTACTAAAAGAAGCTGTGACGGTAAAATTGGTTTTGACAAGGTAGTGTTTTGACTGTCAGGTTTATTTTTTCTTTGCTGCTACGGTGATTCAACGTGACAAATAAAAAATAACAGATGTTCATAACTATTTGACATTCATTTGATGAGGCTTATACCAGGGCCATTAAAAAATCATTGAAACCTACTTTTCTATTTATTATAAAATCTAGCAGAATTCTAATAAACTTAATTTTTCAGTCATTTTGTAAACTACAACCATACAAATATATATATTTTAAATATTCAAATGTCAGTATACTCTTTCAACACTAAAATGAGTGCGGAACACATACATACATTTTCAATTGCTTTTTAGAGTTGAAAAAGCTTGATATTTTGCATATTTATTCCAAATTGTTGATTATATATATTCTATTAATTATTTTCATCAAATCTGTAAGAGGCAGCTTATGAGCAAGAAGTTTGAGTCTAGAGATCTGGGAGACCAAGGTTGAGGTCTTGCTCGGAGTATCCAACGATTTGGACACACGTCGTTCAAGTACTTAATCAACATTCATAGTCGAACAGCTAGTGAAACATTCCCAAGTGAAATGGAACGCTCCCCATGGGGAAAATTCGTATATAGGATACACCTTAGCCTCAACGGTAAAAAATACGGTCCAATAACATTTTCGCCAATTATTCCGAACACACGTTGAGTGAAAATTTATATTGGTACCGATCTTCTTGAATTGCTTGTAGGTTATCTTCGACCCATAGATGGTGGTTGAGAAAATTTGTAATTCCTTGCCTTGGAAAGTTGGATTCGTCAGTGAATAATACGTTTTCCAAAAATTGAGCAGTTATTATTTAAAGACTCAATCGACAAAAGGGTACTGGATTGGAAAAAATCTTGCGGCAAAAGTGCCTGGAATCGTTGAATATGGTATACATGAAAAACCCCCCTAAAAACTTTCGCAACCACTTGTAAACACCTTGTATTAATAATACTCCCTCATAAACACTCGTTGAGTGTACCCAAAGGCATAGCCTGTGCGGATAGAGGACGGTTATTATTATTATTTACCGTGGCGCTCCGGGGCGACTTACTGATGTTTTAGGTGAAGTATTCACTTTTCAGCTGTAGGAAAACCCGGAAAACTCGGGTGGTCGGTGTGCACTCCAAGCAAGCACTAGACGAGATTGGCATCTAGACAACTCACAATACGCTTGCTTTTCAACAAGGCATGCGGTCGCCTATCGATCCGATATAAAGTAGTTGAAAAAATTATGTTGTACCTACATCGAGCTCGAACCGACTTTCGCTATGCTGGAGATTCGAACGGCCTGTGCATTAGACCGCTGATCCACCGACCACTCCATTGGAGAGAGAGAGAGTTTATTCACATTGCTATTAGCAATTGGGATACCAAAACTGATAACCAACACTATTTCAATTATATTATGGCGCATCGCAAAGTATTCAACTGACATCAAAATGGGAGTTGGAGTGCGAGTGGAATAATAAGTAAAACGGCGTACAATAGAGGTAGGTGATCGCTGGTGACGATTAAAATTGCAGAAAAACTGTGAAAATGTCGAGTTAGTTGAAATCCATTTATATCAGAAATGTTCAATGACAACATTTTTCTTATCTATGGGAATGTGGAACATTTGCTTATTGGTTATTGGAGGTGAGGTCGGAAGCAAACAAAATAAAAAATTTAGGAAAACTACCAACTCTTACTTTCACCTGATTCTGAGTAGTTTTTTTCTGAACAGGATATTTTTTTCCTATGAATCAGTAATCTTAAAAAAATATTTGTATATACACGAAGTATCACGGAGACTCTGAGGTTATTCGTGAGAGAGCAGCCTGTTGTCTGACAAAACTATACGTCTACTAACCTTATTATCCAATTTCAGTAAAGTAGTATGACTTTCAGTATACAAAAATGGTGATGTACAATCTTCAGTATCTCCAACACGAATTTTCAGAAGCTTCTCTGCCATCTCAGATATTGGCCATAAAGCAGAACATGACTTGGGATTTACTGTCACCCATTTATCAGCGGGTCTGTCATTCTCTTGGAAATCAATGGAAAATGGTGCATCATTAATAATCACATAGTAAGGTGTAAATGTCACTTGTTTGGTTAAACTATTATAGGTCAATTGGTTGTGTACTCCAATCTGAAAGTGAATAATATTATAAATAACAATTAATGTCAAAAACGCAAACGCTCATATGAGTAGAAGATACTATCAATGTGTATGACATAACATATTGCAGATGAATCGAAACTCGTTAAACTCACAGATGATAGACAAAAATGGTACCCATTACGAAACTTGTATAGATATATGTAGCAAAATAGTTATTATTAACAAGTACGGAAAATTACAATTCCCGCATGTTACTGCCGTTACCAGAATGACGCAAAGCGGAGTTCGGGCAAGCAGTCGAGTGCGGGAGAGTACCTTTCCGTATGAGTAAGGATCAAGATTTTTTCTACAAGTGTATTGAAACATCTTATGAAGCGCTCTTGAACAAACTTTCTCGTGCGGGAAAAATTATTCCCGCACTAGTGCGGGAAAAACTCACTTAAAATGACACCTCTCAATAAGAATAGGGCGGAACACGCACGCTTGTAGGAAATAGTTATTATCCTAACAAATACAAATAAAGAGTACCATTCCCGCATGAGACTGCCGTTACCCGAACGACGCAAAGCGGAGTTCAGGTAAGCAGTCGAGTGCGGGATAGTACCTTTCCGTATAAGTAAGGATCAAGATTTTTTCTACAAGCGCATTGAAACATCTTATGTAGCGCTCTTGAACAAACTTTCGCGAGCGGGAAGAGTTATTCCCGCACTTGTGCGGGAAAAACTCACTTTAAGTGACATTAGCGTGCGGGAAAATTTTTCCCGCACTAGTGCGGGAATATGACACCTCTCAAACTAAATTGCGTGCGGGAATAGCGCGGAACACGCACGCTTGTAGGAAATAGTTATTATCCTAACAAGCAGTCGAGTGCGGGATAGTACCTTTCCGTATGAGTAAGGATCAAGATTTTTTCTACAAGAGCATTGAAACATCTTATGTGATGCTCTTGAACAAACTTTCACGTGCGGGAAAAATTATTACCGCACTAGTGCGGGAAAAACTCACTTGAAGTGACATTAGCGTGCGGGAAAATTTTTCCCGCACTAGTGCGGGAATATGACACCTCTTCAACTAAAATGCGTGCGGGAATAGGGCGGAACACGCACGCTTGTAGAAAAGACTATTTTCAACATGCCAATTTGGGTAGGAAATTTGGCAACTAATATTGGAAGACAGAATGATTACTGCGAACGAAAACAAGATAAGAAGATACTCAATGAATCAAGAACGTGGGGACGACAAATATTACCTTTTGTATCAAAATTATTGGTGAATGGGCACAATGATTATTGGAAATGTGCATCTTACCCTTATAATATTCCGTACCTGATATATCATTTTATGCCATTTACAAACAATAACTCCCGATGAACCAGCAACATCCAACGAAAATCGATCGGACCATTCTCCTGATTCAACTCGGATGGATGTTTTTTTTTTACCAAAAAAATTTTTAGCATTAAACGAAAACAATATTGGCCCTTCGTAATGTGCCGGGTGATGTAGTATATTAATGTTCTCATCGGAATTCTGAAAAATAAAAGATTAAGCTACTTTCATCAACACTAGTTAAATCATTGTTGAAACAAAATTAAATTGGTTTATCATTGGTGAAGTGGCTCCTATTACTTCATTTCATCACATAACAACCCGGTTTACTGAATAATTTATTTATTTATTCATTTACACGTGCAAGCCCAACTCAGGAAAAGTATTACAGTAATATATAGTAGTTAATACAATGCAATATAGTGGTTTGAAGGTAAATTATGTGAATAGTACAGTTTCAGTATTTATAATAATAATAATAATATTTATTCACGTTCAATATAAAGTTATTGGTATAAAACATAAATTTTGGATAAATATCAGATATTTCAAAAGACCAATGGAATTTCTGTTTTTTTACGTATAAGTATTGGGTTATGTTCAGGGTCACTTTAGCCAGAGCTAGACTGTGATCCTAGATATAATGAGAACTTCGGTCTTTTTGAAATATTATCAACTTAATACCTAGTGGAAAAATGTTTGGTAACAAATTTTATATAAAAATGCTTCAAATTGCTTAAAATTATATAAATCGAAAATTAGTATAAATGCTACAACAGTAGTCAATTGACATGCAGATAAAAGAGTTGACTAGTTGGTTCGACTTGAATGGGATTATTTTTGTTCGTTTTTCTTTTCATTCAAATTCATACCTATATCAATACACATCTACACTAACCTATTATATACACTTACATAGACACATCCACACTCACTAACATGAAAGTTAAATACATTTTTTTTATTTTTATATACCGACACAATATCAGTAATAGTAATATTTACAGCTATACTATGTTTCTAGACGTTATAAAGAATTGCGTCTTTCTAAAATGTTAAAAACTAAAGAAATAATTGTATAATATTGAACAAATATGCTCCGTTGAGTTATAAAGATATAGAATTTGTATGAATATTTATCAGTTGTAATTAGTCGGTAAAATTTCAAATTGAGAATAAGATGTACATGTATGTTTTTGTTCAATCTTTGGTATGTCTATGATAGTATTTTAACTATTGATATGACTAACCCAATATGTTAATTTGTTTTTGAAATTTTTAATATGAATTTCTTTTTTTAAATTTATTGGTAAATAATTGTACAATTTCTGTCCAACGTGTAAGAAACTTCGACGTCCAATGGACTTCTGAGACTTAGGAAGAACTACATTATAATTTTCTCGAAATCTTGTTGGATAAGTGTGTGTTTTATTCATGTCTATCAAATAATTTTTCACCAAATAGAGTAACGAGGTTTTGTAGAATAGATTTCTAATATTTAATAATTTAGAATTTTTAAAAAGCAACTCCGATGAATACTGTCTATTGAGGTTGTACATTATTTTCATTATCTTCTTCTGCGCCATTTATAGAGGTTTTATATTATTAGAGTATGCGCCACCCCATCCGATTATGCCATAGTGTAGGAGTGAGTGACTGAAATACATGATTTTTAAATTTTTTTCGTCTAATATAAAAGTAATTTGCTTGAATAAATACAATAACGATCTTATTTTTTTAGTCAAGCTCTGAATTTGAAGATCCCATTTTAGGTTATTATCAATAATTATCCCTAGATATTTTGTACTAGTAGTAGTTTGAATTTTATATGTATCGTTTCTTGAAGATATATGTAGGTCTAGTTGTTCAGTGTTTGGAAGGCCATTTCTATAATTTGAAAAAGGTAGAAATACAGTTTTATCCATGTTGATGGTGAGAAGATTTTCGTCGAACCATTTTATTATTATTTCTAAATCGATTTGTTAGATAACATATTGTTATGTAGTAAACATAATAATACCTCGTATATTGGAATAGGTGTTCGCATTTATAGATATTGGCGATTTCAGTCTTGGTGTTTTTTTTTTAGTTACTGTAAAAACCATCAGGTGAGGTTTCCTTATCTACGTACGAAAATATTTGAATATAACTATTAAATTTGTCTCAAATTAGACGGTCTTTTATTTCTGTACGAAATAATAATTTGATCAAAGACATAACAGTGGCGACGAGGTTGTCAAAGGATTGAAAAAGATGCCCAACGCAAATGCAGGAAATACCGCAAATTCGGTGATTGGACATTTACGAGAGTTTGATAGCGATTGGTCGATTTTTTTGCCAAGACTTAGTAATTATTTCATTGCGAATGAAATTGGATCGACCGAGAAACAATGTGCAATTTTTTTGAACCTGCTGTCCGAAAATTCATACAGGTTGGTGTTCAATTTATGTGTGCCGGAGACCCCTGAGAAAAAATCATTCAAGGACTTGATAGACATGTTCAATAAACATTTCGGAGCCAGTACATCAACACATGCTGAACGAGCAAGATTCTATGATGCTGAAAAGCAACCAGGTGAATCAGTGAGAGAATGGGCAGCACGGATTCGAAGTCTGTCGGCAAGGTGTGAGTTTGGAAACTACTTGCAAACGGCTTTGTGTCATAAATTTATATATGGTATGCAAAAAGGCTATATAAAATCTCGACTCTTCGAAGAAGAAGATGCAAAAATTTCTTTTGAGGACGCTATACTGAAGGCAGCCGCCAAGGAGAGTTCACTGAAGGAACCAAATTTGTCCAAGGGAAATTATAAGGAAGAACTGCATAATTTATATAGCAGAGCAAAGCTCGAGGTTGCGAGAAAAGGTCCGCTAGGACAGCCAAGGGGGAAGACGTCACATAGTGGTACGTCACACACTGCAGAGATGGATCAAATCAGAGTGAAGGCAAAGGTATTCTGTGAAGTATGTGGGAGAAGAAATCATGATTCCAGGCAATGTCAATATAGAGAATGTATATGTCATATTTGTCATAAAAAAATGCTTTTGGCACCGGTATGTACTAATAAAAAATTAGTAATAAAATAAAATAGTAGGGTAAAGTCATTCAATAGAAACAAAAATGCTCATAATTTCGTAGAAGAAAATTATTTATTTACGGTCGAGTCCGAATTCAATAATGATAATCCATTTGTGGCGGATGTTTGCATTGAGAGAAAATTAGTTTAGAACAAAACTGAAAAGAAATTATTTGTTTATACAGGCGATAAAATTTCTCCTTTGGGTTATATTGAGGTAAACATTGTGTTTAAAGATACATCATCCAAATTGCCCATTTTCATTTTTGAAAACGGGGGACCACCCTTATTAGGAAGGGATTTTTTGAAAAGATTTGAAATTACTTTATCAGAAATAAATTTTTGTGATAGTTTGCATCCTGAATCATTAGTTGAAACATATGACTTTATTTACCTGGTTTAGGTACTTTCAAGAAAGGTGTTGCCAAATTAGTTTTGAAAAATAATAAAATAACTCCGAAATTTTTCAGAGCTAGACCAATTCCTTATTCCATGAAACAGAAGGTGGAAGAAGAACTGAATCGATTACTAAAGGATAATGTTATTGCACCTACAGGCTATGCAGAATGGGGAACACCAGTGGTGCCGGTTTTAAAACCAAATGGAAAGGTCAGGCTGTGCGGCGATTTTAAGGTTACAATAAATCCTCATATTCTTATGAATCAATATCCACTGCCTAGGGCAGAAGAATTATTTGCAAAATTAGACCTTTCAAATGCATATCAGCAAATATTATTTGATGAAAATTCAAAAAAGTTGGTATGCATATCTACTCATAAGGGTATATTTTTTTTTAATCGTTTCCCGTTTGGAGTTGCGTCATGTCCAGCTATTTTTCAAAAAGGCACACCGAGGGAACAATATGTTTCATTGCTGATTTTCTCGTTACCGGAGCAAATGAACATGAACATTTGACTAGGCTGAGAAAGGTGTTGCAAATATTACAAGACTCAGGTTTCAAAATGTCAGTAGAAAAATGTTCATTTTTTCAAAATTCAGTGAAATATTTGGGATTTTTAATTAATAAAGAAGGGATTCATCCTGTAATGATAAAATAGAAGCCATAAAAGGTGCTCCCGTACCAGAAAATGTAAGTCAGTTGAAGTCATTTCTCGGACTAGTAAATTATTATGGAAAATTTTTCAGAAATTTATCGACAGTATTATTTCCGTTACATCAATTATTAAAGAAAAAAATAAGATGGCATTGGTCGAAACAATGTCAAGAAACTGTTGATTTGGTGAAAAATACATTGACATCCGAGCTGGTTCTAGTGCATTTCCAGCCAGAATTACCACTCAAATTAATTGTGGATGCGTCCAGCTATGGAATAGGTGCTTTAATTTGTCATGTTTTTAAAAACGAGGTTGAAAAACCGATTGCGTTTGCTTCTCGGACTCTATCAGAGACTGAAAAAAAATGGTCTCAAATTGAAAGGGAAGCACTTGCAATTATTTACGGATTGAATAAGTTCAATCATTATTTATATGGCCATCATTTCATTTTAGTTACAGATCATAAACCTTTGGTAACCATTTTCAATACAAAAAAAGGTTTTCCGACATTTTCTGCAAATAGATTGAGGAGATGGGCCATTATACTATCAAATTATAGTTATGACATTGAATATGTTAGTTCGGAAAACAATAAGGCCGATTTCTTGTTAAGGTTGCCACTTGCGGACACGAGTGATGACTGTAAAAGTAATTCCGAAAGTGATTTTACAAATTTATTCTTGAAAGTGGATGAATTTAATTTAAAATTTGAAGATGTTGAAAATTACATGAAAAATGATACTTTTCTAAAAAGGATTGTAGATTACGTTAGAGCTGGTCATTGGCCAACAATGGTAAATAAAATTCCCAAATTCAAACCATTTATCATGAAACGTTTCGAATTAAGCGTGGAAAGTGGTTGTTTGATTTGGAATAATAGATTAATAATTCCAGAAAAACTAACAAAAAAGGTTTTTGGTCAATTACATTCCATACACTTAGGGATAGTGAAAATGAAGGGAGTGGCTAGAACTTATTTCTGGTGGCCTCAAATCGATAGAGATATAGAAAGGTTTATTGATCAGTGTGATTCATGTAAAATAAATAGCCCTAACCCAAAAAAGAGTAAGCTAAACTCATGGCCATGGCCAGATAATACCTGGGAAAGAATTCATATAGATTTCGCTGGTCCATTCTTGGGAAAATATTTTTTTATCATATGTGATGCACATTCAAAATGGCTGGAAATTTTCATTATGAACACGATTAGTACCAAAGACACTATAATGAAATTAAGAGAAACATTTTCTAGGTTTGGGTTACCGGAAACATTAGTTTCGGATAATGCATCAAATTTTGACTCTCAGGAAATGAAACAATTTCTAGAATTGAACAGGATTAAACACTTATTTGCATCACCTTATCACCCCAAATCAAATGGGGCTGCTGAAGCAAATATTAAAATTGTAAAACAAGCACTAAAAAAAAATTTAGAGGAAAATCAAACTAAGGATCTTGAATTTTTTCTATGTAATTTTCTCTTTGACTACATAAATTCCATACACTCAGCTACTGGTGTAACCCCAATAGACATAAGGTGAATAATCGATTCAGTTTGATTTCTCCAAACCTATCTATGAAAAGTAAGGTTTTGAATAATCAAAACAAACAAAAGCAAAATTATAGAGGAACTAGGTCTGAAAAATTCGAAGTGGGTGAAAACGTTATGGCGAAGGGATACAAAACAAATAAAGAATTTTGGTGTGATGGTATCATAACAAAAAGGCTAGGTAAAAATGTGTATTCAGTGGATATTCCATCTTTAAGTTATTCTTGGAAAAGGCATGAAGACCAGTTGATAAAAAAAGAGAGTGGGATATGATAGTGATTCCATACCTTTTTCTCCTATATTAATCGAAGATACAACGATATCAAATGAAACTCCTAATACATCAATCACTATGGCTGAAGAAGGTAGACCAAAAAGACAAATAAAATTAGTGGATCGATTGAACTATAGTTAGTCTTGTTTTTTGTAGTATGGTTCAGAAAAGGAGTATTTGTTTCTTTTGGGGAGGAAAAGGAATGGTAAAATTAAAGAAAGTATTTGGGACAAATTTATCAAACTGTTTTATTTATCAAACTGTTTTATTTTTATGAGTTTTTTTTTGTCAGTATAATAAATATGCAAAATATCTCTGTAAGCCATAATTTATTTTAATAGTAGTAGTAGAAGTAAGTTTTTATTTATAGGAGGACGTGTTATGTAGTGAACATAATAATACCTCGTATATTGGAATAGGTGTTCGCATTTATAGATATTGGCGATTTCAGTCTTTGTGCTGATGGTCTTTTATTTCTGTAAGAAATAATAATTTTATCAAAGACATAACACATATAAATCGAATAAAAAAAGGATAAGCTGAAAGTATTAAATAGCAAGTTCAAGAATATAGTTTTTGAAGCGCGAGACTGATATATCAAACATTTGAAGGTTGTTCAAAGAGACAGAGACAGAGACAGAGACAGATACTGGTCTCAAAGCAAAGGCAAAAGCAAAGTTGATTTCAACTCTGGATCCATCTTTGTTCATGCACATCAAGGATACAACGAAAGCCAAAGAAGTGTGGACGAAGTTAAAAAACTTGTATGACGATAGTGATTTTTCGAGGAAGATTGGGTTATTGCGTACTCTCATATCGTTACGAATGGATAACTGTGACTCCATGGAATCGTACATAAATCAAGTCGTCGAAACCTCTCAGAAATTACGCAAAACAGAATTTAGCATAAACGAGGAATGGGTTCGTTCTTTATTATTAGCAGGATTGCCAGAAAGGTTCAGCGGTTCAGCCCAATGATAATGACGGTTGAACATTCTGGAATTACCTTTAGTACAGATACCATAAAAACCAAGTTGTTGGACATGAACATACATGGCGCTGGAGGCAGTTCTGGAGGAGCATTTGCTGTCAAACAGACCCATAAGAGTAGACAGTTTCCGAAGCATCCGAAAGATTGCCGCAACAGCGTAAATAGGAGCATGTCAAATCCGAATGAACATAAACAAAGTAAATGAATCAAATAATTACAAGTGCAATATTACTTGTTTTAAGTGTAAGCAGCCTGGATATTTCATGGCAAAATGTCCGAATAAACAAGTATTTGCTTTGAATGCTATGTTTGCAAGTGGCCAATTTGAAGACAGTGATTGGTATATAGACATTGGAGCAAGTTTTCATCTGACCACAAAAAAGGACTGGATGATAAATCAAAGGGAACCTGACTTGACTGAAATCATGGTGGCAGACAAAACAAAAATACCAGTGGTGTGTGCTGGAGATGTTAAAATGGCAACAGTTGTTGATAACAAACCTGTCAACATTATTTTGAAAGATGTACAATATGTTCCGAATCTAACAACAAATTTTTTGTCTGTGTGCCAGTTGAGTGGCGAAGGTACCAGGGTCAGTTTCACAGAAAAAGGTTGTGACATTTATAGCAAAGACAACTTTTTAGTGGGATCAGCAGACTTGATAAATAATGTTTACAAGCTGAAACAATATAAATCTCAGGTTGGACTGACTGTTCCGGTGATTACAGATGATCTGTGGCATAGACGCTTGGGACATTTGAATGCATCTTATATAAATAAACTGAAGGGGTTAGTGGATAGACTCGCTAACAAAGGACAAACAAACATTCACAAATTTGATTTCGAAATTTGCTGTGAAGCTAAACAAATTCGTTTACCTTTTCCTGACAAAGGACGTAGAGCAGGTAGTTTGTTGGAGATTATCCACAGTGATGTTTGTGGCCCCATGGAAAAAACGTCAATAGGAGGTTCAAAATACATTCTAACGTTTATTGACGATTACAGCCGTATGATTTTTATATATTTTTTGAAAACTAAGGATGAAGTCCTACAGAAGTTCAAAGAGTTCAAAAATTCAGCTGAGAAGCAAAAAAACACACATATCAAAGTGCTGAGAACGGACAACGATGGAGAATACTGCAGCAGAGAGTTTGAAACATATCTGAAAGACAATGGGATTGTTCATCAGAAATCCAACAGTCATACACCAGAGCAAAATGGTATGGCTGAAAGGTTTAATCGAACAATTGTCGAGAAGGCCTAATGTTTACTCTTTGATCAGAAACTTGAAAAAATGTTTTGGGCAGAAGCTTGCAATATTGCATCCTATTTAAAGAACCGTTCAGTGGCTTCAGGAATCTCAAAAACTCCGTTTGAACTTTTGACTGGAAATAAACCAGATATCAGTCACTTGAGAGTATTTGGTAGCCCCACAATGGTGCATGTTCCTAAAATAAACAGACAAAAATGGAGTAAAAAAGCAATTAAACTTGCTTTCGTCAGATTTTTTGCCTGATTTATATATTGGAGTAACATATGAGGTTTTCCAGTAATCCGGAAATTCACCTGTTGATGGAGACTTATTGAATATGTAGATGAGTGGACGAGATAAAATGAAGCTAAATGATTTGAGAAATGTAAGAGGATTTCAGTCAGGGCCTGGGCCTTTGTTGGTATTAAGTTCAGACAGTTTTTCATATATTTTCAAAATTTCAATACGATAATTGGATACATTAACCACAGATGTAATAGGAATATAATAATGGTTTAAGGGTTGATTTTAATAGACCGAAGAAAATTGGTTAGTAAAAGGTTGGCAATATCGATTACATTGAAAGCGGTACAATCACCAAGAGTCATTGTATCGGGTATAGTGTGTAACGAAAATATCGTCACAATTAAATTTCAATTTGTTTCCACTTATTTCCAAAATCGTGCTAGAAGCGACACCTAATAATTAAAAGCCTAAACAGACCCTTCTCATGCCATCTTGGTTGATGCGTTGGGTTTCTATAGATGTCACTGACCTGATGTCGCAAATTTAATTTGAGAATGGGAGAGGAAGCATCGCTCTCTTCCAGAGCTGTGCCGAGCACTGACAAAAAGTGCTTCGAGTACTAAGTACTAAGCACTCTTGAAAAGTGCTCGGGAGTCTCGAGCACTAAACAGTTTTTTCCATGAAGTGCACTAAGCACTAAGCACTTTTCAAAAGGGTGAGACCGTTAAGGGAGGCATTCAATTTCGTGCATTCCTAGTTCATATTGCATTTGGAAACGGTTTCACTTGGTAAACTCAAATTTGGTAAGTGAAGTCAGAAAGGATTGGAATACTTATTGAATATATTGACATTGATTTGATATTGAAAATTGAGATTTTTTTGTTCGGCAATTGAAGGAAATGAGTCTTGCTTTTCTTTTATTTCAATATGAAGACCCATAAAAACAGTGAAACTTCCAACTGATAGGGAGTATCCACACAATGTCGTTTTGGAGATTAATTTCATTTCCGAAATGGGCGGCGAATAGCCAAATTGAAATATAGAGCGCAATAAATAGTTCCTACCTTACCAACATTCTCACTTATTTCTTAGTTTGGCAGTTTTCGGATAGAAAGTACCATTGTATAGTATATTTCAGTCATGTCAAAGCGTGCTGCCGTAAGAATGAAATAGGAATGTGATTTTGATAACCATCGGTAGACGATAGACGGGCAGAACTAGTCAGATCGAGAAAATGAAATGTTCATATTCATAAGCGTTAGATTTTTGAATTTGTATTTTTTTCTGCTCAACACTGACATAATTTTCAGTGGTTAAAATCCGAGAAAAGAGGAAATGAGTCAGCAAAATCTGTCATTATCTGACGGTCTATATCTTTTTTTGTCCTTTGTGGACCGCGGGCTACCCAATCGGGGCGAGAGGCAGGGGCAGGGGGTAGGCGTTTCGTCACGTTCAGCGAAACTTATTAGGAAAACTTTGGTTCAAATAAAAAAGAATATTATATTTTTGGTGAATTTATTATTCATTGTGTGTGGCACTGAATAATCTAGTGTGATGAAGCAAAATTAACTGTTTCCATTTGAAAAAGTTCAGTAAGTAAAACAAATATTAAATTATTCTTGTTGAAACCTCCACCTTATCATTGTTACAAAAAAATAGTAATATTAATAACACATAAAACACTTTTAACTACATTTATGTCAAGACTGAGTCCTCAAACCTAGAATGTGCATAATATAAGGACACAATCAGTAGTTCTTGGGGGTAGGGGTGCCAATAAGCACTAATCCCTTTCGAAAAATGCTCGAAGCACTGAGCACTAAGCACTGAATCCAAAAAGTGCTCGGGAGTACAGTGCTCACGAGAACTAAAATGCTTTAAGCAATTTCACGAGCACCAAGAACAGGGCTTTGGGACATCTCTGCTCTCTTCTTAGTTTGGCTGTCGAGGTGAAAGCAACTCGCTTGATGGTGTGAATCAGGTCACGGTAGTAAATTTAAATCCACGTGGAATGATGCCATCATAAATATTTTCGAATGATGCCTAAGTGAAACATACTTGAAATTAGATTGTCGACCAACTCCAATCCAGAATATAGTGCCAATTGAAACGGAAATTATGATCTTATAACCTGTTGATCAACCATCGATTATAGCCCTTTGGTTAATTGGAATCCAGTGTAGCGATGATAAGCACTTATAAATCACCTAGTGGAAGAGAATTTAACGAGTGACCTGTGAGTCTCAAATAAAATATTTATTTGTCCATGCTGTATACCGGAAAGCGACACCATTTTTGTCAAGCAATCCTATCTTTTCGTGTACCATCAAGTTAATCAAATAAACATTGGTTCGAGTATAGCATACATATAGGAGTGCTAACCTCAAAACGCCAATTTTCATGTTTCAACAAACCTACAAATTTGTGGAATTTAAAAATCATTGAAATTTATTAAATCTCTATCCTAAGTATTATTTCTATTTTGTATATATATATATATATATATATATATATATATATATATATATATATATATATATATATATATATATATATATATATATATATATATATATATATATATATATATATATATATATATATATATATATATATAATAATAATAACAAAGTATTCTCGACCGAACTCTATTAATTAAGTAGGAAATTCTCGGGTAGCGGTCTGTTGAACAATGAAACTCATTCGATTTAAATCTTCAATATTTCGTCAACCTTTATTGACTTCTTCAGGAAGACCACTTACTTGACTCCGTTATTCCATTATTACCCTTCCAATTGCCCTTCATCTACAAATATGTAGATGACATCATTTGTGCAGTACCGGCAGACACTATACAGATGACGCTTGATACTTTCAATTCGTTCAATAAACATTTACAGTTTACTGTCGAAAAAGAAACAGATAACAGTGTCCCCTTCTTAGATACAAGGTTGATACGTACTGAAGACAACAGTATTTTGTTGGATTGGTACCAAAAAGAAACAGCATCAGGACGTTTCATCAACTTTGCCTCTCACCATCCCTTAAATCAGAAATACAACACCGTCATTGCTATGAAAAATAGAGTCACCCACATCTGCCATGAAACGTTTTTGAAAGCGAATCTGAGAAAGTTATTCGACATTTTTACACACAACGGTTACCCAAAACACATCTTAAAGAAACTAATATATAACTCCAACTTTTATGACGGACCAACTGATGACGTTACAATACAATATAAGTATAAATCAATCCCATTCATCGACAAAGTATCCAACCGCATAATAAAAATTTTCAAAGACTTTCCACAAATCAAAATAGCCAAGCGTAATAATACAAAACTTTCCAACTTGTTCTCCAAAATCAAAGACAAAACACCAACTCCACTCCTTAGCAATGTAATTTATGAACTACCATGCCAAGGTTGTGAAGGTAGTTATGTCGGACAGACCACACAGTGGTTAAAACAACGGCTAGCCTTGCACAAGAGTGATGCCCAATTGGGAAAAAACTCCTGTGCAGCAGTCGACCACACCCAGAAAACAGGCCACCGGTTTGATTATTCAAATCCAAAAATTCTAGACAAAGTCAGCAATCAAAAAAACAGGTTATTCCTTGAGATGGTCCATATCAACAAAAATCCTAACACAGTTAACTACAAAACCGATACAGGACAACTTAGTAGTATATATTGTAATATCTTAAATTCCATTCAACGTTGTGTGTAGTTTGACAGTTGGTACCAATGGAATACGTACACTAATTAACACCATTGTATTTAAACGATCCCTTATTCAAACCATAGTAACACTCCAGTCAGGTAAATTAAGCGTTTAGTCTGCAGCGGAGAATAACAATTTTCCTCCCAAATGTTCCATAGGTTAGAACTAACTCTGTGAATTTTGTAAGTTATCATGTTATTTTTATGTAGTCCTTCAACAACTCATATTCCTTTTTAATTGTAGCTCTTCCTGAAGAAGTCAATAAAGGTTGACGAAATATTGAAGATTTAAATCTAATGAGTTTCATTGTTCAACAGACCGCTACCCGAGAATTTCCTACTTAATTATATATATATATATATATGAAAACTAAAAGTTCGGGTTGAACCGCGTCAAGAATTTGTTGAAATTCGACGTTTCGGTTCCGGTTCCGCTGAGGTCTCAATTACGTTTTATCCTTTCATTAATTTTCTTTCTATTTCAGTTCTTGAAAATGGCTCCAAAATCGGAGCCGAAACGTCGAATTTCAACAAATTCTAGACGCGGTTCAACCCGAACTTTTAGTTTTCAAATATCTGACCGCGGAAACCTATCTGAACATATGTATATAATATATATATATATATATATATATATATATATATATATATATATATATATATATATATATATATATATATATATATATTTTACAGTCACTGGAACATTATTTGCTCCTTGAAACAAGTATATCACATATACCATTTCGTATCCGAAATGTCTTTCTGGGGTGCTCTCTAATCTGTCACCGAGGTAGATCCTGTGAGCAATTGCAGTATTCCTCTCGGAGGACGATGACGAACATCGGGACCTCGCGTGTATACAACCGTGATAACCTTGACTGCACTGATGAGGTACGATATTCCGAAACCGGTCTGTAGTTGGCTCTCCGTTTGAATCAGGCAAAGTCCTGCTGTTTGTTTCAGAGAGCTCTTGCAAAGTTGTTCCTTCAAAGTAAGGATCTTTGCACATATGTCTGACAGATATAATTCAATATCTGTCGAGGTATCAGCCAGAGAAGTAGTTGTTTTCTGTTGGACATATGCCATACATACTATACAAAGTTATAGTCACCTCTTAAAGGATTGTTATCGACTGTTTTACAGTCACTGGAACATTATTTGCTCCTTGAAACAAGTATATCATATATATATATATATATATATATATATATATATATATATATATATATATATATATATATATATATATATATATATATGTGGCTACGGAAGTATTGCCTACGGAATATCTCAGTTATTGTATTAAGTAGGTTTGTGAAATTTGGAGCGTCGATATAATGACATAAGAGCTAGAATTTGAGCATATTGACATGTCGAAGTTAACTTCCGGTCTGACCGGAAGTAACATCAACTTTCTTATTTTAAATGGAAACCCTTTTTTTTTTTTCTTTTCGCTTTATTCAACATTCAATTCCCTTTCTAATGACATATCACAAGTTGGTATCTAACCAGAAACTAGATCAGAAAAAAATTATTATTGAAATTCACCGAGTAGGCCGTGGAAGCAAAATGAAAGCCAAAAATTGAAAAGTTGGCTATGGAAACCATACGTCACGTGATAACAGTTGCTACTACTGTGATATTTTATTTTCATTCGTCGGCGTTATAAAAAGCCGCAAAAAAAATATTGGAAAAATTGGGAAAAAAACAATACTCTGTAGGTCCATAACTTAAATAGGAACATACAACTTTTTTTTGCCTGTACTATTCAGCATAACCATTCCTTTTTAATGATATAATAGAAAGTTATTTTTTGAAATGAAATACCAAAAAATCCAATTATTATTATTCAAATAACAAAACAGATTATCGCCATACGCAAAAATAACATTAAAAATAATGTGGAATGATAAATTATATCCTGTAGGTTCTAGGTTGAATAGGAACATATACGTACTTGGTCTGTGCCATCGTCCATAGATATTCTAATATCTACCTATGGACGATGTGCATGCTATTCAGAATAATGATTCCAATGCAATAATCATTCGAACCAAAATATTAACAAGTAGGCTGATTAAGATGTATTTTGGAATGAAACAAAAAAGAAACGAGAGCTCTCACGAACGCTGCTATCCATATTATTTTGACGTTCGAATTAGTGTTTTTGATTCTGCCATTTTAAAAGGGTTTGGAAATCGAAATCAGTTAGTGGAATATTCAAAAAATGCCCCGTTATTCACGAACCGAACAAATTGACATGCTTCTCATTTATGGTGAATGTTTAAAAAATTCTTATGCCGCTGAACGATTGTATTTAGAGCGATATCCAGGGAGGCAGCAACCGTCAAGAAGGTATTTCCAGTGGCTTGAAGAAAAATTAAGAACTGAGCCTGATGTTCACGAAGACCAAGAAGCATTTGTTATTAATGAGGAAACTGAAATTAATGTATTAGCTTTAGTACAATATGATAGCACAATTTCCTCAAGGCAGATTGGCGCCGAATTAGCTATAAGTAAGGACTCTGCTAGGAAAATTTTGAAAAAACATCGATTTAAGGTCGCCGTTTGATACGGCTTGACAAACTAATCCGTCAGAGGAGCCACCATGCCTTCTGTTAAATATTTATCCAAGTCTCCCTCCGCGTAAATGAGAAATGATAGTCAAAACTAATGTCTGTTCCTACCACCGTAGATAATTATCTAGAGTGGTACTACTCTTTACAAACGCTAGTAAGAAACCGATGAGAAAATTTTGAAAAAACATCGATTTAAATCCTTCAAGTATCAGTTGCATCAACATTTGTATGAAAATGACGGTGAAAGGCGCCTGGAATATTGTAATTGGTTTCTTCGACAAAATGCTGAGAATCACCTATTTAACTATTATATCCTGTTTACGGACGAGTCAAGATTTACCAACAATGGATTATTTAACAGGAATAATACAAGGTAGGTACTGTACTTTATTTGGATTATTGTCGATAGTCGAAGTGTAAAGTGCTAAAAGTGTGAACGGTCTTTTGTTTCAGGTACTGGGCGATAGAAAACGAGCACCGGTTTCGACAAGTTGGCTTCCAGGAGAGATTTGGTGTGAATGTTTGGGCAGGAATAGTTGGAACTCATATTGTTGGCCCCATTCTTTTTCAAGGCCAACTAACCGGAGAGAGATACTTTAATTTTTTAACGAATGAAATTTCGGAATTCATTAACAACCTACCAGCGGAAATAACTGAGAGAATGTACTTCCAGCAAGATGGCGCCCCTCCTCATAATTCAAGAATAGCGAGAAATTATCTTCAAAATCGCTTTCAAGACAGACTTATAACAACCCATGGTCCAGTCAGGTGGCCACCAAGGCGACTTTTTTCTATGGGGGCATCTCAAAAATAGGGTGTATTCCACACAGCCTACAACTCTACATGAGCTAGAAGTAAAAATTCATAGAGCTTTCCAAGATATCACAATCAAGGGAATGCATTTCGAACATTTGTTTTGAATTTATTTTATCTTTAATCCTATCAATTTGAATTTTTTTTTTCGATAAGTCTGTTTTTTTGTTATTTGAATAATAATACTTGGATTTTTTGGCATTTCATTTCAAAAAATTCTTTTCTATTATATCATTAGAAAGGAATGGATATGCTGAATAGTACAGGCAAGAAAAAGTTGCATGTTCCTATTTAAGTTATGGACCTACAGAGTATTGTTTTTTTCCCAATTTTTCCAATATTGTTTTTGGCGGCTTTTTATAACGCCGACGAATGAAAATAAAATATCACAGTAGTAGCAACTGTTATCAAGTGACGTATGGTTTTCATAGTCAACTTTTCAATTTTTGGCTTTCATTTTGCTTCCACGGCCCACTCGGTGAATTTCAATAATAATTTTTTTCTGATCTAGTTTATGGTTAGATACCAACTTGTGATATGTCATTAGAAAGGGAATTGAATGCTGAATAAAGCGAAAAGAAAAAAATAGGGTTTCCATTCAAAATAAGAAAGTTGATGTTACTTCCGGTCAGACCGGAAGTTAACTTCGACATGTCAATATGCTCAAATTCTAGCTCTTATGTCATTATATCGACGCTCCAAATTTCACAAACCTACTTCATACAATAACTGAGATATTCCGTAGGCAATACTTCCGTAGCCACCCGATGTATATACAGGCCGTTTCTTTTATCGTATGGTAACATTGCTATATTCTAAACCGTAATAGATACAAAGACGATTAAATAGGAAAAAAGGTAACTATTGTGGTGAGCAGTAAATTGGTCATAGAAAATTTACGAGGATGCTCGCCCTTCCCAACTTATACAGGGAAAACTGAAAATGCTGTTTTCGGTTTTCTACGAATAGAATTGTTATTTCAGAAAATATAAAAAAATAAAAAAAAAAAGTTTTATTGTATTCAAACTGTACTAGAACTACGTAACGATAAATTTTTAATCAAACGTTTCGTGTCAACACCGCCATCATCAACTATTTTTTTCAAATACGGATTAAATCACAATTCAGTGGTATATCACACTCGACATTTTTATAACGTTTCATATAAAATAACTAGCATCATCAGTTTGTTTATGAATTCCACAGAATCTTCGATATCAAAATTATCAGTGACGTTTTGAATGAATGTATCTATGAAATTTGTATTTGTACTATAAAAATTCCTAAATGATTTCTGCAGTTTCAGAGACGAAAGATAGCAATTTACCCCAAAAATAAACTTACTTAAGAGGAGAAGAAATCAAACAAACAGAAAAACAATTTATTACATAATGAATTTGTGGAAGAAAATGAAACCAATACAGAAAAAGAATTCTTCATTCAATGCTCGAATTGACGACCTCTTTGTTGAATGCACATAAGTTGTCTGTCCATACAATTTCTGTGGCAATTTTCTAGGATGATGGTTGTAATGCTATTACATGCATCTCTTATTTTCTGTTTGAGATGGTCGATATCGGTACTAGATGTCGAAAAAACTTTATCCTTTATCTATCCCCAGACAAGAAAATCCAAGGGAGTAAGGTCTGGGGATCGAGCTGGCCAGGCAATTGGTCCATTGTTTCCAATCCACTTTGTTGGGAATATTGCCTCTAAATATTCCCTCACTATTGCTAGATTATGGGGAGGGACACCGTCTTTTTGAAAATATTGTATTTCACGGCGGGTGCTTAATGGCAATTCATCTAAGTAGCCATCAAACTCATTGGATAAAAAAATTAAATACATTTCACCATTCAAATGCACATCGTAAAAGAAACGACCTAGTATGTTTGTTGCCGAAATTCCCAACGAAATATTTATTCCGAACCTCTCCTAGAAATTGGTTTCTCTATGTAAATGTTAATTCGTATCATTCCACCTATAATGGATGTTTCTGTTAAACCAACCATTGTTGGTGAATTTTGATTCGTCCGTCCATATTATTTTTTTACAAATATTTCGAACTTCCCTATTTCTACGTCTTAACCATTTCGCAAATCGTACTCTCCTTCCGTAATCCCTTTCATTAAGGTGATGAACTTTGCGTATCCTGTAGCATTTGTATTTGTTCTTTTTCAAAATATTTCTGGTAAATTTTACAGATATCCAAAGTTCGTGGGCAATTTCACGTAAAGAACAATCTTTATTAGAAATATTTTTGTAACTGACCAATCCTAGATTAAAAAAAAAAGACGATATTTTTCACTTTTTAGTCTTTATTAGGTAATATTTGCTTACCCAAAACATTCATTTGGTTCCTAATACTTCCAGTAACAACAAATTTCGTAGTTTTATTTCTATTAAATGCACCACAGCCTCTCAAATTTCTTTCTAATCGTCTAAACATTTGAATGTTTGGAATGCGACGATTCGGGTAAAGCTCACCATACATATTTCTTGCCAAAAGAAGATTTCTATTTGATTTTGCATAAGTCAATAGCATATCAGTCCTTTCGTCATTCGAATACATCTTCAATATGTAACCGAGTGCTTAAATGTCTAACAGTTCTTAACAGATATCAACAACTCATTTATTTTTCCTGCAATAGATATCAAGCACAGCCTACGTGTTTGAATATGGTAAAAGAAGTGAGATGCTATTTAATTGTACCAAATTAGACAACACTTGTATTTTGATCAGAAACTGATATTTTCATTACTTCCAGGATTGAGAATTATGAAAATAATCCGTGTAAAAATTGATACGGGAGAAATCAGCCTTGAATCAAGGATTACTGTAATACAACAATCCCCAAAAAGGAAAAATACGAATATTCGTTGTGTTGGAATATCTTCCTACTGAAAGTATTGGGTAATGACTGAAGTATCCTGATAGTTGAATGAGTTCTGAAGAAATCAAAACAATATACAAAAGAACTATCGACAGGACCGTAATTAAAAATTGTTGTCTGTGATGATGCCAGTTATTTTATATGAAACGCTATAAAAATGTCAATTATGATATACCACTGAATTGTGATTTTATCGCTTTATCAATATTTGTGATGAAATAGACAGGTCCGTATTTGAAAAAAAAGTTGATGGTGGCCGTGTTGACACTAAACGTTTAATTCAAAATTTATCATTACGTAGTTCTAGTACATTTTGAATACAATAAAACTTTCCTTTTTCATTTTTTTATATTTTCTGAAATAACCATTCTATTCGTAAAAAAACGAAAACAGCATTTTTAGTTTTCCCTGTATAAGTCGGGAAGGGCGAGAGTAGATTTTCTCTGACCAATGTACTGCTCACCACAATAGGTAAATTTTCAGATATCAGCGGTCAGATATTTGAAAACTAAAAGTTCGGGTTGAACCGCGTCCAGAATTTGTTGAAATTCGACGTTTCGGCTCCGATTTTGGAGCCATTTTCAAGAAAAAAGGATAAATTGATCGAAAAGGGGGAGAGGGTAGATTCTATACTGAGGTCTCAATTTGCCTACTCCTCAGGTATCATCAGGATTTTGTGACTTGACGTCGGGGTCTCAATCTTCCTACTCCCCAGGTCTCGCCACTTCTCCACTTCATCACTTCGCCAGTTTTCTCGACGGAGTAGGCAGATTGAGATATGCAGATATGCGCTGCCCTGGTGGCAGCGCTATAATTCACTGCCACCAGATCAGAAAGGAGTTTGGAATCCGCTCTGATCGAACGGATTCAAAATTAGTGTGTTGCTTTCTTAAATAATAATGAAGCTTTATTGATAAAGTGGGCAGAAAATATTGAAATTAACAATGAGTGACTTTCCTCAATCTATAAATCGTTTATGTTCACCTTCTTTATTAACAGAAAAGTTTTCGACTATTAAATGATGGGAGTATTTCCCTGAACAATAATTAGGCTATTTCAAAGAAAACTCTTTGATACTGTCAAGCTTTCGGTAATCTTTAATACCTTCCTCAGGACAACTAAAAATACGCAGTATACAATAAAAGTAGTTATGAAAAGGTGAAGTACATACTAATGTGAGAATGATTGATAAAATTGGTACAAAACGAAAAAAGAATATACATGAAATGAAGTTGATTGGTGTAGGTATGACAGTGACAAAATTCATTTTTGGCATCAAATCAAGGTGGAAAATTTTGATTAGAGGATTTGTTTGTTTTATCTTTCTCAAAATGAAGTAGATACGTATGATTTTAAAAAATTTAACGCACGAGAAACTTGATTGAGTCTTGGGTTGGTCAGAACAACGAACAGTTGTCTGCCTGTCAAAGTCGTAGTAGTATCTAGCTTTGGATTTCATGGCACTTTCCAAACTGAGTTTCAAACTAGTGACTGTAGATGTCATAAGTTACGTTTCATTTATACTGTCTTTGCCTTATAGTACTAATTTAGAGTGCATTCGTTCCTAATATATAAATGAAAAGTAACTCGTGACATCTACAGTCACTAGTTTGAAACTCAATTTGAATTATTTTAAATATATCCATGTACATAAAATGATGGTCTCATTGGAAATGCAGTCAGCAGGGTGGCCCGAATTCAAAGAGTCCTCCCTGGTATGTCTGAGCCTTCAGAGTTTTTTATCACATTTTCAAAGACATCTGTAAAGTTGTCGCGGTAAAACATAAAAAATACTCATTAAAATATATTTTCATATTCTACTTACATCGTGAGGTAGAGATTCAAGCATTTCATCAAATAGAATAAAAAAAATCTCCATATGAATGACAAAGAACAAAGAGTTAAAAATTGTCTGCAAATTATTTTGACATCGATCAATCACGTTATTTTTACTGAAGGGTGATTTATTTTGTTACTTTTAGTAACTATCGTAAAGGGTCATATGGAAAAATAGAACACATGTGAATAATTCAGTATCGAAAACTAATTCAATTGTTTGTTATATGGTTTTGGGATCGTAAATTTTCTAATGTCAAAAAGTATGTATAAAGGACCCCGCACTTTTTATAGGTGAAATGGTTCTCGGGGAAAATTGACTGAATTTTTAATATATTGTAGTATTCGATGTACTGATTGAACGTGCAGAATCGCAGTCATGTAAAAAATCAGTAATTTTTATTTAATTATTTTTTCGGGATTTTAAAGTGCCAACTGCATTTTTTTTCCGCTCGTATCACCAACGAGCCTTCATATTACTGAAAATAATTAAGATGGTGCAGATTATATCATTATGTACAGAGTGAAAAATAAAAACATTTTAGTAATGTCTGAAAATTCAATGTAATAATGAAATAATAATGAAATTATTTTGGCATGCAATATACTATTCTTATTCCATTTTAATTCACAATTCATAAATTTCGTACAGGGTAATTTGAAAAATTGGTGAAATATATGGCCGGTTCTTTCGAAGACATCCTGAATATTCAAGTGAATTATCTTTCACCGAAGATAGCTGATACCGTATAAACATGATTTCGTTGTGATATATAGGGTGATAATGAAAACTTTCGATGATAAAAATAACAAAATATCAACGTTTAGGAAATTATCCTGTAACTCACGATTAACTCGGTAAAATTCCTTTATTATTATTTAATATATTCATCATTCTCTCCTCAGCACTGCTATGATTAGTTTTGTAGTTATTAATTGAGAAACTTATTATCATTTGCATGACGAGTTGAAGGAACTTGTTCACGCGTACATTCTACTAGTGGTCAAGATTTTTCACAAATAGTGAAACGTGAGAATGTCGCAATACTCGAGCCATAATAAAACTAGCAGGGGTTTGGCCGGTTGACTCATGAACTGCGGAACGATATGCCATCAAGATCAGATGAAGGTACTGGTCCCAATCTTTCTGGTGGTCAGAGACTACCTTGGACAGGTGGCGGTTTATCGTCTTATTCATCCGCTCCACCATTCCATCGGACTGTGGATATAGATCCGTGGTTCTCGTTTCACGGATGTTCAGCATCTGACATATCTCCTGGAACAGGTTTGACTCGAAATTTCTCCCTTGATCCGAATGCAACTCCAACGGAACGCCAAATCGACAAATCCACTCCTTTACCAAGACGTCGACAACGGTGATGGCTCCCACGATTTGGAACAGATTTGACTCAAAATTCCTGCCTTGATCCGAATGCAGCTCCAACACCGAATCTACAAATCCACTCCTTTACCGGCAACGGTGATGGCTTCTTGGTTCAGCAGGTCATAGACTTCGGTCCACTTGCTGAAGTAGTCCATCGCCAAAAGGATTTACTTGTTCCCGTAATCAGATTGGGGGGACGGGCCAGCCATGTCAATGGCGATCCTTTCGAGGTCCATTGGCAGCACATAAAGCACATTTCCTGCACCAGTCTTTGACGTCGACTTGACAGTTGGCCCAGTAAAATCGTTGCCTCACTTTCTGGAGGGTCTTCGTCACTCCCAGGTGTCTTCCGGTGACCCCATCATGGATTTCTCGGAGCACTTCCTGTCTTCTGCTCCTGAGAACTACAATCTGACGTCTTTCTTTCCCGCCATCCTCCGACTCCAACACACGCTCCAGGACTCCATTGTCCAGGGTGAGAGAGTTCCATTGGGCCCAGTAAGATTTGACGACCGGAGAACAACTGGCTATTGCCTGCCACGACAATCTTCGATTACTCTTCATCCAGCCGATGACTAAACCAAGATCTGGATCTTTCTCTTGGTCTTTCTGGATCTTGTTGTCATTCCAGTTATCATCGACCGCCGTAGTTATGCAGAGTGTCGACTCTTTCTCCTCTGCTCGTCGGCAGTGCGAGCAGTCACCTGGGCATGGTCTTCGTGATAAGGCATTTGCATTCTTATGGCTGTTCCCCGCTCGATGTTCGATCTCAAAGTCGAATTCTTGGAGCCTCTTGATCCAATGTGCCACTTGACCCTCGGAGTTCTCAAACTGTAGGAGCCATTTGAGAGCTGCATGGTCAGTTCTCAGTAAGAATCTTCTCCCATACACGTACTTGTAGAAGTGTTCTACTCCCTTGACAACAGCCAACAGCTCCCGCCTGGTGACACAGTAATTCCGCTCTGGTTTACTAAGGGTCTTGCTGAAGTAACCGATGACATTCTCCTGTCCTTGGATCGGAGACAGTACAGCTCCAAGTCCCACATTGCTTGCGACCGTATCCAAAATGAATTTTCCGCCCGGAAGAGGATAGCTCAGAATTGGTGCGTTGATTAATGCTCTTTTTAGCTTTCTGAACGAGTCTTGGCATTCTTCAGACCACTGGAACTTTGTCTGATCCATCTTTCTTCTTCACCAACACGACTGAAGAAGACCAGAGACTGTCGGATGGCTCGATGACTCCGTCTTTCTCCATGTCGCAGCCTCCTCCTTTTTGGCGAAAGGAAGTCCAGTGTCTATCTTGTGTTGAACCACCTTTGTTCTACCTCTTCTGCCTACTCCGGCATCGAAGATGTCCTGATACTTCCTGACTAGTTCCCTCAGTTCGGGCTTTTGTGCGGGTCCCATGTCCTTGGACGAAATAACAACCAACTTCTCCAATTCTGCTGGCAAGCTTTTGGCTTGGGTATCGTTCCGTACAATCCTAATCATAGAGGAAATTGACGAGCAGTGCCCCAAAATTGTTCCTATTTTCTTCACCGGGTTATAATTCACATTCATTACCCTCACCGGCACAAATTTATCAACTCGCAACAAGGTCTTCCCTAGTGCGATTCCTCGTCCAATTTTCTCATTATGTAGCTTGGGCTCGAACATCATCACGTTTCCGCTGCTCGCACCTCCATCCACGCGAGCCTCCAAAATGGTTTCAGCCCTCTCCGGTATGCTTACGTCTTCAGACAACAGGACACGAACCATTTCTTCACTTTTCCTATGAAGTACCAGCTCTTCTCCGATCCCCCGCAGGACGCTGTCTTTAAAATTCAACTCAAAACCTCTGGAATTCATGATGTCCATCCAATTATTATATCATCCTCGACATCCGCAACTAGAGCCCGGTGTTTCACTTTAGTACTGCTCAAAGTCAGATCAATCGTAAGTTCACCATACACAGTTGCCGGCACTCCTGTTGCGGTGCGTAGCTCCCAATTCGTTGATTCAATTTTTGCTGGTGTTTTGGCAAATGTAGGCCTAAGAATCATCCTAGTCGCACTCGTATCAAGAAGCATAGTAGGAGGCTCGTTGTTATTGAGACCGACTATGCATTGTTGAATGGGGCTTGTTGAATACGGGCTGACGATTGCTCCTTCTCGACACTCGTTGGTGTCGATTTTTTCAATGTTGGACATTTGCTACGCACGTGCCCAAGTTTTCGTATCAGTCTTCTCTCAGGCATAACTTCCTTCAGCACTTTTCTCACGACAGCTTCGATATTAGCGGGCTCCCGTGGATCTTCCTCAGCCATTCGGATGTTCTGGCTTTTGCAGTATTGTTTCGCATCCTCGATGCATCCTCCTAGTACCGATTCGGGCCAAGATCCGCACGGGGCACTCACTCCTCTACGCAGTAATAGCCTCAGGATACGTTGCTGGAGATGGGCAAGCACCACCAGAAGAAGTACAGAGGCTATCCGACTACTGCAGCAGGAGCAATCTACCTCTTCTGCTGGGTTGCGATGCTAACGCGCACAACACCATCTGGGGTAGCACGGACACCAATCAAAGAGGTGAGCAATTACTAGAATTCATACTCGCGGCTAACCTAAATGTACTTAAAGTGGGATGTGTCCCCACGTTTGTAACTAGGGCTAGGCAAGAAGTATTAGATTTAACGCTCGGCAGCCGAGCATTAGTAGAATGGTAAAGAACTGGAGGGTCTCAGACGAACCCTCTCTTTCCGATCATCGAATCATTATGTTCAACGTAGAAGGGCTTGTGACACAAACAACCTTTACCAGAAATCCTAGGAACACAGATTGGGAAGAATACACCACCAATCTAAAATGCAACCTAGAACAGATCAAGTTCAATGGCAACAGTCACGTCGAATTTTAGCAGACCCTAGAGACGGTTAACGGGGCAATTATGGATGCATACAGATGCCCCAGAAAAGAAAAGAAATCACAACGTATGGTACCATTTGGTGGAACGTATACCTGTCAAATCTGAAATCCGAAGTCCGCAGGCTATTCAACAAAGCCAAGCGGGACGAAGATTGGCAGGGATACACGGAAAGGCTGACAAAATACAATAAAGAAATAAGAAAAACCAATAGGAACAGCTTCAGCAGCTTTTGTGAGACGATCACATCAAGCCCCGCAGCAGCCAGATTGTATAAAACTATGGCGAGAGGCAGAGAGCAAGGACCAATGTCACTCAGAAGAACGGATGGTAGCTACATAGAGGATGAAGATCAACGAGCTCTCCTACTGAAGACGCACTTTCCAGGTAGCATACCATTTGAACCCGACAGATCACTGGAAGAACCAGGTAGAGCCAGACGAGAAGACTGGGAGGTATCAAAAACCATATGCACTCCCCAAAGAGTGAAATGGGCAATTGACTCCTTCCAACCATTCAAGTCACCCGGAATTGACGGTATTTTTCCGGCCCTTTTACAAAAAGGGCAAACGGAACTACTGCCATTTATTATTAAAGCAACCAGATTCAGTCTGGCGCTCGGGTACATACCGAGCAACTGGAGGAGACCACGAGTAACCTTCATTCCGAAAGTAGGAAAGAAGGACCCTACCGAAGTCATTCAGACCAATCTGCCTCCCATCCTTCTTACTGAAGACACTGGATTATATGGTGGGTAACTACATTAGAACCGAGATACTGGACAGGGTGCCATTACACCCCGGGCAGCATGCATACAGGGCGGGCAGATCAACGGAAACCGCTCTGTACGTGCTTACCGAAAGCATCCAGAGACCACTCGAGCATAAAGAAATGGCCCTTTGCGCCTTCTTAGACATAGAGGGAGCATTCGACAACACCACTCACGAAGCAATAAATAGGGCCCCAACGAATAAGGGAGTGGACAGAACCACATCCATATGGATGTGCCAAATGCTGGTTACAAGAAGTGCTGAAACGAAAGTGGGCGATATCTGTTTTCGGATCAGCACAAACAGGGGATGCCCACAAGGAGGGGTGCTATCACCTCTGATCTGAAGTCTCGTAGTAGACGAACTACTCGGAACACTAACCAGGAACGGAGTCACTTGCCTTGAATAAGCTGACGACATAGTCATTATGGCCAAAGGAAAATTCGAAGGAACCCTCTATGATCTCATAGAAAGGGAGCTAGAGACTACCAAAAGATGGTGCCCTTCTATGGTTGAGAATTAATTCATCAAAAACCACGGTGGTACCATTTACTAGAAGAACAAAATTTCAGCACCTAAGGGCTGTTCGCCTCGACGGAACAGACTTAGAATGGAAGCGAAAGGTGAAGTATCTAGGGCTTACCCTAGACTCAAAACTACTCTGGAACAGACACGTAGAAAAGATCGTTAACAAGGCAAAACCATCACTAAAGGTGTGCAGGAACATTGCAGGAAAAATGTGGGGCTGTAACCCATCAATAGTGCGATGGATGTACACAATGATAGTGAGGCCTATGATCACCTACGGAGCAGTAGTGTGGCACAGCAGAACCGAACTCGCCATAACAAAGAAAAGCCTGGAGAAAGTACAAAGACTAGAATGTCTTTGTATAACAGAAGCAATGAGGTCGACTCCAACAGCAGCAATAGAGGTGATTCTGGACCTCACTCCTCTCCATATCATAGTGAGGAGAACTGCTTGGGGAGCAAACCTCAGGTTGGCTAAAGTCGGACTCAAAGGTATAGCACACATCGTAAGGGGCTCAAACCCCACTGAAAGTGCGCACCTAGCCGATCTTCCAACTGACGAAATTACCAGGAAATTTAGTTTCGAGAAATTCTTTCGAACGGAATTAAATACCAAGAGTGGATGGAGCATAGAATCCGTTCGAGCACTGGAGTTACGTACCGGTCGCCGTCCGCTCCGTACATTCACCCATCCAGGAAGCGCTGACTCAGCAGAATCATATATCTTACAATTCCAGAATTGCTAATTTCATATTTTTACATTCAAAATGCGAAATGGAATTTTATTCAGTCTTGATGTAATCTTTGAAGTACAAACTTGTCTAAATAAATAATTTTCGTGTTTTTAAAAACGTTATTCGTTATTTGATATACGTATTTCTGGGAAAGAATACCATAACATGGTACACGGACGGGTCCAAAACTCCAGACGGAACTGGAGCAGGAGTCTTTGGGCCTCGCACCAGATACTCCAAACCCATGACCCAGTTCCCCAGTATTTTTCAAGCGGAAATTAACACCATAGAAAGGTGCATTCGATTCAATCTCGACAGCAAATACCGGAACAAGGAAATCGCAATCCTCTCCGATAGTCAAGCAGCCATCAAAGCGTTAAGCTCATATAACATCAACTCAAAGATGGTTTGGGAACGCCTAGACAAACTTAATGATCTAGGCAGAAACAACAAGGTGATCCTTCTCTGGGTGCCGGGGCACGTCGGAGTGGAGGGCAATGAACAAGCAGATACCCTGGCACGAAAAGGGGCATCAACGCCACTGATCGGGCCAGAACCATTTTGCTGACTGACTGTGGGAGAAATACCACGAATAGACCCCTTCAAAATTCTTAAATTCCTCAAGGAGGGGCTGCTGTAAACGAAAACACCTTGAAATAGCAGAAGAAGATGGGGCACAATAGATCTAATTAGGTCGCAGCGCATCAGTCACCATCCATATTTACCATTACCATTACCATCCTCGAATTCCAAGGTGCGTGTCAGAGCATCTACGAGATCAGTTGGACGTGCTTATATCAATGCTTGCCTGATTTCTTGGTCGCGAAGTCCATACAAGAAAACATAAACCGCTAATCGCTCCATCACGTTATTCGGTATGGCTGGATAAGCAAGGCGAACTAAGCTTCGAATTCCTGTAAGGATTTGCCTTCTTTCTGGCTTCGATTTTTCAATTGTGAATGATATACGTATTCCAGGCGGATCTGGCCATACAGTAATTCCAGATGTTTCACCAGCTTATTCTAGTTCTTGCGCGGTGAGGGTTAGTAGAATATTCGCTGCTTCACCGCGTAATGCCCGTATTAGTGCAACAGCTTTTTCCTCTGTATTCCATCCATTTGCTTTGGTCGCAACTTCAAACAGTAATTTTCCCAAGGAATTTCTTCGTCGAACTGGGGCGGCTTGATTTGAACCATCGTCCTTTTTCTTGGTAGCGAGCGACGCTAGCCTTGTCTCCACGGAGACTTCGTACAAGTTGATGTACAAATGTGGGATATATATTTCTCCAGCTACCAGAGCACGCTGTTTGAATATTTAAAATAATATAATGATTGTGAGTCTGATAATAATAATAATGTTTGGAATAAATGTGAAAAATTGCGGGGTGACGAGGGTGTAACGTTTGAAGGTGTGATTCCAATGAGGAAAGTATACAAGGTGTTTCAAAATGTATAATTTAAGAGAAATGAAAGTGACGTTCATTGCTGATTGTGTGTGTGTGTGTCAAATATCATGTGGGAAACGGGTCATTGGGGCAATGGAGGGTAGCAAAGTATTCAACAAAAATATATATAGGATGTCTTATATATTATTTAAGAGAAAAAACATGGCGACTGTTTGTCAAATTTAGTATACCAGGTGTACCAACATATCATTTAAGAGGAGAAACATGGAGGTTAAAGAAAAAACACATCATTGAGGGTATGGAGGTGGAAACTTTTCAAAACGCTGCGTTTTCATCATCAGGTGACGTTATATAAAAAAAACAATTTATATAGAAAAATTTATTATACAGTTTTATTTTTTTGTAACATATCACAAAGCCATTTGTATAGAATATCTACATTTCGGAGACTGCAATTATAGTGGGATTGCTTATCAATGTGATGCATACAAGGTGAGATACCATCGTTGTTTCCGAATGCTGGAACCATCCATGACGTATTATCATAGTCCCCCAAATTCACAACACGTGTAGGTAGGTTCAATTGATGAAATTTCTCAGTAAGATAGTCACGTTTTTGAAGTCCTCGTACATAAATGATATCAACATTCTGTAAATTTTTCTTGAGGATGGAATCTAATTGATGATATTCCACAAAGCCAGAGGAATACCTCAATCCATGAACGTTTCGCTCCAAGAAACAGGCACTACGTTTATCTGCTCTACTCAAAGAGGAAAATGATATAGTTGGCAGCAGCTGAAAATTACTACATTGAATTCCAATCCTAATGGCAATCTCCTTAGGATGGAATCGTTGCTCGATGGTTAAGCCTTGAATATCTACAACAGCTATTCTCATGTTGACTCTGTGATTGATACTGAAGTGACAAGCATATGTTCAGTTTAATTTGTTAATGATTTCTCTGAGTGGGAGGTGCTCAATAACAGTGTCGTGCACAATGATGCAATAGGCTCTAGTATTTTGGGGAAATCCTTCAGATGCTTCGATTTCGAGTTTCACATCAACAGTGGAACTTTTTATGCTCTCATCCCTTCTGGAACAATCGATGACAAAGAGAGTCTTGCCAACAAATTCGGTGGAGCTCAGCATATGATTATGTTGATTAGTAATTTTGTAGCTGAGACCGAATTGTGCATAGTTGAAATAGGCTTGCGAAAAATTCCTCTTTGCAAAATTCAGATGCATATTCTCTTTGGGATAATTCTCACCATTCAGAGTGAGCGTTATATTGGTGATATTCGAATCAGCGAATATTGGATCATTGTTGAATTTGGTGTAATCACGGTCTTTTTGGAAACATACAATCAGATAGCGAGGACTTTCGAGAAACGAGGAAGTCTTGACGGCCCATATTTCACTTTTTGCACCTTGTGTGAGAGCAGGCAACAGTAGTTGACGCACATTGAAGGTCTTGGTGGTAAGTTATTCTTACAAATAGTTAGCACTATACTTTCGCTTCAATTCCAAACGAACGATTATTTCTTCGTTTCGAAAATCAACGAGTTGAGAATGCTGGTTCAGCACTCGCAGCGTAATATTGTTTATTTCGTCTCTATGAGCAATGGGTAGATAAATGAGGTGGCTGGGTGTTTCGTCGATTGCGTAACCAGGATCAACACCAACAGCAAATTCGTATATCGTATGAGACGGTGCGTCGTTGTAGAATGCTCCGAACGTAATGTTGCTATCTATGTGTATGGTACGTACTTTAATGATATCTACAGGTAGATCTGATGCGTAATGCAAGTTGGGTTTGAGAAGAGTAGACGAAAACCGTAAAATGCGGGCCAAACTGTTTTCAGGTCGGAAATCAATTGAGTGTTTAAGGCAGAATATTTCGCTTTTCAGCGTGTTATTATTCGGTTTGAAGAAGAAAAATTCCTCAGGGTTTTCCTTGTACGTTTTGGGTGTGATATGTTTGCTGATCAAAGCCTCAATATCACCAATTTCGTAAGAGCCAGTAGGGATATCGATACTCTGTTTAGTTTTGCCACCGTTTTCAAAGTAGTAGAATTTTGTACCTTCTTCAATGTTGGGTATACTGTTGTACGAAAGGAAGCTGAGCAAAGCCAAACTGTATTCTGAATCTGAATCAGAATCCAATTGAATGGGCAGATTGAAATCGATGGAAAGCGTTGAAGAACGACTCGTTAACGTCAATATCTTAGACATGACTGATATAGTGTCGGAAGCGACCCGCCTTAAATAATGAACAACAACTTGGATGAAAAATCATTTATTATTACAGTAATAACATTGAAATCGTGTGCTAACTGGTCCATGATACTCTGCTTCTTTTAGTGATGTTGTTGACAGTCCAAACTCATTTTGATAATGAATGAAATATGGTAGACGAATCTGCAAAGCGAATCGATTTTTGTAATCCTTTGGTAACCTATGCCATACATCCAGCAACTCCCAAGGTCCTGCGTTCCCAATCAAATATTCGATTGACAAAGCTCGCAGTTGAGTATCTATCCTACCCCTCATACCTATATTTGCTGCACTTTCGGCTTTGGGTGCGTTGGCAGGTGGAGCGAGCTCCATAGCAAGAACCATAATAGACGCAAAAAATGCTAAAAAGAAGATCAACGTCACAATAAATCCATGGAGCATTTGGGTTCGGATTTGTACCTGCGGAAAACCCCTCGAGGATTTGGACTGTTCCTGAAAAAACAACATCAACGCAAAGGACGCGGTCTTTACCTGAAAAAGCAAAAAAACTGCTAGATAAGCTACCCCATAGAGCATTATACGATTCGGAAATTCAGGAGTGTGCTCGTCAGATGAAAATACCACATTTTCGTGAAGTCTTTATGCGTGATGCGTTGTCAACTTTTGGTCCTTGGCTGCAAGAATGCGCTTCATTGAACTTGGATTCCCACTTGAATGCGGGCACTCATTGGGTAGCTTACAATAAAAACGGCAATGTCGCACAATATTTCGATAGTTCCGGCAATCTCAAACCTCCAATGGAATTGGCAAGATATTTTGGGAGGGGTGTAAGAATTACATACCGGGTGGCTACGGAAGTATTGCCTACGGAATATCTCAGTTATTGTATGAAGTAGGTTTGTGAAATTTGAAGCATCGATATAATGACATAAGAGCTAGAATTTGAGCATATTGACATGTCGAAGTTAACTTCCGGTCTGACCGGAAGTAACATCAACTTTCGTATTTTAAATGGAAACCCTATTTTTTTTTCTTTTCGCTTTATTCAGCATTCAATTCCCTTTCTAATGACATATCACAAGTTGGTATCTAACCAGAAACTAGATCAGAAAAAAACTATTATTGAAATTCACCGAGTAGGCCGCGGAAGCAAAATGAAAGCCAAAAATTGAAAAGTTGGCTATGGAAACCATTCGTCACTTGATAACAGTTGCCACTACTGTGATATTTTATTTTCATTCGTCGGCGTTATAAAAAGCCGCCAAAAAAAATATAGGAAAAATTGGGAAAAAAACAATACTCTATAGGTCCATAACTTAAATGGGAACATACAACTTTTTCTTGCCTGTACTATTCAGCATAACCATTCCTTTCTAATGATATAATAGAAAGTAATTTTTTGAAATGAAATACCAAAAAATCCAATTATTATTATTCAAATAACAAAACAGATTATGGCCATACGCAAAAATAACATTAAAAATTATGTGGAATGATAAATTATATCCTGTAGGTTCTAGGTTAAATAGGAACATAAACGTACTTGGTCTGTGCCATCGTCCATAGATATTGTAATATCTACCTATGGACGATGTTTGTGCTATTCAGAATAATCATTCCATTGCAATAATCATTCGAACCAAAATATTAACAAGTAGGCTGATTAAGATGTATTTTGGAATGAAACAAAAAAGAATCGAGAGCTCTCACGAACGCTGCTATCCATATTATTTTGACGTTATCGAAATCAGTTAGTGGAATATTCAAAAAATGCCCCGTTATTCACGAACCGAACAAATTGACATGCTTCTCATTTATGGTGAATGTTTAAAAAATTCTTATGCCGCTGAACGATTGTATTTAGAGCGATATCCAGGGAGGCAGCAACCGTCAAGAAGGTATTTCCAGTGGCTTGAAGAAAAATTAAGAACTGAGCCTGATGTTCACGAAGACCAAGAAGCATTTGTTATTAATGAGGAAACTGAAATTAATGTATTAGCTTTAGTACAATATGATAGCACAATTTCCTCAAGGCAGATTGGCATTAGCTATAAGTAAGGACTCTGCTAGGAAAATTTTGAAAAAACATCGATTTAAGGTCGCCGTTTGATACGGCTTGACAAACTAATCCGTCAGAGGAGCCACCATGCCTTCTGTTAAATATTTATCCAAGTCTCCCTCCGCGTAAATGAGAAATGATAGTCAAAACTAATGTCTGTTCCTACCACCGTAGATAATTATCTAGAGTGGTACTACTCTTTACAAACGCTAGTAAGAAACCGATGAGCCTTGTTGCCAATAATATCACATATTCCGTATACCTAATACATCTCTTGGACTAATAATTACCGTTTGGTTTGGAGATTATTCAAGAAGAAATTATTCGTTATATACTTATTCCAAATCAACTTTTTTTGAAAATAGAAATCGACGTTGTTATATTCATTACTATCAGGTCAAATAGCGGCAAAAAATTAAAATGAGCCTAGAGATTAGTGTATTGGGGCACTTGGCAACATGCCAGCAGGTGTCCTATTCTCGAGTTCGTACGTATGCGATTTCGATTTTCTGTTTCACATCAATACATATGAAATATATTTCTCTCTCCTATTTTTAAGCAGATAATTAAAATCGAACTATTCGAGAATAGCCCACCTATTTATTGCGTTGTCGTGAGAAGTATAAGGAAAACATACTTTATCATGGAATAAATTCCTTGAGCGCCAGTGGCATCGGCACGTTATTGGATTTTGTTTTTGATATTTGTTTCATAGTGAATGTTTTGAAAATCTCCCATTGTCAACCAAGTTTTTATTAGTTTTAAATCCCTGGTAGGTAGATTGGTTCATATATAGGTATTTTGATTGCGACTGTTGTGTAAGTTTGTTTGAATAATTTGTTGGAAATGAACCGATTTTTATGAAATTAATTGATTTTCAACGACTTGAATATTTTTTATCTTCCTACCTTGGATAAAAGTGATTTAGTGTTTTATTAATTTTTGGACATTTTATGAAAGGACATTTTTATATCGAACATTTTGAAGGTGCGTAGTGTTTTGGAAAACACATGTTGAAGTCAGGTAAGTGAAATATTCAATAATGAGGTGCTTATTAATTCAATTTTCATGAAAATAGAATAATATTCTGCAACTAGTGCGGAAAATAAGATATTTTACACTAACCACTCGCCTACGGCTCGTAACACTAGTATGAAATATCCAGTTTCCGACGAATTGTAAATTGTTGTTGTTTTTTTCGTTAACCAGCTGTCATCTCCCTACGAACGACAGCCCTCCGAAGTCAAAACTTGTGCGAGCTAAGGAATAACGAGGTCTTACCTTTTAACGTGCGATTTCTAGCCTATACCTTTCCTACAACCAACCTGAAAAACAAGATATGTCAAATATAAAAAATACTTTTGAACGATAACAAGTAAAATTTAATTTTGCGTTACCCCTTTATACCTACCTATATAATCTAAGAGGTTGACCATCACTGGGATATCGGAAACGGTATACAGTTTCAATTCAATGAGAGAAAACTGCATAAAAGAAGTAAAATTTTAAAAAAATCACACAATTTTCTGGACACACTGAATTTTTTGCTCATTTATTTTATTTTTTTCTGGTGTTATCGTCAAGCTGATGTGATGATGTCAGTTTTACTGTCCGACGTTTCGTTATCTAACAACCATCACCAGCTCAATTTTGATACTGCCCTCTTTACAAAAAATGCAGATTTTGATATTTTTTTACAAAATTCAAATTATAGAACTAGGTTTTCTTGTAAAATGATTTGTAGGTAGATGAACGTTCTTTTTCAATTTTTTTTAAATCCATCATATTTTGTTTTTCAAGTAGGTCGTCGGAAAAGTATAATGGTGCAACACGTGCGAAAGTGGATATTTTCTGCACTAATTGCACAATATAGGTACTACTTTATTCCTCATAAAATTATCGACTTTTGTCTTTTTTCTAATACCTTTGAATTGTTAAAGGTTATAATAATATCTGGATCCGTGATGTAGTCTAGCCGAATACCACTCGACCAAATGAAAATAATCTAATACCTACTTACATCCTTATTCGATATATATCCGTAAAACACCACTCAATCTAACGCTCTAGAGGTGTTTTGAGGAGTACATCTCGTGACTTGTAACTATTATCATATCTCAGCATGAGTGGAATATTCGTCAATATACTACAATAACATACGTCACAAAGTTTTTTTTTTAAATAATTTTCGAAGGCTAATGTCATAGTTCCGAACAAAAAGGATATGACACTGGTCCGGAGTTTCAATCTATATGACATGCAGGAAATTCTCCAAATTTCTTCCTGAGGATAGTGCACATCTGGCAGTAAATTCAATATTTTTAAAAATTGCGTTTTGTCGAAAAACTCAAAAAAATTGTATTTTCCTCTGTTTATTATTGGAATAATAGTGCGTTCTGTGTAGATTTACCATCGCAGAAACCGAACTATTTTTCAGAAAGTACTACATATTTTTCTAGATACTTTCCCATTCTGATTTTTTGAGTATATCCTCCGGAACTTTTGCCAAATGATTCACCAGCGATATTGGTCGGTAATTAGTGATTTGCATTTTATCAGCTGCTTTATAGGTTTGTAGACATCGGTTTCATTATAAAAATATTTTCACATTTTTTTGTTTCGACTTTTTTAGTACTTTTTGTCAAATTCATATAATTAAATGTAGTATTTTTTCTTTGTTTCGTTATTGACAGAATTTTCCTTTTTAAACTCAGTAAAATTAATTTGTGAAATCATTGGTAAGGGGTCTGGGTGACGGGTGAGCCGAAAAGGACGAATCCTTAGATTCGGAATTGGTGCCTGTAGTTGTTCGGAGTTTGCTCGAATTCCGACAATTTTGTTATTTGGCTCTGCTGTACTGACGCATGCGCTTGCAGCTGCTTTCACTCTTTGAAGGTTAAATGAAAAACTAAGCGTTTTAGATAAAGTGTCAAGAATGTATTTATTGTACGATTGGATTCATTCTAGAAGGTTTTGAAAATAACTCTTTTTAGAATCACCCAGTTTCTCTACAGTTACTCAAAAATTGATCATCATCATCTATAGAATGTCATATTCAAAAATCAGCACAAAATCCACCAATAATAGTCTCCAATGAGTCAGTGATATTTTGTCCAACCATATGTAGACACTTTGGGAAATTGCTTTCGTTTCAACAGAAATTAAATGAATATTCTCCCATGATTCCGTTCAAATATAGATTTTCGAAAATCTGTCTTCTTGGGCTCACTCTGTATCGTGACACGTAAGAGTAGACAAAAGTTTACCTTTATTCCCTGTGAATTATCAAACAATCCACTCATATTATGTCTCATAAGTAACAAATTTTTTTTGCTCACTGTGTGAAATGTATTCAGAACAGTTTGTTAGCTTCAACTATAGAATATGCTTCGAGAAGGTCAACGGAAATAGCACATTTTGACGATAAGTCAATAAACGAGTTAAAAAAAAAGGAGTTTTCTGCCTCACTCTGTAAGTAGGTACACCATAACTGATATATTCGAAGCCAATCAATAATTTTCAAAGCATTATAAATGAAGAAAAATCCATTAGCAAATACTATTTTCCATATTTGGCGTTAATAATAATTGGATTTTTTGGTATTTCATTTCAAAAAATTACTTTCTATTATATCATTAGAAAGGAATGGTTATGCTGAATAGTACAGGCAAGAAAAAGTTGTATGTTCCCATTTAAGTTATGGACCTACAGAGTATTGTTTTTTTCCCAATTTTTCCAATGTTTTTTTTGGCGGCTTTTTATAACGCCGACGAATGAAAATAAAATATCACAGTAGTAGCAACTGTTATCAAGTGACGTATGGTTTCCATAGCCAACTTTTCAATTTTTGGCTTTCATTTTGCTTCCGCGGCCTACTCGGTGAATTTCAATAATAGTTTTTTTCTGATCTAGTTTCTGGTTAGATACCAACTTGTGATATGTCATTAGAAAGGGAATTGAATGCTGAATAAAGCGAAAAGAAAAAAAATAGGGTTTCCATTTAAAATAAGAAAGTTGATGTTACTTCCGGTCAGACCGGAAGTTAACTTCGACATGTCAATATGCTCAAATTCTAGCTCTTATGTCATTATATCGACGCTTCAAATTTCACAAACCTACTTCATACAATAACTGAGATATTCCGTAGGCAATACTTCCGTAGCCACCCGGTATGTAATTCTTACACCCCTCCCAAAATATCTTGCCAATTCCATTGGAGGTTTGAGAATGCCGGAACTATCGAAATATTGTGCGACATTGCCGTTTTTATTGTAAGCTACCCAATGAGTGCCCGCATTCAAGTGGGAATCCAAGTTCAATGAAGCGCATTCTCGCAGCCAAGGACCAAAAGTTGACAACGTATCACGCATAAAGACTTCACGAAAATGTGGTATTTTCATCTGACGAGCACACTCCTGAATTTCCGAATCGTATAATGCTCTATGGAGTAGCTTATCTAGCAGTTTTTTTGCTTTTTCAGGTAAAGACCGCGTCCTTTGCGTTGATGTTGTTTTTTCAGGAACAGTCCAAATCCTCGAGGGGTTTTCCGCAGGTACAAACCCGAACCCAAATGCTCCATGGATTTAATGTGACGTTGATCTTCTTCAAGTTTCTTTTTAGCATTTTTTGCGTCTATTATGGTTCTTGCTATGGAGCTCGCTCCACCTGCCAACGCACCCAAAGCCGAAAGTGCAGCAAATATAGGTATGAGGGGTAGGATTCCTCCAGATTTTGCATCGAATGGAATTATTATAGGCACTCGTATTTTCTTACGTCCTCCAGCTTGACTCAATGCCATTTTAGCAGCTCGCAAAGCCGAAGCACTAGATTTCTTAATATTAGTAGGATTGTGTTTCCAATTTTTAATAATTTTTTGAAGTAAGTTACGTCGAAAGGACACGCCCATACCTAGCTTACGTTTGGCTTTCATGGTGGAAGTAACAAGCCAAGCTGCAGCCCGTTCCCCAAATTAAGCGTCTTCAGATTCAACTCGTTAACAAACTCTATCTGCACCAGAGTAAGTCAACATTGATAATGATGAAAGATACCTTCAATGCGTTTATTTGTAACCGTGGCGCGCTCATGTTTTTTCATCACATCATGGAGGTCGTTCAACAAGACAAGACACTGCCTATTCAAAATTTTGATTTTTTGAATGGAGGTCTCAATAGCAGTATGGTTGGGAAGCATTGTAAATTATTACCAAATTCGTTTCGTGCAATTATTTGTGGGCCAAGTGGTTGTGGAAAGACAACTGCCATCTTAACACTGTTATTCCACCCGAATGGAGCAAAATTCGAAAACATCTACGTATATTCAAAATCTCTGTACCAACCCAAATATCAGGTGGTTCAAGAAATTTTGGGGAAAGTCAAGGGATTGCGATATTATCCGTTCAGGGAAAATGAGAAAATCATAAGCCCTCACGAGGCCAAATCAAATTCCATATTCATTTTCGATGATGTTGCATGGGATGGTCAACAGAAAATTCGAGAATATTACTGTAACGTAAGTATAGGCAGCCCGTTTGGCATGAATATTCTCGGTGGTCACCACCAGCAAGGGACCTCGCGAGAACGACCGACGACTCACGATTGACGCGTTGAAGGTCGAAGAGCGTGCGACACTGAAGAGCGATTGTGGCCGTTGTAATTTGAATTCATACTTCATCTTATTTTGTTAATAATATAGTGCGCCTGGTCATCCTGGTATTAACGAGACCAGCTAAAGCTATCCGTTACCTGCCCAGGTAGGTGTTGGGGATAAACTTATAGATGGTGGATTGGCTGGTAGGTTATATGGCAGTCATACTTAAGTAATGTTATATTTTAGGTTCATTAAAGTTGTAACAAAATCTGAATTAAATACTATTGAGTATATCGAGTCGTAGTTGGCTGTGTCCCAGCCGAATCCCATACTAACCTCCTGAGAAACCGATTCCGTTACAACTTGGCACCCACACGTGGAGCTGGAGCCAATACGACACGATGGGAATAGATCATACTCCATCATACAATCTCCGAAACAGACAACATAGTCAGCCTAATCTGCCTAATCAACCACCGCAAAATACTGGAAATCAACAAGCTGCAGCAGCAGCAAATTTGGGAGTGGCTAACACCACACCACAGGGCACGGAAACCGAGGAATTCGTGAACAGGTTTGATTCAGAAGATGTACAAGGTAGGGTAAACTTTTCAATTAACCAACGTCCAACGTCTGTGAGAACTGCTTTATTCACCGACGACGCCTATCGTCGAAGGAGTGTGCCTCATTCGTTTGTACCTTTATCCAACCCACTCTTCAATTCAAGACCACCTTTTTGCGAATCAAGAAAGGAAATTCCGACATTACAAAGGTTGCCTCACATAGGCATAAATCAGACTAGGGAAACCAGCCGTGGAAATCAAGCTAGAAATGATAATGTATCAACATGTAGTTTTTCAAATGATAATTTGTTCATGCCGAACCTAGCTTGCCAGCCACGTCCCGTTCAACAACAAAATTCTTTACCATCTGTGAAAGCATCTGATATTTTGCCCATTTTTGACACTAATAGCACTCACCCTGTAAATTTTATAAATAAATTGGAACAAGCAATAAATACCCTCAACGTTCCTTTTGCTCACGTTCCTTTATGGTGCAACAATTTATTCAAAAATGATAGTAGAATTTGGGCAGATGCTTTACTCGATTCATTTTATAATTTTTCTGAAATGAAAACAGCTTTTATTGACCATTTTTGGGGACCTACACAACAATTATCCTTGCGTTTGCAGTTAGAAACTAGTAGATACCATCAATCTGACAGTACATACGTTGACTATTTTCTGCAGTTATTTTCAAGGGGTAAATATTTACATCCGCCCTACCCAGAACCAATGCTCATTTCTGTGATTGGTAGGCATTTTCCACCTCAGATCGCAGCGTCTCTAATAGGTGTATATACACTATCAGATGCAATTGCCCGTCTTCGGCAAGCCGATTACGTAACGCGTCCGGTATATAGTCAGAGATCAGGTTTCAGAGAATCTGCGGAAGAAAATTCATTTCGGCGCGAGAACAAAAATGTAAAGTTTCGAAATGACGAAAAGTTCAAAAAAAATGTTAGTGCAACAACTTTGACGGCTTGTGAAGAGGACCTCTCGGAAAACGCTTGAGCGGTTATCAAAATAGTCCGGTGATAGCTGTTATCGAAGGGACTACCCCAAATAATTTTTGTAATATTTCCACCTCCAACAATTACCCAATGGATGACTTACTCACTGAAGAATGCGACTTTCCGCATGAAAAAATTAAAGTGAGATCTCCCCTCATAAAAATTTCTATAGGTAATCTTGAATTCCCTGCACTAGTCGATACCGGAAGCGAAATTTGTTGCCTTTCGCATGAAACATACCAACAAATTTCACTCATACTGAAAGATCTGCCACATTTTAACGTCAGTGGAATAAGAATCACAGGTGCTTTTAAGGCTAGACCAAAAAGGGTATTGAAACAAGTTTTTGTACCGTTCGCTTTGAACGAATTTAACTATCAGTTTGAGTTTTTAGTAATACAAGAACTTGTTTATCCTGTGATAATTGGTATCGATTTGTTGAGAGTTTGTCAGGCAAAAATCGATCTGGAAAAAGAAATGATATTTTTCAGTTCGGAGAGTTCTGTAATCGGCATACCGGAAATAAATTTGAATCACGAATTTGCCATAGGACCCTCAGGTTTTTTGAAACTGTGTGCGGTAAATTCGTTACAGCCCAGTTCTGCTCCAACTGTTACAGGGTGTTCCCAAAACTTGGACCACGCATCACAATCATGTGCTTTATCGGAAGAACAGATTTCTATATTTTACGATTTATTGGAAAAATATAGGACACTCTTCTCCGATAAACCTGGGTTGACTACCGAATATGAGCATTCTATTTCACTCACGAATAAAAAACCGTTCGATATTAAGCCGTATCCGATCCCAGTGGCGCATAGGGCCGCGGTTCAGGCAGAAATAGAAAGAATGGAAAAATGGGGAGTCATACAAAGAAGCCCTATTTCTTACGTCAGCCCCCTCATGACCGCTATCAAAAAAGATGGTTCCGTACGAGTGTGCCTCGACGCCCGACATTTGAATAGCGTCATGGAAAATGATTTAGAAATGCCTAGGAAAGTCGAGGATATTATGAAAAACTTAAATCATGTTTTCTTTATGTCAAGAATAGATCTGACCTGTGCTTATTGGCAACTGCCCATAAAAGCCGAGCACAGACGCTATACAGGTTTTAGGTTTGGGACAAAAAGTTACATTTTCAGAGTTCTACCATACGGGTTGAAGACCGCTGTCGCTAGTTTCACAAGGTGTATGGACAGGGTTTTGGGGCCATACTTCAAGTCCTTCGTACATGTTTACCTTGATGACTTATTAGTGACGTCAAGTTCCTTCCAAGAACACATTAGGCACCTTGACTCTTCATTTACCCGTTTGAGAGAAGCTGGTTTCACTATAAAAGAAAAAAAATGTAGTTTTTTCCAGAAAGAGATGAAATTTCTGGGATACATTTTGACTTCCGAGGGGCTTCGTGCCGATCCCTCAAGAACACAGGCTATACGAGATTTTAAGACGCCTAAAAATGTCAAAGAGCTCCAAGCCTTCTTGGGACTCTGCAACTATGACCGGGCATTTTGCGAAGACTTCTCATCTATGAGTGTGCCCCTCACTGCTTTATTACGTAAAAAAACTAAATGGATGTGGGGGCAAACACAAAACGATACGTTTCTGAAACTAAAAGATCTTCTTTGTCAAGAAGTTCTGTTGTTTCACCCTGATTATAAACAGACATTTTTTGTCTGCACAGATGCGAGCGATGTTGCCGTAGCTGCGGCGCTTTTCCAGGTATCTGATGGCAAAAAACGAATTATTGCTTACGCCAGTCGCCTACTTTTAGAAAGAAAGAGACGATATGCTATACCGGAGAAGGAACTTTTAGGGATATTGTTTGCGCTACAGAGATGGAGAGTCTATCTTTTGGGAAGAGATTTCGTGATTTACTCTGATCACCAAGCACTGTCTTACCTAAGTACGTGTCGCTTGTTGTCAGCTAGAATCACTCGCTGGGTTCTAGCATTGCAAGAGGTTTTTTTCAGTGTTGTACATATTCCGGGAAAGAAGAATATCATTCCGGATATTTTATCTCGGCACCCTCCAGTTAGGCTCCCCACTCCACAGAACGGGTGTTTTCGAATATTAGCTATGTGCAATTCTTCAACAGGTATTGCTGCCATTATGAAAGGTATGGCCGAAGCGCAACTTGCCGACCCAAAATTATCAATTAAATTCGCGGAACTGGACAGAGGCGGACCAACCCGATTTTTCCTGCGTAAGGGTTTATTATTTTTTCAGAATAATGAGAGTAATTTATTGTGTGTTCCCGAAGCCAAAGTTCCTCTTTTCATTGAATACTATCACGAGTTCTATGGTCACTTTGGAATTTATAAAACTTGGTGTGCTTTGAGGGCGGATTTTTAGATTCCAAAGCTTCACTCACAGGTGAAGCGGGTGTTGAGGGCTTGTGAAATATGCCAGAAGGCAAAAATTTCACAAATGCCAAAACCTAATTTGGACTTCATTAAATCGGAGAGACCAAACGATTTAATAGCGGTCGACCTTTTCGGTCCCTTGCCTAGGTCTAGAGGGGGAGTCACTTTCCTTTTCGTGATCTTAGATGTTTTTTCTAAACTTGTCACTCTTTATTCACTCAAGAAAGCAACCACCGAAAGTTTACTGAAACACCTAACTGAGAACTATTTTCAAAAGGTAGGGCGTCCTTTGCGCGTTCTTAGTGATCATGGAACACAAATGACGTCCCCAAAATGGAAATATACTCTGGAGAAATATAGTATTCAGGTAATATACTCATCTGTTCGTCATCCTCAAGGTAACCCATCTGAGAGAACTATGCGCGAGTTGGGTAGGCTTTTTAGGACATATTGTCATCACCGACATACCCGCTGGGCTCTTGAAGTTCCTCGAGTAGCAAAGTTTCTCAATAACATTACTCACGAGTCCACAGGCTTTCCACCGGTTGAGCTTCACTTTGGGACCGCAGCGGTTTCCCCACTAAGGGACTTCTTCAAGGACAAGGTTTCCGCGAACTTAGATTCTCACGTAAAAATTTTCTTTGCGCGCGAAAATTTACAAAAACGAGCTGACAGGCGAGCGGCGTTTTACCCTTCCCGGCCTTATGAATCATTTGAGGAAGGAGAGTTAGTACTCCTCAGAGCTAACCCCGTTTCCTCTACCATTTTGCATGAGACAAAAAAATTATTTCTGTTGTTTGAGGGCCCTTACAGAGTAAAAAAGGTCCTCAGCTCTAAAACGTATGTTCTCGCGCATTGTGATTCTGAGGTGGAAAGAGGTACCTTTCACGTGTGCCATTTGAAGAAGTTTGTGTCTACGTCTCAAGACTCTCTACCTGCTGAAGGTCTTCACTTGCCTCGAGATCTTGAGGGGGGGGGCAGATGTAACGTAAGTATAGGCAGCCCGTTTGGCATGAATATTCTCGGTGGTCACCACCAGCAAGGGACCTCGCGAGAACGACCGACGACTCACGATTGACGCGTTGAAGGTCGAAGAGCGTGCGACACTGAAGAGCGATTGTGGCCGTTGTAATTTGAAGTCATACTTCATCTTATTTTGTTAATAATATAGTGCGCCTGGTCATCCTGGTATTTACGAGACCAGCTAAAGCTATCCGTTACCTGCCCAGGTAGGTGTTGGGGATAAACTTATAGATGGTGGATTGGCTGGTAGGTTACATGGCAGTCATACTTAAGTAATGTTATATTTTAGGTTCATTGAAGTTGTAACAAAATCTGAATTAAATACTGTTGAGTATATCGAGTCGTAGTTGGCTGTGTCCCAGCCGAATCCCATACTAACCTCCTGAGAAACCGATTCCGTTACATTACTCCTTTTGCAGACACCGAAATATTGATGCTGCATATCTATGTCAGATATATTCAAAAATTCCAAAACAATTGATACGAGACAATTGTAATATGATTGTGCTTTTCAAGCAGGATGAAATTAATTAGAAACTGTATTCGATGAACACGTTTCCCCAGACATGACGTTCGATGAATTCAAGGCAATGTGTGCAGAATGTTGGCGACAGCATCGATATGGAGCCGTTGTAATTATGAAAGATTTTGATATAAATGCTGGACGTTATCGTCAAGGATTCGATAAATAATAAGTATACAGAGAGATTGATGTATCCCACAGTTATCATCATGAAACCGTTGAGCAAAGAAGTTGATGTTATTCGAAAGACTAAAATCAATGAAATTGCAAAAGCTATTCGAAAAAAATATTTGGCTTTGAAATCGGGTAGATCTGAAGAAGATGAGTCGTTGCATAAATTCTTTAAACCTGTATCTATCCCATTGGGGAAAATATCAGCAATGCCGCCGCCATCGTAATCTCCGACTACCCCAATGAAAAGTGAGGTATAATCTGAACTCAAACAAGAGAAAGTGGAAGAGCGTGAAACGTCTCCATTCGAATCCATCGAAACGACTCCATTCCAATCCCTCGAACATGTTGCAGGTACAGATGATAATGATGGTGATGATAAGGATATTTTTAGCGTAGGCACACAAGAGGAACAAGATTAAAGCTTTGCGTCAGACATGAATGAACAAGTTTTACAGGAATATACCGATCAATATCCAATAATGACTCAACCGTACATTATAAAACATTGGAGTAATGACAAAGAAATAGATAAAGTATACGGTCCTGTATACTTTATCTATTTCTTTGTATATGATGGTATATCTTTGAAATGGTTTAAAATGGTTCATAGGTAAAATGGGTGGATATCAGTGGAAAGCAACACCCGGTATATATGAACTCGTATTTTTAAACACACCTGAAAACTATAATAATGAAGATATGCAGGCATACAAATCAATTGTAGATTTGTCGAACATTCACAAAAACTCCCTAGGCTATCCGAAAGGTAGTAAAAGATACAAGTATACCGAAATAATTAAACAGATGTTTCCTATACGAAATCAACGTAAAATATCGACACGTACCGGTTTACCTAAAACATCCAACCCTGCAGCAAAAGGTAGCGGTTTGCCTAAAATCATACCTATTGCAATGACATTCAATACCAAACCTATGGAGTTTGTTTATTGGGATGACCCAAACGAACTATGCGAACGCCTCAAATTATTGATAGCCTCTCGGGATGCCGGAAATACTTCGCATGACAATGAGATTATTTCATACATTCACATTTTCAAAATGGTTATCGATAAGTTTGGACGTAGCGACAGCACCGCTGGTGGCAGTGGTGATAGAAAGCGAAAATTACCTACGACCTCTGGAGGCGGCGGCTTGCTGCACACTCCAGATGGTAACATTGATTTTGATAATTTGAAATTGAGTAATGTAAAGAGGCCCACCAAGAATACTGATGCTGCCAATAAACAATATGTGGATGAAATTACGGATAAAATTGGTACTACTTTAGATGAGAACACCGATGCATTGAAAATATTGGTTGAGGAACTGATGAAGACGAATAGAGAAGTGGGTGAAACGAGGAATCATTTTGAAAAAAAAATTCAAACGCTAGATACTAATTTTAATGAAATGTCGCAAAGAAATGTGGAACGTTACAACGAGGGAGTTTCATTTTACAAAAAATTCAATGAACAATATAAAACTGATATTGAAAATATTCGTGGAGATTTGTTGAAAAAAATCTCGGAAATAACCGATATGATTCGTTCACACACCAACACTTTGAAGCAAAATGAAACGGTGGTAAAAAATGAAGTGACTCAATTTCGAACCGATATCACGAAGCAAATCACCAAAATAAATTCAGATATAGCGAATGTGAAATCTGTCTATAACGAGGACTTGAAAAAAATCTCGGAAATAACCGATTCGATTCGTTCGTACAACAACACTTTGAAGCAAAATAAAACGTTGGCAAAAAATGATGTGAATCAACTTCGAGTTGATATCTCACAACAAATCTCCAAAATAAATTCAGATATAGCGAGTGTAAAATCTGCTGTCGAGGAGATTACTGAAAGACAAAATGTAGTGTATGCATCACCATAATAAAATAGCAGGTTTCACAGTTTCGTCATCACATATGTGTGTGATGGCTTCCAAAGACAAGATTGAACTTGTCCGTGAACTGCATAAACCAATTAGAAAAAAATATCCTCGACGTCGCACCATTATTAAAGGCTTAGATGATTCATGGCAAATGGACTTGGCTGAGATGAGACCGTACGCTCAACAAAACCGTAATTTCAAACTCATTCTAGTTGTTATAGATTGTTTCTCGAAATTCGTGTGGACTCGTCCGCTGAAAACGAAAATGGGTGAGGAAATTACTAAAACGTTTGCAGATATTTTGACACACACGAAACGATGCCCAAAAAATCTACAAACCGATCAGGGAACGGAATTTTACAACAGTAAATTCCAGAGTTTGATGAAAAAACATTAGATAAATCACTACAATACTTACAGCCTTCTCAAAGCCTCTATGGCCGAACGGATTATAAGGACTTTGAAGGAAAGATTATACAAGTATTTCAGTTTGAGTGGCACCTACAAATGGCTGAATATATTACCTGAAATCATAAAATCTTACAATGATACGCGTCATTCAAAGACGGGTATGAAACCTTCGGAAATTGATAAAACCAACGAAAAAAAAATTCTCAAATCAACATACAGCCACTTGAAAATAGCTGGACCGAGAAAATTGAAAGTCGGCGATGTTGTGCGAATTAGTAAGGCAAAGCACGTTTTCGAAAAAAATTACACACCCAATTGGACTACGGTATTATTCAAAATCATCAAAGTCAATATCACCAACCCTGCCACCTTCATGCTGGAAGATATGCAGGGTGCTCCTATCAAGGGTGCTTTTTATGCAGAGGAATTACAAAATACTGCAAATCCATATATTCTCGTGGAAAAAGTTCTGAGGAAGGAAGGCAAAAATATGTACGTTAAATGGCTCGGTTTGAATAACAAACATAACAGTTGGATCGTAAACGTTGATTTTGTATAGAATCTTATGGGAAACAAACACAAATCATATAATTCCGAGGGGTCTTTCAAATATTTTTTTCACAGTCAACAAACATGCAACAACAATTTTAAAATTGACCACGTGATCTGAAGCTATAAAAGCGTATGCAAGCACAGACGAATATTCAGTTTGAAAACGAAAATGTCTCAAGGTAGTGGTTACGTCAGTGAAGTTGAAGTAATGTGCGATAGTGATGGGGAAGATTATAAAGAAACTCTAAATGCCAACGACAGAGCATTGGGGCAATACGAAATGGCAGCTCGGAACGAACATCAGTTGATGTTGATGGTCTTCCCTATGCCATCCTACAAAATTCGATGCGGCATAAGTCCCTCCAGGGATTTTAGCTCATGCATCATTTTGAAGCAGCAGTTCTCCATTCGATCCATCCATCCTGCAAGAAATAAAGGAAAATTTCTTTGAATCACAAATCGATGAGTATGTAGATGAGTATGACATCACACAGTACATCGAAAGTAATACTAAACAAATTTCCATTTCCAAGGATATCACGAACATGGAGTTGTCCCAACAAGATGTAACCGACATTCTAAATACACACTTGGGGGTGCTGTCTGACCGTATCGCTATGCTGGATGCTATGAGCTTTTGTGACTATTATCGAGGTGTTTTTGATATTATTCAATCATGGTTACGTGACAATAAAACTAATTTAAGTTTGGAAGAAATTATAGAAGGTTTTTGTCAAGCTTCATGTTTAGATAGTATGTTGGCTAATGCTTTACGTGAATATTTATTTTATTGTAAGCAAAAATTTGTGTATGATTTATGTAATAAATGAGAAAAAGTAATCAAGTTTTTTTTTATTTCATCAATTGTTGGTTAAAAGAACAAGTCAATGAACTACAAAATTTTTCACCATGTTTTCAAATGTATTAAGTTATGATCTTTTTTTATTTCGAACAAATTATTACTTTAGCGAGATTGGAAAAAAATATTTAACTTACCTCTTTTTGCTCAACACTATACAAAGCCGGGGGTTCACTATCCTCCTCCATTGTAGGCATAATCGCATTTTCAAAAACAAACGTTGATTTTGACTTGGGTTGCACCGTTTTTGAAGTCGACTTCAGATTTTTGTATTCACATTGATTTTATTGTGAAATGTGAACACAAACAGCTTTATTAACTTTGAAATATTTCGACATTCTTGCAAATGGATTATTGTAATAAAACGCAGGAAATAATTTGATTTTTTCTATATTTAAAATACCTTCCCTAAAATACAGCAAAAAATATATATATACATATTTTGAATTATAAACAAGTAGTTGAAATATTAGCCGAAAAATGGTGCTTTCAGGTGTGTGTGTGTGTGTGTGTGTGTGTGTGTACTATCAACAAAATTTGACTTTTTTATGATTATGTAAATTATCTCGGCATTCATCTTCAGTTTGCAGTTCAGAAAGAACATGTGTAAAGCCATATTGACACCAATAAGACTTCTGTTGGAATGCATTATGTAATTCATAACTGGTGAAAATTTCATGTACATGATGAATTTTAAAATTTAATTTACCATAATTACTACATTCAACATAATATTTGAAAGCTTCAAAACAACTAACGCACACAACTAAATTAAAATCAACAAGTTCGTAATATTTCATCCAAATACAGTACTAACATGTAACGATGTATACGAAGAAATTATCAAAAAACATATTTCCAAATTCGATACATCTGATTATCCAAAAGATAATGAGTTTAACATTCCACTTGTGAATAAAATGGTACCTGGGCTAATGAAGGATGAAGCAAAAAAATTATCACACACTTTGCAGTGTTGCGTTCAAAAATGTACACTTATAAAGTGCAGGGAGGCAAAGTATGTAAAAAAGCAAAAGGAGTTAAATATAGTGTTGTGAAAAATAAATTAACCTTTGAGGATTACGTGGATTGTCTGAAAAATTCCAAGCAAAAGAATATTATACAATGCACAATCAGATCATTTGCTCATAACGTTTTTAGTATAGAGCAGGCAATAGTGGCCCTTAGTCCGTATGACGATAAACGTAATCTCATCCCCAAATCATTTGATACATTACCGTGGGGGCATTATAGTCTAAATTAATTTTTTGATCCATCTTTTTTTTTTCTAAAATTTTCTCTCGTTTACAGGCAGTACAATAAATTTACAACAAGTGTGCATCAAAACGATCTGTGAGAACAGGAAGGTTCCTCATACTCTTACCTTTACCTCAATCATTAACAAAAGAATTTATTATTTATTATATCATTCATTATCAACGTCATGAAGATAATAATGATGATGATAATCATGATGAGGGTTGTTTATGTATTCTATGGGATTTCAAATATGTTGATATGTCTGACTTTAGCAATTTGAAAAGACCTATTGATTTTCGTACGGCATTATTGAATGTTTATGACTTGGAGCCATATTGTCATAATGACCACGCATATTGTTTAAATTTCAAAACTTTATGGATTTTAGTTAATTTTAAACCATGTTCCAGAGCTTGTTTCAAATTCCTATAGTGTAATGTATACCCTGTTTAATTTTTTCAATTAGGAATTTGGTGGTGTGCGGTGTTCGGGGCAGAATGGAAAATCTTTGTGTAAATCGTGAAGTTCCTAAGGGTACTCCAAATCAACTTGTAAAATATAACCTTAGGGATTGTCATCAGGAATTTGGGTCACATCAATATTCGTATCAACCCATTCGAAGTCTCCATATGGTAAACATTCTGACATCGCCCACCCATATAAGTTATTTACATCGAAATATATGATAAATTTGGACGGCTGCGTAGGATTGTATGTAGGCATATACTTGTTATTAGCTTCCGAATATCTATTACAACAAACTGAAATTACTCCCCTTATACCTTTTTCCACAAACATAACCATATCAACGTCTTTTAAAATTTGTAATTTGCACCCGGTATATTTCAACATACAATCCCACGTAAATCCCGGCATAGTATAGTACTAGCTGGGGTCCAACCCATAAGTTTTCAAGTCAATTTCACGAAAATTTTCAAAAACTTCTGTCAAAAGCAATATATCTGTTTTCATGTATAAATCGCTATATTCCCCCAAAGTTTTGATATACTTCACATCATCAATTTCAAGATCGTTGAGCTTATTATAAAAATGTTTTTCGGAAGGTAGCTCAGTATCAAGGAGTTTTTCCGTATTATTAACATAATCGTAGGGGAAAACCCCTTTCTTAGTGAGAAGTTTGAATTTTTCATCATCTAATTGTGCAAATTCCTTTTTCAAAATTTTAAAATTTTTTGCATCCATTGTGGAAACCAACTCATCGAGACTGGCTCCCATAAAACAATATGAATCGATAAATCTAAATTTAATGCTAGTTTCACTATCGTATTGTGTGATTGAAATGTATCTTTCTTTATTGATGGGAAGTATGCTCACACGTCCTCATTTTGCTACATCTTTAATAATAAAATAACTATCATACCCCGAAAGATTATGGAATGTAATGGGTACCACAAAAAGCTTTTTGAAGGCGAGATTACAAAATTAATGACTCCATCCCCTACCCCAAAAAGTGACAATGATCCCTAACAATGATATCCTTCTTTACAAAAGGTTTCTCACACACTCTAGCATTAACAATATCAGGATTACATATCATTGGTACAATATTTTTGATTTTCGATTCAACAAATTTGGCAATGCTAGCCATTTCATCTGTAAACCATTGTATGCAACCGTTACCTCTATTGCATTTGAACTTGGACAAGCTGTCATCATAAGAGCATTTCAAGTAGTAACCTGCACTGAACGCTTTATGCTTTTAATATTTTGTAGATTTATCTGAAATTTTTTCCTCACAATTTTCGAGGGCAGATTCAAAATCAGCATATAAAACGAATGGACATTTTTGTTTATATACATAATTTCGAAATTCTACATAACCAAATTTTGGAAATGAAATTTTACACTCGTTAATATTCTCACACAACCCGATGTGTTCATTCAATTTCTGTTAGCTATGAAATTAATTCAAACATCTGTCACAAAAAAATGCTTTACCATTTTGCTTGCTCAACTGACTTGACAGCAATCTGGACATATTCTCAATCCAGCAATAAAAATGATATTTAATTTGCGAATCATCTGTATCCAAAGGCAAAGCATCGTATTCGTTTAATTTAGGAAAATATATATTTTGAATTATTAACAAATTAACATGTTTATTCAGTTTATTTTTGGTCAATCGTGCAGGTACCACTTCGTAAAATGCTTTTTCTTTGACAATATTCATTTCTAAACTATATACATTTACGGAAATATCATTTTGTTTTTCAAATTTTGTAATGCGGTGAATTGGCATAGGAATTTCCAAACCCTCTGTATTCAAAACTGTGTCATATGAAGATGCACGTGAAACATTCTCTTTGGGAGGGTACAAAGCACTCACGATTGCTCTAATATGTCTACTTATCAAATTTAAAGACGTTCGTGCAATGGCACTTGAATAATTTTGCTTGATCGCTTCAAGTAATTTGTCGATTTGTGATAAAGTTTCTGAAAACACCATTTTTAACTAATATTTCAACTTACGAAAAAATTTTCTTCTGCAATTGGTTGATGTGGTGACAGATTCGCAAACGGGTGCTTGCTGGTGAACTGCAGGAACGAAGTGAAGCTTGTTGAAATGACTAGATGCTCCAACGGAGATGATGCCCAAAGGAAAACTTGAAGAAAAATGGTGCTGCTGTGATTAGGGAAGGTATATAACTATCTGAAAATGAAGAAACAAAATATTATTTTCAAACGAATTTTTTGCACATACAAAGAAACAAAGACAAATGAAAAAACCTACTAACCTTAATTTTCTATGATCTCAAATGAAGCAGCAGGCTTTGGCTTGCCCACTTCTATCAATCCTTTGAAGATGATAGCGTATTTCCCAGTGGAAAATTCTTCTAAATACAGCCGATATCCATGTATCACCCTTGTTGGCAAAAAGGTGACGCTCTCCCCTAAATCCAGCAACACCACCTCGCCAAAGAATATTCTCTGCGACGCCCCTACAGGTAAGTCACTCAATTTGGTGGTTGGCTTCCTCTCCACAAGAGAACTCGCGTTCACTTTCTGTAAATCCATCTGAAAAAAACAGCAATAAAAAGCTTTTGCTATAAAGAAAACACGCAAAAATTTTGAAAGAGAGTTTTGTAATTCGAATACAATTAAGTCGTTTTGAATTACAAATTGAACGAAAAACGAAAATGCAAAAAAAAATGTATGAAGAACTTACTTTGTATCTAGAGATTGATGCACAAAACGAAAAATAACTGAAGATATCTAAGTTGCTTGACTTTTCTCTGATTGACGATTAACTAACGTTCACCGCGCATTCCAAACTACTTTAATAGCTCTGGTGTGATAGGAAAGAACATTCGAGAATATTCCAGAATAAACACCAGTTTCCCATGAACGCAAAGCAGATAACATAGTAGTCGTTACTCTGCGGTTTTGATAACGAAACTGTTGGCCTGGGTTTTTCGATAACCTTTAGTTCGATAAACACATTTCAATGCCAACTGATTATTACTTCCAGCATAATAACCAAGTATCCTGTTTGCGCGGTTTTTCCATAATTGATAACATCGAATGGCGCGTTTCAACGTTAACTGATAACAAATTGTAATTCTCTCATATATTTATAGGTGAAAAAAATGAATCAAAATTCAATTTTCGAATATTTCTATTTAAACCAAATTATGTGAAATTCCAAAATTATTTCTTGTACAGTTCTAATTAAAATACATGCTGATATTATAGATACTATGATTAGAATTCTATGAACGTTATATTCCATTTGCGACTTCTTTTTCTCCTGTCCTGCTGGAATAAATTCGGTTGTTTTTGTGTCTATTTCACGAAGATCTTCAAATATCAGCTTCAATTTATACTTGAATGCTGTATTCTTGGGAACATCACTAACAAATACTGCTAATTGTCCCTGATTGACCCGAGTTAAAAGCATTGTTTTCCATTGTGTCCTATTACAACGAGGATTGAAATCATCTGCCTTCACGCATATTGCCATGAATTTCACTCTTTTCGGTACATTGACGTATAAAACATTATTCATTATTGCAGTCAGAAGAATAAAATTTGTTTTCAGTTGAAGAGACATATTCTACAATGCTTGAGGCTGGATTCTTCTTAGAGGATATCTCGTTTACGGTAATTTTCGATTGAACACTTTGTCTTGAATACCCAAATCAGTCAACTGTTCCACCACATTCTCTTTTTCATTATAAAATTAAATATCTTCCTTTAACTCTTGGACACGTCTAGAAAAAGCTTCAAGTTTCTGTCTGTATTCTTCAGATGGCATTTTAATACTGATTATTTCAACTGTTCAATGGCAATAACATACTTTCCGAAAATAAAGTTACCTAACCCTCTCCCCCACCCACCTGATAATGAATACCAAAAAAAAAGAAACAGAGTCAAACTGACACGAAACAAAACGTACTGCAGCGGCGATTCTCTTCAAAAATGTAATCAAAAAGTTAATCAAAATAGACGTTTTTCGCATTCCAAAAAACAACTGAAAATTGAAACGCTTAAACATGCAAAATTGCTGCCACAATAAACGTTTTCGCGTTCGAAAAAACAACTGAAATTTGAGTATCCTCAAACACGTAAAAATGTGATCAAAATAACCGTTTTTTGCGTTCGAAAAAACAGCTAAAATTTGAAACGGTAAAACATGCTAAAATGCGACTAAAATAGACGTTTTCTAAGGTCAGTTTATTTCTTCTCTTTTTTTTTTGATGATATACTTCAATATGTCCTACAATAGCTCAATGCTGTGTTTTTTCTTTAACCTCCATGTTTCTCCTCTTAAATGATATGTTGGTACACCTGGTATACTAAATTTGACAAGCAGTCGCCATGTTTTTTCTCTTAAATAATATATAAGACATCCTATATATATTTTTGTTGAATACTTTGCTACCCCCCATTACCCCAATGACCCATTTCCCACATGATATTTGACACACACACACACAAGCAGCAATGAACGACTCTTTCATTTCTCTTAAATTATACATTTTGAAACACCTTGTATACTTTCCTCATTGGAATCACACCTTCAAACGTTACACCCTCGTCACCTCGCAATATTTCACATTTATTCCAAACATCATTATTATTATCAGACTCACAATCATTACATTTTTTGAATATTCAAACAGCGTGCTCTGGTAGCTGGAGAAATATATATCCCACATTTGTACATCAACTTGTACGAAGTCTCCGTGGAGACAAGGCTAGCGTCGCTCGCTACCAAGAAAAAGGACGATGGTTCAAATCTCTGCTGCTGAAATCTTTCTTCTTTATAAATTCAATTCAATTATTTCAAAATATTCAAAGTGTGCGCGCTCTATTGGCAAAATGTTCAAATCAATCTAAGGGATCTCTCTCGACTACGTCACACGATGAACGCGAAGCAGCGTCGACTACGTCACACGATGAACACACGAGAATGCATTTTTGCCACTTCCATCTTGGATCTCTCATAGGTGATCTACTTCGGCTCCCAGGTTTCTTCCATTTTGTCTTTCAGTGTCTTTTTAACCAAGATACTAGTCTTTTATTTATTACACACAATAAGTTTACAGTTTATTTTTTCGCGACTCGCCAAATTGACCATTTCACTAACACTAAAATGTTCAACGGGCCACTAGTCTTAGGCACGATAAATGTCTATTAGTTTTTAAGCAGCGAACACTTTCACACTTATTTATTTCAAACATCCTACACTTATGACACCAAATTTAGTAAAAATGCACTAAACTAATTTTGCTAATTTATTTAAAACACTACTTAAACAATTATTCCACTAAAACATAGCCTTCACTAACTAGTTCAATTTATTTCTACTGTGGCTCTCTATCTGCGGAGTTTGGAACTATATCTGCATTTCTCTGTGACTATCTCTGACTGCTCTGTCCTCTGCTATACAGCGCCTTATATCCTCGCATTTACATTTTTCGATCAATCGGGACTACACGTCGATCCAGTCAGATGGCTCTCAGAAGCGAATGGAAGAGATCGAGTTTATTCGAGTTTGTTCCTTCATCTAGGCGTGATTCATCTGTTTGTGAGCTTAGGAATGTTTACTTGTTTGGAGTGCATAATTAATTAGATGATCAGGGCCGATCTCGAGGCCGGTCTCGAAATCATTACAATACTCTCGTGTTCTCCTATTTTAATTATGTTTCAATTGACCAGCGATGAACTGTGTAATTTAACAATATAAGCTTCGTTGGAATAAAAAGCGAACTATCCGGTAAAAGTGAAAATTATTTATATAACGTTTCATTTCTAATGGGAGAATTTGAATCTGGGCACCGACGGATTATTTTTAATTCGTGTTCCACTTGGATAGAGGTTTCCATGATTTTTATATTTGATGGCTATCAATAGAAATATACAGACATCTATTATATTTCATCAATATATAGGTAATTCAATACGTAAAGGTAATAATAATTGTCACTAATGGAACTAATGAAACTAAATATAACTACTAAGGAATGCATGAAGAGAAATGATCATATTATACTGGGTGTTTCCGAAATTGGAGCGATAAATATAATAGGGTTGTTGTACGGGACGCAAGATTTTTTTTTGCATTTTTTTAAAATGTATGCTCCGACTCTACTACATCTTTAAAACTATTATTGAACGTCATGCAACATTGTAAAAGTCTTTGGTATTCCTGGTGCTCTTGACCTCGTCGAAAGCAAACGCTTTGGTTCCGTTGTTAACCTCTAATCGATGATTTACATAAATTCCAGGCAAAATTCAATATAAAATGTACTTTAATTTCGATATTTTTTTTGTCTTCCATTACCTACTTCATTAATCGCTTCTTTCACTATCGTAAACACCTTGAATATTCGGCAACTATAAGTTCACTCCTCTTGAATGCAATAATAATGGGTTTCTGAACTATTATATTGTCGCCACTAGGGCCTTAGTGAAGCTATAAGCCCTATCGCTTGGGACGTAGTCAGGGAGAAAACAGTTTTCTTCTCGGTATAACTACTGGTAAATAAAACAAGTGACAGGTTCACCGTATTCAAAATATATTTATATTAAACGACACAATACCAAGGGCGCAACAAAGCCCTATATTCATATATCCGCCCGACCGGGACGAGTCAACACATATCAATTAAGTAACAGTTTATTATATAAGTAAATGATCTGCAAGAGAACGGCCTCATTTCATATGGAAAATAACATGTGAAATCGTCAAGGTCCATCGTGGTCATTTTTGCCCCTACAAGGGATCCTTGCGGCACAACCATTTTCCAGGCTGTGACGCTCGAGCGCCATCCTCCACCAGCCGTCACACTTATAAAACTAACCCATTATACATTTGTATTGCAGTATGGTTTACCGTCCTCTCCAGGCTCTGACGTCACACTACCCAATGCACAGCGACGCTGAGAGTGAGCAGCAACCCCCCGTATTTTGAATTTCCCGCCACCGATCATTAGTCATTCCACACTAGCATCGTGACAGTAGATATCTAGTATATAGTTGGGGTATAAAAATTTGCGACGTCGAGGATTCGAGCTCACGACCCCTGGCACACGAAACTGGCACTCAACTGCCTCGACCACGGAGTTCAACTGCCAAGAAGACGGATCTCAACCATTACAAGCCCCTGCATGGACTCTGATGATTAGAAATGTTTTATAGAATCGACATGTAACGTCATATTCGAAATATCGGTACTATGCTTCCTATTTCTAACGTTTAAATATGACGTCACATTCTGGACACATTTCGATGCTATGAAACATTTCTAATCATCGGAGTCCCAGTGCAGGCAGAGATGTAGATATGAACTTATGATCAGCCGTCTCCGTGATAAAAATACATTTCTTATTGCTATATATTTCATCCAAGACAGTATTTTTGGGTTTTCGTTGCCATGAATATACGCGACAGATCAAAATCTAGCTGATGTGCTTACTGTATCCTTGAACAATTGCGACATGGCAAAAAATGTCATGATTTGAGGAAAAACATTGTGAAAATATGTTATATTCAGTTCTATTTTACCATCTAGGTTGTGTTACTTGATCGGAGGGCAAATTATTAGATAATTTTGGTTCAGAATGGAAAATTGAGTAATTTAAAACGGTGTAGCAAATAGCATTTAAGAAAAACATGGCGGTTTAATGGGGACCGTAGCGTTTCAACGTGCGATTCCAATAAGAAAATTGAGAGCGTATCAAAATACTTCATTAGGAAGAAATCAAATGATGCACAGAATTAATTTCAATCAGAAGAACACAAATATATATGAATGGAATATACAAGCAACCGTAGACTTTGGTAAATTTTTAATTTAGCAAATAATATTGCTTCAAAATGAAAAATGACATGATTTTGGACCATTACGGTCTACGCCAAGGTCAAACGTGAATGGGGTGAACTTTGGATCAACGGCAAAACGTCGGTGATTGAAACTTCAACAAACTGGAATTTTTGATACGGTTATAATAATTGAAATTGGGCTGTTGGCAAATCTCGGTTGAATTTATCACATAATGAGGATGCACCGATTAAGAGTCAACCTTTGGATTCGTATAAATTAAGTTCAAGATCCACTCAAATGGTGTGAAGTAAAAGGCATTACTCAAAAGTTTTCACCGTGAGTCGCAATAGGTTGACATGACTTGACCTTTTCAAACGAACATTATTTCGTGATGCATGATTTGCAAAAGCATCACAATGATAATACCTTTGAATTGACAAAAAAGAATCCCGTGTAACCGGCATGTTATTTTTCTTATACGCTGTATTTTCAAACACCTTGTATACGTTCCTCATTGGGATCGCACGTTGAAATACTGGACCCCTGTCAAACCGACATGATTTGTTTCTTATGCGCTGTAATTTTGTATTTTGAAACACCCTGTATACGTTGCCCATTGAGATCGATTGTTGAAACGCTGGGACCCCGTTAAGCCACCGTTTTTCTTTCTTCTATAGATATATATTTGTTAATTTTACCTATATGATTTTTTATTGAGGATTTAGCCATGTTCTTTTTATATATAAACTGACGACAGTCGATTTTTCAACACGTATTTTTTTTCAATCATCATTATTATTTTTATTTTTATATCACTTTTATGTTATATTTTATCTGCTTATTATATTGCATGCTGACACTTGGACTTGGAAGACTTTCCTGTAAATTCTTTTGCATCTATAACACCTAGTTCTCATAAAATGATTAAAAATATTTCTTGACACTGAAACGAATCCATTGATGTCAAAATCGTCGAAATCGGACAACCGGAAGTGGTCACTTCCGGTGGAATCCGGAAGTGACCATTTTATTGCAACTTTGAACTCTCCTAGATGTGGGCAATCCGAATTCACTATTACTTTTCTTCTATCTTGGTTTTTTCAAACCGGAAGTGCTTATTTTTTTATGATTCCTACAGATCCGAAATATCGTCAATGCGTATATATTGGACGCCCTAACTACAGATGGATCTAATGTATTCCTTCATGATGTCCAATGGTGGCCATGATTTTTTTTTCTCTGAACGACTAACCATCTTTTTCTATTTCTAGTGATATTTTTTCAAAACACTCGGCTTATATTTTTTCTTTGATAATTCCACTTGAAACGCTCTGTAAATATTGTCCTCATTTTAAGGCACCCTGTATGGTGCGTCGCCATTTTTTTTTCTCTAAGAATATATTTTGATAACACGTTCTTCTTACCTATACAACGAACTCATATGTATGCTATAAACACCGCAATTTTTCCTTCAACAAACAGTCATCTCTTTTCTATTTATGATGAGACTATGACAAATGACAGAAGCTGCCATCTTTTTTCCAAAACTTCTGATGTTTAAATGAAAACGCCAAATAGATGTCGGATGTAATTCATCTCTATATGTGCAAGTAGTTGTTTTGAATATCCATTTTTTCTCTGACTCATCCAGCTATGTTTTTTTCCATCAGTGATATATTGATACACCTGGTATACAAGCACCCTCCATTTTTTTCTCTTAAATGATATGTTGGTACACCTTGTATACTACATTTCACAAGCACCCGCTATGATTTTTTCAAATTATGTATTTTGTGACACCCTGTATACTTAATCTAATGAGCAACCGTTATGTTTTTTTTCTCTTAAATTATTCGTTTTGAGACACCCTATACACATAGCTCGTCAAAACGCTAGACCCCCGTTAAATCACCTTAATTTTTTCGAGAAGCATTCGCCATATTTTTTCATTCATCATTATTATTATAATATCACTCACACACATATTTCATCTACAATCATTATTGTTTTTATAATTCAATCGCGCGCTAGACTGACAAATCCTTATCTTTCAAACGGATGTACAGCGATCAGTGACCTTGAATGCGCCAAAACTTGCCAGAGTCCACCTAAGAATTCCTAATGGAACTTTACATGTAAAAATGATCGAATTGATTCTTGAACTCTTGCAGCCCCTTTACTAACAATATTACCATGGCCACTCCATTCTTCACGTTACTTGGTAGAGTACACCAAGTGAGTGGCAGTGACTTCAATTAACGCGCCAAAACTCCCAAATCATAAACCATAAATGTAAAAAATTAAGTCTTTTCACAAAACAAAAGTCAGTTAACGCTATTATTCTGCCTGTCACTTATCATTCTGTTGATATCGAAGGAAACGTACCTTGAGTGACATCTCACATTTCATCAATGATTGACTTCGTATAGAACCGAAATTAACCGAAAAAAAAAGTTATATTTTTCAAGGGTTCCGGTTCAGTATCACGAAATAATCGAATTTTAAATATAGTTTCGGTTCCGGTCTACGAAAAAATATCGGTTCCGTTACGGTTTTCGGTTCGAAACGGTTTCGGTCCGGGTCCCTGCCTTGGATATGCAAGATATGTGGAAAGTCATCGATATCCATCTATATTACTTTTGAAATATATCATTGTTGCTGCAAACAGATTAGCACCTGAAAATATCGATCATGGTCCTATAATAGTTGAAAACTAATCATTGAGGTACTATAACAAAGCCCCTGTCGATAACTGTTTTTATAACCAAAGTTAAGGTTAAGTTCCTTGTCACCTTCAGCGATTAGTGATTAGTACCAGGGCCTCATACACGATTAGGCGAGTCAAACTATCCAAGCATTAAGAATTTTATGTAGCTCATGTCCGAGTTGTAAGTTGTAACTGATATGCCGTATATTCAGTCAGTTCCTAAATGATAGATGAAACTGGATGGACCGTCATTGGTCATCATCATCCTGCATATTGTCAAGAATGGCGCTAATCCAAAACCTAATTTATTTTGTTTGATACCAAAATCCACTGTCATGATTCATATTTCATAATTCGTTGAACTGTTCAAACATCGGTCATGGTCGAGCTCGGCCTGGTTCGATTCATAACAAAAACAAAACATGTGTTATTGGCACGGCTATGAAGATTTCAACGAACTTCTTCATTGGATTAAAATGCCCGTAGCAATAACACGAAACTTGAATAAATACAAGATGGCAGTCGACATTCGAACCCAGAATGGGTTTGCGACAATGTCGAACCCACAGCGTTTTTTCGACGGTAAAGCCATGTTGACAAACCTCTCAGAAAGATGTCTTCAAGCGAGTATTTATAGTGTTCATTTGGTAAGAGACCTTTGTATATAAGTAAATGATCTGCAAGAGAACGGCCTCGTTTCATATGGAAAATAACATGGGAAATCGTCAAGGTCCATCGTGGTCATTTTTGTCCCCTAAAAGGGATCCTAGCGGCACACCCATTTTCCAGGCTGTGACGCTTGAGCGCCATCCTCCACCAGCCGTCACACTTATAAAATTAACCCATTATACATTTGTATTGCAGTATGGTTTGCCGTCCTCTCCAGGCTATGACGGCACACTACCAAATGCACAGCGACGCTGAGAGTGAGCAGGAACCCCCCGTATTTTGAATTTCCCGCCACCGATCATTAGTCATTCCACACTAGCATCGTGACAGTAGATATCTAGTATATAGTTGGGGTATAAAAATTTGCGACGTCGAGGATTCGAGCTCACGACCTCTGGCACACGAGACTAGCACTCAACCGCCTCGCCAACGGAGTTCAACTACCAAGAAGACGGATCTCAACCATTACAAGCATCCAACTACCGAAGTGCTGTTATGCAGTCGAAGTGTAGTCGACTTTTGAAAAAAATATATATTGTCTTGAGGTATTGATTGAAACAGCCAAAACCCCCGAGTTATCACAAAAAAAAGGTTTTCGATGCCACTGGAGTATTTTTGTAGAGTAACTTCGTTAAACACTGACCAGGCAGAGATATAGATATGAATTTATGATGAGCCGTCTCCGTGATGGAAATACGCAAACAAAATTGAATTATGTGTATAACACTCGAAAAAAAATAGTCTGATTCATTATGGTATGAAGGATATCTATTCGGGGCATCAGGAGAGAAATATGTCGCGGTATATGAAATGTCTGAACGGTTGATTACATAATTCAATTACCAACCGAGCTCACTATAGTTGCAATAATATGTACACGGATTGTACTCATAAAGCGGTTTGAGGCCAATTGCAATAATGTATAATATTTACATAATGTACCTACGTCAAGTGGTGGAAATTGGCAAATCCCGCAAATCCGCTCCTAGAAGAATATACACACAAATAAATACTACTATTCTGATGTTTTTGCTGGCCAATGTTTCTAGAGTAACCATCAGTATGGCAACGAAAAGGATTTCAACTTACCGTATCGAAAACTTATTCCCGTCATGCAGACACACCATAAAAATGAAAGAAAAATGTTTCTTATTGAGATTTGAGTCAACATCGTTGAAAACAGATGACGTCATAGGCTATTTCTTGGAAAGCCTTTTTTTATAGAATTGCTATAAGGTACACAGGATGTGGCTCAGTCAGCCATACCACCGTTTACACATCTATACATGCATGCATGACGTCATCCACTCCAAAATAAAAATATTTGAAGTCTTTGAAAGGACATATTATACGAGACGAGAGAGAGAGAGACAGAAACCTTGTAGATTCCAAAAATCTGTTCCAGCCACTGAGATATTTTTTTTGTATACACGACATTCTTTGATATCAGAGTTCACGCTTGGTAAGTATATTATATCGAAGCATACCAGCGATATGTGAATACACTTAGGTGTTTGCCATTGCTTATAATTCGTAAGGGATTCCCACAGAAGATCTATTGAATACCTATGTATGTGCCATATAGAGGGTGACACCTATCGTTCGATAGCCGAAACTTTACATCTGAAGTATTTCATATTTTAATATTATGAGAAAAAACTTACCTGTATATTTTCTTTGTTCACATCAACATTTGTAAATCAGATTTTACGTCTGTGCTAGGATAATTCTAACAGTATCATTTCCGTCTATGTTCTAACAACAGCTGATTTATACGTATTAAAAAATAAAACATTTATTATGTAATGTAGAATACCATCGGCTAATTTCATTGAAAGAAAATTCGTGAAATACTGTATGGTATCAAAATCAAGTTTGTTGAATAAAAAAAAATCACGGAATTGAATAAAACAACATTTATTATAATGTAAATATAAAAAATATACCAAATATATAATATAAAATTTTTTCACACTATTTTTTAGTCACAGGAAAAAAGTTGTATTAGAATAAAAAACGAGTAAGAATCATCAAGAGCCGCCAACAGCTCCTACAGCTATATGAAAAATAGATGTATTCGATATATTCTTAGAAATAAGGCTCAATATTACAGAAAAAAGGTACCGTGGGTATTTCGACTGAGAAGAAATAGTTCGCCTACATTTTAATCACCAAAGAAAAATTTCACAATTAGGGAGAATTACACTCATATTTTTTTTCCATGGAAATTATTTTTGAGATGTCGGGGAAGAACAATTTTCTCTATGAGATTTAAAAGATGACGTCCTAGACTATTTCTTGGAAAGCCTTTAATAGAATCGCTATAAGGTAAACAGGATGTGGGGCTTAGTCACCATTCCAGAAAACTCTGTAGTGTCGTGCGCAAAAGGCTCAAGCGCCTAAGCGGTCCAACGTCTTGGATCAGTGAATCATTATTGTCACGTATTTTGAATGTCATAGAAGTGTACCTATTGTTTTATTGCAGCGTTGTTCATTGTGATTTTCATATAATTATAAAAGTCAGTACATTTTCAATTATTGTCTATGTTAGCTAATTTCCCGTTATTGAATTTTAGTAAATATTATACATTTAGTTTTTCCATTAAATTTAATCTGCTAGGTTCAGATAACTAATTTTTTTTGTAGAGTTCACACACATAATTATTTTTCTATAAAGTCTGATTCTGTACACAATAGGCAAATAGATAAAAAATTTACGAAAATCTTTTTCAACCAAAATTTGTTTTGTCTACAGGAAAAGCGAAACGAATCCAGCACGTCTCGAAGCGAGTGGAAAGAGCAGAAAACAGTTTCTGTCAGCTGATTTCTTCGTACCTAAGAAGTGAGTCTATTCATGTTCTTTCTTGTTCAGACCATTTTCTGAACGTTGCCAATGGAATGAAATTTCTAGCATGGTTTTATAGCATTATCTAGCAAATTCTTTCGACAATTGGCGAGTAAATCGACCGATGGTGCCGCTGCTATCGCCAGGAAAATGGCGGTTTTATACTGGGCATTTGTTTATATTTGATCATATGATCATATGATATGCGATTCTGCGACAAAGGTTAATCACCGTCATTTTTTGTACTTTTGTTTGTTTATTGTGTTTGTTATTGGTGTTATTCCTTCAAGTGTTTCTTTTTATATCCTTCAAGTGAAAGTGTTAGTTTCAACTGTTATCAAAAAATTCTGGAAGAGAAGTGCAATAATTTGGAGATTGCTTGTTCTGAGCTAATGTATGCTTTTCATGAGATTATGGACTGATTTATTAATATAGCTGATATATTCGGGTATCTGGAAGCTTTGTCATTGTTGAGATGTATTAGTACTTAAGGGACAGGCTGAGTTGAAAACAGAGCATAATATATTGTGTGGTATAAAGAACAGAGATCTGAATAAGTTGGTATTAAATGCCGTGTTTAAATACCAGCAAGTTGTCTGACACACCTCATCAGTTGCGCGGTACTATGTCGATTGAGGAATGAGAAATGTCGTGTTCATGCAAAGCTGGAAAGTCATCTCTATGCAAGCATATAGCAGCTTTACTTTTGCTTTGTACAAGGTTTCCATTAGTGGAAGATGCATATCGAGCCAGTGCAATTTGATGCAATGCATTCCTTTTGATTTTATTTTTGTTTTCTTTTTTCTGTGCCCTTTTTTTGTTGCAGACAGAACATCTTGGATCTTGAAATCTTGTCCTCAACTTGTCAATTTTATGATTATTATTTTTTTACAAGATCTGACCTTGTATGAAAAATTACATTTTTTCGATTAGACTGAGCATCCAAATTTCAAAATTTGTTTTTTTGCAACTTACGTAGTTAAGTCTCCCGAACAAAATATCCAAATGAAATTTGATTCACCTATATTAGTAATGTATCTGCACAAATGACAAGTCAAATGAAAATACTTTCGTAAATTTCAGAAAAAGAAAGAGGAAAATGGCAGCTGAAAACGTATATAAGCCAAATACAAGCACCATGGAACTCTTATTCAAAAATATGGATGATTCGCTGGCCATCTAGGGAATGCTGTCAGAAACAGTACCATTACATTGAGAGCAGTAACTACGTTCAAGTTGCTCAAATTTTCCTCAATAACATGCTTTTGTGGGTTAGTGAGAGGAAGTTGAGAATTACTGGTTCTCTATGTGACGAGTTTTTCACTTACAGTAGAGGTGATTGGCAGACAAAGTCTCAAAAATATTTCTGGACAAAACGATTCAGTAATAAGTGTGTATAACTTTTTTTTTCATGCATATAAGTAACTACAAGCTCAGTTGGACGTTACAAATGATTTATATTTTGAACCACTGACAAGTAACATACTTCTTCACACTACAAATTGATAATTTTAGAATATTCTAAAGGTTTTTATAACTGGCATAAAAATATGAAACACAAATCTAGTTTTAAAAATTATATTGAAACAGCCTTACCCTATATATATAAGTAAATAAAATTCCTGGGGTCAAATAAATTAAAAAATAATTTGGGAAATGTGTGAAAAATCAATTGATAAGGTGAGTGGACAAAATGAACACCCCTCAAACTTGAGACAAGTAAATTCCAGCATAATTGAAAAAACAAGTGGTATCAACAACAGGTACTGATGGAGTGATACAAAGGAATTTGGAGCAGATAAATTAACTATTGCACGAATAATTATCATGATATTATCAACCTGAGGAAGTCCATTGTATGGTAAACTTCTTCCAAGTATGGCAAATATTTTTAACCTCTGATTATTCCTCTCGATATGAACACGAGCTTGGACAATTTTTGCGTTCAATAATTTAAGAAATCTTTAGTGACCCAAGAAACATAAATGCTTATAATAGGGTTCTAATTCTATAATTAAAACAATAAATAACAAAATTCAAAGAAATGATTGCAACAAAAATAAAGAAGGGTTGTCAAAAGCATCATTGTAATAAATGTTTTATGAAAAGATTTTTTTCTATATTTTTCAATTTGGGTATTTCATTGAATATCAAAATTCTATTAAATAAAATTGATTTTTTTCCAAAGGTTGTATTTATTCTGTGTGTGATGAGACTATTGTATTGTCTAGTTTGGTGATTATGAATGGTAGGTATTGATTAAATGAAATTGCAGAGATGAATGTTCCCTATTATTTATAACAGAATGTATGAATATACATATTTTCAATTCGTACAAAGAATTGATGTATAAAAGATTGTTTGGAACATATAAATGGGATGTTGATTCAAGGAATGGTAATTTAAAAATACATTTAATACTTTTTTTTTGCAAAGATTTAGGTCCACTTTGATTGAAGATTTCAGTATCAGATGCTCATCTTCCATATGCTTTACTGATGAATGTTATGAGACCTGATGGAGAAACTCCTGTCATAAACTCTACAGAATGGTGTTTTTATATTGGGAGTATGTTCTCAGCCTGCAGCACAGACATTTGATTTTTTCTCTTGGAATTTCGGTGCAATCTACTACCACATGAACAGTAAATAACTGGTTTCAATACCTTTGCTAACATTGGCAATGTATGATAAAACACAATTATATTACAAGATGCTTTTGTAATAGAGAAAAGTACCTATAGTAGTAATTCCTGTTTTCAGCTTGATAAATGTATAACAATATATTCCTTCATGGAAAGTTCGTATTTTTTGACCTATCAAACGTCCCTGTACATAGGTCCACAAGGGTATTGAGTAACTCAAAAGAAGGAATGCCAGTCATTCTCACTAGTTGTGACCTAGAAGTTATTCTGTCTATTATGGATATTACTAGATCTCCACTTTTGACTTGAATTCCTTCGTCAAGGCCTCGACTTGGTTGGAGAGTATGCCCCAATTTCAACAAAGCTTCTATTGCATCTTTTTCAGAACCTGAAAAATTCAAAATGAGTTTCATTTGGGGAAGACATTGGGTGCTTTATTCAAATTCATCCCCCTCCCAACCCTCTGATGACTCGGACTGCTATGGGTGGGGAATCATCTAACACATTTAATTAACAAATAGCACACTACGATCACTCAACAGGGTATTCTTTCTTTTGGGGAAAATATTGGGTATGTTATTGATAATCAACTTTCTTCCTCCCCTCTGAAGACCTCAAACAGTATAAATGGGGTGCAATATGTTCGTTTTAATATCAATCAACATATTTCGAATGAGAAACACAGCTTGATACGTAATAATAAAACTAAAAGTGGAAGTCACTTTTTCTCCTCGTCTAAAGGTGGGTATGGACAATTTTACATTAGTATAAATAGAATATTATTTCATGTTAAAACGTTATGAAAATTGTGTAATAACTGAAACTCTGCAAATTATATAATATCCGAAATTGGAGCAAATTTTTAGATTATCAGTGGACAATAGACATACATTTTCATTCTAATTTTATAGAACATTTCCACAAAATAAGTAAGCTGTCAATGAAGTTAGTCAATTTAATAAGTTGAAGCAACCAAAAAAAATATTTGAATTCAAAACTGAATTATAAACAGGACAAGATACTTACTTACACTTTTCAATTACCAATCAATCAATCTTGTCTGATATATTGCATACTTCTATATGATCCGAAGATCCTCCTCTGGATACCATTAAATTTTGTTTTTGGCAAATTTCCACTGTTAATTGCAGAATATTGCAGTATTCCATGGAAAGGGCCACCTAGGTGTAAAATAGTCAATTTTGAGAATCAAATTCTGAAGTGGTACAGAATTCATGAATTCATATCATGTGTTTCAATTCTTGGGAAGCATATTAATAATTGAAAGTTAAATGTAAATACTTACTTGAACAGCTTTCTTAACACGAAGGTTCGATTTCATGTACTTTGAATTCATTCAAAACATCTTCAACAGGTGCCTTAGTTTCTTCAGGACTATTCTCTTTATCATATAAATAACTGTATCTCTTGGTAGAAGGTGCTTCATGATTTGTCTTTGACAAATTTAAGCTAGGCACTGCTGCTAATTTGAGCCTTCTCTGGGTGGGACAATCTAAAAATATATATTTGACTCTATCAATAACCGTTCTCATTGTGTTTTAAGGGTGTGCTCAATTCAACAACTTTTTTATCAGTGGTGAAAAATTATTTAATTAGCTTTCTATCTACTAAGTAGTTATAATGCTTGCCGATGGCTTTTGAATGCACTCACAGCAATTTTACTTACCAGGCAAGAAATATAAATGGTATAATCTTCTTTAGTAAAATGCATAGAGCAAACAACAGCTCTCTGTTATAGTAGAGCCCCAATATTGAATTTACTTAGCCATGCTTTGTGTCAATCATTTCTATCAACTTTTCCTGTCACTCATAATTTATTTTTATTTAGTGGAAATATGTGGAAAGAATGTTGTTTCTACCATAACATCCAGGAACACAACACCTCGTGTATTTACACGTGCTCTCGGCATTTTCACAATCGCTTATGTGATTCACTTTCACAATCAATAACATCTAATTTAAAAATTTTCAGTCAGAAAATTTTAGGTATTGGGGTTTTCGAATAATAACAATACATTTACCATTTTTCCGGTATACTTGCACATAACCAAGACAACAAATCAAAACAAACAAGCCTACAAAGTTTCGAATATATCCTGATAGGGGTCGTGACCTAATACTAAACTCTCCAATATAGATAGGTATGTATATTTTTAACTAAGAAATAGCACGCCTTTTCAATACGATAGCTTCGATAATTCTAAAAACACGGGATTTAATATTTGAAATTATCACCAAATCTAAATGACTACTTATATGTAGAACTAGAAACGCTGAGAATTACACCATCTTTGTTTAGTGTTTTTTTGGGATATATAAAAAAATTATGAAATATCAAAAAGATTAAAATTTATTTGGTCTACTCAGTCAATTGAATCAAATTAATTACTGACATTTCGCAAATTCAAGTAATCACAGAGGAATTGGCAACTCTGTTTAGGAAAGTCGCCGACTCATATCTCAGTGGACGTGCTATATTTGCTATTCAATGCAAGATATTTGAAACTGAGGATATTATGATAAGATATTATGTGTACCGATAAAAATTAACGAATAAACAATATAATGAAACTATTTTAAATAACCCTTTTCGGAGTGAAATTTAAAAGCCCTCTTGACATCCTATATAAGTTTCAAATAATAATAATTATGATAATGTAGGAAATTATGATTGGAATATATAAGGTTGATTCAGTTTCATTCAATCGTTCACAAGCGGGAATTCGTATATATGAAATAGGTATAGACTACAAATAAAAAACTATAAAAATCATTGATTTATATATTTAGATAGATAGTAATAATAATATCGCTTATGTAGGTGAATGGTAGGAATGATTTGAATAAAGTAATAATGTTTTCCTGAAACATGTAATGACATTTCTGAAGAGTAATCGAAAGTGAGGGTAAGGTCTTACAATTTTGGTTAGATGTTTATTATTGGTTGACATTATCCGTTCAGGTTTACAAATTCATAATGATCAGCCACTGAAAAATTACAACTTCACCATGTCAATTTTGGGCTATTTTTCAGACCAAAAAAAGAGCATAATTTTCGTGCAATTTTTTTTTCACAAAAAAAGTGAATTTCAGATAAATGACTGATGCAAACATTCGGATTTTGACTGGGGTGGAATATGAATTAAACCCGAATTCAATAAACGAGATTTATTATCAATTAAATAAATAACATTTACTATCAATTAATAAACATTTATCATCTGTTTAATTTCAAGACAAGCACTTGCATTTGGGTCTTCTTGGAAGAACGTTGCACAAATACCTGTCAGATGTAGTTCAATGTCCGTCGTGGTATTAGCCAGGGAAGTTTTCTGACAGATATTTGCCTTTATTTTTCCACTAGGTGAAAACGCGAAGAGTTCCCCATATTATTCATTTCATTTATCATCAGTTGAAAACAAGTCTACCTCTGAATCCGCAACCTACATCTTCTTGATCTTCATCTTTGGACCCTCCAATGTAACCACATTGTCTTATTGTATATAGGATCATAAGAATTTTGTCATTATAGAATGGCGATGGGTAAATCCGTCTTAGTTTGTCAATCAGGTCGATTCGGTAAATTATATCATTCAGACTAGAAGCATCAGACGAATCTGTGGAATACTGAGTGTTCTCATAAGCAAAATCATCGACAGATGAGATAGCCTTGGAGTCATTTGTCAGGAATTTTGGCAAGTCTTCAACCTGATCGTTTTCATCATATGTTTCCATGTTTTCAATGTCTGACTGTGTTTCACCGTTGTTCGATGCGTCCCATGAACTGAATACCTGAGTTTTCATATTCGATGACTTATTTTGGTTAGTGTTCTGCCGACGTTTCCTCGATTTGTTACTGTTTTATACTATCAATTCTGATTGATCATGTTCATCCGGTGTTTCCTTATGTTTGATAGTAGATTCAACATCAGACTGCTTATATTTTTTATATTGGTCGAGTTCAATTTTTTTCTTTCTAATGACTGCAGCTATTTTCATGATTTTTGAGTTCTGTGATCGAATGTATGGTTCCGAGAAATGTCTGACTCTACCAAACTGGTGCAGGTATTCGGTTCGTTCCGTGATTTAGTCAGTTGATGTTCCGTGCTTGACTCATTTTGAATTCTGATGAGTTTTCCATGTTTCCTCAGAATATGTTTTCTGACACTGTCTGATCTTGTAAAGTTTCGTGTACAGTGTGGACAACTAAAAAACATATCAATATGAGTATTCATGTGACGTTTCGAACTGTTCTGCCACTTGAACTCAGAGAAACAATACTGGCAAGTATACATCTTCATGAGATGAACAGTACGATGTTTACAGTAGGACGTCTGGATGACAACTGAGTTTTCTTCATAAATCACTTATTTATTTATTTATAACCCGCTTCATTTTGATTATTCAAAGTAAAGAAACCCCTTCCCCCTCCACTTTTCTAATTCTGCAGCTTAGTAAAATAAAATGACCGCTACCAAAACATCATACTGAAACCGCCAAACTTCAAACGAGATAACTAAAGCTAACTTCATACAGGTTTGCCAACTACTTCGTACACAGCTGCTAAGCCAGAACCGCCAGAGAGTTGCCAAAGTTTGTATAGAGCCGATCGAGCAGCCATAGAGTTGTCAGAGTTCGTATAGAGCCGCCATAGAGTTGCCAGAGTTCGTATAGAGCCGCCAGAGCCGCCAGTGACTGTTCGAGTCACCAAAGTCGTCGTTAAAGCCGCCATCTGAGCTGTCGATATATCCCTAGAACTGTCGAGAACCAACAAGAGAGAGCTATCACCGTCTCGAAGACTCATCGAGAGCTGTCGAGCACCGCCAAGAGTAGTATAGGTATGTGTATCAAATGAGCATTATATTTCAAAAATGTTTGCGTACATGCTATGACGCAAAGTATTCCTATAGAACAATTAGTGATATATAATAGGACGATAGATGATGATGATAGATGGCGACACCATTTTAACTCAAGAAAGACTCATAACATATTTTTATTTTAAAATGTTCACAATAGATGGCACTGTGCCCTTCTATCATAACATTATGATTGTTTGAGGTTATATGAGGAATACAAATGCATGCATATTCGTTTTCATTAGGTCTCTTATGCTATAATTATATTTTCACGAATAATTGTAGGTTAGAGGTGAAAAATTCACATATTTTTCCGCTATTATTCTGTGGAGCGGATACCCTGAGAACAGTTTTCCCTTCCCCCACTCCTCCTCGTATGAAGTTATGAAGAGAGACTGCCATACTCGTTTCGATACTTCCGATTATCCTGATGAAAACCAATATAGAATACCTCGAGTCAACAAAAAAATTATCGGACTGATGAAGGATAAAACTAATGGGGTGCCAATGGGCATGCGCTTGAAGTTATACACCTTCAAAGTTTCAACGACAGAGGACGAAACTAGTGCTCTAGAGAAAAGGCTCTGAAACGAAGAATACGATGACGTGGAGATCCAGAACATTTTGAAAAATTATGGAGTGACGAAAAAAGCTAAGGGATTGAAGAAATGTGCAGTGGACAATCATATAACATTTGAGGATTTCATTGACTGCTTGGAATCCTCAATAGTGAAAACTGTCCCACAAAACCTCATTCGATCTGCTAAACATCATGTGTATTCTATAACTCAAGAAAAAATTGCCCTCAGCTCCCTGGATCATAAAAGACATTCTCTCCCCAATACTTTTGAAACTCTTCCTTTGGGGCATTATTCCATCATGGATATAGACGTGTGAATTTTTTATTTTTTGTATGAATGTACATAATTTAGTTCGTATAATATGCATATTTTAGTTGAAAGATAGTGTTATAGTCTAGTCTACAAGTGCCATTTAGACCAACTTTTTTCAGCAGTCTCCGAAAATTATGATTGAGGTGTCATTCGATTCGGAATGACATCCAGATGATTTTTGAAAAAAATGAAGTTCCGCATGAAAAAATTGTAAAAGTTATTAACAATTAACTAAAAAAAAAAAGATGGCTTTAGTATTTTGTAAATATCTCAAAAACTAATTAAAATTTTTTAAATCTAAAAAAAGATTCAAAAAGAGGAGGAAATTTCCTAAAAAAAAGCTCAATTCCCGGAATTGTAGCATCAATATTTATAATTTTCCCAGAGGGATGAAAATACGGCCGAAAACGGGTACTCTGGCTCGGGCAAGCCACACCCACTTTGGACACTTTAACAATAAAAATTATTTTAAAATACTAAATATGAAAATAAAAAATTGGAAAAATTCAGGCACTAACTGAATAGATTAATGAACAATAATCCGCTTGAAAAAAATTTTTATCACAATTTTTCAATTAGTTAATCAATAGTCAATTAATAATTTTTTTCTGCTTGAACATGAACATTGCAAGTGTGATAATTGTTAAACTATAAATTTAAGATTTTTTTCCTCTTTTGGAGCAATTCTTGAAAGGCTTCAGAATAGAACCCCGTTGGAAAAATTAAAAAGTTTTTATTTTTCAGTTTTTTATTAACAATTTTCGTTGTTGCAAAATTAAATACTTAAATTAATCATTGAAAAAAAAATTTTTTTCTAAATATTATCAATAATCCGTTTTTATGATATCAGGAACTACATAGAAATAATTTTTTTAAATTTTTATCTCTAATTGTTTAAAAAATTGTTTTAAACAGATGCGTTGTTTATAAGATAATTGAAATTTTTTTTATGGAATTTCAATCTTTGATACAAATAATGATTTTTAAAAGAAAAATTGTTCCTTAAAAAAATTTTTTTATTGCTTGAAAACGCATTTGTTAATTAACAATTATTTTCTCCCGCTTCTAATTAATATTAAGGAACCATTTTTTTTTTAAATCATTATTTGTCTTTCTTTCAGATATAAAAAAAAAAAATTCCATTTTATTTAATTTTTCATTGTTTATGCAATAAACAATTTGTTATGAACAAATAAATTTTAACCTTATATTTTTTTTTCTATTCTAATTTCTGTCACAAAAACAGACATGATTTTTTTTCTTTTTTAAAATTTTTTTTATTATTTTTTATTTAATTTTTAAATATAAGTTCTCTCTAACTCTCTAAATGTCATGTCTGTTTTTGTGACAGAAATTAGAATAGAAAAAAAAAATATAAGGTAAAAATTTATTTGTTTATAACAAATTGTTTATTGCATAAACAATGAAAAATTAAATAAAATGGAATTTTTTTTTTTTATATCAGAAAGAAAGACAAATAATGATTTAAAAAAAAAATGGTTCCTTAATATTAATTAGAAGCGGGAGAAAATAATTGTTAATTAACAAATGCGTTTTCAAGCAATAAAAAAATTTTTTTAAGGAACAATTCTTCTTTTAAAAATCATTATTTGTATCAAAGATTGAAATTCCATAAAAAAAATTTCAATTATCTTATAAACAACGCATTTGTTTATAACAACTTTTTAAACAATTAGAGATAAAAATTTAAATAAATTATTTCTATGTAGTTCCTGATAACATAAAAACGAATTATTGATAATATTTAAAAAAAAATTTTTTTTCAATGATTAATTTAAGTATTTAATTTTGCAACAACGAAAATTGTTAATAAAAAACTGAAAAATAAAAACTTTTTAATTTTTCCAACGGGGTTCTATTCTGAAGCCTTTCAAGAATTGCTCCAAAAGAGAAAAAAAATCTTAAATTTATAGTTTAACAATTATCACACTTGCAATGTTCATGTTCAAGCAGAAAAAAATTATTAATTAACTATTGATTAACTAATTGAAAAATTGTGATAAAAATTTTTTTCAAGCTGATTATTGTTCATTAATCTATTCAGTTAGTGCCTGAATTTTTCCAATTCTTTATTTTCATATTTAGTATTTTAAAATAATTTTTATTGTTAAAGTGTCCAAAGTGGATGTGGCTTGCCCGAGCCAGAGTACCCGTTTTCGGCCGTATTTTCATCCCTCTGGGAAAATTATAAATATTGATGCTACAATTCCGGGAATTGAGCTTTTTTTTAGGAAATTTCCTCCTCTTTTTGAATCTTTTTTTAGATTTAAAAAATTTTAATTAGTTTTTGAGATATTTACAAAATACTAAAGCCATCTTTTTTTTTTAGTTAATTGTTAATAACTTTTACAATTTTTTCATGCGGAACTTCATTTTTTTCAAAAATCATCTGGATGTCATTCCGAATCGAATGACACCTCAATCATAATTTTCGGAGACTGCTGAAAAAAGTTGGTCTAAATGGCACTTGTAGACTAGACTATTAAGTGTACTTGAATAACCATTCTTGAATGTGCATATATATGTAGTATGATATGATATAATTCAATATCTGTAAGGGAAAGTAGTTGTTTTAGATATCATTTTTTTCCTCTGTGGAAAGTGTGGGTGTATGGATAGAAGGGTAAAAATTATTATTTTTTTTTCATTTAATTGCTACTCTCCAAAGGAACACCTCTCAATTTATCAATATATTTTTTATATTGTTAGTGATTTAATTTTCATTCTGAAACAACTACGAATCCTTAATTGAGTATATCTTTTGTATTTACATGACAATAATTCATTGAATTCCATGTTTTATTTCTATTCAACAAACTTGATTTTGATATCATACAGTATTTCACAAATTTTTCTCCAATGAAATATAGCTGATGGTATTCTACATTACCTAATAAATGTTTTAATTTTTAATACATATAAATCAGCTGTTGTTAGAACATGGACGGAAGTGATACTGTTAGAATTATCCTAGCACAGACGTAAAATCTGATGTAAACAAAGAAAATATACAGGTAAGTTTACATATTTTTTCTCGAAAGTTAAAATACCTAATACGGCTTTTTCTCATAATATTATGGTCTGTCTGCATGACGGGAATGAGTTTTCGATACGCTAAGTTGAAATCCTTCTCGTAGCCACATTGATGGTTACTCTAGAAACATTGGCCAGCAAAAACATGAGAATAATAGTATTTATTTGTGTGTATATTCTTCTAGGAGCGGATTTGCGGGATTTGCCGATTTCCACCACTTGACGTAGGTACATTCTGTACTATTATACATTATTGCAACTGGCCTCAAACCGCTTTATGAGTACAATCCGTGTACATATTATTGCAACTATAGTGAGCTCGGTTGGTAATTGAATTATGCAATCAACCGTTCAGACATTTCATATACCGCGACATATCTCTCCTGATGCCCCGAATAGGTATCCTTCATACCATAATGAATCAGACTATGTTTTTTTTCGAGTGTTATACACATAATTCAATTTTGTTTACGTATTTTCATCACGGAGACGGCTCATCATAAGTTCATATCTACATCTCTGCCTGTGAGCTCGAATACTCGACGTCGCAAATTTTTATACCCTAACTATATACTAGATATCTACTGTCACGATGCTAGTGTGGAATGACTAATGATCGGTGGCGGGAAATTCAAAATACGGGGGGTTGCTGCTCACTCTCAGCGTCGCTGTGCATTGGGTAGTGTGACGTCATAGCCTGGAGAGAACGGTAAACCATACTGCAATACAAATGTATAATGGGTTAATTTTATAAGTGTGACGGCTGGTGGAGGATGGCGCTCGAGCGTCACAGCCTGGAAAATGTGTGTGCCGCAAGGATCCCTTTTAGGGGACAAAAATGACCACAATGGACCTTGACGATTTCCCATGTTATTTTCCATATGAAACGAGGCCGTTCTCTTGCAGATCATTTACTTATATACAAAGGTCTCTTACCAAATGAACACTATAAATACTCGCTTGAGGACATCTTTCTGAGAGGTTTGTCAACATGGCTTTACCGTCGAAAAAACGCTGTGGGTTCGATAGTATCGCAAAACCACTCTGGGTTCGCCTGTCGACTGTCATCTTGTATTTATTCAAGTTTCGTGTTATTGCTACGGGCATTTTCATCCAATGAAGAAGTTCGTTGAAATCTTCATAGCCGTGCCAATAACACATGTTTTGTTTTTGTTATGAATCGAACCAGGCCGAGCTCGACCATGACTGATGTTTGAACAGTTCAACAAATTATGAAATATGAATCATGACAGTGGATTTTGGTATCAAACAAAATAAATTAGGTTTTGGATTAGCGCCATTCTTGACAATATGCAGGATGATGATGACCAATGACGGTCCATCCAGTTTCATCTACCATTTAGGAACTGACTGAATATACGGCATATCAGATACAACTTATAACTCGGACATGAGCTACATAAAATTCTTAATGCTTGGATAGTTTGACTCGCCTAATCGTGTATGAGGCCCTGGTACTAGTCACTGAAGGTGACAAGGACAGGGGCAGGGGCTTTCTTATAGTACCTCAATGATTAGTTTTCAACTATTATAGGACCATGATCGATATTTCAGGTGCTAATCTGTTTGCAGCAACAATGATATATTTCAAAAGTAATATAGATGGATATCGATGACTTTCCACATATCTTGCATATCCAAGGCAGGGACCCGGACCGAAACCGTTTTGAACCGAAAACCGTAACGGAACCGATATTTTTTCGTAGACCGGAACCGAAACTATATTTAAAATTCGATTATTTCGTGATACTAAACCGGAACCCTCAAAAAATATTACTTTTTTTTCGGTTAATTTCGGTTCTATACGAAGTCAATCATTGATGAAATGTGAGATGTCACTCAAGGTACGTTTCCTTTCGATATCAACAGAATGATAAGTGACAGGCAGAATAATAGCGTTAACTGACTTTTGTTTTTGAAAAGACTTAATTTTTTACATTTATGGTTTATGATTTGGGAGTTTTGGCGCGTTAATTGAAGTCACTGCCACTCACTTGGTGTACTCTACCAAGTAACGTGAAGAATGGAGTGGCCGTGGTAATATTGTTAGTAAAGGGGCTGCAAGAGTTTAAGAATCAATTCGAAAATTTTTACATGTAAAGTTCCATTAGGAATTCTTAGGTCGACTCTGGCAATTTTTGGAGCATTCAAGGTCACGCGTCGCTGCTTGGCATTCATCGCTGTACATCCGTTTGAAAGATAAGGATTTGTCAGTCTAGCGCGCGATTGAATTATAAAAACAATAATGATTGTAGATGAAATATGTGTGTAAGTGATATTATAATAATAATGATGAATGAAAAAATATGGCGAATGCTTCTCGAAAAAATTAAGGTGGTTTAATGGGGGTCTAGCGTTTTGACGAGCTATGTGTATAGGGTGTCTCAAAACGAATAATTTAAGAGAAAAAAAAAACATAACGGTTGCTCATTAGATTAAGTATACAGGGTGTCACAAAATACATAATTTGAAAAAATCATAGCGGGTGCTTGTCAAATGTAGTATACAAGGTGTACCAACATAACATTTAAGAGAAAAAATTGGCGGGTGCTTGTATACCAGGTATATCAATATATCACTGATGGAAAAAAACATAGCTGGATGAGTCAGAGAAAAAAATGGATATTCAAAACAACTACTTGCACATATAGTGATTGAATTACATCCGACATCTATTTGGCGTTTTCATTTAAACATCAAAAGTTTGGGAAAAAAGATGGCAGCTTCTGTCATTTGTCATAGTCTCATCATAAATAGAAAAGAGATGACTGTTTGTTGAAGGAAAAATTGCGGTGTTTATAGCATACATATTAGTTCGTTGTATAGGTAAGAGCGTGTTATCAAAATACATTGTTAGAGAAAAAAAATGGCGACGCACCATACAAGGTGCCTTAAAATGAGGACAATATTTACAGAGCGTTTCAAGTGGAATTATCAAAGAAAAATCATAAGCCGAGTGTTTTGAAAAAATATCACTAGAAATAGAAAAAGATGGTTAGTCGTTTAGAGAGAAAAAAACATGGCCACCATTTGACATCATGAAGGAATACATTAGATCCTTCTGTCATTAGGGCGTCCAATATACGCATTAACGATATTTCGGATCTGTAGGAATCATCAAAAAATAAGCACTTCCGGTTTGAAAAAACTAAGATAGAAGAAAAGTAATAGTGAATTCGGATTGCCCACATCGAGGAGAGTTCAAAGTTGCAATAAAATGGTCACTTCCGGTTGTCCGATTTCGACGATTTTGACATCAATGGATTCGTTTCGATGTGAAGAAATATGTTTAATCATTTTATGAGAACTAGGTGTTATAGATGCAAAAAAATTTACAGGAAAGTCTTCCAAGTCCAAGTGTCGGCATGCAATATAATAAGCAGATAAAATATAACATAAAAGTGATATAAAATTAAAAATAATAATGATGATTGATAAAAAATACGTATTGAAAAAACGACTGTCGTCAGTTTATATATAAAAAGAACATGGCTAAATCCTCAATAAAAAATCATAAAGGTAAACTTAACAAATAAATATCTATAGAAGAAAAAAAATGGTGGCTTAACGGGGTCCTAGCGTTTCAACAAGCGATCTCAATGGGCAACGTATACAGGGTGTTTCAAAATACAAAATTACAGCGCATAAGAAAAAAATCATGTAGGTTTGACAGGGGTCCAGCATTTCAACGTGCGATCCCAATGAGGAACGTATACAACGTGTTTGAAAATACAGCGTATAAGAAAAAAAACATGCCGGTTTCACGGGATTCATTTTTGTCAATTCAAAGGTATTATAATTGTGATGCTTTTGCAAATCATGCATCACGAAATAATGTTCGTTTGAAAAGGTCAAGTCACGTCAACCTATTGCGACTCACGGTGAAAACTTTTCAGTAGTGCCTTATACTTCACACCATTTGAGTGGATCTTGAACTTAATTTCTACGAATCCAAAGGTTGACTCTTAATCGGTGCACCCTCATTATGTGATAAATTCAACCGAGATTTGCCAACAGCCCAATTTCAAATATTATAATTACTATAAATTGAAAATTTACCAAAGTCTACGGTTGCATTCATATTTATTTGTGTTCTTCTGATTGAAATTAATTCTGTGCATCATTTGATTTCTTCCTAAACGAAGTATTTTGATACGCTCTCCATTTTCTTATTGGAATCGCACGATGAATCGCTACGGTCCCCATTAAACCGTCATGTTTTTCTTAAATGCTATTTGCTACATCGTTTAAAATCACCCAATTTTCCATTCACATCAGCTAGATTTTGATCTGTCGCGTATATTTATGGCAACGAAAACCCAAAAATACTGTCTTGGATGAAATATATAGCAATAAGAAGACAATTGAAACGTTCATTGCAGCTTGTTGGGAGCATGTACAAACGATAGTATTTCCATCGCCGAACGAAGATTCTTCGTTGTCGGTATAGTCCGGTCAGTACGGCAACACGGCATTTGGAATATCGAATGTCAAATATGATCAAGTCATTACTGTCATTCAAAAAACAAATTAAAACATGGATTCAAGAGTCTCGTCAAAATTTATTTCATGTAATCTTTCACTTTAGTCATGTTAGATAATTTATTTTTTATTTGTGTTTTTTCGCGAATAAGTGGCAGATTCTGAATTAATCTGTGTTAAACTATCGTTAGTTTTCATTATTAGGCGATAGTGAAATGTGTAAAAGGCCATTTGAAGCTGGAAATCTAAATATGTCATTTCACAGGTAAGCACCAGTTTCGTAACTATCGAGAAAGGGAAACCGAATTGGAAAAGATTAAAATGAATGAATTATGAAAAAACATGTCAATTGAAGCATCGGCTGTTCTTAAAATCATGTGGAGATTATTCCATCATAATTTCAGGTTTCCATTCTATATTGGGTTTCCATTATTTCTATTTTACTGAACCTCAGTATTTCTGTTAACAACGCACGACACTACCTTTGTTCCTTGCACACAAATTCCAATGCGTGTGCGGCGAGTTACTCATCTGATTTGATTGGAGTTCAAACTGAGCGTGTGCAGTTCCATTTTGGCAAAGGTCCAAAAATCACTCCATTTTTCATTCTATACCATTATTTGGTAAATTCGAACTGAGATTCGCCAACAGCCCGTTTTGTTGATTATAACCGCGTCGTTGAACGGCACGTTGAGATTTTGTAGGCACAAAAAATACCAAGTATCGATTACTTTCCTGGCTAATACCGCAAACATTAAATTCGGATAGAAATAAAACACAAATTTCTTAAACGATATTTAATATCTATTGAATACAACAGGACCTCCATGTAATCTACGAGTCAAAACTATTTCATTTTCTTCTTTGGAATCGTCTGCTATTGAATTTTTTATTTGTTGCTGTAGATTCGTTTTATTCTTCATCGAGATATCATTATCTCTATAGCTATGTTTCAATAATAGTGTTCCTAATATAATGCTCAATATGTTTGTTAGATGAGGAAACCCGCTGATAATTTTTCCTTCTTGTAGGTGGAAAAGGGAATGATATGATATTTCGATATTTACAAGAGCTGTTGACGTTCACCGGTTCATCTGATTTGTATCTTTGTATATGAGCGTTGGTTAACAGTAAAATATTGGGGTTCAATAAAATAGAAATAATGGAAACCCAATATGGAATGGAAACCTGAAATTATGATGGAATAATCTCCACGGCATTTTGAGAACAGCCGTTGCTCTAATTGAAATATTTTTTCATAATTCATTAATTTTACTCTCCAATTCGGTTTCCCTTTCTCGATAGTTACGACACTGGTAGCTCACCTGTGAAATGACATATATTTATTTCCAGCTTCAAATGGTCTTTTACACATTTCACAATGCTTCACCATTGCTTGGTAATAAAAACTAACGATAGTTTAACACAAATACATTCAGAATATGACCTTTATTCACGAAAAAACACTCCAATAAGCCAAAGACAAAAAAACAGATGTTTTGTTGTTGTTCTATCATATTTGACATTTGATATTTCAAATGTAGTGTTGCCGTACTGACCAGACTATATCAACAACGGAGAATCTCCGATCGTCAATGGAAATACTATCGTTTTTACAAGCTCCCAACAAGCTGCAAAGTGAGTTTCAATTGCTATATATTTCATTCAAGACAGTATTTTTGGGTTTTCGTTGCCATGAATATACCCGACAGATATCAAAATCTAGCTAACGTGCTTAATTGTATCCTTAAGAAATTGCGACATGGCAATAATGTCATGATTTGAGGGATCACATGATGAAAAGATGTTACCTTCAGTACTTTTTGAGTATTACTTATTTAGGTTGTGTTACTTGATCGGAGGGCAAATCGTAGTTGAATTTATCAAATAATGTTGGTTCAGAATGAAAAATTGAGTGATTTTAAACGGTGTAGTAAATAGCCACTACCATGACATTTATATGAATGGAATATACGCAACCGTAGACTTTGGTAAATTTTTAATTTAGCAAATAATATTGCTTCAAAATTAAAAATGGCACGATTTTGGACCATGACGGTCTACGCCAAGGTCAAACGTGAATGGGGTGAATTTTGGATCACCGGCAAAACGTCGGTGATTGAAACTTCAACAAACTAGAATTTTTGACACGGTTATAATAATTGAAATCGGGCTGTTGGCAAATCTCAGTTGAATTTATCAGACAATGAGGGTGCACCGATCAAGAGTCAACCTATGGATTGGTAGATATCAAGTTCAAGATCCACTCATATGGTGTGAAGTATAAGGCAGCGCTGAAAAGTTTTCACCGTGAGTCGCGATAGGTTGACGTGACCTGACCTTTTCAAACGAACATTATTTCGTGATGCATGATTTGCAAAGGCATCACAATAATAATACCTTTGAATTGACAAAAAAAGACCCCTATGAAACCGGCAAGTTTTTTTTTCTTATACGCTGTATTTTCAAACACCTTGTATACGTTCCTCATTGAGATCGCACGTTGAAACGTTGAACCTCCGTTAAACTACCATGTTTCTTCCTATATGAAGTATTTTGATACGCTCCCCATTTTCTCCTTATTAAAATCGCACGTTGAAACGTTACCGTCCTCATTGAACCACTATGTTTTTTCTTGAACGATGTATTTTGACATACCCTGGGCATTTTTTGCATCCATAATCCATGATTTTTCACAATGCTTTCTCATATCCCGTAACATATGAAATATATTTCCTATATTAACTTGACATCTAAAATTCAAACTTTGAATTTTTTAATTTTTTGCATCCATAACACATATTTTACATAATGTTTCCTGATAGGCTATATCATTCAAATATTTCTCATTTATGAACTTAACACTATTGTACGTTGAAACGCTAAGGCCCTCCAATCACTATATTTTTCATTTGCTGTATTTAGTCATCGCACGTTGAAATGTGAGGGATACGTCGTTTCGACATCTGATGGAATGTATAGAATCGTACGTTGAAACGCTAGACCTTCGTAAGACTGCCATGTTTTGTCTTAAATGATGTATTTTGAGATATCTTGTATAAGTTCCTCATTGGGATCGCACGTGGAAACGCTAGACCCCGTTAAACTGACGTTTTATTCTCAAACGATTTATTTTGAGACACCCTGTATACGTTTCTCATTGTGATCGTACGCTGAAATAAAAGACCCCCGTCGAACCGGAATGTTCTTTTATACTAACGCTGTATTCTGAAACACCCTGTAGCCCATTGAGATCTTACGTTATTTTTACGACGTATTTAGAAATACTCTATATATATTTTTTGTTATTTTTACCCACATGATTTTTTTCTGGAGGATGACATCATGTTTTTTTTCTCTTAACTAATAACCGTCGTTTTTTTTCTAAACGTATTGTTTTAATCATCATTATTATTATCTCACTTTCATGCTCTGAATATTTTATCCACTTATTTATATTTTTAAGAAAATATTTTTTTTTTGCATGCACCTAATTTTCATAATTTTTCCTCATAGACGGTATCATTTAAAACATTTTCCATTAATAAACTGGCCACCACCAACTTTCAATACCATCGAAAATATAATTTTTTCATTCGAACTTTGAATTTTTCCTGTAAATTTTTCGCTTCCATAATTCATAATTTTTCACAATAATTTCTCATATTCCGTAAAATTCGAAACATTTTTCATATATTTACGCCTATTTTAAATACGATTTCTTATTTGGAATTTGAAATTCTTCCTGCATTTTTTATTTGCATCCATACACATCATTTTCATACTGCTTTCTCATACACTTCATAATTTGAAACATATTTCATATAATAACTTGACACCTCTTTTGAATACTAAAGAAAATATGAATTTTTACTTGCCCTTTGAAATTAATTCCGAGTGATGGCGAGAGAAGTATAATTTAACAAATTATCACAATTTTCGTCACGACTTGCAATGCTTAAATAAAACTCACTTATCTCAAAATTCTCTGAACTTCTCAATTATAGAATATATTTTATTGAATCACAAAACTATAGTATACTAATGTTGCTGGTACCTGCTCGGCATTGGCGATACTTTGGATAAACTTATTTTGGACCCCACAATCAACAGGACGTGTGCAACAGGAAATACGCTGCACATATCTGAAAATGTTATTTCAAGTCTGTGGTATGCCCTAAAGATCCATTTCATTAGCAATTTTTCTTTATAGCCTAAATGAAAATTTAACACGTAAACTCAAACTACTTTTGGAGTTCGTTTGATAAAAATAGTTGTTGCCGAAACGTGAAAATTAATCCACAGCATGAAACAAACTCAATCATTACAACCATTAATGATAATTTATTTTATTGAATTATCTGTACACAATAATACTCCCTCAAGAACACTCAAAGAGTGTGCCCAAAGGCGTAGCCTGTGCAAGTAGAGCACGGCGATTATTATTATTTGCTGTGGCGCTCCGAGGTGACTTACTAAATTTTGGTGGCATATTCACTTACAGTTTCAAGCGAAAACTCTGCGCTTTCGAACGGAAACGCTGTAGGTTTACGCATGGGTGTCGCACGTTCAAAATGACGGACCCAATCGTGAAACCCCATAAGACAACCTTTACAAAAAAAGAAAACTTTTGAATCCCCATAACCCCAATGATGCTTTTTTTTCTTTGGCCGACAACAAATTGATCTCCCATAAAAGTTGTCTTGTTAGAGTACCCGCACGTTTCTGTACCTTCACTAATGACGAAGATAGCCTCCTATGCCCTTTTGGCCTAAGAAAAGGATTAAAAATATTTCTTGACATCTAAACGAATCCATTGATGTCAAAATCGTCGAAATCGGACAACCGGAAGTGGTCACTTCCGGTGGAATCCGGAAGTGACCATTTTATTGGAATTTTGAACTCTCCTCGATGTGAGCAATCCGAATTCACTATCACTTTTCTTCTATCTTAGTTTTTTCAAACCGGAAGTGCTTATATTTTGATGATCCCTACAGATCCGAAATATTGTTAATGCGTATATTGGACGCCCTAACGACAGATGGATCTGATGTATTCCTTCATGATGTCAAATGGTGGCCATGTTTTTTTCTCTAAACGACTAACCATCTTTTTCTATTTCTGGTGATATTTTTTCAAAACACTCGGAATATGTTTTTTCTTTGATAATTACACTTGAAACGCTATGTAAATATTTTCCTCATTTTAAGGCACCCTGTATGGTGCGTCGCCATTTTTGTTCTCTAACAATGTATTTTGATAACACGCTCTTACCTATACAACGAATTAATATGTATGCTAAAAACACCGCAAATTTTCCTTCAACAAACAGTCATCTCTTTTCTATTTATGATGAGACTATGACAAATGACAGAAGCTGCCATCTTTTTTCCAAAAGTTATGATGTTTAAATTAAAACGTCAAATAGAGGTCGGATGTAATTCAATCTCTGTATGTGCAAGTAGTTGTTTCGAATCTCCATATCCCCAATGAAGCGTTTTTTCTCTGACTCATGCAGCCATGTTTTTTTCTCTCTAACCCAGTAAACATAAAAACATAACTGTTATATCACATTGTTACTTGGTGATGTTATTTAGAGATATGCTTGATGTTACAGATACGTTGCGTCCATATGCCTTTGTGCTTCTTTTAAATATTACAATTTAATGTTAATTACTTAACATTACATAAATGTATCATATTTTGCGTAACTTCAATCTGACTTTATTACATACATATAATGTTACTCAAAACATCTATGAAACATTTGTAAAATGTAACATTATAACATCAGGGTGGAGCATATACTCATCGATAACCAACACTTATTTTTCTACACTTAAAGTTGTATTTCTGGAATTTCAGTAGTCACTTTTCAGTAGATAAATAACAACAATAGCAATTAATAAAGTTATTCATCTACCAAAGAGTGGCGATTGAAATTCCAGAAATACAACTTTAAGTGTAGAAAAATAAGTGTTGGTAATCGATTAGTATAAGCTCCACCCTGTATACTAAGAAATAAAATATATATATAAGGGGTTAATGATGTAAAACATACCAATCAATCAAAAAACTTTATTGTCAATGAGTAAAATCTCATGGATAAAGCGTTATAAAACAAGACAGTTACATCATTAACAATTAATAGTATAAAAAATATAATCTTGAATCACTATGAACAGACCAAAGTTATAATATGACTTTAACCACCTGAATTAGATGAAAAATTTATTGATAGATTTACCAAAGTTAAGTGTTATTAGAAGAATAATATTGAATAAAAACCTTTTCTTTTGAAAAATAAAAACAGATATCACTGAATCAATAATTATATGGTTGTTGTCTCGGTCACTTCTTTCTTTTTAGTTTCTGCTCTGCTAATGTCATCCAATCCATCACTATGAGTCAAACTCTTCATCTGTGATTGAACTGCAAACATCTTTTATATTCTGAAAATATAGTCATTACAGTCACTGAAAACTCATATCAATCTTTATGATATAAGAAAACGACCATCCAATAATTATTAATAATTCTATGTTGCCCCTAGAGGTAAAAGAAAAATAATTACTTACGTTTCAGTATGTCCATAATTATCAATTCAAAACTTTTGGATTTTTTTCTTTGCCCAGTCCATCAGAAGGGCTCATCTTCGATTAGTTCGGAAACAACAACTGCTATTTAAGTTTTTGTAATCTGATCATTCAATAATTACCAGTTTGTACATCAAAACTGATAGAGGAATGTGAAAAGAAAGAGAAAATGCAGTTAGTTTAATGATAATTTGTATTAAACAATTCAAGTGATTTCTCTACAATCTCAAGAAACATTAATATTATCTAGATTAATGAAATTAAGAAAGATCAGAACACTCTATATAAAATATATAATTTTGAGTTCACTTACAAATTAAGCAGCTCCAATATTGTTGTTTTAGCAAGCTAAATTCATTGGTTTCAGTTCCAAAAATTCCTTGATCAATCGGTTCAAAATAATTTGACACAGCTCCAGATGTCAGCAACCATTTCCATGCTGTCCAATATCTGATTGGCAGGAACCACAACTGATAGCTTTTCTACTATTCATAGCATCATATGTAGATACTCTCTAATCAATAGTAGATATCACTACATTCACTACATAACCTAAATGCTAAAATATCAATTAATGGATGGAGTAGTGGAAAATCATAATCTCACCATGAAAATTATGAGTTTTGCAATCCTATTGATTCCAATCACTTTTAAGTAGTTTGTGTTATATTTTAATTCTATGAACTCAAAACTCATACCATGACCGCCATGATTATTAGGATAAAATGAACGCTGGCGTCAGTGATACAGTGATATATTTATTTCATATTTACTGGGTAATATTGTTTGAACGTGGATATTATTTTTTTTAAGTTACGTAGATGAATGACGTCATGACGTGGTCATTACCCAAAAATTGCATTTAAGAAACCTTTAAGATAATATTAATTTCAAGGCTCCCTGTACACATGTCAGTAATGTTTTGAGAAGGTTAGACAAAAATATCGAACAAATAACATAACTACTCTATCTAAGACATATCTGGGCAACATATAATCAACATTATATGTATTATCTAATGAATATTTCTGGTTATATTACTTTGATGTTACATAAACATATAGTTGAAAACACTGTGTTGGAAATGTCAAGATGACATTAATATAATGTTAGTTTGCCAATATCACAAAATGATATACTGATACACCTGGTATACTAAATTTGACAAGCACCAGTCATGTTTTTTCTCTCAAATGATATGTTGGTACACCTGGTATACTAAATTTGCCAAACACCCACTTTGACTTTTCCTCAAATTATGCATTTTGAGACACCCTGTATGGTTTTTTTCTCTTAAATTATACGTTTTGAGACACCCTCTTCACATAGCTCGTCGAAACGCTAGACCGCCGTTAAACCGCCATAATTTTTTCGGGAAAATCTTGCGTCCATACAAATCCCCGATTATATTTATGGCTCCAATTTGGGAAACACACAGTATAATATGATTATTTCTATTCATGCCTCCCTTAGTACTTATACTTAGTTTAATCAGTTCCATCAGTGGCCAGTGGCTCAGCGGTCTGATGTACAGGCCGTTCGAAACTCCATCATAGCGATAGTCGGTTCGAGCCCGATGTGGGTACAAGAAATTATTTCTCAACTACTTTATATCGGATCGATAGGCGACCGATAGGCCTTGTTGAAAAGCAAGTGTATTGTGAGTTGTCTAGATGCCAATCTCTAGTGCTAGCTTGGAGTGCACATCGACCAGCCGAGGTGGTGCTTTAGGTTTTCCGGGTTTTCCTACAGCTGAACAGTGAATGCGCCACCAAAAATCAGTAAGTCGCCCCGGAGCACTACGGCAAATAATAATAGCCACTCAACGAGTTTTTATGAGGGAGTATTATTATTATTATTTTTTCATTCCTGTAGAAGTTACCCGGACAGGTCCTGTATGTGGAGCCCCGACACTTCCGGAGGGTACGCTGGTGTGTCATTAACCTCAGTAAACACTCCCCACGTCCGTGGGGTGAGTGATTAATGGGTCCGAGAGACATGTGCCCTGAGAAGGCGGAGTGAACCAAGAATTACGGCCTTCTGCATTCTTCCGGATAAGCCATGATGGAGCAGTGTGTCCATCATTCCACCAAGGACCCCTATTATCAGAACCACCATCTTGACAGAATGGTTTGGGTAAAGCTTGTGGAGTAGATCTCGATATTGAGTCCGTTTTTCCTCCTCTTTTCGGACGATATTCGTTCGTCAGGAGCAACACCGGTGTCTCGTCTATACCGTACGAGTGTCGTAGATGGTAGTACAACACTCGTAAGGACGCGTTATGCCTGTAGATATAGGCTGAGACCGCATAAGCTGGACAAGCTGACAGCAAATGCATTATGGTCTCAGCTGCCCCACGACACTCTCTGCATCTAGTGTCAGGGACCCCTATACCCATCACGCTACTGCGATAGACGAGGGTGTTGAAGACACCATCCTGGCAGGCCATTATGAATCCCTCGGTTTTCGACTTCAGCCCACTTGACCTGAGAAAAGCGAAGGTCAGGTTTCTGGATAAGCCAAGGTCTTCAATGTTCTTGAAGAAGACCTCATGCATTGGCTTATCCCTATGTAGCTGTAGGAGCCTGTCACACTCCGCAGCTTTCACGTGGGCTTTTTGCTGAACGGGATCTAACTCGGTGACAGAGTTTGGGTTCGTTCGTTCAGTGTCGAATACGAGACCAAGTTCATCGGCTGCACGGGTTGCTGCCTTGAAAAGAAATGCTTCAATCCCTGCTTTTTCGTGATCGCATACTAAGCAGAGAAGGGGATCTGAACTCCTGATGACTTTACAGGCTCCATCCAGTACCATTCTGTACTCAAACTCCAAACTCAAAACTCCACGTCCTCCCCGTTGTCTCAGGAAGTATAACCGTGGAACAGACGATTTAGGATGTAAGCTCCTAGATGCATCATTTGCGAGGTTTTACGTCGAGTTGTTGCAGCTCTTCCTGAGTCCATTTCATTACTCCAAAGGTGTAAAGTAGAATCGGAACGGCAAGCATATTAGTTGCAGCAACTTTGTTCTTCCCCGACAGTTCTGAAGACCAGATCTGTCGGAGTTTGTGCTGATACTTGCCGCGGAGAGAGTTTTCAAAGGAATAAGAATAGTATATTGCATGCCAAATCAATATTATGAATATTTCATTATTACATCGAATTTTCAGACATTACTAAAATCTTTTTATTTTTCACTCTGTACATAATGATATAATCTGCACCATATGAATGTTATTTAGTAATATGAAGGTACGTTGATGATAAGAGCAAAAAAAAATGGACGCCCTGTATTTCAAAATCTATCCATCAACGAACTTCTTGCGATTCTGCACGTTCAAACAGTACATCGAATACTACAATATACTAAAAATTCAGACAATTTCACCGAGAACCATTTCACCTATGAAAAGTGCGGGGTCCTTTGGCTGAGACCTTCAATGTTAGTTCATTTGTTCATTGTTTTACCAATTTGAACCATTTCCAAAAATCCTTCTCTGATAATTTTTCTCTGTTTTTTTAATAACTCTCATATTGACTGAGAAAAATGGGCAGGTCCATACATTTCACTAACTCCGTATATTCATCCATTAAAATCGACTCAAATCAGTCGAACCACTCTGCAGAGATACACTTTTCCTCTAAAATATTTCCGTAGAATGCATAGTTACAGATGATTTATGTTTATTTCTCGAGAGTATAACGATATATTAATGGCAATGTATGGTTATTTTGAGAAAATTCCTGCATATTTTAAACGATACTCTTAGCTCCTTCAATTTTTTTGAAAAAATCTGTTATATGAAGGAAAATTCGTCGAAACAAATAATGATTCCAGCTTTCGGAAGAATTATGTTTTCTCAGATATTGCAAATAACAATATTTTACTCACTCTGTATGCTATCAAGAGACCTGTTTTATTCAACATCCAGAATGGACAATATAAAGTCATAACCATAGAACCATTTTCATTCAGCAAATGCATTCCAAGATCCAATGACATTTTGGTAGGACTATCGTAGCTGTAAAATGACCAAACTGAAAACTCTTCGGGTTCAGCATTGATATCTTTTCTACAGGACCATTCTCTTTCTAAATAGTTCGATAACTGAAAAGAGGTAGTTTGGTTATAATAATGCAAATGCTTACAATCCTAAATGTTTATATATTTGATATTCTATGTGGAGGAGGTGATGTTACGTTGATCAACCTAGTTTGAAAATTTTTGAAATTGGTGTAATCATATACAGTATGTTTCACTTCTCATGGAAACACCCTCGTATCTTCCGTAATTTTTGACGAAGAATCATGAAGTTTTCATGATCGATAGATACACTAATAATGAACTCACTATACATAAGGGGGACGACACTGTAAGCTGGTTAGCAATGGAACCCCTCATTTTTCCGGAAAGTTAAATTAGGGGGCTACATTGGCCCGAAATTTCTTCGGATTCGTGTTTAGGATCCCCAAAGTACTACTTATACACCTGTTTCCTGAATAATTTCCCGTCCTGAAAATTTCTAATTTGTTTAAATTTCGGGCCAATTTTGCCACCTAAATAACTTTCCGGAAAAATGGGTATGGTTCCATGGCTCCTGGCTTGCAAGGTATATCACGATGACTCCTTTTGTGCAGTGAGTTCATTTTCAATGTTTCTATCCATCCTGAAAATTCTATGGTTCTCGTCGAAAATTATGAAAGATACGGGGGCGTTTCCATAAGAAATGAAACAAATTAGAATTTTACCGGACTGAAAATTTTTCAGGAGACAAGTGTACTACTAGTAATTAGGGGATCCTGAACACGAATTCAATTTTGGCCCATAATATAACTTTCCGGAAAAATGGGTGGCTAGGAATCGCACGTTAATCTTTGTCTCGAACAAGTTTCGACTTCTGAGGGCTGTCGTTCTTAAGGGGACGACAGCTGGTTAACGAAAATACAATTTTGAAAATTAAGAATTCCTTCTTTTGCCTCTATTTTTATACATATTGTCTTGTCTATTTTCTTGTCTATTTTTCTATTTTGTTGATAAGCTCTATTTTGATTATAATAATTATTCCCATTTTGTCATAGGAAATAGTTTCTATTCTTTATCTGTATTGTTACCCCTATAATAATTATACCGACACATCTACAAACAAACTATCAAATTAGCTAAAGATGCGTATTATAACGAAACACTACAGACAGCAGGTAACAAACAAAAAGAAATGTGGAATATATAGTAAACGATCTTAGAGGCAAAAATAACTGAGTGCATCCAGAAATAAATATAGATCTCAATTTGTTGAACGAATATTACTTCAATTACTTTCAATTTACTCAGAAAATATCTCAAACAGAAAATCCCCTTGACAACGTACAAAAGCTAGTTTCTCCAATGAATTCGTTGTTTCTGAATGAGACAGACTTATATGAACTGAAGTTAATAATAAATGAGATAAAAAACAAAAATTCCTCAGGTGAAGAAAAGGACCACGCACACTCCTTATGCAAAGAGTCTTTCGGTCAAATTGTACAAATTTTCAGTATGTTGTTGAACTCGGCTTCCAGAACAAAAGTTACCATAGGCATACAAAAATTCTATGTATAGTTTACAAGATACAGATTGTTGAAGTTGTAAAATGGCACTTTCTGGCCATTACTGGCAGAACTTTATAGCTGGGATCACAAAATTATTGGTGGATTTTCGATCTATACCATACTACTATACATGGTCAGTGCAATAGTATGTTTTTTAAGCATTTTTGAAAACTTCATACAGGGTAAATCATGACTTTTTCCGATTTACACAAAATGAAAATAATTTCAGAATGGAGCATCAACGTGATGAGTCGGATCGTATGGAAAAAAAGTTTTTGTGTTGAATATATTTGATAAGATCGGCTGAACCTATAATATATAATTATTTATTTCATATACAGAGGGCACTGAAAGTTTATGTGCCTCCGTTATATTTGGTTCCGATGATGTGATTTAATCAACTGAGAGCACAGATTATATGTGTCACGTAGAATTAGTGTAATATACAGTGCGATTCAAGAAAAAAATAAAACAATATTACCAAAAATGACAGAAATACACTGTACAAAAAAAGAACTGATCGGTTAATTTGATTTGATTTCTGTTTATTTTATATGGAAGATATCATATGAACTTTTGTATCAAATACAGAATTATTTCATGTTAGGTTTTTGTTTAATGGATGAAATGCTGAAAATTCAAATGATAATTGTTGAAGCATATTTGAAATTGATTTCTGGCAAAATGACCCACAAATTTTTTTATTACTGCGACATCTCTCAGATCATGGATATGCAAGATATGTTCAAATACGCTGTTAGTAAGTACTCAATAAAATAACGATGTAGGTATATTGTGAAGTTTACACCATGGCCGCCATCAGTATAAATGAATATGTAATGTACTCTGATTGAAATGTTTGATTTCAGTTCCCTTAAGCAGCGATGTCAATATCCATAATTGTCAATATACTTATTGATATCGACAAGTAATACTGGGAGAATTCTTAACCTAAATCAATAAAAAGGTGCTTATAGAGAGGGAAGTTATCGAAAACATACTACAAAACAAAGAAACTTAAATTATAACTGTCAAATCAGTTCACTTTCTTCTCCCTATCACATTTTTGTAATCAAACGGGAAATATTTCAGCAAATTCGAATAAAGTTAATTAGTATTTGAAACACGATTGTGCCACTGATTTCAGGCCTCAATGATTTCAGGTCCAACGATCTCTTCAACTGATCTCCGATCAGCTGCATCACATATATGATTGAGAATTTTCGTAGACGGATATTCAACACCTGCCAAATGACGAGCATGTCCCAAAAACCACAAAACACTACAAATGTGTGCACAAGTACCCATAGTTCAAGAACCAGATTTGCAAGTGCAATAATGTCCCAAAATATCGGTTGATCTTCATTATCATCAAGTACGTTATTGTAGACTATCCAAAGTAGGTATTTGCTTGAATTTTTGAATCTTGAGTATACACGAAACCTCAAAAAGTTTGGATCATCTCTCAATTCATCAAATTCTAGAATTTCAGTCTCATCTTTTTTTAGCTTGTCCTGTATATATGCTGGAGCTAAACTGACTTGATATTCACCCACAGTCAGGTCTTTGAGGTATTCTATAGACAGACGCGGAAAATCTGGTATATCATTATGGTCGAGCAGCCTCCAGTTTCCATTTCTTCTGTCTAGATGTTCAGTCTCTACTCTAGCTTGCATAACGTTAACTTCGTTCACCTTTTCCAGTAAAGTTCTGGCTAGTTCCGCTGTGAGATTTGGCATGAATATAGGTCCTCAATACTTATTGATTAATGCACCAGCTATCTTATAGAAATCACTGAGGTTCGAAGAATGATGTATTGAAATAACACCTTTGAAGAATTTAAAAATGGATTTGAAATGTCCATTCCTCGATTCAACTATCCACCTGGACTTGGTGATAACTCGTGATTTATTTGCTTCCAGAGTAGAGAATTGTTTTTGTCCGCGAGATAAAACTGGTGGAATGTGACAAACAATACCTAGTTCCTCCAACATAGGTACTGAGTCTCGGGAACCACTATCCATTATCAAGATGTCCCTCTGTTGAAACCAGTTTCTCATACCTTCCAGGTCCTTGTCCATAGCAAATCGCAAAATGGCAGCATCATTATTCTTGGAGTCAGAAAAATATGGACCATTGATTGCAAGAATGAATCCGTCAGGGGCAACAATAACCTCAGGTTTCACTAAATGTTCTCCCTTATGATAGCAATAAGACTGTCAATAGGTACAGTCAATGCACGCTATCGCTGTTGGCTGATGTGGATTTAAATTGTATAATATATTATATATTAGCGAATTCTGTCACATGGTTTGTTTTATAATTCTCCCTGGTTATAGATCTGAATCCAATGTTGTTTGGAACAAATCACTGCATCAAAGAGATCCTCACATTTGAAATAACGTGGCTCACGTTCTGCCTCGATGAATAATTGAATATAATTTTCAAAAACTCATCAGCCAAGCCTTGACGTAATTTACATAAAAAAGTAAATAAATCTTTTTCACTTATATATCTGTTTCTTTCTTGCACAACAGAATCACAATAGGTCAGAAGATCTCGAAATTGTTCTTTTGTCAATGCGGTCAAAATTTTGAAATCTGTTTCGTCAAGATCATCAAGATTCTCAAAGTTTCTAAAAATAATATTACTCGATGCCATTTCCCGAAGTTTCTCTAAAAACACCTGCATTTCTTCTCCTCTGACAAGGTATCGTCTGCTCACATATTGAAAACCGTCTTGCAGCAAAGGAAAAATTTTGCCATTTCTGTCTAAATGATGTGGACACACTTTCGCATAGTTCGGAATGAATATATTGCTCTTCGCAAAAACATAAACTCTACAGTCAATTGATAATGTGTGACTAGAAGTTTGGGTCAACACATTAAATCGAAGACAATTCGGATTTTCTTGTCTTGTCTGGATTCATTCATAATTGATTGAAAACAGTTGAAACATACCCTAGTTTCATCTTCAATATCAAGCAAAGGTCTTCGTGCTGTATCCCGTCTGGTAAAAGCAATTTCACGTAGCATTGCATTTTCTTCTCCACTGATATGAAAACATTGTCTTCCACTTGTCGTTCTATTGCAAATATAGCAGTGAACTCCATTTCGAAAAGGCATTGGGCTAGATAATGCGTGAAGAAACGTCAAGAACAACACAAAAATTCACGAAATTAGTACACAATAATGACGCGGAAAATAACCAGAATACTTTGACAACTGTCAAATCCCAGCAAACAATGAATCTCTGGCCGTCTTCTGGCCCAATGCATGATCGGTTGGCAATACGCGGGCAACGGCAAAGCTACATCGGCAAAATGTCGGCCCAGTGTATGGCATATTGTAATCGGATACCTACAATCCAGCCAGCAATGGGCCAATACTATCAAAATTGTGTCTTTCGACCGACATCATAAAAATGAAGGCCCGTTTCAAGTGTTATTGAACAAAATTTTCCAGAGCAGACCAAAACCTTTTACGAATAAAATCTCTTGTTCAACAGCCAATTGAAAACAAGTATGCTATAATCGAGAACTGTCATACGAACCGTGAATCTAGCGTGATACGAACTGGCGGATAGACATAGGAATTCTATCCTTGAAGTGCGCATGTCGCATGAACAGATTTTTTCAACTCAGTGGTTATTCTGCCTAGGTAAGGTTAGTCAGGTCAGGTCAGGTTAGGCTAATAAGTCACACATTTTCAAATCGCAAGCTAGGATAGTTTGCTCAGGTTAGGTTTGTGTGTAAATCGTGAACAAAAAACTAAATCACGCATTTTCAACTTGCATGCAGCTGTCTTGTCATTTAAACTTCCCGCTATTTCATTTTTGACAGAGACCAATCAAATTCAAATCTGATGTTCATGCGACATGCGCACTTCGAAGATCGAATGATTCTGTGATTGTGATTCATGTATTTTTGTGATTTATTAACTGCGATTAAACGAGTGTGGGTAGTTTAGTGAAGAAAAATGATGACAACTTCTCCTGATGAATTGAGGTCCTAGTATTTATATCTATAATCAATTGTAGCGTCAGTTACAAGAAACAACCTTCATTAGTTTTTGAGGTTAAGTATATATCACCAAAATCTTGTGCTGAAAATAACGACAATGTTCAAGAATTATTGCAGAAGTTATAAGTATAAACTTATTGGGAAAAATTTGGAAAAATCTGTAGCCTTGAATGGAATTGACGAAACAGTCACAACACAGTACAGAAGCCGAGGTTCTGATATACTCACATCTACCTCTAGGGAGTCGGGAGTCTAGGGTACAATCAGACTCATATGAGCCCACCCCATCAACTTCTGCTGCCAAATCCACATTTCATCAGTGTTATCCTGATGTTTCGGATAGTGATACAGATCATTCGATGGGTGAACCGCCTCCTCTAATGGATGAACCACCTGATTAGGTGAAATATATGCTATTGGCCCAGTTTAAAAAATGATGAAGAGAGAAGGAGGGCAGTAATAAAAAAAATTCAATTCAAACAAGAGTCCTGTACCAGTTGACCAATAGTGGTGAAATACAGTACAAGTAAGTAACTTTACTCATTCGAAACAATTTACTAAAATACTCAATATAATTTTTGGGAAGGTGAAATCATGATTTCCATTTTTCAGATTCTTATGAAAAAGCTATGCAAAAACTAAAACATCTGGAGAGGTCGGAATCAACCTCTGTGACAAGTCAATCTGAAGATGATATACAGTCAAAACGTAAATCGAGGCCAAATTCATTATACAAAGATTTTCAGACCAGGCCAAAGGAATATTCCCAACCGACTGTTTCGACAAGGAAACATAATACCTCATCATCTTCAGAAGATGACCTTCCTGCTCTGTCTTCTCCCACAGTGAATAAAAAATCCAGCAGAGTCATCGACTCTGATGATGAATTAGATAACACTATTAGAAATAAATCAGTCAATAGCCGAAAACTTCCAGCTTTACAAAGTTCATGCTGTAACTGCAAGAACACGGAAGGTAACTAGTTTAGCATGTTTATTTTTAAATTGAGTTTGATCCTAGACATGTGAACCATATAATTTTTTTTTCAGCTAAGCTAAGATTGATTTACTAGCACATGACGTTAAATTTTTGTTACAAATAGTACGGAGAAATGCCCTTAGTGAAGATGTGGAAACTCCTGAAAATTTGAATTTACCAAAAAATCAGGAGTGTGAATTGAAAGAATTTGATAGAAACTTGGAAGATGAGGATTTTTTTCGAAATATGGTATGTATTTTGATTCAATAACCCTTTACTACATTTTATGAATAAATATATATATACACATATATATATAATTATTTAAAAACTTGAGATTCATGAAGGTTTCTTTCAGTCCGCATCTTTGTTAAGTATTGGAGGCAAAGACATTGGAGATTCAACAAGGAGAATAATGGCCAAACTAGTCTCCCATGAGTTATCTCTTCAATATAACCGGACTGGAAGGGGGAAAAAAGAATTTAAGAGCTTAAGGAATGTTCTAAGAATGATAATAGGTGAGTTGCAATCAGAAATGAGTGTATTCATTACAGGACATTTTTATGGTTCTGTATCTCAGACCCTTAAAGTAATCACTCACTTACTAACTTAAATGTTAAAATCACTCACTAACTGACATAGTAATAAAAAAAATATGTTCTTGAAAATTATGAAAAAATAGGAATACTAGAACTTTACTTCACTAATTCCAGGTTTTGTTGTTTCTGAGAAATCAATATAAATCTTAAGAACCATTTATGTGCCCGGTACACTCGCACTTGACCCCAGTTTTTTTTCAGTTTGTCTTCGAAAAAATCCGTTTTGCAGAAATTCCACAGAAACCGAAATTGCCAGTGTATTAAAAATCTGGCTAAGAACTGCTTCTGACCGTCAAGGGGGGAGAAACAGAAGGAAGACAAAGCCGGCAGAGGAAGGGGGAGATGATACGCATTGAACATTTCAATATTTGTTCCTTCATACCAATGAATTGTTTTTATGTTGTTTCCTTTATTTCATTTAATATTTGTGATAATTTTTACTTTATTTAAACCAAAGAATTGTTTTTATGTTGTTTCCTATACATGTTAGGTATGTGTATTTTATTAAAGTATATATGTATAAACTTTGGAACTTTCTCCAGTTTTTTGTGATATTTTTTTATAAAGTTCATTTTGGTTCAATTGCTCAAGGTAAATTTGAACTTTTTTTCACTCAAAATATATAAAACTTTATTCATTATCTCAGAATTCGAGCATATAGCTCGAGAGTTTTTGGGAGATCGTTTAGTAACGATAGTCGTTGCCGACCGATGTTTCACCCTTTTTACTCCCATATACACCTACAACGTAGGCTTAATATGGCAAATACCTGTTAGAAAACAACTACTCCCCTGGCTAATACCACGACGGGTATTGGATTACATCTAACAAATACTTGTGCAATATGTTCCTCATTACAGAGGACACAATTGCAAGTGCTTCCTGTAACCAACTAGTAGAATCCTGTACCGACCCGGACTTGAACTGATGATTGGCAAAAACCTTGAAACCGGTCTGCAGGTGATCCCCTTGTCCGGGTCGGTACAGGATTCTACTAGTTGGTTACAGGAAGCACTTGCAATTGTGTCCTCTGCAATGAGGATCATTGCACAAGTATCTGTTAGATGTTATCCAATACCCGTCGTGGTATTAGCCAGGGGAGTAGTTGTTTTCTAACAGGTATTTGCCATATTAAGCCTACGTTGTAGGTGTATATGGGAGTAAAAAGGGTGGATCATCGGTCGGCAACGACTATCGTTACTTTATTCATTATTTTTCAATTAAAAGGCAATCAGTAAATGTGTATAATTCACAGTGGTCCAACCCTCTGAGTAGGTAACTTCCATTGCAGTATTTCTACTGGGCCATCAATGATTTCCACAGTTTTGCCTGCAGAGGCCCGTCATTCAAAAGACACTGTTGCCAAGCATTGGCCCTGATGATGGCCGGTGTCTCCTATTTTCACTGGCCCGCCATAGGCTATAGGTGCTTTGCCGTTCAGGCCAGATCTGGCCAGCATATTCTGGGCCGGAATAAGGCCGATCGAAATTTTTTGCTGGGATGGATAGCATATTTTTGTATTCATCGCCTACTGCGTTATTTATCAGATTCACTAAAGATAATTATTTAGGTACCGAATGGAAATTGGAAATCTTCTTAATCTTAGTGCCATTTGAATTAGGAAAGCTGCCAATTTTGAAATAACGGGAGCAAAATATCATTCAGTTCCGGAGATAGCAGCAGTCTTTGCTTCGCATATTTTCGGAAATACATATGATTGAGAAAGTAAAACACATGATTCGAAATTGTAAGTTAACAACAACAGTTGAAAACAATTCTGACTTACGTTGGAAGAGAAGAGATATCAATTTGAGCGCAGAAGCATTCGCGATATTGACACACATAAATAATTGAAAAGCATCGCGAATATCTGCTTTGAAAATCATTCGTTCGATATCTAACTCACGATGAAATAGAAAAATGGAAAATATATATCTGTATTTTTTCACAAAAACACCTCATATCATGAATGAGTTGATATTATTTCCTTATTTGAGTATAGTTCAGTAGAATGTTGACGTGATTTACTTGAATGGGAGTTACTCTAACATACCCTCGTGGAGAAATATGCACTCATTTAAAAAACGTTATTTGGCATGAAAAAGTGAAGTAATAGACTTTTCAAACATGACTTACAACTGGAAACTATATTATAATTTCTTTATGTACCTATACCTATTTCTATACCTCGCATGACAGATTTGAAACCTCACTGAAGAATGTGGCCATCAAATTCTTCAATATTCCAATAGCAGATATTATTTTTATATTTGTTAGTATTCACCCATTCCAATAGCGTGATATTCATTGATTTCATGGTAAAGGAACTTTCATGTATCAGTATTGAATTTGTCCATAGTGTGAATTTATACTTATACTTACATTAGTATTTTAAGTAAATACCTATACTGACTGACCCCGTATTCTTCACTTTCGAATAGCCCTATTTAAATATTTATTCTGTATTCTCTCAGTGGGAAACAAGTTGGGAGCTGCTTTGTGAGGAATTAGTTTGAATTATCCTTTAAATGAATAATCACAAAATCGGATTTCCAGCATTTTCACCATGAAATGAAAACTAGACAGAAAAATCCTGTATTTTTCACAGAAGTTCACATGATATATCCCCCATAAAATGTGAAGGAATAAGGAAAATTGACCGGTTAGTTCTTTTCATACAGGGTATTTCTTTAATTTTTGGTAATATTAGTCTCCTGTATTCTTAAGTCACACTGTATAATATTCATAATTTACGTTCTATCAAGTGGCCACATGGCACATATAACTGGTGCACTGAATTGATCCAATCATGTAATCCAAAGAGTATATAACAGATAAACTTATACTTTCAACCTCCTCTGTATATTTAAGAAAAATCATATTTTTTTGGAATCAGTCAATCTTATCGGATATACTAAACACAAAAAATTCAATTTTCATACGATTCGACTTATAACGTTGATGCTCCATTCTGTAATTATTTTCAATTTGTGTAACTCTGAAAAAGTCATGATTTACCCTGTATACAGTTTTCAAAAATGCTTGAAAAACATACTATTGCACTGACCATGTGTAGTAGTATGGTATAGATCGAAAATCCACCAATAATTTTGTGATATTCCCAGCTATAAAGTTCAGCCAATAATGGCCTGAAAGTGCCATTTCACAACTTCAACACTCTGTATCTTGTAAACTATACATAGAATTTTTGTGTGCCTATGGTAACTTTTGTTCAGGTAGCCGAGTTCAACAACATACTGAAAATTTGTACAATTTGACCGAAAGACATTTTGCATAAGGAGTGTGTGTGGTCCTTTGTCAGCTGAGTTGTTATTACATTTATCATCTTAGTATTTGCAATAAATAATTCTTTTGGGACAGGTGTTTTCCCTTCCTGCCTGAAGACTTCAGTAGTAATACTCTTGCATAAAGGAAATGCCACCGATGATCCGGGTGACTACAGACCGATTTTACTGCTGTCAACTCTTTCTAAAATCATTTAAAAATTGGTGAAACGTAGAATAATGCTCAAGAACAGTTAGCTCTGGTTGTTTTGCCATCAATGTAATATCTCGCGAAATTGGACGGTGGGCTGCATTAAAGGCCTACTACTCTTTTATTGAATCTCATCTGAGGTATGGAATTCTATTTAGGGGTTCTGCCAACCAGGCCTTATTGCAAGTGTATTCGTCCTTCAAAAGAGAGCTCTGAGAATTATATGGAAAATAAAAATGCGAGAATCATGTATACCAGTTTTTTCCTACAATAGGATTTTGACTATATATGAAATTTTCATTTTAGAAACAGTGTGTTTGCTCCATAAATATAGACAAAAGTTCAAGAACGTCAACAGGGAAAGGCAAACTCGCAATATCAATAAAAAACAACTTTCTCTTCCATTTCCTGTTTTATCTCTCACGAAAAACTCACTTATTTATAGAAGTAAACAAATTTACAACCACTTACCGAATCAAATAACAGTCATCAACGGTCTGAAACAAATTGTCGAACAACTTTTGATAGGAAAAGGCTTCTATGGTTTGAATGAATACTTTGCATATCAATTCTAGTCGTTCTATGATTTGTGAGATCCAGTTCTGATTAATTATCAAATTTTAAAATGTTGTCATGATTTATACATGTTTTTCATTTCATTTAAATTTATATGCATATCAATTCTAGTTCCATGATGGAGAGACTCAACTGTGATTAATTATCAAATTTTAAAATTTTGTTTCGTTATACTCTTTGTATTACGTCGATGTCCTAATTTTCATACATGTTCATTTCATTTTATTTATACAAAAGTCAAAATCAACATTATGTTGTATTACTATGCACTGTGTTGTGAAAGACTTTTATTGACTTTGTCGACAAAATGTTCTCATTTTTGACAATAAAGCATATTTATATCTATTTCTATAGTCGCTATTGCGTATCTTCCGTAATTTTCAACGTAGAACCATGAAATTTTCATGATCGACAGATACACTAGAAATGAACTCACTGCACAAAAACTGCTATCCTACGTGATATACACTGCACGCCAGTAGCGATGGAACGACCCATTTTTCTGGAAAGTTACATTAGGGGGCAAAATTGGCCCGAAATTCTTTCCGATTACTACTACTGCTAATTCACCTGTCTGTTCTGAAAAATTCTAATTTGTTTCACTTCTCATGGAAACGCCCCCGTATCTTCCGTAATTTTTGACGTAGAACCATGAAATTTTCAGGATAGAGATACACTAGAAATGAACTAACTGCACAAAAGGGGACATCATACGTGATATACACGGGGGCGTTTCCATGGGAAGTGAAACAAATTGAAATTTTGACGAATCCAAAGGAATTTCGGTCTAATTTTGCCGCCTAATATAACTTTCAGGAAAAATAGGATGACCCCTTTCATGCAGAAGGTTCATCTCTAGTGAATCTATCGATCCTGAAAATTTCATGATTTTTCGTCGAAAATCACAGAAGTAAAGAATTACACTGTATTATTTCTTCTTTATTCATATTTGTAGTGTGCCATAAAATGAAGCTGATGATTTGCATAGTTATTATAATGAGTTTATCTGGTTTCGTCAAACTTCCCAAATTGTAATTTATCTCTTTCTATCAATTGACCATTTTCTCCACAAAATTGTTTTCAAAACAAATGTTCAAAATAAACAGAACATTCAGCATTTCTTCCTTATATATTGAACCAAATTAGTTTTTCTAAAATTTTCAAATGTTTTGTTCTTTAATGAATTTCTAAATATGTTTGTTTAGATGCATTATTCATATATTTCCATCAAATTTACTACAAACTTGTATATTTTGATATATATTTCATGTGTTTTATTTGCCAAAATTGACTTGCCGAAAACCATATTCTTTGATATTTGGTTAAATAAAAATTCTATTCTATTCTATTCTATTCTACAATTATATCTATTCTCTTCTATTCAAGATTATTTCTGTTGATTTCTAAGTCTACCCTCAAATTTCTACAATGTTTATCGTTTTCATCAGTTCCTGTATTTATCTGACTTATTTCCTGTTCTATATGGTTATAAATTTGAGCATTTCGTTTCTCCATTCTTTCCTAAATTTCTCTACTACATGTATTCATGATTTCTATTTTATTTTTTCTAATTTCATGTCATGCCCATGATCTTACCTTAGGCTTCGGGGGATATTGAATCCGTTGTGGAGAAAGAGATGTGCCGAATTTATCTGATATAAAGAAAATTAACCCTTATTTGAACTGTACCAACTATTACAGGAAACTTTAAAAGACAGATTAGGCCTTTTGGTTTTACTGCTTTCATAATCGCATTGATAGATTCCTACAGGAAAAATAAATGAATCGAGTTAAATTATTTTGGATGCATCATCCTGAATCTGAAATGGCCCGGAGTGACGGCAGTAAAATCGTTGAAATCATTGCTAATGGAGTCGATGATGATGACGAACCAGTCTATTGTCGACACGGTGAACGTCTCTGTAACTCTTCCTAGTCTCCAGCTCCACCGTAACGGTAAAAAAAAAAATCTCAAAATTTTCATGGATCAATATGTATGATATTGGGTTCCATTCTCCTGCAGTGACGATAGGTATTCCTTGGACCAACGTGTCAGAAAATTCTAATGCCTAATTGGCATTCCAACATGTCCCTAATTAGGAAAGTGCAGGGGTAAGTGCTATTGTAGTTCGTAAGAATGTTACAATAATTGTTAATTGTTAATTGTTAATTGTTATTTTCGTCAACCAGGTGCACTCCCTTAAGAGTACAACCCTCGAAAGTCTTCGAAAGACTTGTCCGAGCTAGGGAAGACGCAGCCCTTACCTTTTAACGTGTGATGCTATGCACGAGACCGATGACCATTCTGGGAATCGAACCCATGACCCTTAGGTTAAGAGACAAGCGCTCTACCATCATGACCATCACGACCCATAAATGGAGAAGACATATGTCAGGAACTTAACAACGCCTCGACTTGTGTGAAGATTGTCGATAATTCTTCAGATGCTGAATTTATGTTGCCTATGATTCATTTTATTGATATTGAGCCTATTTTATTGCCGCTTTCCATACACCTCCTCGATGAAGTGATCGAGCAGGTATTCATCTATTCATTAATTAATATTTTTGAGGAGAGACACAGAATTAGCCTTCCTGTTCGCTATCGATCTTCAACAGAAAATGTACTACCTACTTCGAAGCTTGCAATCCAATCTTTCCCAGTCGTATATGAAAGATATTGTTCGCCAAGGTTACTAAGCATATCTCCATAGATCTGCTCACTTCTTAACCCCTTCAATTACAGGTAGATACTTGATGATGGATCAAAACCCCAATTTTTCTATTTTGATCATTTCGGTCGACACAATTCTTTTCAAATGGTATTGCGCATAACAGATTTAACTTTGGAATGTGCAACTTTAAAGTGGCTCTTCTAATAAGTTTTTGATGATTGTTGTAGTAACGCAATATTTTTTATACATGGAACCGGTCTAGGCTAATTAGATATCAATACATCCTCGTATAAGTAATATTCAACTTGTGCGAAAAAACAATCTTACCCGGATTACAATAGAATTCAGTCCTGGTTTAACACTTGGCAACTGAAGTATATCTCCTGCTGAAACTGTAAATTCTTCAGTCGACTCATCAACACAGCAAATAATGTCAAATGGAAGGCAATTCTTGATATTTACTACTGGTCGTAGGTGAATATTGTAACAGGCACTGGATATTGTATGGCGATTTGTATTTCCATAGTAAACTTGCTCCATTTCGCCCACTGCCTTGATAATGAAAGGTTCTCTGTCTTTTTTTGTATCTCTTTGTGGGCAATGTAACATCTTCGTTACACTAATATTAGTTTGCAAATCTTTCCATATATAGGGGGTACAGGACACAGAATAACCAGAAACTGCAAAAAATAACTCATTTGAGGGATTATAAACTGCTTTAAGTGGAACATTCAATGAATGCTTTGGTTGAATTGGGCTGATGAATTCCAGTTCGTTGCCTTTCTCTGTCATGTAATAAACATCAATTGCTACGTTGAAGTGGTTATGAACCTGAAACAAAATTTTATATTTTTCGTTATCAATAACCAAAGCTCGCATGCATAAAGAAAGCTTGATCTGTGAACTATCTTTTGGCGACTTTGATAATTCATTGAATAATATTATTGTGTGTCTGTAAAAGGTATCCTGATAACTATTTGTTATTGAAGGTAATGAAATTGAATTTGGAGGATGTGAACAGAACATTTGAGTGCATTCTTTGACAAGTGACTCATTCCACTTCCGATCTCACCAGAAGTGTCATAAACTTTCGATTTTTAAATGAGACACCTGGAATATTTGAACTTCTTTAATCTCGATATGATATTCTGACGAACCATGTATCACTTAGCACTTTTTGTGACAATGTTTCTCATTGAATTTTCCGGCGGGATGCCTTCAATTTCAAATCACTTATTTCAGTGCTAAAATTTTCGAAAATATACAACATTACTGTTTTTGGTCAAAATTATTGTATCAGCTATGTGAAATTTTATTTTTAAATTGGTATCACTTATTTTTTTTAATGGCAACATGGTGATTCATTGTGATGTGAAAAAATGGCATTTCATTACAACAAATTTGATACCCTATCAAACAAACTTATGTTAAACTTATGTCAAGCAAATTTATAAACTTTTTTTTGAAATGAAAGCATCTTTTTATCAATTTTATCAAAATGAGATATAAATTCAACGAGTAACACAACTGATAAGGTAAAAAATGAATCATTGAAAAAGAAGAGACAAAAATTTTACGAAAATGAAACGACCTCAATATCGAATATTGATCGATAACAATGAATTAACAATCAAGTTGAAACTTTGGATTAAGAAACAAATAAAACTTATAACTAATTTATGAACAATGATATCTGAAGAGTAGCAGCTGATTTGAGAAAATTGTTTCAATAAAATACAAATAAGTTGTAGAAGTTGAATATAAAAACAAAAGTTACGAATCAATTCTATTATGGGCAATAGGAGAAAATTTATTGAAAGCAAAATGTACATTATACAGTGTGTTTCACTTCTCATGGAAACACCCCCGTATCTTCCGTAATTTTCAACGTAGAACCATGAAATTTTCAGGATCGATAGATTCACTTGAAATGAACTCGCTGCAGAAATGATGTCATCCTACGTGATATACACTGCACGAAAACAGCGATGGAACCACATATTTTTCCAGTAACTTATATTAGGGGGCAAAAATGGCCAAAAATTCCTTCGGATTCGTGTTTAGGATCCGCGAATTACTGCTACTATACCTGTCTCTTTAAAAATTTTCAGTCCTGAAAATATCAAATTTGTTTCACTTCTCATGGAAACGCCCCCGTATCTTCCGTAATTTTTGACGTAGAACCATGACATTTCCAGGATCGATAGATACACTAGAGATGACCTCTCTGCACGAAAGGGGTCATCATCAGTGTAGTATTTGAAAAAAAATTTAATTTTTCAAAACTGAAATTTTTTCAGGAGACAACAGTAGTAGTTTGAACACGAATCCGAAGGAATTTTGGGCCAATTTTACTCCCTAATATTACTTTCCGGAAAAACAGGTGGTTTCATCGCTGCTGGCGAGCAGTGTATATCACGTATGAAGACCCCTTTCGTGCAGAAAGTTCATATCTAGTGTATCAATCGATCCTGAGAATTTCATGATATTTCGTCAAAAATTACAGAAGATACGAGGGTATTTCCATGAGAAGTGAAACACACTGTATATATGAAGGTTATCACTGGTGACATTTATGTTTTAAAACTACTTCCAACTAACAACAGAAGAAAAGTTACAATTAATGTTGAAACATTTCGCCACTTTGTTGTATACACGATCATAATCCTATATTTTTACTTGCGAAATGGAATATATTTATTCCTAATCGTGCAATATGTTGATTTTTTATATTCCAGGCGGTATATTCGTCCGCAGAGAAAGACAAATAAAAATATTCTACACCCTGCAGTCAACTACATCTGTCACTCCTGTATATATACAAATTTTAAAAACATCCAATGACTATACAGACTCAAATAACTTCGTTACATCTGTTGGCTGATTCTTATTGAAATTCGCGTGTTTAAACTTTGAAAATATACTTACCGAATGAGTACGGGCTGAGCGTCAGACAATAACGCCTTTCAGAAACATTTCAAAATTTTGAGTTTCAACAGAGAACTTACCTGTAATATACTTCGTAAGGTTATGATTGTAACTCCTTCCTCAAGTTTTATGTCACAAACAATACCCCAATTATCATGATTATTACTTCTATAACCAAGCGAGAAAAATTTTTTATCAGCTCTCATGACTGGTAACGTTAGACTGCAATTTTTACTGTTAACCTGCAAATTGAACCCTGTATCAAAAATTATCAAATTGAAATGAGAAACAAATTAAATATTATGTGTCCCCTTTCAAAGCAATACACTATAATACCTAACCATCATGGATTTCAAAAAATACGAAGCAAGCTGTTGAGCTTTGGGTGTCTTCATTTTATAGTGGGGTGAAAAATATGATGAATCTGATGTCTGAGCTATTTCAGCACTGATGATATTCAATGCTTGATTACAATTAGCACTTGCAATAGTATATTCCTCCACTTTTTGGGAATATGTGGAGAGAAGGCACACTTTTCGATTTTTTTTCATTTCATACAAAAACATTTCGAAATACCCTTCTCTACAATAATCCAAAAAAATTCGATATTTCTTCCTTTGATTTGTAACTATTCCTGGAGGGAGAATGATAGATTTGAGTAACGAAAACTGCTCAAAACCTTTTTCTCATTTATTATAATGTATATAAGGTCTTTATTTAGCAAAAAAAATTATTCACGAAATTACAGAGTATACATGTATACCTATAAAATTGCACAAAAAATAAAACACTCATATAATGAATCAAATTTTAAAGGTAACGGGTACATTTAAAAAAAATATTTGTAAATAATATTTCACATATGTACATTAAACAAATATTGTTAAGGAGTGAGAGAGATTTTCATTTTATGTAGTAAGAAATCTGTTAGTGAGAAATCGGGTATATATAATCTGAGACCAAAAGCCATACAGAACATTGAGCGAGGGTCGTGAAAGCCTTAATCATTATAAAAACCAAAGTTTGATAATGTTCTACTGACATCCAATTTAAAGTACACAACATATTTTTGATTGATGTATCTTCAGCTTATTATTATCTTATTACATTATGGCTAATACTATCAGAAAACAACTACTCCTCTAGGTAATGCCACGACGGGCATTGAATTATATCCAACAAATACATGTGCTCCTCACTACAGCAGAATTCTATTTTGATTCGAACAGGGGTTACCTAAAGACTAGTTTCGAAGTTTTTCCTCTTATTAGTGCAAAGGTAGGTCATCTCATCGTTGATGTTGGTTCTATTCTTTCCAAATATGTGTGATGTGATTCTTAGCATTATTTATTTAACAGCATTGACGAATAACTTGCTATAGATACTCCATAACTCATTACGCTAGCCTTTATGAGATCGGCTTTTCTAGAAAAAATGCATGTTTGGATTTCATTCGCATTAAATTCCATGAAGTTGTTTGATTCCTATTCTAAAATTATTGCTAAGTCCATATTTGAATCATTCAAATTCCTTTCCCGTTTTTTTCTGGAATCACAGACTGATATATGAAGCTTTAGTTGGACCAAAATTGCGAACTCGTCATATCCCCTTATATATCAAAGTTTATCTACATCCGACCAGAGCAGAAGTTACGAAAAATTTGCTCCTATTTACATTTCAAGAATAATTGCTCAAATTCGCTTATGTGGTAAAAACCGAATAAAAATAACTTATTTTATAGATGATTCAGAAATTTGCTCACTCTGAAATATATACGTAAATGAATCACTCCCACATGTTCTCTTTGAGTGTCCTATTTACACTGGCATTGGAAATAGTAGTGAACTATTATCAGCCGTTAATTCTTATTCAATAATTTAATTATCTTATACTCTGCCAACTTTTCGCAATTATCTAGCTTTGTCAATGTCCTGATTAATATTCTCAAACTGCGCTTTTTTGTTCTTAATGAGTAGGTAGATGATTATTTTTTCCCATAAGGAATGTACTAGTCGAGCCCTGTCTCCGGAGCTCCGATACAACCGGAGGGCGCGATGGTGTGTCATAAACCCCAGTAAACACTCCCTACGTTCGTAGGGTGAGTGATTACTAGGTCCGACAGTCATGTGCCCTGAGATGGCGGAGTGAACCAAGAATTACGGCCTTCTGCACTCTTCCGGCTAAGATTTCTGCCGCATCATGGCAAGCCGGTATGAGTTTCAAGTTTGAGTTTGAGCAGTGTGTCCATCATTCCACCAAGGACCCCTATTATCAGAACCACCATCTTGACAGAATGGTTTGGGTAAAGCCTGTGGAGTTCAAAGAGTAGATCTTGGTATTTAGTCCGTTTCTCCTCCTCTTTTCGGATGATATTCGTTTCCCTATTTTACATAAATTGAAATAAATATATTTTACACATTAAAATCTCTGAGGAGTTTTGTATGTCCTTCCTGAACGTGTCTGATGAAAAGTAGTACCAGATGATGGCATTTTAAATGTAGACGGCAAACTAACCATGCCCAGGAAAAATTCAAAATCTTATCGCAAATAGCACAGAATATTCATAGAACGTTCTCTCAATCATCCAAAGAGAACATTCACAAGGAATATGCAATGAATATTCCAGGAATATTTTTATCCTCGAATATTATTACAATATCATCCTATGGTCAACCAAATTGAATATTCTTGAAAATGTTTCCAAAAATATTACTAAAATATTCGAATAGATTATCATATTACGCCAGAATGTTTTAGAAATATTTCAGAAAGTTCATCTGAGATTATCATAATATTAACTGAGTTGAATATTCCAGAAAATCATTCTGGGAATATTACTGAAATATTCGAATAGATTATAATTATCATATCAATCAAGAATATTTTAACAATATATTAGAAGGATCAATATAAAATGTTTTCAAAAAAGATGATGAAATTGAAAAATTTAAAGGAATTATTGATTTTGAAATGAATTGAATATTTTTTAGGTGCGGAATTTATTAAGTTACATTCATAAATTTTGAAGAAATTACCAGGTAGGTATATGATATTTTAAAATAAATTTATTTCTCAAAATGTATGAATGTAACTTCATAAATTCCACACCTAAAAATAATTCAATTAATTTCAGAATTAATATTTCATTTCGATTTCATCATCAGTAGATATACAAAGTTACTTCTGCCTCATTAGAGTTAGGCAGAAGTAACTTTGCTCCACACGGTGAATCTCTCGATGGCCGCGTCCATCGAGTTCTTGCTGTTGGTGGAGGGTTGGTGCTGAAGAAGATGACGTGTTCGCCGAAGAGTTTCGGGGGTGGGGGGTTCAAAACGTTTCACCCTAAGTGGCGCGCGTCTTTTCTGCAAAAAAAACATGGCGGCGATGGAGCGGAAGGCAAAAAAACATGGCGGCTATGGCGGAAGTTATGAAAAAACGTCCGCGCAAAAAAAAACATGGCGGTGATGGAGTGGAAGGCGAAAAAACATGGCGGCGATGGCGGAAGTTATGAAAAAACCTTCCCTCACGTGATTCGCTGAGAGCAATTGGCTGGAAGAGAAAAAAACGTCACGTGATTCGTTGAGAGCAATTGGCTGGAAGAGAAAAAAAATGGCCGGCACCTTAATTGACAAAACGAAAAAATTAAATATGAAAAATGTCTACTGTCTCTGAACACACACACACACACACACAAAAGAAAATTATGATGGACTTATTATTAATTCACTCGCTCTCGAATGAAATTCCAAAAGAAAAAAAATACGTCTCCGCCGCCGTGAAATAGCGATAAGGCACGTTTCTTGAATGTTTACTGTCTGCTCTCAAGTTGAACGAAATTCTCAGTAAACACGATGATCCATTTTTGACCTTGAATTTGTTTTTTTTTCAGATTTAATCGCAGAGTTTTATCTCACACATCCGGTGTTTTGTTTACGCTGCTCGAGCTAAATTGACCTTGGAGTTGTTTTTTGTTATTGCGCAATTTGGGTTTTCCCCAGATCGACCGTTGCATACATTTGCAGCGTGGGTTACTCGGCGTGGAGGTGGACGGCGTGGGTCACGTGACACAGAGAGTTAATAAGTACGTTCACAGCGAGCCTGCGTCATTTCATTATCTACATTCGAAGCAACAAGTGCCTCTCTGCCGCTTATCTGTCTCTCGCTTTTTTTCTACACAAGTGCATTGTTTTTATTGTGAGTGCCATTTAATTCGTGATTTGCAAAGGTCAGTAGTAGTAGTTATTTTTTTTTTAGTTTTCGCGATTGTTTCAAGTGTGCCTATTTCTTCCGATTCACTTTTTGTTGTGTTTCTTTTTCAAAAAAAATTCAGAAAAGTTCATTTATCACATTTTGTTTTTCGTCTCATACAGAGTGTCTCTCTCACAAAAGATCATATTTTTTTTGTTTTTCATACAGTGTGTGTGGATTGCATTTTTTATCATAATTCCTTCTCCTACAGGGGTCTCTCACAAAGTTCCATTTGCTATATACAGTATGATTGGAATTATGATTTTTATCATATTTATTTCTCATATACGAGGTGAATCATCAACATCATTTTTCATTTTGAGTGAGTGAGTGAGAGTTATACAGCGTGTATGAATTTTTTTTAATTTTTCAAATGATTTCGCAGATGTCCCATTTTCTCGACGAAATTAACAATATTTCGTTGGCTTGCAGGAAGAACCTGCGGAAGTTATCTGAGCTACCGAAGGACGAACCCCATCTGATCCTCGGCGCTGAAGCGAAAACAACCAAATTTGGAGAGTCCATCCTAGTGGAGTTGGAGAAGTGTAAAGTATTCCTGCCAAATCGAGTGACAAATCGACAAATTAACCGAGTCCCAGCATATGCTCATCTACAGGGGCGAGTAGAAAATTGCAAATCAAAATCATACGCAGCAGCTGTTTGAGATCGCTAAGGCCTGAAGACGCCGACGCCGCCGTTGGAAACAAAGAGTGAGTTTCTTGTATTTTCATTCGACATTTTCTTGAAATTTTATGTGTCGAATAATCATCATCATGTCATCTGACACTATCGTTGCACACAGTAAAAAAGGGTTGTACTGATGAAGAACGCAAACATTGGCTGGCCCATTGCAAGTACACCGCCCGCCTGATCAATAGTGCGATCGCGGCAGTGGATTGCATAGGCTCTCTGAGAAAATTACAAACTTTATGCGGACACTTAAAAATTATCCGAAATTCAATCAAAAAGTCAGCTCAACAACAACAACAGCCAGGCGTCGACGTGGTGGTGGGAGAGGGAGTCAAATCAAAATTAACATCTCGAGTAAAGTGGGAGGACTTGAAATCGGCATTTTCTTCGCGTTTACGTACCGGTATAATTATAAATTTGAAACATAAAGATATTGGGCAATTTTTTGGTGATGCATTCATTTTATTCAGAAGCAGAATTCAAAATTTATTTAAAAACATCCAAGCATCAAAGTCAATACGACATTTTGTGGTAAATTCGTGAAAAATTCCTTGAACCAAGAACAAATAATAAGCGACTTTAAATATTTCAACACTAAAAACATTGATATCGATAGGGGTACAACTTTGAAAGAGTGGTTCCTAGAAAATGTCATCGATCAAATTCAAAACAAACTGTCGGAATTCGCGGACAAAGAAAGTGGCTGGAGTCTTCAGAAAATTGTTAGTTTGGAAATCAATACGAATAAATCGGGCGTGGGAAACGGTTCGTCTTTCATCGAGCTACCAAAATTCATTGCGAATAAAAAAGCTTGCATTAATTTGACAAATGAAGATGATGCGTGTTTCGCTTGGGCCGTCGTTTCGACCCTGTTGAATCGGGTAAAAATACAGATAGAATTTCATCATACCCTCACTATTAAAATGTACTGAACATGGATGGAATCGACTTTTCTATGAAATTAAAACAAATTACCAAATTTGAGCGATTGAACAACATATCTGTGAATGTGTACACCTTGGAATTGATCCAGCTGCAGGCGAACAAGGAGGCATTTTTCGTTACTGTTCTGAGCCGACTCACGAAACAAAAATTAGACAAACATGTTAATCCTCTCCTCATTCAAAATAAATATCACCCGAAATTAAATGATTACGAGGCACCACCACTGGAAATCGCCGACGCCGATGATGCCGTCGGCGATGACATAAAATTCCATTACGTTTGGATAAAGGATTTATCTCGCCTACTCAATCGCCAACTCAGTGAAAACCAAAATAAAACATTCATTTGCGACAGGTGTTTAAATTATTTCATGAGTGAGGAGAAACTCGACAGTCATACTGTTCATTGTCAAAAATTAAACGAAAGCAAAATTTCATTTCCTTCATATGATCATGTAGAATTTCGAAATTTTGTACATATAGAAATAGTACCCTTTGTGATTTACGCGGATTTTGAATCGATTTTGGAATAGTTTAATGACTAAGAATGCACCTCACATACGGCAAAGTACCAAAAACACATTCCTTTCAGCGCTGGATTTTATTTTAAGTGTGCATATGACGATACTTTGTCATTTTATGATAGTCATCGGGGCCTCGACTCGATGGATTGGTTTGCGGAGAGAATGGGGGCCATAGCCAAATTTGTGGAAGCCAAAACTTTGGATATTGTCCCCATGATCGTCTCACCTCCAGATAGAGCGACAGCGCCATGTTGCCACATCTGCGAAAAACCTTGGAAAACTGACGACAAAATTGTAATAGATCATAATCACTACACGGGAGCGTTCCGTGGATATGCGCATGCGCATTGCAATTTGAACTACAAAAAGTCGTTCGTTGTGCCAATCATTTTCCACAATTCATCCGGATACGACAGTCATTTAATTATTCGAGATATAGCAAAAAGGGGTCGAGTCAGCCTGTTGCCTGTCAACGAAGAAAAATACATTTCTTTCACCCAGTACAACGGCAACACTGACATTCAATTTTGATTCATTGAATCTTTTCGCTTCATGGGCATGAGCTTGGAGCATTTGGTGCAAACACTGACCATCCATGACTTGAAGATTTCAAGGCGCGAATTTGCCCATTTCGATGCCGACCGGTACGAGTTACTCACTCGAAAAGGGGTATTTCCATACGATTTCATCGATTCGATGGAGAAATTGGAATGCCCAAGTTTGCCGGCGCGCGATCAGTTCTACAAGTTGAACGATTGTGGCATCACCGATGCCGAATACGAGCATGCGCAGAACGTGTGGCGGTCATTCAACTTGACAACACTGGGCGAGTACTCTGACCTATACATGAAAACCGACATATTGCTCTTGGCAGATATTTTCGAAAATTTTCAAAATATCGGCCACGAGACGTATGGGTTGGATCCTGCGTGTTAAAAAACCGTCCCGGGATATACGTGGTCCTGTATGTTGAAGTACACCCAGTGTAAATTGCAGATACTGAAAGACGTCGACATGCTTCTCTTTGGCGAGCGAGGAATTCGTGGCGGCATCAGTCCGTGCTGCAACAGATTCTCCTCGGCCAATAACAAGCACATGGATGAAAGGTATGACGCCTCCAAACCGTCGACCTATTTGCTATATCTCGACGTGAATAATCTGTACGGTTGGGCCATGATGGAATATCTTCCGTAAGATGGCTTTAAATGGCTCGAAAATGCAGCTGATTTCGATGTGTCGGAAGTGTCGGACACCTCGCCCATCGGCTACATTCTCGAAGTCGATTTGGAGTATCCCGAACATCTGCATGACAAACACAAAGATTTACCCTTGTGTGCCGAGCACCGTACACCGCCAGGCTCGAAATTACCAAAATTGATGACCACGCTGTACAACAAGGAAAATTATGTTGTGCACTACAGGGTGTTGAGACAAGCACTCAAACACGGCCTTGTACTCAGGAAAATCCACAAGGTGTTGCAATTCAATCAGTAGGCGTAGCTGCGTCCCTACATTGAATTAAATACGAAATTACGCTCTCAAGCAAAAACTACTTTTGGCAAAAATAACTACAAACTAGCCAATAACGCAGTGTTCGGGAAAACCATGGAAAACATACGGAAACACCGTGTGGTGAAAATGGTCTCCAAGTGGGAGGGACGATATGGCGCAAAATATCTGATTGCTAGTCCAAATTTCAGGAGTCGCACCATTTTCGACGAGAGCCTCGTCGCTATCGAGATGGCAAAGACGGATTTGTTATTCAATAAGCCCTTATACATAGGAATGTCGATTCTCGATATTTCCAAGGTGTGCGTGTACGATTTCCATAACGGCTTCATGATGGAAAAGTACACGCACGTTCAGTGCAATTGATATATACGGATACTGATTCGCTCATTTATGAAATTAAGTGCGATGATATTTATCGGGATTTGATTTGCAGTCACATTGAAAAATTCGATACGAGCGACTACCCAAGCGACAACCCATTTGACATTCCCCTCGAAAATAAAAAAGTACCCGGCTTGATGAAGGACGAAGCTAATGGTCGTATCATGACAGATTTCGTGGGGCTTCGATCAGAGTTGTACACCTATAAGATACAAGGTGGAAAAACCGTAAAAAAATCCAAAGGGGTCAAATACAGCGTTGTCGAAAATCACATGACTTTTGAAGATTATGTGGAATGCCTGAAAAACAATGTGGAAAAAATAACTCCGCAACGCTGTATTCGATTCTTTTCTCACAAAGTTTTTGGTGTAGAGCAAACAAAGATCGCTCTCAACCCCCCTCGACGACAAGTGCTGTTTGATTGTCGGCTCTCATGACACTCTGCCGTGGGGCCATTACAGTCAGTTAGATATCTAATAGAATTTAAATGTTTTTTCAGAGAGCACATACCCACACACGCACACCACCACCATGGTAGACACTTTGAAAAATGTATGCTGTCTGCAAGTAGTCAGATGTACATCATCAATAGTTGAATTCATCCTTCACCTCTACCATGGACGCTCACTGATCGAATTTTGAAAATGTTGGCCGATGAAAAATGAGTACAAATCTATAAGCAGGCTCAGAGCGTCAAACGAAATTTCAATGATTTGAGTCACTTAGAGTACATGAGAGATATCAGCTTTGAAGATAGGTGTGAAGCTCTCAAAAATCAAGACTGGGAGGGTCATTTGCACAAAGACCAATACTGTGTGTGGGCGAATGCATATCGTATTCCAAAATATAATTTACGATTTTGCCGCACTTACTATAAAGCATTCAGAAGGGCTATGCAAAACCATCCGGTTCAAAGCATCAGAGACCATCAACATATGGTGTTCGGTGTAAAGCACATGGACAATATATATCAACGTTGCAAATTTTGGTGTCACAACAGATTTGATGAAGTACTGTTCACTTTGAAAACGAGCAGTTATTGCTACTGTGACCTACATCTGCGTGGTGGTGGTGAGCCCTACGGATTAGATCTCACATATAAACGCTTCATAGGCTCAGGAGATGAGGATTCAGAATTCGATGATTGAGATTGCCAAACACACACACAAAATTTCAAGAAAATGTTAAAAGAAAATGCATGAAATTGTGCTCTTGTTTGTTTCTTTCTACACACACACACACACTACATATATTATTAATCAAATAATAGTCGATTATGTTTTATATTTATAATTGAATAGAATCAATATGTAATCCGTGTCTGGATATTATTATTATTATTATATTTTGTTTCACCCTCCCAATCTCCCATTCAAAATTCCACATATTTCAAGATATCGTTTTTGCGTTGAAAAAGGGTCATTTTTTTGCGCAAAAAAAGTATAACTTTTTTATACGAAAAAGTGACACTTTTTTCTGCAAAAAAGTATAATTTTTTTATGAAAAAGGTGTATTTTTTTATGCAAGAAAGTGTAATTTTTTAATTAAAAAAAGTTACACTTTTTTTATGCAAAAAAGTGCCTGTTTTTTTCCTTAAAAAGTAACACTTTTATTGACATGGTGGAAAGAGCTTAGTGAAAGCTGAGTGAGTCACTCAGCCACTCAGCTTTCACTGAAAATGCTTCACTCAGCTTTTACCACCATGTCAATAAAGGTGTCACTTTTTTTCATTCAAAAATACATGTATTCTTAAGGGAAAATGGCAATTTTTTTTATAAAAAAAATGTCCGAAAATTGACATGATGGACAAAGCTGAGTGAATGCTGAGTGAATGCTGAGTGAAAGCTAAATGAACACTAAGTGACTCAAAATTCACTGAAAATGCTTCACTGAAATCCTTCCATCATGTCAATTTTGGGTATTTTTTATCGAAAAAAATGTCACTTTTTTGCATAAAAAAAAGAGCACGTTTTTGCACCATAATTGGAAGAACGGCTCAATCAAAAATATGCTGCTTTTTTGCATAAAAAATGAGCATGTTTTTTGAAGCAAAATATGATGAATAATTCAATCAAAAATGTGATACTTTTTTGCATAAAAATTGACATGTTTTTTGAAGCAAAAAAAATGGGGAAGGGTATTTTCGAGTAGCAAAATTAAAATCAAAAATATTCCAAGATATGCTTATTTTCATAAACGTATTGATGGGTGATCTACAAACTACGCATGTGTCGCACCTGATGGCGCACTGTGAGCAGCTCGCCAAGTGTCTACATGGCATAAACAATACATTTAGTTCATTCACAAGACATACACGACACATCATCACCGTGTTCTGTGAGTCTATGTTTATGCATCTGTGGTCACTTTGCTGCTCATGTCACCTTTCACTTGTCGTTCTTCTGGAGCAACATCAGGGCCATCTGTCGGTGGTGGTGGTGGTAGTGGCGGTGTCATCCATGTGTAATCTGTCACTCTGCTAATGACATCTGACACTCTTGGTTCTGGAGGGACATCAGCGCCATCTGTCGTCGGTCTGTGTCTGTGCCGCTCAGAGTAATAACTACGGACGAAATCACAATGGGGGCTCCATCAACGATGGTCAGCCATAGGATCGTCATTGGGCAGCCATCTGAACCCTTCTACTTGGCACGAAAGACATGCAACTACATCTTCCGAACCGGTATACGTAAAGCCTGCTTCGGCTAAGTTACTTGAAGGAAATCTCGAAGTCCATCTTCGAAACGAGTCGAGTCTTGTTTCGTACTGCTGCATCTCTATCTCTCCCTCTCTCAGCATACACACAGACACACTGCACACTGCATACTGAATTAAAACGCCAACTCTGCTCTCAATATATACATTTATTTCGTTTCGTAATCAAACATTACTTTGTCTGGAAAATAGTATAGGTATTCACGAAAACATAGATGTTTATCATCTTTTGATGATATAGTACACAAGTTTAAAGCCTTATTAAGTGACAAACCATTGTTTTTAGCTAGAGTTTTTGCACTGCCTAATAAATCGTGATAATATTGACTAAAGTTCATATTCAATAGATATTCAAATCTTGTCACCATCACAGTAGCATCTAGATGTAGGATTTCTTGAATATCCGCTTCCGTCAGGTAGAAGTAGGTGTCATTCTTGGAAACGCGCACTTGTTGACTCTCTGCATACGTGTGTAATTCCAAATCCATAACATCGTCCCAGTCGAGTTTGATTCGGCTAGTCTTGGCTGCTGCTGCATTCGGGTCATTTCGGCTAGTGTAACGCAGCTGATTAATGTCCCTCACGAATTGGCCCCATTAAAACATGCTGAAGGACAGGCTGGAGCATAAGGTGTGTTGGACCTTGCACACGAGTTTCACTGCAGGCACGAAACTCCGAGCAAAGCTTATGCCGCATTGCAAGCTCAAAACGTTGGTGTTGCGAAACTCGTAGGTGGCGTTGCACGCGAAGAAACGTTCCGCTTTGATGGCCTCCTTGTACATGTCACATATTCGATCTAAATCTGCCATTCGATCTGCCCACTCTCGGTCCGATGATGATGATGATAATGATGATGATAAAGCTGACGCCGCCGACGCCACCGACGCCGACTCGTAACCAGAGGACTCTTCTGAAGACTCGACAACGACGTTGTTCACTGCACCAAACATGTTGACTGACTAATCTCTCTGCACCGTTCGGCATCGGTTTATTTCTCCGCTGCCGCCGCCGCCATCACCACTCACCCTTACCCCATACGCCGGCTCGAGTTTCTACGTCGTCGAGAGCTGAGAGACGACGACGATGAAAGGCCCCCTCTTCCAGTTGAGATTGTGCCAATTTTCCATTGCGATTTGTCGCATCAATCCAACTATTGTGCGTACTATCGAACCCCAGCCATTTCACAAGTACTTTACGACCCTTACGCCTGATGATTTTTTCCACTAGATAGACTTAGGGATTTTTTGTTTTTTGTAGTTCTTGTTCGTAGAAAGCGCCGCTGATTGGTCGCCCTTCCAAGTCCTCCAGCAAATACGTGATTGGTTGGATGATTTTCACTTTGACAACTTTGAATAGTTCCGCAGTCCAATTGGGCGTATACCCTTTATCGAAAACATGCTTGGCCTTGCTAATTCTCACGAAATCACCAATTTTGAATTTTTTTCGACCAGCACGTTCGGCATAATCATACGTTGACTTATACATCTGTTTTTCATTGTCTTTGGTGACGTCACACGGTTTCATGCCGATCGTTCGATGTTTGCGCTGGTTGTAGTTTTTGGCAATGTTTGGCAAAATATCCAGCCATTTGTAGGTACTGTTCAAACTGAAATACTTGAAGAGATTCTCCTTGAGAGTACGTATAACCCTCTCTGCGATCGCGGCTTTCTTCACGGTATACGTGCTGTAGTTTTTGATGTTGTACTTTTTCAGGAGAGTCTGAAAGCTGGAATTGTAAAATTCAGTTCCGAGATCTGATTGGAGGAGCTTGGGATATTTTTTCGCTTTCGACAATATGTCACTCATCGCTTCGGTGACGTCTCGACCAGTTTTGGTCTTCAAGGGGCGCACCCATAGGTACTTGGAAAAGGTGTCAATCACCACGAGAATATAATTAAAGTTTTTATTGGCTTTGGAGTATATTTGAAGATCAGCCAAGTCCATCTGCCACAGATCGTCGAGTCCTTTGATGATGGTACTTCTGCGAGGAAAATTACTTCTGGCTGGAGCATGGAGCCCATCAACCAATTGTTTTTTCTCAGATGATGATGATGTCATTTCGCTAATGGCGGAGTCAATACACTAACTGCACTGGGCGTTACACCTTCTACTTAAGAGGCTGGAATATCAACAATATCCAGTGCCAATTTATCCAAGCGTTTCTTGGTATTTTCATGCTTTTTCATCGAAAGTGACATGAATTTCATCACTGGAATATCCAAGGCTGTTAGATTGTTTTTGGCGGTGTCCAGCTCGTCTTTGAGTTTGTGTATGACGTCATCTTTGAGCTTCTGTATGACGTCATCAACGTATTTTTTGTTGGAAACATCATTGAGTGCACTTGGCGTTTCCACATTACATATTTTCACATGTTCAGCATCAATGTCCCCATTTGTAGTATAGTTGAGTATAACGCCAGGAAAATGGTAGGGCTGCTGATGCCGTGCACGGCGAGCTGACGAAGTTTGACCGAACTTGTTGATGCTCATGATGCGACTGTGGCATGCAAAAAAAACGTTTACGCTTTTATTTATCGAATATAGCCTGCTTCTCTCAACTCATTGATGATGGCCACGATCTCGTTGTCGGTAAAGGTGCTGCCGGCATTTTTGGCGGCTACCAGAAGCCTATACCTGTCAACGAGCTCGTTCACATCGTCCCAGTACACGTATTCTATGGGTTTCGTGTTGTATGTCAACTGATCTGGGATACCACTGCCGTCGGTAAAACGACCTCGACCTCCACCACCACCACCACCTATTTTTGATTGAGGATCTTTGAACATTGGTCGAATCAACTGTTCGTATTTGGCAGTCTGAGATGGATTCAATCTACCTCGCGCATCTACATGCGCACCTGTAGCTGTTAAAATTTGCTTGTATGCCACCAAATTGGCTTTAGCGTATTTGGGATTTTTGTAGAAAATCAAACTATATAGTCCCGGAGTGCCCTCGTATGTTACACCATCAATGCGAATGTCCCCCATTTCTTTGTCGAGGTCCATCAGCTTTCTACCGAGCAACCATTGCGCTCTTGGTTTGTCGTAAATGGGACCGTAACTCACATCTATTTTGCCGGATTTCGAGCGATGTTCATTCACGAATTCAGTTGCTACTTCAGGATAAACTTCCAAGTAGTCATCCTCATCATCATCATCATAATCACCATCATCTGTGTGGTAGCTTTATTCTTCTTCCTTTTTCATAAAGTCTGGAGTCGATGGTGCAGGTTCCTGTTTCTCTTCTTTTTTCACTGTCAGTCGTGATCGCTTGGTGAGTGGCGGCACTGCCGCACTCAATCTTTTCAGCGGTACCGTAATGGGATTGAATAATTTACTCAGTGCTTCATCATGCTCGGATTTTCCGAGTTTCAGACTCAGATACTTTTTTCGCACAATTTTTGACAACTGATTGACTTGACTTTTGCGTTCAGCTTTAGCAATCTCCGTCTCGATGCGGGGTGATGTGGTCGGCGCTATGGCTTCAGTACGAATGCCGTGTTACCTCGCATCACATTTGTATATATTTGTCAAAGCCCAGGCGGTAGCGCCCTTTATTCACATCAAAGTCTTTGACAATGACCAAAGATCCGAATTTTTCCTTCCAACAGGTGGCGCACATGCGGCACAAGCGTCATAATACCGCAATGGAGAGCATTGGTGGCGGCGGTGACAACAAAAATGTAGGAAGTTCCGGTTTGTTTCTGCGCAAGACCGCTAAAAGCGGCTACGGTTTGTTTCTCAAGAAGAAATTTTCAAAACACTTCCGCTGAAGCTGCCCAATAGAGCGTTGTACGATGAGGAATTACTTAAATATGTGAAACGTCTGAAAATACCTCATTTCATTGGTGTTTTCATGCGAGACAACTTACGTCGATCCTCATCGAAACTTCCCAAGTACAGAGAATGCGCAATCATCAATCTGGACTCGAGCAGGAATCGCGGAACGCATTGGGTAGCTTACGTGAAACGCGGACATGTGGTGAAATACTTTGACAGTTTCGGCAATTTGAAGCCGCCGGTGGAATTGGTGCGATATCTGGGTAAAAAAGTGAAAATCTTCTACAACAACGATCGCTATCAGACATTCAACCAAGTTAATTGCGGTCATTTGTGTTTGGATTTTCTATACGAGAACACACTCTGAGTGTGTGCGCGCGCGCGCGAAAATGAATAGAAAAATTATGACCTTTAATGACGAGCGCAATGAGGTTCATTATATGGTGACGTGGCGTTTTGCATACAAAACTTCGCGCTAATCGTAATGGATGCAAGTAGCCATGAACAGGATACGTTTCGCTAGACGAATAGCGTGAGCCTCACGCGTCCTGAATCCCATACTAGACTCTGAGCACAGAGCGTGCATATGGAATGGTTTAAATAGAAGTACATAACCCATCCAGTGTCAGTCATGTCTTTGCTGTTGACAGTGACAGGTCAAACGTCGACGCTAACCGCAGACTTTTCTCCGCCGCTCCAATTGGACGAAGATAGCACTTACGGCTTGGCATTGATTGGTTTCCATTCATACAACAGCATACCAAACATATCGAGTGGTCGATTCTATTATTCTGTCAAAGGAGCGCCATCTGTTAGCATCATCCAAATACCGACTGGGTGTTACGAAATAAGCGACATTGCCAAGTTTATACATAAACACATCGAGAGGCCGAAAGAAGCAAAGAAGAAGAAGAGAGCCGTAGTGTCTAGCGACGTTGGCAACGTTGACGACGACGACGACGACGGTACCAACAAAAGCAAGGCTTTGTTCTCTCTCAAACCCAACACCAATACGCTGCAGTGTGAGATATACAGCAAGCTCTATAACATCGATTTTCGTCCAAAGGATTCCATAGGACGATTACTGGGTTTTTCCCCGAGACTATTAGAGGCTGGAAGCGTTCACTCATCCGACCTACCTGTTCACATCGATAGTAACATCACATGAGGTGTCTTCTTCAACAATCGCCCGGCTCACACCATATACGAGTTTGCCGTTCGAGAAGACCCCGGCTTTGCCATCGACGAAACGCCCTCGAATTTAATATACCTGCCTGTGAACAAGACGGAAATACACAACATAACCTTGAATATTCTCGATCAGGACTGTTGCAGTGTGAATTTCCGTGGAAAGACCATCATTAAACGACTTGTGCTGCGCAAGCTGTCATAAAAATGGGGTTGGTATTTGATCAGAATGAAGATCATGATGCCTTTGGGCATAAAAGTGCAGAGGGTGCTGGAATCAATTCAGTCGCGCAGACGCAGTCGAAGAGAGCAGATGCACACACTCTGTCTCACTCCAGCATACACTTTCTCCAATCGCAAGGACATCATGTTATCAAGACAAGTGTTCGACGTGTACAATCATCCAAAGTTCGACGAATCCATCAACAGAGTTGGGACTCGAACGCACCACCCGTACGTCAAGTCCTTTCAAAATAATGACATCATCGAAATTGTCATTCAGCAGAGCGATGTGTGGATACTGATGAACGATGCCCTTGTGTGCATAGAGGGCTCTCTGACTCGTACCGCAGGAACGGGCAATGTTAGATTTATCAATAATGCCGGCGCATACCTTTTCGAGGCCATCTACTATGAAATCAATGGCAAAGAGGTGGACTCTGTTCGATCGCCGGGTATAGTGAGCACCCTTCGCGGCTGTACTTGTTACGAGGAAAATGATGTGCGACACTTGAGCACAGCCGGCTGGGCCTATCCTGGCCATGTGGATCCCGCTTAAGCATTTGTTGGGCATATTCCATGACTATAGATATGCCACCATTGGACGACAGTGCATTCGCTTGGTCAGAAGTAGAAATGATAACAATTGCATGCTGATAGAGGAGGTGGCGAATCCAGTAGTCGAAGCCACCACAGCCACACTGACGATAACGAGCGTTGTACTCAGAGTCAAACATGTGGTGCCCAATGACGACATTCGTCTGAAATTGCTGCAGTCCATCAAAACAGACGCTCCTGTAGTGATTTCGTATCGCAAGTGGGACATACACGAGTTGCCTGCACTCACTCAGGATTCCACCAAGGAAGTTTGGGCTGTGAAAACTTGCACGGCCATGGAGAGTCCCCGATTCGTCATTGTGGTCTTCCGAACAAATCGGATTGGCAATGCGGCTTAAGATGCGTCCTATTTCGATCACATCGACATCAGCGACATACGCCTAACCATGAACAGCGATACTTACCCGCATGAACGCATGCACTTGGAATTCAACAGAAACAACTTTGTCGAAGCCCATCGAGCCTACACGGAATTATATCCGAGCTATACCAATTGTCTGAAGAAGCGCCCTCTACTCGATTACGGAACATTCAAAAGCAGAGCGACCGTGTTCGTAATAGACTGTTCCCGCAGAGCGAAATTCATGAAATCCTCCACTGTAGATGTCAAACTTGACATCGAGGCCAGAGTCGGATTTCCCGCCAATACTCGAGCCTATTGCATCATCATTCACGACTGTATGCTGGAACACTTGCCCTTGAGCGAGATTGTACGCCGTCTGTCATAAAAAAAATAGTCACATACAGTAGTAGCATTAAGTAGTGGGGGAATTCACTCTTTGTTTGTGTGTATGTATGTAATGCAGGCATCGACAGGTCGAGAGCGTCAGTTGTAAGCCAAACGTTCTGTTGTTCAGTCGGTGTTTAATCTCGCTCTCTCTCTGAGTGTGTGTCTCTCAGATATTCAAAGCAGTGAATCAGTTCAACAATCATCAAACAAACAAAAACAACAAGATGAAACTCGTAGCATGTGACATTCAGGGTTTCACTGTGGGCGGTGAATTCCAACCCAAAGAGCTTGCCATCACCGACGGGCATCGCACAAACCACTTTTTATTCAAAGCCGTAGTGCCATTCCATGACCTGAGCGAAGCAGATAAACGGCAAGTACGATATTTGGAGAGAAATATCCACGGCATTCCATACTTTGATAACTATGTCGAATTCAACGAGATCCAGGAAGTGCTGCGCCCCATCATCGAGGATGATGTGGTACACGTGAAGGGTAATCAAAAATTCGATTTTTTGCTGAAGTGTGTGCTCGATCTGCCTAAGAGACCACACATCGTCGATATTGCGACTACTAGAAGTACAGTCGTCACAACGCCTCCACCGAGACTCGAGAAGCAAAGTACGCTCTGTTTGAATCATATAGCATCCGGAGACATAGAAGTACATTGTGCCGTGAGACACTGTTTCGATATCTGGCAATGGATATCGTCACACCTGATTTGGTGAGGCCTCACGGCGATCAAGACGACGACGACACTCCTATCAATCGGCACTTGCAAAATTTGCGCGAGTTCAAGGCGCACATAGCAGAGTACGAGCACAAGCTGTGTATTTTCAAAAGATTCCAAAATATGTATATTAACGATGGTAAATGGATGGGGCAGCTGCAGCAGCAGCAGCAGCATTCACCGATCCACCACGTTCCGCCGCCGTCGCCGCCAGTACCAAGCCCATGACGTCAGCCACACCAAGACTAGCCGAAAACACACGAAATATTATTATTCATATTGTATTATTATTATGTATTAATATATGTATAAAACCAATTTTTCTCGATTTATTTTGCGGATCGAATGAATGAGAGAGAGACTGAAAGAAATACGAGTCATGTACATTAAGCAATGGTGTATGTGTGTGTGTGTGTGTGTGTGTGTGTTTTCCTCTCAGTGTATATATTTGGGTGACATATACGCTGTTTCTCAGTGTACATTGAGCTGTCGTCACGATAACACCAAATTATATAATTCTAGCAGCCGTTCTGTCGAACGTACTGAATAGTAGCCCGCCATATGAGTACGGCGAGGTATTGGTATCGTATTTGCACGACGATGATTCGAGTACTTCGAATTGGACGAAAATGACTCAGGCGCTAGCCAATGATGGATATTTGCCTGTGTTGAGAGCCGAAATCCCGATGAACGCCTCATCGTACTGACTGCGGAAGATTTATACAAATCACACCTATAGCGATACGCAGTGGTTTCCGCTGAAGATATCTTGCCGCTCTAGCAGTAGCACTTCGAGACCATCGTCGTCATCGTCATCATCCCACCCAACTACCCAACCCGTGGACGTCAAGATGCAAGCCCCTGGTGCTGCTGCTGCTGATCGAGAAAGTAAGGATTCCAAATACGAGCTGCCGCCGACACTGCACGATTGGTTTATGTTTTTCGTGTCAATGGTTCTGTATGTTGAAATATCCGAATCCATACCGGGTGGCTACGGAAGTATTGCCTACGGAATATCTCAGTTATTGTATGAAGTAGGTTTGTGAAATTTGGAGCGTCGATATAATGACATAAGAGCTAGAATTTGAGCATATTGACATGTCGAAGTTAACTTCCGGTCTGACCGGAAGTAACATCAACTTTCTTATTTTAAATGGAAACCCTATTTTTTTTCTTTTCGTTTTATTCAGCATTCAATTCCCTTCCTAATGACATATCACAAGTTGGTATCTAACCAGAAACTAGATCAGAAAAAAATTATTATTGAAATTCACCGAGTAGGCCGTGGAAGCAAAATGAAAGCCAAAAATTGAAAAGTTGGCTATGGAAACCATACGTCACTTGATAACAGTTGCTACTACTGTGATATTTTATTTTCATTCGTCGGCGTTATAAAAAGCCGCCAAAAAAAATTTTGGAAAAATTGGGAAAAAACAATACTCTGTAGGTCCATAACTTAAATAGGAACATGCAACTTTTTCTTGCCTGTACTATTCAGCATAACCATTCCTTTCTAATGATATAATAGAAAGTAATTTTTTGGAATGAAATACCAAAAAATCCAATTATTATTATTCAAATAACAAAAAAACAGATTTATTGAAAAAAAAATTCAAATTGATAGGATTAAAGATAAAATAAATTCAAAACCAATGTTCGAAATGCATTCTCTCAGCGTCAATACATTTATTGACTCTGGTGATATTTTCATGTAAAACGTTTCTCAACATTTGGGGCGTGATATCTTGGAAAGCTCTACGAATTTTTACTTCTAGCTCATGTAGAGTTGTAGGCTGTGTGGAATACATCCTATTTTTAAGATGCCCCCATAGAAAAAAGTCGCACGGAGTAAGATCAGGTGACCTTGGTGGCCACCTGACTGGACCATGGGTTGTTATAAGTCTCTCTTGAAAGCGATTTTGAAGATAATTTCTCGCTATTCTTGAATTATGCGGAGGGGCGCCATCTTGCTGGAAGTACATTCTCTCAGTTATTTCCGCTGGTAGGTTGTTAATGAATTCCGAAATTTCATTCGTTAAAAAATTAAAGTATCTCTCTCCGGTTAGTTGGCCTTGAAAAAGAATGGGGCCAACAATATGAGTTTCAACTATTCCTGCCCAAATATTCACACCAAATCTCTCCTGGAAGCGACCTTGTCGAAACCGGTGCTCGTTTTCTATCGCTCTTATGTCATTATATCGACGCTCCAAATTTCACAAACCTACTTCATACAATAACTGAGATATTCCGTAGGCAATACTTCCGTAGCCACCCGGTATATAGGTTTATTAAATCCATGCATCAAAAATATTTTTTAATCGATAATGATAATGTATCTCCATACTACGCCACTGGCACTGAAGTGTAATTTTTTTATGTGATGAATAAATGTATTCTTCTCGAACTGACGTTATTCATTTCAATAAATGCAAACAGACAAAGACAGACAAACAATGCCATGGGTTAGAGTGAGACACTTAAAATGCCTTGAATCGATCAATTTGGCTTCAAACTCGACTCTCTTATCTCTGCTGACTTAACATTTTTTTTCCTTGAAAAAAACAAACATCTGAGACAGTAAACAACTCCAAGGTCAATTTAGCTCGAGCAGCGTAAACAAAACACCGGATGTGTGAGATAAAACTCTGCGATTAAATCTGAAAAACAAATTCAAGGTCAAAAATGGATCATCGTTTACTGAGAATTTCGTTCAACTTGAGAGCAGATAGTAAACATTCAAGAAACGTGCCTTATCGCTATTTCACGGCGGCGGAGACGTATTTTTTTTCTTTTGGAATTTCATTCGAGAGCGAGTGAATTAATAATAAGTCCATCATAATTTTCTGTTGTGTGTTCTAAGACAGTAGACATTTTTCATATTTAATTTTTTCGTTTTGTCAATTAAGGTGGCGGCCATTTTTTTTCTCTTCCAGCCAATGGCTCTCAACGAATCACGTGACTTTTTTTCTCTTCCAGCCAATTGCTCTCAGCGAATCACGTGAGGGAGTTTTTTCATAACTTCCGCTATCGCCGCCATGTTTTTTCGCCTTCCGCTCCATCACCGCCATGTTTTTTGTGCGGGGACGTTTTTTCATAACTTCCGCCATCGCCGCCATGTTTTTTTGCCTTCCGCTCCATCGCCGCCATTTTTTTTAGCAGGGACGTTTTTTCATAACTTCCGCCATCACCGCCATGTTTTTTTGCCTTCCGCTCCATCGCCGCCATGTTTTTTTGCAGAAAAGACGCGCGCCACTTAGGGTGAAACGTTTTGAACCCCCATACCCCCGAAACTCTTCGGCGAACACGTCATCTTCTTCAGCACCAACCCTCCACCAACGGCAAGAACTCGATGGACGCGGCCATCGAGAGATTCACCGTGTGATGCAAAATTACTTCTGCCACACTTTGATAAGGCAGAAGTAACTTTGTATATCTACTATCATCTTTTTTGAAAACATTGCATATTTATCTCGTATAGTACTTTTCCACAAAGAGATTTTTATGAACTTTCTACAACCAACCATCAACCTGATTGTTTCAAATACTGCCTTTTTTCGAAAAATATTTTTTTTTCCTTTATGAATTCAATTATGTATCACTCATGCCAGTTTCAATAAGTTTCACATCCATTTCGGCCATCATCAGAATGATCAAAGAGATTTTCACCAATCATTCAAATCTTCAACCCAAACTTGATTTTATTCAGATCTAGCATATCTAATTTCCGTTTTTTTCAATATAGGCCTCAGCTCCAAAATGTCAAGTGGTGTGACAGATAATGAGACTGACATGCATGTGTGATACATAATTAATTGGAATAAAAAAATCTTTGGAACATTGTATTTTTATAACGTTGTTCGATAACAAAATGTTTGGCAGTAAAAATGCACAGTAAGTTGAGTTGACAACAGCAAAAATTGCTGACCCTTCGCCCATTCTGCAGGAATGAATACGATTTATCAATCGTTTTCAAGCTCTGACGATAATGCCAGAATACAAGAAATTAAAAACTTGAATATTTCCAAAATAATTCAATAGTGAAAAATATTTTTTGAAATTCCTTACTTCCATATACTGTGACCCATTTAAGATGGAAGTACCTTTATAAAATATACATTTTTCAACCGATTTCAATTCATATTCTTTCATTAGTTAGACATTCAAAGAGTCGACCCGGACACCAACTTTCATGGATGAGTTTTCAATGTCAAAATTTTAAAAAATTATTAGAGATTTTTTTAAAAGAAAACGATTACACCATTTTATTCACAAGGTTTCCAAATGACTTTAGTAAAAATTTCGTTGAAATGGGTTACAAAGGAATGAAGTTTGAAAATTATGCCAACCCACAAATTTAATTTCAGAAGTTTCATCGAAATTCTGACTATTACTTTGGATTCAGGAAGTCTTGAAATATCAAAGTTAAAAAATTTATTGAAATCTGTTCTTATAAATAAGTTATAAGGGAATAAAATTTGAAAATATGTGAATGTGTCAAAATTCTGACACACCACTGGACTCAAAATGAGTTATTTTTTTAGTGATGAACAGATCTCAATGAAATTCTGTTCAGTGATATAACGATACATTCTGAAAACGGTGCTTTAGTCAAAATTTCAATAAAAGTTATAAAATTCAATTGTTGGGTTGATTGAACTGCATGTTTTTAAAAGTTTATGACTATATAACTTTTTTATTGTTAAACTCATTCCAACGAAATTTGAAATCTCGTGTAGCCATTTCTTCTCTGAAAAATTCGTTATAATTTCATTTTGTTTTTGACATTGAAAAATAATAAGAGTTGGCCCTGTAAATGAAGAGTCATCGATGAAATTTGGTGTCCTGATAGACTTTTCGAATGTCTAATGAAAAAATAATAATTAAACTTGGTTTTACAAGGGTGCTTCCATCTTAAATGGATCACACTGTAGATAACCCTTTTGTAACCCCTTTTTTTCCATTCAACTAAAATAGTATCTAATACTATTTCAGATATCCCCGTGCTGGACAACCTTATCTTGGACTCACTGTATTCAGTGTTGCAATGCCCACAAAGAATAATTAAAAAATCTGCTGAATTTCCTTGTTATTATGTGTATAAGGGTTTTGAGTAGGTACTGATTTATATACGTATCTGATGATAACTCCCTTATTTTAGATTCATGTTTGAGATGCAAAAAAGCAATCGGCAGCTTAATAAACCTCAGATACAAGAGTACCCTACTTTTCATTAATCACCTTAATTTCAAGTTGGAATGCATTCAGATGAATGGGACTGAAGCTAGCCTCATCCACACAAAATACATTGAGAAGATTATATCGTGAAAGATATTGTGTTTGTGTCTGATTTCAGATTAAACTTAGACGAATGTGTTTTACCCGAAAGCAATTGAAGGTTAAAAACAGCTGTCTCGATTTTCCGATACATATATTGGGGAGAAAATGAGGAGTAAATGACAGAATGGAATTGAAATTGAATTATCTTCCTTGAAATTATTTGTACAATATATTTGCAAACAGAAAAATGAAATACAGATGAACATAAATTGATAGGTCAGTGATAATGTGAAGGTTTGTCAGGCCATCTGAGGGAGTGAAAGAGAGGTGTATATAGAAAATCAATCATTATAGACACGCCCTCTTCTGGTAGAACTATAGTCTTTCCAATATCAATTGCAGAACATAAAAACTCGTTCAAAACCCTTATACCGACAATTTCGTTTGATTTGCCGACACCTCATTTAAGTGAAGATTTATTATACGCCAGCCAACGATTTTGCATTTTGAGGCACGTTAATTAGGTTCCTTATACCGCGGTGCTGCCTATGAATCTATTAGAGTTGTTGCAATTGATAATGGATGAACTATACTTAGATATAAACTGAAATCTGAAAAATTAGCAAATGCAAGTAAGTTCAAAGGAACCGGGATCAACTGTTCGATATTTTAAATTTAAGAGGAATGAAAATTCCCATAAAAAAAGAAAACAGTGGTACATGGAAACCCTTTATTACTGAAGCACTTGATTACCTGCAAACGTGTAAAAACAAGGAATGTGTTTTACTGCATCAAACCCGAAAGAGAACCCCAATTCTTGGATTCGTTGTACCAGCTCAATCTATAATGGACATCTATGAAGCTGAGATAGTCGAACAAAAAAACTTGAATTACTTATTAACATATAAGTTCAGCCAGGACCATCTGGAGTTGTTTTTTTGCAGTGTAAGGTATGACAGTAAAAATTATATCCCATTATTTTTTTCAAAGAAAAAAACCTGGTTATCAATTCACCTGTGAGTTGTATTTAAATTATTTTTAATTTTCATTTCAGGTCAAGAAATGGTTGGATGAACAATCCAAACTGTCTTCAGTTCATGTATACCTACAGAAGGCTCTTGATGCACCAGACTCAAAAAGATTCTAGTGGAAATTGTATTGCTCAAGACCAAACCAATGTCTTAATCCTGAAATCCCCCACAGAATTTTTGACTGTGAGCGATGTCCATAAAGACAGAAACAAAGAGAAGCAAGACAGACAACTGGATGAATTAGATGATGAATTGGACTTGTTTTTGCCTTCATGTTTGAACGAATATTCAGAAAATGTGGTGGCTTATATATCGGGTTTTGTTGTTCGTAAACTGGAAAGTAAATTCAAATGTTTTACATGTATTAGAGCACTATATTTGGAGGAATATGACGAGCTGGACAGTAGGATGAATTTCGTGGATTTTAAAAATAAGGGGGGTTTGATATATTCTTCAAGAGATGTTCGTAAGATATGTGATAAAATAGAAAAAAAAATACAGTTGACATGGAAATTATGCGGTGATAATTTACCGTTAAACGACAATTTCATAAAAGTTTTGTTGAAGGAATCAGCATATTTTATGGAAAACCCCAATATATTCACTTGTTTGGATGACCATATATTTGATTATGCTCTGGAGGATGTGAATCACAAGAAATTGTTGATTGAACAAATCATCAGAACCTACGGGTCCCTGAGAATCCATAGTGTTATCGGTAGAATAAATGAAAGAACAAGAGAAAAAAATATTAGACAAACTCTTAATAAATTAATTTTATTCAAAAATCAGTAAGTACAGAAATTTTCAATTAGTTTCGTATTAGTGTCATATTGCACAGCATTCTGAATGTACAACTATTTTGTGCTTTTGTATCTCTTCTCCATAATATATTAGAATATGTATTTTAGATTTTTTTTTCTGTATATTCTATGGAAAATAAATATTGTGCATACAATTGTTTCTGATTTTTATATCACCATTCTCAAAGAACATGATAATTACTTTGAAGAGTCTGTTTTCCGATTCTTCTGACCTCGACCTCTCTGATGATCTTCGAAGAGTGAAAAAGGTTTTCGTTAACACAAATTTATTGGAGGCATAGCGAAAGATATGCAGTGGGTGCAACTTATGAATAACATTCTCCCTCACCTCATTCAATTTGAATCCCCAATGGAAACTGAATAATTAGAAAATAAACTATCACTTTGCTTTCGGGTTTTTTCTTTCAAGTTAGGGTCTTTTCACAATATTCATCAGATGTAGTTCAATGTCCAGCGTGGTATTAGCCAGGGAAGTAGTTGTTTTCTGTTAGATATTGCAGAAATAACTATGGTTACATATTCTACTCCCCTATACATAATTCTATATGGAGCAGAGTTTCAACTATTTTGCGATAATTGTGTGGTAAAGGTTCAATCAGAAAATATAAGCTATACAATAGATATTCAGTGAATCTTGCTGCACTTGTTTCTGATGAGATCCTGCGATTAAGTCTGGGAGGCTTTATACAAATTGTATTTCACACATGTTCAGCTGACTTAGGAAATTCCAAAACCTCGCAAATAGATGTAAAAAATATTTAAAACCTGCCCTGGACTCTCAAAACAGCATTCAAGTTTGACATATTTTATGTCAAATGGTGAATACATCTCTTGTCTCGCTTCATTCCTCTTATTAGAAACGTATAGACTACAACAAATCAGAGATACCAACTTAAAACTGGAGTACAATGTCAGCCATGTGAGAGGAGCTATTTTGTATCCATTGGAAAAGCGGACATGTTATATCTACTTCTTTTATGAGGTCTGTGGCGTTAGGCATTTCATACACTGCTCAGCAAAGTGAATAATAGATATAAACTGCTCCACAGTTAAACAAATTTCATGGAAAACTAAATAGGTGTTTTGAAGTATATATTATTATATAACGTCTCCATGTTCTAATCAACGTTTTTTTATCGCGTTTTAAGTAGCTTCTTGTCTCTTCATCTGTTCGGTGGAAATTTTGCAATTGAATTTGAACCAAGTTACCCATGAGATAGAGCGACTTGCTATACTTTTGCATGGTACTATATTTATGATATAATAATAACGATAGTTGTTGTACAATGTAGGCTATTACCTTCCAGGAAACAACTACTCCCCTGACTAGTCTGCAGGTGGTCTTCTTGTCCGATTCAAAACAATTGGTTACAGGGAGCTCTTGCAACTGATTCCTCTTCTCTGGGGAACATTGCACAAGTAAACGCTTGATACAATTCACTACACCCGTCGTGGCATCAGACAGTAGTTATTTTCTGACAGGTATTATCCATAACAGCCTACATTGTAGGTGTATGGGACTAAAAAAAGGGTGAAATCTCGTCCGGCAACGACTATATAGTTACTAAACGATCTCCCATTGGAACTCTGAGCTGCGTTCTCAATGTGTATGAATAAAATAATAATTGTAACCACCCACTAAACATGATACATAACAAAAATATTTTCCAGATATAACTTTTGTGCAATTTTGTGATATTGGCCAACTTGACGTTTCCAATACAGTGTTTTCAACTATATGTTTATGTAACATCAAAATAATGTAACCAATAATATTCATTAGATAATACATATAATGTTGATTATATGTTTCCCAGATATGTCTTAGACAGAGTAGTTATGTTATTTGTTCGATATTTTTGTCTAACCTTCTCAAAACATTACTGACATGTGTACAGGGAGCCCTGAAATTAATATTATCTTTGGTAGATCTATCAATAAATTTTTCATCTGATTCAGGTGGTAAGTCATATTATTAGGTACTTTGGTCTGTTCATAGTGATTCAAGATTATATTTTTTATACTGCTAATTTTAATTTAATTGATAATGATCTGTCTTGTTTTATAACGCTTTATCCATGAGATTTTAATCATTGACAATAAAGTTTTTTGACTGATTGATATGTTTTACATCATTATCCCCTCATATACATATTTTATTTCTTAGTATACAGGGTGGAGCTTATACTAATCGTTTACCAACACTTATTTTTCTACACTTAAAGTTGTATTTCTGGAATTTCAATCGCCACTCTTTGGTAGAATAACTTTGTTAATTGCTATTGTTGTTATTCATTTACTGAAAAGTGACTACTGAAATTCCAGAAATATACCTATAAATATAGAAAAAAGTGTTGGTAAACCATGAGTATATGCTCCACCCTGATGTTACAATGTTACATTTTACAAATAGATGTTTTGAGTAACATTATATGTATGTAATAAAGTCACATTAAAGTTGCGCAAAATATGATACATTTATGTAATGTTAAGTAATTAACATTACATATTTAAAAGAGGCACAAAGGCATGTGGACGCAACGTATCTGTAACATCAAGCATATCTCTGAATAACATTAGAGAGTAAATATTCTCAATAGATACGATTACGCACCGAGTGCTCTACGTGTCAACTGAAATTGGTAACCAATATTGAAATAAAAATCATTGACTTTTCAGAAAAATTACAAACACATATATTATAGGTAGGTAGGTATGACAATTTTCATAATTTTCATAAATTTTCTATTTCGGATATGACCAGGAGAAGATGATTGATGCATAAATGATTGATCTGTAACAATTGATGTATAGCACTGCAAATGATTCTTAGCTCATTCACCCCATGAGTATTTTAATATCATTAATTTTTATAATCACTAATTATATGTATCTGGTTAGGAATCTGTACAAGACTAGGACAAATTCTTTTATTCATTCTAGTCCGTTTTAAAAACGAAATGTAGGTATTAATTTGTTAGTTTCACATTAAATTTTCAATCTTCACTGTTTATCTATTTCCTAAGTAAAACTTGATGGACGCTTGTCAAGTGTCCTCTTGAGAACTCTCCTACTCTGATCCTACTGCTTTTTTGAAATCATCTAATTAGAAGTATTATTGTGAAAAGAGCCAATAAAAACCTAAATGTGAGCATTAACAATTTTCTTTTTTTTAAAACCTTCCTTCCTTTTGAGAGTCGAGCAGTTCACAATTATTTTTCACTATTATATGAAATGCAAGAATGTTCGATTTTTTTAAATATTTTTGTGTTTTAAAAGAATTTAATAAATCAACGTCAAAGAACAAAACTGATATAATCTTCTGAATGAGCGCGGGGAAGCGCTTTTTGAGTATCTAGCAACGATCAACTTGGTGATATTGAATAGGGGGACAGAACCAACGTTCATCAACCGCATCCGACAAGAGGTGATTGACGTCACGTTAGTAACGAGGGATATATTAGGTGATATAAAGGACTGGAGGGTATCGGAAGACATTTCGATGTCAGACCACCGAATGATAAGGTTTAATGTCTACGCTGAAATGGAGAACGTTCCTCCACGCCGAAACCCTACCCAGTAAACATAAACATCTCTGCGATATCGCTTTCTTGTTCATGAATCGGTTAGAAAGTGAGGTACATTTGTACATCACTGTTACCAAGTGAGGATACTAACTGTGACTACTGTGACCAATGCATCTGGAGATCTCAGTTATCTTCTCATTGATGTTGATCTGAGGCACAAAAATATCCTTCCTTATTCGAAGATTGAATAGTATATCACATTCACATCATTGTGAGTGACATTTGGCATCACAATGTGATACGTTTTTCCGTCAAGAGGGCCCCAAATAGAAGTTAATGAGATTGAAATGTGAGTAACAATGCACTTCACGCATATGACTTGAAACATGAATGTGAAGCACTCTGCTGTCTCTGAGAGCATTTTGTGTTAACTGGGTAGGGCGACCAATTGGGAGACCTTCTTAGAAGGTCTCTCAGAGCTCTCAGAGTGATACTCAGAGTATCAGGCAGAGATTTTCTCGGGGGAACAGCTCGATCAGGAAGTAGGAAAACTAGGAAATACAATGCTCAGAGCATTCGAAGAGGCTTGTCCCCCGAAAGCGGTCCCACAGCGCCGGGTCCGCTGGTGGAACCAAGCGTTGAAGGGTCTGAGAAAAGAGACCAGAAAGGCCCACAACAAGGCTATTAAGGAGGGCAGGGAGGAAGCGTGGGAAGACTACAAAACCTCGAGAAGGGAATTCAAGAAGGAATTGAGGAAAGGTAAGAGAGCCTGCTGGAGGTCCTACTGTGGGGAAATCAACTCCCTAACAGAATCCGCCAGACTCACGAGAATACTGAGCTACGATACAGAAGGTTCTATAACAACCTTGAAGAAACCAGATGGGACATGGACAACATCCTCTGAAGATTCGCTCAGACATCTGTTGGAGGTTCACTTTCCGGGTGGCGTTGGATGACGACCAACGGACTTTGCCAAGGGGATTGGCAGCTGGCAAAGAGGGTTGTTACACATGACGCCATTACCTGGGCAGTGAACGAGTTCAGCCCATACAAGACAGCAGGACCTGATGGAATTTTCCCGGCAATGCTACAGAAGGGCCTGGAATACCTCGCCCCAATATTGGAGAGGATTTTCCGGGCCAGTCTAGCGCTGGGGTACGTCCCGAAGGTCTGGAAGTTATCAAGAGTAGTATTCATCCCCAAAGCGGGGAAAGAAAACTACACAGTAGCAAAGTCCTTCAGACCCATCAGCCTCACACCGTTCCTGCTTAAAACGCTGGAAAAGGTGGTGGACAGATTCCTGATGGAGGGGCCCCTGAGGGTGAGCCCCTTCCACAAAAACCAACACGCATACAGGAAAGGGAGGTAGACAGAATCGGCCCTCCACACTGTAGTGCGAAGAATCGAAAGGACTTTAAGGATTAAAGAGGTAACGTTAGGAGTATTTTTCGATGTGGAAGGCGCTTTCGACAAGGTGAAAACGAAGACTATCCAGGCAGCACTAATGGCCCGAGGAACACCTCACACGATGGTCAGCTGGGTTGTTTCGTCACTAATGAAGAGGAAGGTTGAGATAACCAGGGGGGATCTCAGACTGAAAACCGAGGTGAGGGGGGACTGCCCTCAGGGAAGCTGTCTCTCCCCTCACCTATGGTGCTAGGTCATGGACGAACTCCTGAGTAAACTCACAGACGAAGGTTTCGAGGCACAGGCATATGCGGATGATGGAGTTGTCCTGGTCAGCGGACGATTCATTGGAGTCGTCTGCGATCGTATGCAGGCCGCATGCAGGATTATCGAAAGGTGATGCGGTGAAGCAGGGCTCTCAGTAAATCGGACATAAACGGAGATGATCCTGTTCACCAAACGCAGGAAAAAGAATGGGTTCAGGCCACCCACTACGTTTGGCCAAGAGCTGCAACTAGCTCAGCAGGTCAAATACCTGGGGTGGTTTTGGACTCCAACTTTCATGGAGGCCGCACGTCGATAGGGTTATTCAAAAGTCGGTAGCAATCCTATGGCAACTGAGGAGAATAATAGGGAAAAATTGGGGAACCAATCCAGAGATTATGCGCTGGCTATACACGGCGGTCGTGAGACCAAAGATTCAATATGGGTCAGCTGTATGGTGGCCAGGCGCACAAAGTAGCACAATAGGTCGAAAGCTCAGTAAGGTCCAGAGGTTGGCCTGTTTATTAATAACGGTTGCAATGAGAACGACCCCAACCGCGGTATTGGAGGTGCTGTTGAGGCTACCACCCAGTTAACACAAAATGATCTCAGAGACAGCAGAGTGCTTCACATTCAAGTTTGAAGTCACATGCGTGAAGAGCATTGGTACTAACATTTCAATCTCATTAACTTCTACTTGGGGCCCTCTTGACCGACAAACGTATCACATTGTGATGCCAAATGTCACTCACAATGATGTGAATGTGTTATACTATTCAATTTTCGAATAAGGAAGAACATTTTTGTGCCTCAGATCGACATCAATCAGAAGATAACTGAGATCTCCAGTTGCATTGGTCACAGTAGTCACAGTTAGTATCCTCACTTGGTAACTGTGATGTACAAATGTACCTCACTTTCTAACCGATTCATGAACAAGAAAGCGATATCGCAGAGATGTTTGTGTTTACTGGGGCACCCCTTCCAGCCTGGATCAAGAAGGAGGCAATGGCAGCTCATTTGAGGATGCGAGACTCGGAGGTCTGGATAAACGAAGGAGAGATGATAGGGCATGCGAAAATCGCAAAATGGGCGGAGCAGGAGATTCCTATTTCCGTCCTGAGAGTGAAAAGCGCACAGGACAGACTGCGATGGAATAAGAAGTTTGCTCTTACTATTCCGAGCAGAGAGCAATGGGAAGAAAATACAGTAGAGTTCCGGCCAGGAAGCCTAGTATGTTACACGGACGGTTCGCGTCTGACCGAAAAACAGGCCTCGGGCGCAGGCATCTTCCTGGAAGAAAGAGGTATACGAGAAAGCTACGCTCTGAGAAGATACACAACAGTTTTCCAAGCTGAAGTGTACGCCATTCTTAGCGTGGCTATGAGGCAAGAGGTGATAGAAGGACCCGAGCAGAGAATTTATATCTGTTCGGATAGCCAGGCAGCGCTCAGAGCCATCTGCCATCCTAAGCCAAGTTCAGTCCTGGTACAGGAATGCAGAGACGCTCTAGAGAAATTAGCTGAAACAAAGGAAGTCGAGTTGGTATGGGTTCCTGGTCACAGAGGGGTGCCGGGAAACGAAGTGGCTGACGAACTTGCCAAAACCGGTTCCGCGGCGCCGTTCTGTGGGCCGGAGCCAGTACTAGGCATCGCAAGGAGTCAAATATCTTCTGCCCTGAATGACTGGGCGAAAAGAGAACTAAACGAACTCTGGAGGAACACTGCCGAATGCAGACAGTCAAAAGACTTTGTAGCCGGCTCTAGCAAGTCAAGGACGGTGTGGCTCTTAGGCAGAGATCGCCAAACACTACGCCTCCTTGAAGGAATACTAACAGGCCGTAACCAACTAGGCAGACACCTGTCACTGATGGTATAAAAGACAGCCCCACCTGCCATATGTGTGAAGAAGACGAAGAAACATCGTCTCACTTCCTTGGCGAGTGTGAGGCGTACAGAAGGCTAAGATTCGAAATCTTCGGAGTTGAAAAACTCCAACAAGAAGAACTCATCGAATTAAAGTGGACGGACCTACTGACCTTCACCAGAAGGTCACAAAAATTCGGAAAAGAAGACTAGGAGAGGTACGGTAGTTATGTGGAGAGCGGGGAAAGCAAAAAGGGCCCATTGGGGCCTACTTGCCTGACTGCGGCAGCGGCCTCCCCATGATTACTACTACTACTACTACTAATCTTTTGAAAATGTAAGTATTTTTGCAGAGTTTTGCCATATTTCTTGTTTTATTAACCACATCCAAATAATGTCTAGAAATAACAACACAACAATTTTATTTATATTATTTATTTACCCTCAGCCGTGGCTTAAAAATAAAGCAGAAGAAACTTGAATGAAAATATACAATTTACACCTGCTACAAAAACACTTCTGAATATATTTTCTAACAACTATAATAACAAAATTTTACCTTTGCCATATTCAATATGCTTAGGTGATGCAACACCTGTACAGTATGTGGCATAAGAATGCGTACAGAAAATAACATGGTAAATAATAATTAAGAGTAGGATGAATCCTTATAATACAATTACAATACTTAAACTATGCAGATTAATAAATAATAAGGTAACATACATGAAAGAAAATTATATTTATAAATGTTGCAAATTTAGTAGTTTTTGATTTTTTTCTTTTTTATTTGTTTTTCAGCATTTCAACTGTCGGTTTATAAATTTAATGGAAAATACATCCGAACTCTTACAAATAACGATAATAAATAATCAATTGGAAAATCCTTGCAAGGATGTGGAATTGTTATGGTTGAACATTGCTCTTTAATAATTTTTTCAACGTTTTGCATCACCGAAAGTTGTGGAAAAAGAAGGCTGAAATTATTCTCTAGCGAGTCAATAAACCCTACAAAAGATGTATTTGGGCACTGTAAATTTCCGAATATCCTGTTTAGAATTTGGATATGCTCTGTAATGGGAATATATATTTTCCATATTGAGGAAATTGTTTTTCATTCCAAATTCTAAACATACGTTACACTTGTGTTCATCCAAACATTTTTTTATGAAATGACCACAGATATACGTAAATGCATTTTTCTGTGTCATATCCAATCGTGTATAAAGTCTATGCACAATGTTTGATTTGTACAAGTTTTAGGTAGTAACATCTCATATTGCTTGATCACTTCAGGTGTTATATGGGTCAGAATTTCATCAAATTCCTATAAGTTTGCTCAAAGTAGCCCAATGCGAATAGCTTTTTGAAACTCCTTTGGAACTGAATCGGAGTTGGATTTTTGCAATTACCACTATGTTGCCTGATCTTACCAAAGAAATTTTCCAAACAATCGTGACTGAAGCGCCTGGTAAACAACTTAATCAATCCCCTTTCTTTTAAAATTGGCCACAAACGAAGGAATGCTGAAATCGTTATTTGCCATCCCTTTGTAAACTTTATCCTATTATAGTAACATCTTCATTCTTTTATTTCAAAACTGTCATCTCTCTAAACATTATTTTCATATTTTCTAAAAATTTTGTTTGTTCCTCGTTACCCATGAAGGGTCTATTGAAATTCTTTACGTGGCCAAATCTGGATGAATTCAACAAATTTTTCCTTATGAATATTTTACAGTCCGTGATCCAACAATATTTGAATTTATTCTTGGCACAAAATTCTCTAGCTTTTTTGTGAAGTGATTTATTTGATGGTGACAAGTGATCACAAACGTAAATAGGATTTTTTCCAAAATCAGTACATATCATATCTGCAGTTAGTCTTCTGCGTTTATTTGAAGTGGATACGGCATTCATGAATTGTTTTTGGTATTGATTTGTGTGAAGGATACAATTAAGGGAAACACTCTATGAAGTGCTTCAATCTCCTCTGGATTAAGTCTACTATCTCTGAAATATTCAGTATTATTGAATTGAGATTTTCACTTTAGAGCGACCACTTCATTCTTGATATCTCCTACCGTTTTGACAGTGTCATCAAAAATCTCCTTTTTTTTGTAAAATCATCTATCATTGACCCATAGAATTGAAGACTTGATGAACTCCTCATTTTGGGTACTATTCTGGCGTTTCATATCGTTCAAGTCCAGTAAGTCCATTTTTTCCATCAACCTCTCCCTTACCGTCTCATTTCTCCGTTCGATGCAATTTGGGCATTTCCATACGAACCCGCGTTCGGCAGGAGTTTCAGCTAGATTTGCTGGAAGTTTTAAACATTAAAACGGAATTCCTTTTCGCACAATCCACGGCACTGTGCACCTTGATTTGACCTTGTGGCAGACGATAAACATATCGTATATTGTCCCGGCATCTCCGACAAAAAGCGAACAGTACACTTCGTATTTAGCTTTTTTTCTTATTCAGGTACAACTGCTGTACTATTTTGATGCGAATTATGCACTTTGAGTACACTAATTTCTCTAAGATTTAGTGTCAGCTTAAAGCCCAATCTATTATGTAGTGACTGATACCACTCACGTATCAATATACTTAGAACAACCAAAACAAAATCTGATATTTAACGGAGCAAATTTAAGCTTGTTTACTCGAACTATATCTACACAGGCTATGGGATAATAATAACTAATAACTTTAAAGGAAAACACGATTTTCTCGAAAACATGAAAACTGCAGATACGACCTTCTTGATTAGAACGACAGAATTGGACAAGGATGGTTTCAAATCTGGTCAACGTTGGATATTTGCTTGTGCTGAAAGACGACATTCCACCAAATGCAACTGCATACAAATTGGAAGTTTTTCCGCAACAACACTTCTCAGGAAACCGGCTGGCTTTTGCTACAAGAATCGCCTGCGGCTCAAGTAACGGAGGTGGTGACCACTTGAACGACTTCTCCTGTACCCCGAGTACACATGCCGATGCTGCAATCTCCGAACTCCTCTTACTGCCCCGAAGACATCTTCGAAGGATTCATGTTTTTTGTATTTATGGCACTTATATGTCAATTGAGTGAGTCTTTGTACAAGTTATTGAAATAAATTTGGCAAAAATACCTTAATAAGTGATTATGATGATGGTGGTGATTTCTATGAAGGTACTGAAGTGTAAATCAAATTGAAAAATTTGTGATTTTTTCATCATTTTAGAACAGTTGACAAGAGAGACAGACTCAAAAATCAACAAGTTAAAGTGAGATGCCGTGCACATCCTAAGACAAGTATTTTCAATGAATAACAATCCTGCCATGTTGACACAGATATCAACTACATCATGAGTTGTTTTCACGACGTGAACTGAGTCATTTACTGAAAACGGCAATATGTGACTTACTCTTGAATAAACATTGGATAAACTGAATAAAAAAACAAACCTTGAACTCCATAACAATTGTAATATATGTAGTTTCACTTAGTGATGAGTGTAATAATAACACACACAATCGTTTATAACAAATAGGTTATTTAATGTTTGTTGTATTTGATATTGATACAGATTTAGAACACGATAGCTATCAGACACACATGTCTGTTCTAGGAAAATAATACTACTGCCCTTGCAGGGTTGCCAAGTAGAGGACACTCAAAAGAACCTGATATAATAATAGTAACATATGAAATAAATATTAAATAGACATATATCACAACAATTTTGAGAGATAATAAAGACGCTGACCACTCACCGGATGTGTTCATTTATTGAAAAAAAGATACTAACCTCAATAACAGTTGCGTCTCCGATTCACACTCAACAATAAATAGTCCAGTGACTCAAATGACTTAAAAGGACGGGATATTTTGGTAAAAACATCGGAAACGTCTCGTCTACTTTGAAATAACAAAAATCATCTTTTTCCACTCCCACGCTATGATGCATCCTTCCGCACACCATAGACATTCTTTCTTGACGCACACACGCAAAACAATCACTGTAACAACGAATGAACAAGGATGGTTCAAGACCGCGTTAACAATGGATATTTGCCTGTGCTGAAAGCCGACATTCCGACGAATGCAACTGCATATGAATATATTAGAACTATATTGATTTTACTCTATAATAATCTAATGTCAGTTTCTGAGTAAATAAATAATGTTGAAGTGTGTCATTTCTTCAAAGGAAGTAAGTATTTTGCTGTTTTCATGAAATATACTTGTGAATATCATCTGAAATTAATATAAACAGTTTCACAAGTATATATCTTACAGGTTATGGGCCCAGCGGCAATGTTAAATAGCAGAGCTTGTTGAAGAAGTAAGACGGTATTTCGAATTGTCTGCAAACGAATCTGCGTCATGCCACAAACTGCAGAGAGTATCAATACTGTCCAAACATTCCCTGTTGTCCAGTCTGTCTCTACGTCTGTACCAAATATAAACAACCTTGAGGGTCACAACAATTATGCATCTTGGAAATCCGCCATGATAATGAGTTCAATATTGGAAGGTTTATGGGAAGTTGTTACCAATGGTCCTAGTAATGCGAATGCCTTAAACAAGGGCCGTGACAATAAGTCTTTGGCAAAAATAGGTTCAAGTGTGAAACCTACGTGTTATGTATATGTATGTAAAGCTACCACATCCAAAGAAGCATGGGAGAATCTTCAGAAAGCTTTCGAATCCAAGGATAGAACAGAAAGTTCGACTTACAAAAGCATTTATTCAGAACCAAGTGTACTGATTTCAGTTCAATGGAAATATACATCAGTGATATTATGTTCACAGTCTACAAACTTGCAGATATTGGTGTTACCACTGAAGACGATTTTGTTGCTTTTGATATGCTGAACGGACTAAATTCGGAATATGAACCTTTAGTTATGGCTCTAACGTACAACAAACAATACGAAGCTTTCATCAGATGAAGTGAAAACTAAGCTAATAGAAGAAGATGCTAGAAGGAAGTCATCCTATGATAAGGGGGATAGTGGGGAAGTAGCTCTACCCCAAGAAATTTAAAATCAGATGTTATTCTTGTGAATAAAATGGACATAAGAAGCCGGATTGCCCGAAAAAGAAAGGTGAAACGAAGGTGATCATCGATACTAGAAACTAGAAGAAAACAAGTAATGATACACTGGGAGTTACTGCCATGTTGACAACGAATTCAACTTCAGATTGGGTGATAGACTCGGGTGCTACATCACATATGTCGATGAATCGAGAATGGATGTCTGACTTCGTCGAGGCAGCAAGAAGTGATATATCTGTAGCAAATAATGACAGAATTCAATCAATTGGTACAGGAAATGTAAAAGTAAACTTCAACCAATGTGGAAAACATTTTATGAAAAAAATTTAAAGTCTATCAATAAATTTTTTATCGGTTAGAAAAATGACCGAAAAAGGTGATAATGATATGTTTGACAAGACGGGGCTGTAAAATTTTCGACGAATTGGATTGTCATGAGACAGGAACTGTTGAATTCACTGCTACTTTGAAAAATTGTATATTGCTAATATGTTGATTCATTATCTGCAGTAACTTCTGATCATGAGCTATGGCATAAACGTTTAGGTCATCTGAATCGAAGGGGAATGAAAATGCTCAAAGAAGGTTTGGATATGTTAAGTAGAAGAAAAAGACAAACCATGTATAAAGTTTCTTGAAGGGAAACAGACTGCAGAAATTCCCTACGAAAAAGTCTAGAAGGGTCAGTGATCTACTAGAACTAATTCACACTGATATATCTGGATCCATGGAAGTTGCATCTTGGTGTGGAGCTAGATAGTGCCTGATTTTAGTAGAAAAGTTTTTGGTTACATGTTGAAACATAAAAATGAACCTAAATTTTCACCATGAAAAATATTTAAATATTTCTCATGTGGAACTAAGAGTACTTGACGAAAGGCAATACATTTCAAAACAAAATTTGATTATAAAAATAATCGAACCTTTCGCAAATTTTCCTATACAATAGGATTGTCGGCAAACGTTGAACAGAAATAATTCAACAGCCCCATACGACCGCCGAATCACGTCTATCCAACGCCTGGCAAAGTTTTCCTACAAGGATATACTTTGCAATCTTCCTGTAACAACCACCAACTGGCAATCGAAAACATGTGACATCTGCAGACCGGTTTCGCGATTTAACTCGCTCATCAGTACAGACTCGGCCACAATATGTAATTGATTTCCAATTGGTTTAGTTAACAGGCACTACGATAACTCCGACGTTTGCCGACAATCGTATTGTATAGGAAAATTTGCGAAAGGCTGGATTATTTTTATAATCAAATTTTGTTTTGAAACAAAAATGAAGTTTCATCAAAGTTTACAAGTTTCAAAGCCCTAGTAGAAAATCAAACACATAAAAAGATAAAGTGCGTCCGCAGTGAAAATGGAATTGAATACATCAATTCTAATCAAAACTTTCCTAGAAATTCATGGCATCGTACATCAAACGACAATTCCATACACTCCACAACAAAATGGAGTAGCTGAACGAACAAACAGAACGTTGATCGAAAAGACTAGATGTATGCTGTTTGATACTAATCTCGACAAGAAATGTTGGACCGAAGCTATAAACACTGCAATTTACTTGAAAAACAGATCTACTGCAGCGGTAAAGGACGCGGTTCCTGAAGGAGTTTGGACAAATCAGAACATCGATTTATCTCACTTGAGGATATTCGGATGTAAGGCTATTCATATCACAAAACAGCTCAGGAAAAAGTTGGATCCCAAATAATTCTATTGCTCTATAGCCGGAAATATGGCGGAAAAAATTGAAGTGGCACCAGATCCGCTACTATATATGAGTGATAATTTTTGTTACTGATGCATTTGTTCTGGATGATAAGGATTTGGTTGAGTTAATGGACACAATAAAATTCATAAAAATTAAACTTCCTGCGGAATGTATAATATTTCAATGAGAATACTCGAGAATATGCCTATATTCACGCTAGAACTTTTGGCCAAGCTAATTAACGAGTCTTTTTCTAAAGGTATTTTTTCGAACATCTTGAAAATTAGCGTTGTTATTCCTATTTACAAAGGGGGAGATACTTTGGATCCCACAAATTTCCGTCCTATTTCTCTTATTTCGACGTTGGGAAAAATTATTGGGAAATTGGTCAAAACTAGATTGATGAAGTTTCTATCCGCTCGAAATATTCTGAATACTCAACAATTTGGTTTCCAACCACAAAAAAGTACAGGAGACACTGTTTTCTCCTTTCTGAGAGAGTTATATAAAAGAGTCAATCTCAAAGAGTTTGCGCGGCAGTATTTTGTGACCTATCAAAAGCTTTTGATTGCGTAAATCATAGAATACTTCTCCGCAAGCTTCGAATTTATGGTTTCAGAAATCAGAGCCTTAGTTGGATTGAGTCCTATCTAAGTGAGCGTACTCAATTCGTCAAAAAAATCACTAACTCAGAAACTAGAACTGTCAATTATGGTGTGCCGCAGGGCTCTGTTCTGGGACCAATTCTCTTTTTATTATATTTTAACAATTTGTCTAGTCTCAAAATTGATGGCAGTTTTACTATATTTGCAGACGACACAACTATCTTGTGGCATGAGGCCGATACAAATAGACTACTGTTACGAACTGTTTTGCTACGCCACTGTATTTTCTACACCACTGGTCGTAAGACCTATTCAAGCGGCAGTTGGAAGAGCATCGTAGCCGGCCCGAACATGCCCGAAGAGGGGTTTGCTTCCAGGAACCAAATCGAAATCAGTGCTGAAACAGACTCATATCGACTAACATTGATCATACAAAATTCACGTATAATTATTGTTACTACATTACACAAACACCTGTTATATGTTTTATCGTTAATAAATACCTAAACAGAAAAGTGTCAACTAAAAATACAGTCCAACAATCCTAAGTAAATACATATAGTGGTTCATCGAGCCGAATCAACTGCGAAGCATAGTGGATGCCGTGGCCAAGCGGCAAACATTTTAAACGGTGACTAGTGAGCATTGTGAGCAACGAACAACAAACGACGCGATCGTAGCAGGGCGAATTTCATCGCATCACGAGGTTAGTGGAAGTCGGCAAACGGTTAGCTGCAGAAAGGAGACCTAGTGGAGAGATTTCAGAAGGCCAGTGCGCCAGTGGCGTGACGCTAGAAAACAAAGTGAGTCCTTTCCAATTTATCTTTTAAACTTCTTTTGGGCGTAGTTCTGTGGCGAACTGCTAATATGACGGACTTGCAAATTTTGAATAGACAACGGGATTCGATCAAAGCTCGTGTGAAGGGGTTTGAAAATTATCTTAATGGAACTGGAATTGAAAGTAAACAGACAAGAGGGTTTATTGATAGAATTCACTAAAATTCAGGATTCAATTGAAATTCATGATGATATTATTTTAGCTCAAGCGCAATTGCAGTACGAAGAAAGGGAAAATTTTGAATCAAATCACGACACACTCATGTCAAGCAAGGGCAGTGATAGCCAATTATCGGGAATCAGAATTTGAAAATTTCAGTTCTGAGAAAGGTAGTCAAAAAAATGGGGAAAATTATTCAGTGAAAACGCATGCCAGTCATGAAAGTCAAAAATCATCCAGCCCTGTGAAGCGCAAGCAAAATGTTGAACTTCGAAGAATAAAATTACCGACGTTTTCAGGATCGTATGAAAAGTGGCCCGAATTCCGGGATACATTTTTATCTTTACTCAATAAACGCGATGATCTTGACGCAATCGAAAAGTATCATTACTTACGTTTACACCTAGAGGGTGATGCTAAACAAATAATAGAATCCATAACCTTTTCCGCGAATAATTATGAAATAGCATGGAAATTGGTGTGTGACAATTATGAAAACAAAAACTTACTCGTGTATAGTCATTTAAAACAATTAGTAGATATTCCACGACTAGCTTCTTCCACCTCAGCAGGTTTGAGGGGCCTCAGTAACCAAATATCGAAACATTTGAACTCTCTTAAAGAAATGGGGTTACCGACCGATCAGTGGGATGTATTGATAATATTTCTGATGTGTGAAAAGCTTGATAAACGATCTGAACAAAAATGGGAAGAATTCACTAAAGGTGATTCATTTCCCCACTTCGATTGAATTCAAAAAATTTCTCAAAGAAAAGGCGGACACTTTGGAAAAAATCGAATTTAGAGAAAATATGGTCCATAAAAGGGTCAGTGAATCAAACAAAAATAATCAATCAAAAACCAAAGCTAAGCATTCAATTCAAAGAACTTTTGCAAGTTTTCAAGTTAAATGTAATTATTGTAAAGGGGAACATTACATAACGAACTGTACTGAATTCCTAAAATTATCAACATCCAGGAAGATCGAATATTGCAAATCAAACAAACTGTGTTTGAATTGCATTAAACCAAATCATATGATGAAAAGTTGTCGTGCTAGTAGTTGTCGTAAGTGCAATGCTAGGTACCATACGCTACTACATTACGATAGAGAAGATAAAACAAGGGTAAGGTTAACAGAGGGTGATGTTCCAGGAGAAACAAGCCAGCGGATATCTAATGAAAACTCAAGGGAGGTTAGTAGATCTGAGCAACAAGAAACTAATTGCTATAGTGTACAAACTGGAAGGGTCTTATTATCAACAGCTTTGGTGGCTGTGAAAGATAATATCTCGGAACATTCGTATGTTACTAGACTCCGGAAGTCAAATCAATTTCATATCCGAAAGAACGTGTAATGAATTAGGTTTGACAAAAATCCCAATTAACATGTCGGTAGTAGGTATATCACAAGTAGTTGCAGAAATTAAGCACAAATGTGAAGTCCAAATATACTCATTAATGATTTTCAAGTAGTCCTAAACTGTTTAGTAGTCCCTAAAATATCAGATGCCAGCTTTTCCAATCGAAATCAAGTCTTTGAACGTTCCCAAGCATATCAGATTAGCTGACGCAGGATTTTATGCACCTTGCGACATAGACATACTTGTGGGTGCTGAATTTTTTTACAGCCTTTTGTGTATAGGTCAAATCAGTCTAGGTAAGCAAATGCCGATACTGCAAAAAACAGTGTTAGGCTGGGTTGTATCAGGACCAATAAATGTAAATGAACATTCCAGTAACAGAGTATGCAATTTGATGGCATTTAATATACAACAGCAGTTAGAAAAGTTTTGGACGATTGAGGAAATCACGGAATCCAGCCCAAAACTTTCAAAAGAAGAAGAGCTCTGTGAAGCTATTTTCCGGGACACCACTACACGTGGTGTAGATGGTAAATTCGTCGTTGACCTACCATTGCGAGAACCTCCTCAAATTTTGGGGTGCTCAAGATAAATAGCAATAAAGAGGTTTCTAGCTCTAGAAGCTAGACTATCAAAAAATCCAGTCATGAAGAGTATGTATGTGGAATTCATGAATGAGTATGAAAGTCTTGGACATATGTCCCTTGTGAACGAGTTATTACAAAATGAAACATACTACTTCCTTCCCCACCATGGTGTGATGAATGAGAGTAGTGTGACCACAAAACTTCGTGTGGTCTTTGATGTGTCATGTGTAAGTGACAATGGAGTCTCATTGAATGACATTCTCTTAGTTGGCCCCACCATCCAAGATGACCTTTTCAGTATCATTCTAAGATTCAGACAATATAAATATGTGCTGTTTGCTGATGTGGAGAAAATGTATAGGATGATAAAAATAAACCCGAAACATCGACCTTTACAGTGTATTGTCTGGAGAGCAAGCTGTAAAGATGACATTGGCACCTATTTTCTAAACACAGTTACATATGGGACGGCTTCAGCGCCATTTTCAGCAGTGAGATGCCTTCAGCAACTCGCTGAAGATAACTTGGAGACCAACGCTCCACCATCTTTCATGATTTTTACGTAGATGATTTCATCTCGGGTGCAAATACGATCGAGGATGCTATCAAGTTGTCTTCTGATGTATCGTCCATTCTCAAAAATGGTGGTTTCAATCTTCGGAAGTGGTCATCCAATAATCGTGAAATACTAGCACATATTGATATCAATGACACTTCCATGTGTAGGCTCCAATTGGGAGAAAGGGATAATCTAAAATTATTAGTGTTATTTTGGTGTTGTGATTAGGATATTTTAACATATTCCATCAAACCAGCCAAAATACAATCTGTAACAAAGCGTGTGATGTTTTCAGAAGTGTCACAAATTTTTGATCCTTTGGGATTAATAGCCCCTTGTATCATTTTAGCAAAAATAATGCTATAAAAGCTCTGGACCCTTAAGGTAACTTAGGATGAAACAATTCCTACGAATCTTGCCACTCAATGGTGCCAGATTTGAGAGCAGTTGAATGACATCAATCTAGTTGAAATTCCTAGACGAGTGATGTGTAATGATCCAGTTGATATCCAGTTACATGGGTTTGCAGATTCATCACAAGATGCCTATGGCGCTTGTGTCTATGTGAGGAGTCAAGATGGCCAAGAAAAAATTGCAATAACACTTCTCACTGCTAAGAGCAGAGTAGCACCTCTGAAATCACAAACAATTAATAAACTCGAGCTGTGTGGAGCACTTTTGCTTGCTCAGCTAGTGCACAAAGTTATGTAATCCAGCAGAATTAAATTCAACAAAATATTCTTGTGGTCTGATTCCTCAGTAGTCCTGTGTTGAGTTAATAATTCCCCTCACTTGTTGAAACAATTTGTTGCAAATAGGGTGGCTGAAATACAAACACTTACAAATGCAAATGATTGGCATCACGTACGTACCCACTGCAACCCAGCGGACCTCCTTTCCCGAGGAGTACTTCCAAATAAAATAATAGAAAATTCTCTGTGGTGGTCTGGACCTGAATGGTTAATTCAAAACGAATTTGAGTGGCCTGAATCCTCAATACCTAGTCTCGAAAGAGTCCCCGAACAGAAAGCAAGTACCAACTCTTTCCTTTCCACAGCAATTAAGTGGTTTCCATTCGAGAGATTTTCCAACTTTGTGAGACTTAATAGATCATTCGCTTATCTGAAACGTTTTATTCACAACTGTAGAAACCCAAACAAAAGGTTGACAGGTTTCTTGAAAACAAAGGAACTAATGGACGCATCGCTTTGTTTAGCAAAATTAGCTCAAATTGAAAGTTTTTCTGACGAGAGATTTAGATTGTCGGCTAATAAGTTAGTCAAATCGACAACTATTTTGAGGTTAAATCCATTTCTTGATCCTCAGGGTGTGATGCGTGTAGGGGGGAGACTGAAATTGTCCCAATTCCTATACGAAAAACGTCATCCAATATTGCTGAGTGGAACTCATCCCCTTTCAAACCTATTATTACTTCATGAACACAAATCTTTATCTCATGCAGGAGCACAACACGTATTGGCATCTGTTCGCGAAAAATATTGGATATCATCAGGTCGGAACTTGAATATAAAAAACATTCATAGCTGTATTATATGTCAAAAAATGAAACCCGCGCAGATAAATCTTATAATGGGTGTATTACCCAAGGAGAGAATAACACCATCTCCACCTTTTTATATAACCGGTATAGATTACGCAGGACCTTTCGGATTATTGAATAAAAAAGGTAGGGGAGCTAAGGGAAAATGCTATATTGCATTATTCGTATGTTTCACCACAAAGGCCCTACATTTAGAGCTTGTAACCGATTTAACATCAGAAGCGTTCCTAGCTGCTTTGCGACGATTTGTATCCCGGAGAGGCAAGCCTCACGATATCTATTCGGACAACGGGAGTACTTTTGTCGGTGCTAAATCAGAGTTGGATGCATTCATGACATTTTTTAAAGAGCATGGGACATTAATTGAAAAAACATTTCACAATGACGGAATAAACTGGCAATTTATTCCTGCTTATTCTCCCCATTTCGGAAGGATATGGGAAGCCGGGGTTAAGAGCACTAGGTTTCACCTAAAGCGAGTTTTGAGAGAAGCGCATCTAACGTATGAAGAATTTTCCACAGTACTTGTTCAAATTGAAGACATCCTTAATTCTCGCCCTATATCACCCATGTCCTCTGACCCCAACGACTTTGACATCCTCACCCCAGCTCACTTTCTGATCGGAAGACGCCTAACCAGCGTTCCTGACAACGACTACACTACTACTCAAGAAAACCGATTGTCCAGATTCCAGCATGTACAGAAACTTCATCAGCACTTCTGGTCACGCTGGTCTAAAGAATTTATTGGAGAACTCCAAACCCGAACCAAATGGTACAGTAATCAAGGTCAACTTAAACTCGGTACCTTGGTTCTTATTCGTGATGATAAACTACCTCCATTTAAGTGGCGCTTAGGGCGTGTGGAGTCCTTAAAACCTGGTCCTGATGGCATAGCCAGAGTTGCCAGCATAAAGACTGCAACTGGTGTAGTGCAACGTTTATTCGCCAAGTTATGTCCTTTGTCACTCAGTGAACAGCAATCAGACACTACATAAAGTGATGTTGAAAGACTGTTAGTCTTCCAAAGAGGGGGCATGTTACGAACTGTTTTGCTACGCCACTGTGTTTTCTACACCACTGGTCGTAAGACCTATTCAAGCGGCAGTTGGAAGAGCATCGTAGCCGGCCCGAACAAGCCCGAAGTTTGGGCGCGAAAATGCAGAGGGGTTTGCTTCCAGAAACCAAATCGAAACCAGTGCTGAAACAGACTCATATCGACTAACATTGATCATATAAAATTCACGTATAATTATTTTTACTACATTACACAAACACCTGTTGTATGTTTTATCGTTAATAAATAGGGTGGCTGAAAGAAAAGTGTCAACTAAAAATACAGTCCAACAATCCTAAGTAAATACAACTACACTCGAGTATTACTAATGATATCTCCACTATAAATAGGTGGTTCAACTCCAATTTGCTCTCGTTAAATATAGATAAAACCAAGCTCTTGTCATTTAAATGTAATTTACCATTCATCTGGATAGCAACCTGAACTTTGAGAACCATGTGAAGTCCTTGAACGGAAAACTAGCATCTGGCTGTTATGCTGTACGAATGGTGTCAAGAGAACTGGGAACAGCTACTGCGAAAGTAGTGTACCACACTCTGATAGAATCACATATCAGATATGGTATACCTTTTTGGGGTATTTGCAGCCAACAAAATTTCAACAGTATATTTGTTCTCCAAAATCGCGTAGTTCGATACCTTTGCAAAGTTGGACCCAGAATATCTTGTAAACCGCTGATTGGTCAAATGAGAATCCTCACCCTTTCGTCATCATATATTCTCGAAACAGTGTGTCTAGTACATAAAAACAAAGCATCATATGATGCAAATGTAGGTATCACTCGCCAAAACAATAATTTGAGACTTCCTATCACTTCCTCAAACCTAACGAAGAATTCTCTGATATATTGTGCGATCAAACTATACAATCATCTCCCTCCTACCGGCAAACACATCGTTTCGCCATCTCATTTCAGGAGATCTGTCAAACGCTTCCTTATCGATAAGGTGTTTTATAGTGTCCACGAGTTTCTGGAGAAAGACTAGAATAATTAATAGGAACAATGAAGAATTATATTTGATCCCTTATAAATTTTATTTATACTAATTCCTCAATTGATTTGATACCAGTTTATTCCCTTTGGTTATTGTTGTTCTGTTTTAGTGAATAAGTATAAATCATATTATTGTGGCAATGTTACCTGACAAAGTACCAGCTTCGTATGAAGGTATATATAAAAATAAATAGTAATCGTATACCTATTTATTCAATTATGTATTTGTATTTATTATGACTGTTGTTTAAAAACTTTTGTTTTAAAATCGTTTTTTCTGTTAACCAGCTGTCACCGCGCCCCTATGAACGACAGCTCTCAGAAGTCGAAACTTGTGCGAGCTAAGGATTAACGAGGTCTTACCTTTTAACGTGCGATTCCTAGCACTTTATCTATGAGATTTAAATCTTCTGATAATAAAGTATATTTTGATTTGATTTGATATGCCAATATATGAAGATAGGATATTGTGAAGATTCGAAAGGTTATCGACTGCTTGACATAAAAAATCCTAGGAAGATTGTCAAAGCACGAGATGTAGTTTTCATTTGAGTCAGAAAGAAAGAACTTCGAAGAATTTCAAAATACTCAACATAATAGTATCATGAGTGAAGAATGTGAAACCAGAGAAGTTCATATCACAAAACAGCTTGGGAAAAAGTTGGATCCCAAATCATGCCAATATATGATGATAGGATATTGTGAAGATTCGAAAGGTTATCGACTGCATGACATAAAAAATAATAGAAAGATTGTCAAAGCACGAGATGTAGTTTTTATTGGGTCAGAAAGAATAAATTTTGAAGAATTTCAAGATACTCAACATAATAGTATCATGAGTGAAGAATGTGAATCCAGAGAAGGTCAGATTCTTCCACAACTGAATGAAGTTAAGCAGGACAGAGTGATGAAAGAAATCTTAATAATGTAAGCAGTGATGAATGTATTTCTCACGGAAATTATAGAAATGAAGCGAAAATTTATCAGAACGCAACCATAGGAGAATCCACATCAGGAAGAAGGCATCCTGAGAGAGGAAGGAAAACAAAAAGATATGATTATTGGAATTTTTTGTGGAAAGTAACTCATTTGATCCTATAGATGTTGCAGACGCTCTTTCAAGGTATGATAAAATACTCTGGGCTGGGAGCAACCAATGGAGGAGGAACTGGCAGCATTAGCTGATAATATGACATGGAAACTAGTTGACCGTCCTGAAGGAAATCATGTGGTGAAATGCAAGTGGATTTTCAAGTTGAAGGAATCTGCAGATGGCAAAACACATCGCCATAAAGCCAGACTCGTAGCAAAGGGCTTTTCTCAGAAATGGGGAGAATATTATGGAGAAACCTTCACGCCTGTGGTCTGACTTTCAACTATAAGGTTGTCATTTGGACTAGCTGCGGAAATCAATTGGGACATTTTTGAATGGAAGTTTGCAGGAAGAGATTTATATGGAGCAACCTCCTGGATTTATTGAGACAAGAAATACTAACAAAGTTTGCAAACTTGAAAAAGCTATTTATGGCTCAAAACAATCAGCTAGATGTTGGAAATCCAAAATTAATGACCTTTTGCTGAAGATTGATTTCAAGAGATGCTCCTCTGTGTTTATATAAAAAATGAAGGAGGCAAGTTGATTATAATTGCTCTTCATGTAGACGATTTTTATAATATTTCGGAAGACAAAAGCAAGACCCAAGAGTTGAAGAAAGAAATTGGAAAATGAATGATCTTGGTGAAATTAAAGAATGTTCGGGAATGAAGGTAACAAGAAAAAAAGCGCAGCGATTTGTCTTGACCAGAAAAAGTATATAGGACACATTATGAAAAGATTCCAAGTGTCCAAAAGCTGTTAGAATGACAGGGTAGGCTCGTGGCTAAGCTCCAGTGAAGAGGAGAGTGGGTTGAACAAAACAAAATGTCATGTGATATTAAAATAGAATGCGGGCGCCAGTCATATGAATGCTGAGCCCCCTGTATAGATAATTTTACCAATTCCCATATAACACGAATAGTAATAATTTAGGCAAATGCCACACACTCAAATGATAATCAGCTTATAATTGGAGTCATATATTATATAAGGTGACAAGGGTTTTACGATCACAGCAAAGTCAAAGTAGCTGAAGGCTGATTAGGAAGTATCAGAGACACTATCAAGGTGAATTATAACAAACAAAATATATATAACATGAACTGTAGAATAGCCCAAGGCTCAAAATATCTAAGTGTAGATACCCAAAGTTATCTTACTCAACTCAGGATTTGAAAAAAAGCCGCTTGGGTTAGGTGCACCTTACCTGAGTTCATGAGAGCTATATTTTGATATAATTTTCAAATATACAGGGTGTTTGGTGTAGGTGCTACAGACCAAAATGCCATTTTTTAAAATAGAACGCACTGTATATCATTACATATTCAGATTCTACGCTTAATTCTGATATCCGCTTGACTGTCTGATAGGATGTTGATATGCGCGTTTTCAACGTTTCTCCTATTATTTTCCCTCGCGCATTGAACGATGGCGTACACTTCTGCTTGAAAGACAGAGGTATGGGTACTCAGTGAGTAGCTGATGCCAATACTCGGATTCCTGGAGAACAGTCCTGAGCCCGCTCCATTCTCAATCTTGGATCTATCTGTGTACCAGATTTTTCCCCTGTAGAATGTCCTTGAGCTGTGAGCCGTTCCATTCAGTTCTGTTTGGCACCACCACTCTTAACTGGTTGTTGAAGGAGTATCGTTTGTCCAACGTTCAGGTTGGGTACGATCTGCAGACTGGAGGCACCAAACCTTGCCTCGCCCAGAACCACAAAGTGGAGAGGTGGCAGTCCCAGAAGTGTCTCCATCGCTGCAGTTGGTTGTTCTTACTTCATAACCAGTTCATTTTTATACGTCTTGAAAGCGTTACGAGCTACTCATTTCCGTATGTCCAATTCTTTTTCTTCAGGAATTACAAATTTTTAGGGTAGTTTTGGGAATAATGACTCAACATGAGCAATGTAAAGTTCCGTTTTTTTGAAAATTTGGACTGCTCATCCGAGAATATAATAATAATAATAATAATAATATCAATACTTTCTCATGAACACTCATAGAGTGTACCCAAAGGCATAGCCTGTGCTGGTATATAGAGAACGGCTATTATTATTACTTGTCGTGGCACTATATATATATACGCGGTTATATGATCCAATCAAATCAAATTCATTCATCCGAAGACCAAAATTTGTATAAAACATGTCAAGAATATTGAGTTTAAAAACAGACAGAAAACAGTTGAATATTAAAAGAATAATTACAAGTAAAAATAATAGTTGAAATTACACACAGTATGAATATTGACACAATAATTTTAAGTATACTCGGAGTACACCAATAATCACATATTAAAAAATTCATCCAAAGTATAGAATATACCCTTCATCAGTATCTACTTTTGTCAGTGATTTCTTGAATCTGAAATGGGTAGTTCATCTCTGATGGTTTGCGGGATTTTATTGAAAATTCAAATTCCTAGGCTTAAAGGTCGATTTTTCGCAAAGTTAACTTCATTTAATATGATTCCTGCTAGAGTGGCTGTGAATGTCATTGCGGCCTAGTAAGGTATTTTTATTTTTGTAAATGTAGTATGCAATTTCCAGTATGTGAAGAGAGATGAGGGGCAATACTTGTAGTTTTCTGAAAAGAGTTCTACTAGATTCAGTTTGAGTTGGGCAAAATATGACACGAATGCACTTCTTTTTCTGAGGAGATGTTTGTCCCCAAAGTATAATTGCAAATGCCAGTCAAGACTGAATTTCTAAAAATGAAGGTCTTTCAAGACTGAAGTTGTAAGGATTTCATACATACAGCGTATTTGGAATATTTTGGTGTGAATTCCGACAGTACGCATAGAAGGGAAGGGTGCTTCGTAGCGAGGCGATTAGATGCCGGCCTTCGAAACTTCTGCTTGAACTAGGTCAGGTTTGAATCCTTTGAATGAGAACATTTTTCTCAATTTTCATCGTAGTCGATAAGCAATGTGAATTATCTAGATATCAATTCCGACGTCTGGTGCTTGCTTTGAGTGCGCACCGACTACCCAGGGTATTGCTGTAGGTTTTCCGGGTTTTACTACAGCTGAAAAGTGAATACGTCATCAAAAATCAGTAATTCGCACCAGAGCACAACGGCAAATAATAATAATATCCGTTCTCTACCCGCACATGCTATGCCTTTGGGTACAGGAAAATTGAAGAGTGTCATTTTACTTTGAACCAAAGCCGTATATTCGACTAATTTCAACATTTTTAGTTTCTTTTAATAAAATTTTTATTCGAAACGAATCTGTCAAATTTGATTTGAATTTCATAAGTTGGCGGTGGTTGAGCGTACCGTTACCAACCCAACATGAGTAAAGTACACTAGATTTTTGGCTGTCATTTATCAGAATCACAATAAAAATGTGGAAATAAAAATATGAATATATTTTTTTTAGTATCGAACTCTTTTTTTTTACAATTGAAAAACCGTGAAAAGCTTTCTAATTGAAAATAAACCTATCATCTGCTATCCTTTACGATGTTTTTTAAAAATAAACTACCTGCCCTCTATGATCTAACTACGGAAATTGAGTCCATTTTATAAATTCTAACAATGTCCGATAGATGGATGTCGTTTGTAACAGTCAAATTTTTTTGAAAATCGGTTGCCTGGCGTTAACGGAATTTTACCAAATTTGCCTACCTTAATAAAATCAAATTGTCATTGAAACATTATTTCTTCCTTAGTTTGTTTACTTTGGGTATATTACAGTGAGTTTGTATCTTCAGCGCTGTCTGTTGTCAGAGAACAGCTTTTCAGTTCAGTGACTGTCGCTGGGGCATAGATCACTTTTCCAGGTAGATAAGACTTCTCTGTGAAGTATCGATGGAAATGACCTTCAAAGGCCGTCGGTGACATGCATTTAGAAAGACTCCATATCGTGATAATAGTTATCTGTCTCGACGAATTCCCGTATGTTTGAGTATTAGATAATGTTAGGTAATGAAATTTTGCACGGAACATTTTAGAATCCTTTGTTGACATTTGGACACTTCGAGGAATGAGGTTACTTGGCAACTCCGCTAAGGTTCTTGATATCGATCTTAATAAAGAAGAAGAAAAAGTCTTTTGTGGTCTGTGTCATATGTAGAAGTGATGGATATTTTGAGTTGAATATTGATTATTGATTTCTGCAATCATCCAGTTAATGGGATTATTCTTTCAACTGAATTAATGTATTCCGTATTTTTTCACGTTGTTGATTTGATGGGAAGTTGATTAATTTTTGGAAAACATACCCAATAGGGGATTATAACCTCACTTTCTAACCACATATTCTTCGGGTAAGCAGAACCCCTTAACTCCATCCTTTGAGCCTTTGGCATTTCGGTTTATTTTGTAGGCATAATTTTGGAAAATCGTCTAAATCAAGCCTGACGTCGTTGACCCTTTGACTAGGATTATGATGGAAAAATAACATCTGTAGAGGAGCCTTCTAACAGAATCTTTCCCGCAGTTAGCACCAGGCCTTCCTAGACAAAGGTATGAGGTCTATTCGAGATGCCAAAACATTTGCCGAAACAAATGTCCAGTCATCCAGTCATCTGGGACACTTTAACCAGGATATCTCAGGACAAAGCAGATCACATCAGCAATAAGAAAACAGAAACACAGAAAAACAAACTTTGTGCATTGTTAACGAATAACATCACACACTTGGTCCCAGCTGCATCACCTGTATTAGTACACAACTTCTCCGACACACCACTAGATCAAACTAGCCTTGCACTACTATCAAGAGGATTCAATTATGCCATCACACCAAACAGAATCCCAACAGAAACCATCATCACACAAATAGAAAGCGCTATAACTCATCTACCAGAAAACACAGCTGAAGAAACTAGACAAGATATTGCCACCACACTTAGGAGAGCAAAACTCCCTCCATCCAACATAACACCTGCCGAAAAACATTGCCTCAGAAACCTCCACAACAACCCTGACATAATGATTCTCCCAGCAGACAAAGGCAACGCCACGGTAGTTCTGAACACTTCAGATTATGTAGACAAAATGAGTACACTATTGAACTCATCCGAGTATCAGATCACCCAACGAGACCCGACAACCTACCTCGAAAAGAAGACCAAAAATCTGATCAATAATTCTAAACTACCAGCCGAAACCAAGAAAGCCACTATCCCTAGAGAGAAGTCATCACGCACCCCTCGTATCTACGGACTACCAAAAATACACAAGTTTTTTAATATTTGGGATATGCAGCAGGCCAATAAGGGTACGCTTAACCGCGCCGAGTAATTTTATTAGACTCTCGGCGCGGTTGTTTGCCTCTTCAAGGACAACACGTGCTTTTATATAATTTTAAAATCCATGTCATAATGTATCATCAGTAATGAGTGTGCATCCACGTTACTCTTGGTTGTTATCAATGATGTTTTACTCCTCATTCCTCGAAGTGTCCAAATGTCAACAAAGGATTCTAAAATGTTCCGTGCAAAATTTCATTACCTAACATTATCTAATACTCAAACATACGGGAATTCGTCGAGACAGATAACTATTATCACGATATGGAGTCTTTCTAAATGCATGTCACCGACGGCCTTTGAAGGTCATTTCCATCGATACATCACAGAGAAGTCTTATCTACCTGGAAAAGTGATCTATGCCCCAGCGACAGTCACTGAACTGAAAAGCTGTTCTCTGACAACAGACAGCGCTGAAGATACAAACTCACTGTAATATACCCAAAGTAAACAAACTAAGGAAGAAATAATGTTTCAATGACAATTTGATTTTATTAAGGTAGGCAAATTTGGTAAAATTCCATTAACGCCAGGCAACCGATTTTCAAAAAAATTTGACTGTTACAAACGACATCCATCTATCGGACATTGTTAGAATTTATAAAATGGACTCAATTTCAGTAGTTAGATCATAGAGGGCAGGTAGTTTATTTTTAAAAAACATCGTAAAGGATAGCAGATGATAGGTTTATTTTCAATTAGGAAGCTTTTCACGGTTTTTCAATTGTAAAAAAAAAGAGTTCGATACTAAAAAAAATATATTCATATTTTTATTTCCACATTTTTATTGTGATTCTGATAAATGACAGCCAAAAATCTAGTGTACTTTACTCATGTTGGGTTGGTAACGGTACGCTCAACCACCGCCAACTTATGAAATTCAAATCAAATTTGACAGATTCGTTTCGAATAAAAATTTTATTAAAAGAAACTAAAAATGTTGAAATTAGTCGAATATACGGCTCTGGTTCAAAGTAAAATGACACTCTTCAATTTTCCTGTACCCAAAGGCATAGCATGTGCGGGTAGAGAACGGATATTATTATTATTTGCCGTTGTGCTCTGGGGTGAATTACTGATTTTTGATGACGTATTCACTTTTCAGCTGTAGTAAAACCCGGAAAACCTACAGCAATACCCTGGGTAGTCGGTGCGCACTCAAAGCAAGCACCAGACGTCGGAATTCATATCTAGATAATTCACATTGCTTATCGACTACGATGAAAATTGAGAAAAATGTTCTCATTCAAAGGATTCAAACCTGGCCTAGTTCAAGCAGAAGTTTCGAAGGCCGGCATCTAATCGCCTCGCTACGAAGCACCCTTCCCTTCTATGCGTACTGTCGGAATTCACACCAAAATATTCCAAATACGCTGTATGTATGAAGTCCTTACAACTTCAGTCTTGAAAGACCTTCATTTTTAGAAATTCAGTCTTGACTGGCATTTGCAATTATACTTTGGGGACAAACATCTCCTCAGAAAAAGAAGTGCATTCGTGTCATATTTTGCCCAACTCAAACTGAATCTAGTAGAACTCTTTTCAGAAAACTACAAGTATTGCCCCTCATCTCTCTTCACATACTGGAAATTGCATACTACATTTACAAAAATAAAAATACCTTACTAGGCCGCAATGACATTCACAGCCACTCTAGCAGGAATCATATTAAATGAAGTTAACTTTGCGAAAAATCGACCTTAAAGCCTAGGAATTTGAATTTTCAATAAAATCCCGCAAACCATCAGAGATGAACTACCCATTTCAGATTCAAGAAATCACTGACAAAAGTAGATACTAATGAAGGGTATATTCTATACTTTGGATGAATTTTTTAATATGTGATTATTGGTGTACTCCGAGTATACTTAAAATTATTGTGTCAATATTCATACTGTGTGTAATTTTAACTATTAGTTTTACTTGTAATTATTCTTTTAATATTCAACTGTATTCTGTCTGTTTTTAAACTCAATATTCTTGACATGTTTTATACAAATTTTGGTCTTCGGATGAATGAATTTGATTTGATTGGATCATATAACCGCGTATATATATATATAGTGCCACGACAAGTAATAATAATAGCCGTTCTCTATATACCAGCACAGGCTATGCCTTTGGGTACACTCTATGAGTGTTCATGAGAAAGTATTGTTATTATTATTATTATTATTATATTCTCGGATGAGCAGTCCAAATTTTCAAAAAAACGGAACTTTACATTGCTCATGTTGAGTCATTATTCCCAAAACTACGCTAAAAATTTGTAATTCCTGAAGAAAAAGAATTGGACATACGGAAATGAGTAGCTCGTATCGCTTTCAAGACGTATAAAAATGAACTGGTTATGAAGTAAGAACAACCAACTGCAGCGATGGAGACACTTCTGGGACTGCCACCTCTCCACTTTGTGGTTCTGGGCGAGGCAAGGCTTGGTGCCTCCAGTCTGCAGATCGTACCCAACCTGAACGTTGGACAAACGATACTCCTTCAACAACCAGTTAAGAGTGGTGGTGCCAAACAGAACTTAATGGAACGGCTCACAGCTCAAGGACATTCTACAGGGGAAAAATCTGGTACACAGATAGATCCAAGATTGAGAATGGAGCGGGCTCAGGACTGTTCTCCAGGAATCCGAGTATTGGCATTAGCTACTCACTGAGCACCCATACCTCTGTCTTTCAAGCAGAAGTGTACGCCATCGTTCAATGCGCGAGGGAAAATAATAGGAGAAACGTTGAAAACGCGCATATCAACATCCTATCAGACAGTCAAGCGGCACTGAAGGCCTCGTCTAGCAAGGAAGTAACGTCCAAACTGGTATGGGACTGCAAAGAAGAACTGAAAACTCTGTCAGACCGGAATCAAGTCAAACTGATATGGGTCCCAGGTCATCAGGGAATCGCAGGCAATGAGAAAGCAGACGAACTCGCACGAAGAGGATCGGAAATGCTCCCATACCAAGGGCAGATGCTAGGGGTACCGAAGTGTACAATAAGAGCGACTGTGAAAGACTGGATAAGGGACAAGCACAAAAACTACTGGGACGATGTCCCAGGAAACAAACACGGGAAAGAATATATCAAAGGACCGTGTAACAAAAGAACTGCAGACCTGTTAACAATGAACAGGAGCCAGTTGAGAACCGTTACGGGACTCCATTGAAGAAGCACCTCAAAAAAATGGGGCAATACGATGGAGACCTGACCTGCAGACTATGCGGTAAGGATCCAGAAACCGTGAAACACATACTGTGCTATTGCGAAGCTCTAGACCGCAAAAGACAGTCAACTATACAGTTCCCACCCAATACGGAACTTGTACAAACTCGTACAAGGCACAAAAATATTGGATTGGGTACTGTCGTGACATTGAAACATAGCGGTGCCTTGGTTCAAGGACCTGCTGGCTCCATTGTTAAAACGTGGAGTTGGCGGGTTTGCGAATTAGGGCATCGATAGGTACGATACAATGGGCTAATAAGCCTAAGTGTCACCGGAGGCAAAAGCCGACCGGACCTACACAGAGGTGGTTTTAGTAAGTATGCCTACTAAGGAGAGTCTCATCGTATTTATTGAGTCTGGAGACTCAATATTTCTCCATTTTCTCCACCTCCCAAAAAAAAAAGAAAAACCAATCTGGCATTGGACGAGAGGAAAATACTTGAAATCATAAATACTTTCAATAGGTCGCAAGAAAATGTTTCACAAAATCATTCACCGAACAGAAACATTGCCTTCACTTCCCAGTCTACTATTTCATGCTATCTATGATTGAGATAAATCATGCTATATAAAAATGAATTCATGAATTCAGTTTTTAAATTTTTTTTTGGTGAATTACAGATTTTTTTATCTGAATAATAGATTAACATACCTTGACACCGGTGCTAAGTGAAATTCAGCAAACGGGACTCTTTCAATACACCCATGAAAAAATCCATGTGAAGATCAAACGAGGGGTTGATGCAAAGTTATTTGATGTTCTGATAATTTTCATCATCAAGTCATTCCTATCACATTACTCAAAATTGTCTAAAAACCCAATAGAACCCTTCTAGGAATACACTTCAAATGCTAGTTAATCTGGTTCCCAATATGCTTCAAATTACATATATTATTTTTGTAAATTACTACCAAACTCGAAGTATTTCTATTTGATCTTCTCTTTCTATTTTTCTCATTTCAGGCACAGCAATGCGAACATAAAATATTATATTTTTATCAATCATAAATCACTACAGTAAAGTACGATGATTCTGATACACATTACCCACACCCTAGAGTTTCATGCAGTCAAATACAGTGTTGTGATGATGAATATTGGGCTACCCTCTGATGAGTCATTGGACCAGCCTGAAATGATTTCATGGTCGCACATCATATATGATATGGTGGGTATAAAAAAAACATGTTATATTACGGACTCACCTTGATATTCAAAAAATATTCTTTTTTCGGGTAATTTGAGGATAATTTATTTGCAGAATATAATATTTCTTCGGATTTCATTTCTGATTTCAGTTGTAAAGGAACTGCCGTAGATTTATTTATATCAGCTATAGAGCCTCCTTGAACCAATTCGAAAGAACTTTCCCCAAGTAGTAACGTGATATCTTCTCCTATTTCATTGATAACTTGATATGGCGACTCAATGGTCGAATCAAGTGTCATTTTTTTTGTATTTATAGCAGAAGCGAAGGCATTTCCTAAATGTTTCAGGTCTTCCAAAAATGTTCCAGTGATTGTGAGTTCAATATTTTTTTCGGAAACTATATCAATACTCATCACGGGTTCATCTTCAGATATAGGACTCAATGTATTGCTGTCCTCCTGGTTTTGATTCATAGATAACTAAAATAATGAAAAATTTAAATGAATTGATACTCCTTACACAATTTAGAATATACCTCAAACTTCAACTCCCAAGGTATATATATAGAATTTCTCACTTCAGGTTCAATTAAAGGTTCCCAGAGTGCTAATTTACTGTTGTAATAACCCATTTGCGTCTTTAGACTTGCTTCAATGTTCATCTGAAATTATAAAAGAGGTAATGTTGAAAAATGTATTAATAAATTCGAACGCTGAAAGTAAAAAGGTATATACATATACAATGCAGCTTTTAATAGTCCCTCTCTTCTGTTAACTTTTGAACGGTTTGATGTACAAACATAAAAATAAAACCATTTGGAGGGTTTCACCGATACTACCTTTTAAAATAAAACACATTGTGATTGCTCGTTAGGAGGCGCTGGGGGCTCATTAACTAAAAAAAATTAAATGGTATGGAGGGTCATGTGTTACATCGTTGAAAAGATAATTCAATTCTCTTTACAACCATACAAAAATGTTTTGAATTTTATTCTATTAAAAAAAAATCTGTCCCGTTATTTCACATCAAACCATTCAAAAGTTATTGTGGTCATGTAAGAAAAGGGATTCAGACCGCCATATCCGCACTTATTCTGATATTTCAAATGCATATTGTGAAAAAACGTATTAACAAAAATCAAAAAAATTTAGATGGTTGACATGAGAAGTGGAATTATCTTTTCAACGATGTGACACACGATCCCCATGCGATTAGAAATTCGGTAGTTTCGGTGAAACCCTCCAAACGTTTTTTTTTTAAGTTTGTACGTCAATCTGTTAAAAAGTTAACAGGGGGGACTCTATACCCCACACCGGCTATATAGTCATACGACACGGTCCCTGTGAACCAAATCATTAATTTTTTCGGTAATTCAGATTTGTGTTTTTTCAAATGAAACACCATGTATGCAGTTGAATAGCTCAGGAAAAAATAATATGAATTCAATTGAGATTTTATGTACCTAGCTATAACCGTTCTCAAGTTATTGATTTTTTTTATAAAAATGCTAGCTACAATTGGAAAATAAATAACATCGAAATGTATAGAAATCACCCCTTCGAATTCTGACCATGCATAAAAGAGTTTGTGGGCTATTAATTTCGATGAAATCCGTTTCTCAGTATACAGAATTTTCAAAAATAATTGTTACTTTTTTATAATTTCGGACGAAGATAACTTTGTTATTTCAAATAGAACACCCGGTATTTTTTTGGTCTGAATAATATAAAATTCAATTATCTTCCATTTCATATTGGGGTTCCCGCCTATACCTAACCTAAATAGTATTTCAGATATTAAGTTTTTCAAATATCAGTTTTTATTTCAATGTATTTTTTGAATCAAGATAGCTTTGGAACGACATTCATTCAACTTGTTGAAAGAATTCTTATTGACAGTTGTTGTGTTTTATATTATTCAAAACATTCACTGAATTATTACCGTCGAAAATGAAAACTTATCTCATTCAAGAGCGGATAGATATAATTTTAGCGATTGGTGTATGTGAAGAGAATTGCCTTGTGGCGTCGAGGGTGTGTGCCCAAAAATATCCAGACCGCAATCATCCGAACAAGTTGGTTTTCAAACGATTTCTACATGAATTCCGTAGGACTAGAAGTGTAGCTTATGAAAAGAACAAAACCTATCATTGGAAATAAAGAGAATGAATTTATTGTTCTGGGATTTATCATAGAAAACCCTCATACGAGTCAACGTAAGATCGAGAAAGATACAGAATAAGCAGACGGAGCATTTCTAGGGTAATAAAAAAAAAACAAATTTTACCCGTACCGTATTCAGACGCACTAGGAATTATATGAAATAGACTTCCATCGACGAATCGGGTTTTATCTATGGGTTCTGGACAAGTTCAGTGGGGATGATCATTTTTTGGATTCCTTTATATTTTATGATGAATCTACTTTTCATAACAATGGCTTGGTGAACAGACACATCTTCCATTATTATAATGATGTGATTCCTCATTTTTTCCGCACTCTGGATCACCAGAATAGATGGTCTGTTAACGTGTGGGGAGGAATTATAGGTACACAAGTTATACGACCATACTTTTTTGATGGACACTTGAATGGTCAAAATTTTTTACAATTTTTACGAGATGATTTGCCTGAGCTCCTGGAGTATGTGCCGCTAAATATCAGACAACGAATGTGGTTCTCCAAGCACATTTTAAAATATGAAGGGGGGAATAAGGGCTGCTTTTCGAAAAGTGACGCCTCAAATACTATTAAATGTTAAGCAGTCTCTATATTCAATAGGATGGTCGTTTCAAATCTATCTTTATTCAAAAAATGCATTGAAATAAAAATCACTATTTGAAAAAGCCCATATCTGAAAAACAATTTAGGTTAGGTGTAGGAAACCGTAATATGAAGTGAAAGATAATCTAATTTTCTATTTCTCAGAGCAAAAAATACAGGGAGTTCCATTTGACATAACAAATTTATCTTCGTTCAAAATGATAAAAAAGTGAAAATAATTTTCTGTATACTATTGAGAAACGAGTTTTATCGAAATCAACAGCCCAAAACCTCTTTCATGCATGGTCAGGATTCGAAGGGATGATTTCTACACATTTCGATGTTATTTAGTTTCTAATTGTATCTAGCATTTTCTTTAAAAAATCAATAACTCGAGAACGATATAGTACCTCATATGAAATCATAATATTTTTTCCTGTCTGTCAATGTCGCAGATAATATATACCTTTGGATACCATGGCTCGTTTCAGATTAAGTTTAAAGTCACAAGTTACTTTTCATATTCATAAAAAATTGATGCTTCTAAAGCCAAATCTCTTATGATTTATAATTCAGTGGCTCCACTATTTACACACTTCCAAAAATTCATAAACCGACAGTATAGATAGATAGATAGATAAGTTTATTGTGTCCAGGAAAAACATGCTTATCACAAAGAGTTTGGTTACATACATGAATATTATATAAGGGCGGGGATTAGCGCAGTGGTTGAGCGCCAGCCTGGTAACCGAGAGGTTCCAAGTTCGGTTCCCGGCCGGGGCGGGCTTTTTTCATTTTCAGATGTAAAAGTCTGGATGATTGAAGCTCGTGTCGGCTGGGAATAATCCTCCACGATTCACTGTTGCGTTAATAATTAGCAGTGCTGCTCCTAAGGTGGCGTATGGAGTTAGTAAGAAGGCCTGTCCAGAACACACGGCTAATGACCAGAACAGTCGATGCCGAAACACCAAGGAAAAAAAAATTACATAATGAACCGAATTTATATAATTTTATAATAATCGCAATAGAGTAATATACATATTACGAATTATAAAATGCAATAATCAGAAGCGTTTCTAATAATATCAAAATACAATACTAATCATTAAAAACAATTATCACAAGAGAAAAATATATATGTTTTGCATCATTCACGAACTTTACGAAAGTAAGTATATAGAAATTGCAATGGAAATAAATATGACTATTAATTGATTATGAACGCACGCAATTTGAGCATGTTCATCATGTAGTTCATAAGACTTTTGAGGCTTTGAATATTGCCACTATTGAATAGGAGAATCACGTCATCCATAGAATCAATCAGGGATAAAACTGAACTCTGTCTCAAGCCTTCATAAAGAGGACAGTCAAATAGCATATGCTGAAGGGACTCATTAACGAGCATATTAGGTTAGGTTAGGTTTGAACGTGAGTGGGCCCATATCAGGCACTCCACTGCGACCAATGGCCTATTGTGGCTCAACTTATGAATATATATCTCCCAGTATATCCAATCTCTTAACGAAATTGAGGAGTACGTTGGGAGAACAATTTACCAGGTTCTCTGGCCTTACTGTTGTATTGCCAAATGTTGAAAATCTGGTTCTGGCCGCTGCGGGGCATGTACATAAAATGTGCTTAGCCGTTTCATCTTCCTCCATGCATAGGCGGCACTCTGCATCTAGTGCAAGTCCGATTTTATGCATGTGGTGTTTGAGTTTGCAGTGGTCAGCGAGCAAACCTACTATAACTCTGAGATGTGCTCTACTGAGTTCTAGCAGCTTGTCAGAGTCCTGTTTTTTTCTTGTGCAAGCAATAAATGCTTTGGAATGGGCTAGGCCCGGTAGACTACGCCAGTACTCGAGTCTTTTGTTGTCAGCCCAGGATTTTATGACATTCTTGGCAGTGCTATGTGCTATACCGATTACCGGTTCTGGCCCAGTTAACGTTGTTTCGGCCCCCCCTTTTGCTAGGGCGTCCGCTATTTCGTTTCCTTCTAGGCCCGTGTGACGTGGTATCCAGACTAGGTTAACGTTGTTGCGTTGTGCCAGTCGTTTTAAGGTTTCTCTGCAGTTCCATACTGCTCTGGATTTAAAGCAATTGGATTCAAGCGCTTTCAGTGCCGCTTGACTGTCTGAAAATATTTTTATTGTTTTTCGTGTGTGGCGTAGATTTTCCAGCTCCCTTGCACACATTTCAATGGCATATACCTCTGCCTGGAATACCGTAGCTAATTTACCCATACTGAATGAGCGTTTCACTACTGGGTTTATCCCGTATATTCCGGCTCCGACACCTTCCAAAGTTTTGGAACCATCGGTAAACCAACGTTCATTTGCCCTACATAGGTCAGTTTCACTCCGAACCCAGTCTTCTCTTTCGGGGAAGACCACAGTGTAGGACGTGTGAAGGTTGATAGTTTTGGGTATGATGTCTGAGGGCATTCCCAGAATGTTGTGAGCTGTTATGCCCTCCAGCATGCTGCTGCTTCTCATGACTACTGCCTGCGGTAGACTAATGGCCGCTTGGTAGAGTCTGTATGTTGCCCATCTTGCCTCTCTCTCCAAACCTATGTGAAGAGGAGGTAATACGAGATATTTCAAATGAAACCGATTTCCGACATGTCTATTTTATATGTCGAACCACCAAAAAATAATGTACCTAAGATATTTACTACTACACATTCTGACTTGTGCTATGATTCGAGTGAAATATATTGGAGCAGGTGAACTCAGCTAGCTATTTTCAATGCCAAAATTTGTGAAATGACGATATATGAGAGGATATGATGAGTTTATCAGTTGCATATTATCTTCCTCTGAAAGTTTCTGCTTATATTTATCAAATATATCATATTGGTCTGAAAATTGTAACTATATATGGGCAAGAAAGTTCAGCCACATATTCTCGCATCCTGCATAAATGAAAAATTCTTTGACTTGAAGTAGCCAATTGAAACGGATATCACTATTAAAAAGGGAGACTAACCGAGAGTAACATAACTTTGCTAATCTAGAAATATACATGGATTTCAGGGTATTCAACCAAAAGTCAAAGCTGATTTCAACATCAGATAGGACAACTTTTTTGATGCCGTTTCTAAGCATACCATATAATTAGGGGTGTTATTGGGTAAACAGAGGAGTCTTTTAAAAAACCCTAATTGTATACGTTCAATCACATCCGCATATCGAAGACACCATATAGAGATCCCGAATGACATGGAAGATAGTACAATAGATTCAAAAAGTTTCATTCTTGATTGCCACGAGTTTATTTTTGAGTTTCTCATTATGTCCTAGCTAGCTAGCTTTGCGCATAGTTTTTTTAGCCATACTGAGAAAGGCAGATGATGAGGAGAACTCAACCCCCAAGTAGTTTTAATTTTTGACAACTTCAATTTGTTGATTGTTATATCGAAAAACTTGATAATTATTATTATATCCCCCCCTGCAGAATATCATAATTTTTTGCTCAATAGGGCTCAATGGCTCTCCCTGTAGCCTTCAGAAATATCGTATTTTTTGCTATACGTATTAATTATTCTGCTTGATAGTAAAATTTGCTCCATCATAAAGATTTTTCACTATTCTGATAAATTTTGCACATACGCCTACATTATAAAATAAAACGCTGTCTGAGATGGATCTGTACGATGGAATTCAAGACAAAAATACTGTCTATACATCCCTCGTTCTTTCTGAAACCAAATTGAGATTCCGATAGGACAGACATTTCCTCAGACCAGACTGTTAACCTATTGAGTAAAATAAGTGTGAAGAGCTTCGCTAAGCAATTTATTAGCGCAACGCCTCGGTAATTATTTAGGTCCTCTAAGGAACCTTTTTTATGCACCATTGTGAGGACTGTATCTTGCCAATCACTATGAACTCTTTCATATTTCAAATTTTCATTTTTTAAGAACTCATTAATGATCCCGTCCTTGCCCGGAGCTTTTCCATTTTTGCAATGTTTCAGGACAGTATCCACTTCCTCAAGTGATACTGACCTATCTAAAACTTGATTTTCCGCATCTTGTAGTGTGAGATCGAATGGTACTCTTGGGGAGTATATGCTATCATTAAATGTTTCCCACTCTTCGATCCAAAGAAATATTCTGCGACCCCTGAATGACTTCAACGTTTTCCAAAAGGACGATTGGCCTTTTGTGGCACTTAGTTTTGGCACAATAAATTTTTCATACTCAATTTTTTATCATATATAAATTTTCGGTATTCTTTTTTCTTACAAATATATTCAGATTTGAATAGATCTTGAAAGTTATATTTCTTACATTATTTTGTATTCATTTTGGGTTTTTGAAGCACACATTTATTATCAAACCAAGGTTTTTTTCTTTCACTGTGCACTGTACCAAGCTGTTTTTCGGAAATTAATCCCAAATTTTCAGAAGTTTCATATATTGTAGAACAAATATTTTTATAGCATCTATTCTGCCGTGCTTAGCTAAAATGCCGTATCTACAACAAATATAAAATTGAGATATTGGATTCTTTGGGTTTGAAAACCTTTAAATTTTGCGTTTTACCAAGCAAAAATGATGTATACTCCAGGTTTATAGCCAAAATTAATAAATCATTTTACCGTATGTAAAAAAGTTCGAGAATTTCCTTTGTATGAAGGTCGGATTTACAGAATTGTACGCAAAATAGCGGATGCAGATACGGCGTTTTTGCTAAGGACGGCAGTATTAATATCCGTTAGAAAACCGATATTGGGTGAATTTTTCATCAAGTAATTATATTCCAAAGCTTTATCGTTTTCCCACTTCAGAAATCTATGTTTTTTATTTATGCAAGAGTTTCCTATTTTTTCAGTGGCAGCAGAGTTGAAATTCAATTCAAGGCAAATTGAAAATGCTCAGAAATATAATACTGATCATGAAGGACATAAAAACATCCTACAATATCAAGCTTATTTGTATTACAGCAACAGAGATCGACCAGACTTGGCCAATTGAGTTACAGAAAGTATAATTGGCCGGTCTGTCAGATGAAATAATATGACCGTTGATATGCTAACCAATGCTTGTGAAACAGAAAATCCTCACTACGTTCGAAGATTCCTTTAAATTTAGTGAGTTTATCAATAATTTCCACTTTCACAAAACTACGCCATTCTCAGTCTCGATGTAATTTCACTCTTTACCAATTTAACGATCACGTTAGGAAGAAATGTGTCATTAAAAAATGGAGACGTATTGAAAAGTACTGCACTTTGGATGAATATTCTTTCATAAAAATTTTGGACTTAATTTTTAATTCAACTTATTTGTTTTCGATAATAAATTCTATAAACAAATTTTTGGAACCCCTACGGGATCAAATATTTCCCCTATTTTGACTAATATTATAATGGATGATGTACTGGAGAATTGTGTTCCTTGACATACCTTTCATCAAACGTTCTCTGGATGATTTGATTCTATCAGTACCGTCTGGAAGTACTGATGAAATTCTATCAATTTTTAATTCTTATGACGATAACATTCAATTCACCATAGAAGAAGAAACACATTTTTGTATTACAGTAATTCTTGATTCAAGGCTGATTTCTCCTGTATCAATTTTTACACGGATTATTTTCATAATTCTCCATCCTGGAAGTAATGAAAATATCAGTTTTTGATCAAAATACAAGTGTTTTCTAATTTGGTACAATCAAATAGCATCTCTTCTTTCACCATATTTAACCTCTTTGGACCTACCAAAAAAAAAAAACTTTTCCAAATGGATATTTTTTCCATTATTCTCTAAAAAATTATGTTTTTCAATCGAATAAATTGTGAAAAAAATTATTCCATAATGTTTTTTACCCAAAAAACATAGTCCAGCCAGCTGGACACCAGGGTCGAAGTTGACTCTTTTACAAATAAATTTCGTTTGCTCTCCGATACTCAGAAATATATTTTTTTATTTAAATTCCTGGACACATCGCTACATAACAAAATCAGTAATATATTTATGTTAAGAGTGAAATTCATAAAAACATTGACGTTGTGGTTGAATACACAGGAATACATCACACTGCATTGAAATCGAGTTTTACCACTGCAGTTTATGTTGCGACATCTCATGAATTTATTCTTGTCTTCTACTGCACATATAGGTACATGATTGTTCGACGATTTCCTAACGTCTGCTGGAGGAATAGGTTTAGGTCCTGATGCGTTCCTTGATTGAAGATATCCCGGTGGTACGTAATCAATATCCATTTGATTAGTTATTGGACAATCTGCTTCCTTAGCCAGACATTCACCTATATAAATTTTAAATGTCAATAGATCCATAATGTTGCGATTGGAAACTCCCATAGCATTTTGATCCAATCGGTACTCCAACCAAGAATTTATTATTGCCAAGTCAATACAGTATTCAGTATATAAAACGGATAGGCCATTTTTTTGTTCTTTGTGACATTCTGTAGTAAGATATTATTCTGTCATTCAGATCAACCCCTCCCATTGTCCTATTGTATGCACCAACGCACTTTGGGCGGGATATTGTGATGTATCATCCAGTTTTCTTATCCCAACGTTGAATATCAGGCAAACTCCCTTCCGTTGAAGACAACATTAACACTGACCTATTAACGGAAAATTGACATACTGGAAAGTAATTCTAAGAAAAATTGGTTTTGCTGAAGATACTGAAGAAGATCCGGTGACTTTAGAAGGAAAAATTTTATCCGTCCTGAACAAAAAGCTAGATGTTGTCATATCCCCTGAAGTAGTCGAAATGGTTTTTAGGCTGGGGAATGTAAGTAACAAAACAAGACCAGTGGCTATGAAGTTTACAAATTTCAAATACAAAGAGCTAATATTGAAGAAAGCATTCAATTTCAAAGATTCAAGATATGCCGTATCGCCCTTCCACTCAACTAAGGAGACTCAGCAACACATCGAATTCAAACCATATTTGAGAATGGCGAAAGAAAATTGAAGGAATGTGAAGAATACTTCAACTCCGAAAACCATTCAAACATAAATCATGCTTCAAACTCTACAGCAGATACTCGTATGGATAACACCCAACAGTCCAACCAACATTCATTTCGATCGTTGAGAAATAGACCCAAAAAATATCTAAATATAGAAAAAACGGATTTCACTGTGATGCACCAGAACATGCAATGTGCTAGAAATAAAGTTGACTGCATGAGAGCCTTTATGGAAGATAACGACCACAATCAGGCAAACATTGGTGTACTGTGCATTTCAGTAAGTTGGATGAATGAAAGTGAAGTGAATAGTTTAAGCATCAGTAATTTTAAATTAGTTTCACATTTTTGTAGAAAAGGGATACATGGTGGCGTGATGATTTATTCTCGTGATGATCTTGATTTTGAAGAAGTTGATAACTTGGTGGTGGAGGGTATTGAAAAAGACTTTGAATATTGCTCAGCGGTAAACAAGTTATTTAAATATGTCATTTGCACGTATAGATCACCAAATAGCAGTGTAGACATTTTCTTTAATTCTTTTTATAATCTTCTGTTCGATTTAACACAAAAGCTGAAGGGTTATGATATTATTGTTTGTGGAGACTTCAATATTCATTTAGAAAAAGAAAGTAGAGTGAAAGATGAATTCGTTATGCTACTGAACTCATTCAACATGCATTTCACTATAGATTCTCCTACTAGAGTAACACATAACAATGAATCAATTCTCGATAACATCATCACTGACATATCGCTTGATTGCCTATTATCAACTAAAAATGAGTAATTTGGATTTGGAGATCACAACGGTCAAATAGCATCTTTTACGCTGAACACTTCTGAAAAATCAACTTATTGCTACGAAATGAGGAGAATAATAAATAAAATAATCAACGATAAAAATATATCCAATTTTAAAACAATAATTTCGCAAGTTGACTGGACCCCGTGTTTTACAGAAATAAACACAAACAATACTTTTCAGAAATTCTATTAGAGTTTTAATGAATGTTTTAACAAATATTTCCCTCTCAAAAATATCAAAGTAAATGGAAATCCTCCAAAACCTGGATGGATCACCCCCGCAATCAATAATTCTTGTAGGAATAAGCACTGTCTCCTGTACATAAAAAAATTCACTAACAACCACATAATTTTGAAGTATATACCTGAATACTGCAGGATCCACAAAAAAGTAATAAAAAAATCTAGAGAATTGTATTTTGTCGGTCTCCTTGATATATCTGAAAACAAAATAAAAACGACATGGAACATTATAAATAAAACCAAATAATTCTAGGACGAAACCTGCAATCACATCACTGAACATTAATGATTCAATAATTGACCAACCTCATGAAGTAGCCAATGAATTTTTAACATATTTTATCAACATCGCTAGCAATCTCAAAGAAAATCGCAATTCCACGCATAATGCAACATATCTCAAAAGCATTAATGTTAATCACAGTGGATCGGTATTCTTCAGACCTGTTACTGAATCAGACGTCAAATATTGTATAGACATTTTAAAATCAGTCTTCACACATCTGATAAACTTGTCTCTGGAAAGTGGTATTTTTCCAGATTGTCTGAAGATAGCAAGCATCAAACCGTTGTTTAAGAACGGTAGTAAAAATGACATAACGAATTATAGACCAATCTCTCTTTTATCGGTGTTTTCTAAAATTCTTGAGTTTATTATTAAAGATCAACTTATGACATATTTACAACTCAATAAAATAATTGAAGAAAAACAATATGTTTTCAGAGCGGAAAAAAGCACTGGCGACGCTGCGTTCGATTTAGTAAATAAAATCAATATCATCATAGAAAAGAAAGCCATCCCATTAAATATATTTTGCGATTTATCAAAAGCTTTCGATTATGTGGATCATGACATTCTTCTAGAAAAATTAGAGCACTATGGGCTACGTGGTACGTCATATCGGTGGATGAAATCTTATCTAGAAAATCGTGAAGTTTTTGTAGAAATACCAACACTGAATACTTCATTGATTTCCAAAAAACGGTCAATCATCGGAACCTTAAAGTGCGGTGTTCCCCAAGGATCAATATTGGGACCAATTTTGTTCCTTCTATATATAAATGATCTAGTACAGAGCTTTCCATCAATATCATTTTTTTTTTCGCTGATGACACTAGTCTACTCAATTTCAATGATTATTTCTTTCGTCTATTAAATATCAGTCATCAACCAATCATACGTTTGTTTCCTGTTTGACAGGACCAATCAACACGCTCTATTAGCGACTATTTACATGATGCACAATAGTCACCGACTATTCAGCATGATACTCATATCAAGGAGCCTGAGCATCTGACAGTACTCTAAATAAATACATATTAAACGTCAAATAGAATCAATCGTGTTAAAGCTGAATGATTATTTGAAAATGAATCGGTTTGGAAAAATCAAAAACGATGAGATATCGAGGCTACAATCCCTGACAATACAGTGTCATTCATATGACAGATATGAAGAAATGGATTCAAGAAATAATCTTCATAAATATAACACGACCTTGATTAATTGTCGACTATTTTATTGCTGCTAAATTTCTCTTGTATTTATTAATTTTACTCGACATTATTTTGGCATTAATAATCAGAGATGAAAGCCCTCGAGCTTCGCTCTCGGGCTCTCATCAGATTATTAATGCCAAAATAATGTCTCGTTAAATTATTATAAAATACAGTCGAAATTTAGATGCAATAAAAATAGTCGACTATTTATCAAGGTCTTGTTATATTACGCTTGACAATATCAATGATCTAGTAAAAACGTCCGAAACCGTAATGAATAATATTTTTGATTGGTTTTCAGCAAATAAACTGATAGTAAACCTAAAAAAAATATTTAGCATGTTAATTCACCCCAACAATAATATTGAACAAATTGAGATTAATACAAGAGATGGAGTCTTGAAACAAGTCACAAACACAAAGTTTTTAGGATACTGGCTTGATGAAAGGTTGGATTGGAAGATACATGTATCAGTGACGAATAAAAAGTTATCTAGCGCAATCTATGCAAATGATATCATCAGAACTAATGTTGGCTTCAATATGGCGAAATTAGTCTATTATGCTTATTTTCAAAGTACGCTTTGCTATGGTATTGAATTTTGGGGAAACTTCGGTTGATAGTCAATCAACTTTTATTTTACAAAAAAAGGCTATACGAGCACTTCAAGGATTATCGAGATTTGAATCATGTAGGCAGCATTTTTCAACCGAAAAATTATTTACAATGACTAATCTTTATATATATATAAAGTGGCTATAGCAGCATTCAAACGAAAACAAAGCTACACGAAATTCTCAGATGTCCCCAGCTATGACACTCGAACCAAGCAGCAATTTCTCATGCCAGCACTCAGCTAAAATATCAATCGAAAAGGACCGCTATACACGGGAATTAAAAATCCAAATAAATTACCGAACTCACTAGTTGAAACGACTTCCACTATTTCATGAATAGATCCAATATACTATTATTTTTTCTTTTCATTTTCATCTTATGCTTTAATATTTTGTATGATTTTCAATAATTTTTTATATTTTGTTCTCTCTACTCTTTCTCGATGCTCTTCCCTGCGAAATGCATTGTAACTTGTTATTATTACTATTGTAACATATATATACTTGTTATGCAGTTCCTGAGAAATAAATGTCTGTCTGTCTGTCTGTCTGTCTGTCTGTCTATCCATTTGGTTATTGCAAGTCGTCCATCAAGCCTTACTATTTCTTGAAAAGCGCCTCTACCCTCTTTCATTAGATCTTTGTCAGACCGAATTATCTTTTTCGCCGAAGCAGGCACTCTATTATTCATGATAGTTCCAACTGCATGAACGCCTTTCTTCTCTAAATAATCAAAGAGAGGACATGAAGTGAAATATCTATCCATGAAAATTATGCTTCCTGGAGTTACATTTTGGGTCAGTCGTTTCACAACTCTTCCCCCAATACCTAGCTCCGGTTCGGGTTTACCTTCTGGCCATGTGCCAGCACTTTGGTAAACAAAGAAATCTAGGACCAGACTGGATTGGGTTTGTTTTTGACGTACTGCCTCAAGACAGATTTTCCCGAAAATGGTATCATCTGCTCATCAATACTGAGTTCTTTTGTGTGCGGAAGTGTAGTACACTTTTTTTTGAGTGCATCAATTATTGGTTGAACTTTCCACAACTTATTCTTTTTTTTAGTGTCAGCAGAAATTTCTAAATTATTTACCAAATGCATATAATTACGGAGTTTAAATAGTCTGTCACGTGGTAATACTGTGACTACGGGAATTTTCAACGTATTTTTGTAGTACATACGTATTCTTGGCATCTTGAAGCAACCCATTATGATACAAGAGCCCACTAACTTCTTGTAATCCGAACACGTAGCTCTAAGTGGCAGTAAATTATCTTGGAGGGCACGGATATTACTCTGATCTGACATAAAGCTCCAAAATTCATCATCCAGATATTGGCTAAAATAACGAAAAGGTGACCAATTTCTTCTTTCTCCGATGTTCCACTCTTGATCCATAATTTCGAAAATATTTGAATGAAAAACTTTATTTTCCCATTTCAAATTCTTTCGTTCAACAGCTTTTTTGTTTTGTATGAATTGAAACCTTATAACTGACAATGGAATATTATCGTCGGAGTTTGAAGCGTCTTCAGGTTTTAGAGTCTCAATAGGATCTTGGGAAACTAGAGTTTGTGTTCGAATTTCATCAAAATTGACCAATCCCTCATACTCGTTATCATCAACTTCAAACTCGCTTTCCGAGTGTCTATCTCGTATCAAAAATTCTTCATTTTCACATCGCTTTCATCCCATATTCTCCTCAGTTCTTCGTCATCCAATTTTTTTTCATGTAGGCAACACTACCTGGAAAATAACACAAATTACCACACTGAAACCAAGAGTCCAGCCGGCGGGACGAAAAAGTATATGAGTTTTCAATAAATAAAAAAAATATCTATTGACATTACAATTACGTCTGCTAACTGCAAAAGGCCTGAATTTCACTACGTATATCAATTCACATTTGATTTCTCACAAAAACTACCAAAAATTTTACTTACATTTCGAGTTGCTAGAGTTCGCCATAACCTCACCTTGCATTCACGAAAGCTGGGGCGAGTATGCTGCTCTCAGCACCAATTGCGTCGTAATTATCAATACACGCGTTCACTATACGCTGGACATGTGGATTCGAGCATCACAAATTGTACTCTTTTTGTATTAGAACATAAAGAAAATGTGTCCAGTCGGCTGGACCGGGGGACCGAGGAGGTTAAACACGTAGGCTTTGCTTGATTTCTATGGCAGGAAAAATAGAATAGAATAGAATAGAATTTTTATTGGTCTGAGATACACCGTAGTGTTTTGACAGGTCAAAATGTATACGTTACAAAGCAGTACAGTATCAGTTTAAAAACATAGAATGTGTTATATTATATAGTAATACAGTTTACTGAATGTCAAACTTAAATTCTGATATATCGTAGTAGGCATTGGCTATTAGATGATTTTTCAAGGTCAGTCTGAATGTTTTCATATTCATATTTTTGAGTTGAGTGGGCAATGAATTGTAAAGATTAATACCCAAATTATATCTTCTTGTTGATTCAAGTCTTTGTTTGGGTATATCGTTCCTATGGCGAGTATTATAAGAATGATTTTCTCCATTGGTTGGATGTTTGGAATCATCTTCTTTTATGTTAAGGAGATGGCAGAATATGTTTGCAGATGGTAATGTCATTATATTAAGTTTTATAAACCATGGTTTACATGAGTCATTCCTTTGAAGACCTACGATTGCTAGAATTGCTCTTTTCTGCAGGGTAAACACGTTTTGCATGTGAGTGGACATTCCCCAGATTATCAGCCCATATGTCATTGTACTATGGAATATTGCATGATAGGCAGCTATAGCCGCATTTTGACCAAGGTCATTTTTCAATTTTCTAAGGGCATATACTTTCCTTGACAAGTTGATTGTCAGATTATCAATATGAGTTTGCCAGGTTAATTTTGTATCAAACCATATTCCCAGTGATTTTACAGCTTCTGTTTCGTTTGGTTTCATTTCAAAATTTAATGTTTTAGTTTTATTTTTATTTAGACATAGCTTATTTGCATTGAACCAATCTGATGTGTCCTTTATAATGTCATTTACAAGAGATGTCACATCAGTACCTGTATTGAAGCGTTCGGCAAAAGTTGTGTCATCTGCGAATAAACAAGAGAAAAGTGGTGAGCTATTCGGAAGGTCATTAATATATATAAGGAATAATAGGGGGCCTAGGACACTTCCTTGTGGTACACCATTAATAATTGGAAGCGACTCGCTCAAACTGTCGTTGACGGATACACACTGCATTCTGTCAGATAGTGTTCCAATTTATTCAATAGAATATCTTTGGAAACACAGTCGAAAGCTTAACTGAGATCTAAAAAAATTCCTATTGTACCCTGTTTGTTTTCAAAACCCTCTTGGATGTAGAAGACTAGTTTTAACAGTGCTTTTGAAGTACTTTTGTTTTTCCTAAATCCAAACTGTGCTTCTGTAAATAGATTGTGTGACTCTAAAAAATTCGCTATTCTAATGGCAATAACTTTTTCTATGATTTTTGCTAAAATGGGAATCAAGGCAATTGGGCGATAGTTGGATATTATTTCTGAGTCTCCTGATTTGTAGATTGGTATAACTTTAGCTATTTTCAATTTACTTGGAAATTCGCCATGCAAGAGTATCAAATTCACTAGATGAGTAATTGGAGATAAAAGTGTTGACATATTTTTTTTGAACATTACCGTAGAGTGGTCAAAGATGTCAGTGGCATTAGAGTTTTTGAAAGATGTAATGATCTCTTTTACTTCAGCTTCTGTGGTTGGATATAAGAAAAGTGTATTATTTGCTGTTTTTTGCTCCCGTAAGTAGCTTTCATATGATCGGTTCGATTCAGGAATTTTTGTTATTTCACTTGCTATGTTTACGAAATAATTATTATATTCGTCACTAGAGTTTGTATTATTTGAGTGTGTTCGTTTATTTTTTATGCTGTTGTTTACGTGTTTCCCGATTGTTTTTTGTTTGTTACTCGATGTGAGAATTTCCTCAGTAATTTGTTCTTTTTTCAATTTTATAAGAAGTTGCTCATATTCATATTTTTTATTTTTGAATTCGATTTTAGTCTCATTATTCTCTGAATGGTTAAGTTCCATGAGGTTATGTATGTTTGTCAGTTGCTTCTTCAGCATTATTACTTCAAGATGATCTGAAAATACGAATTTGGGTTTACTTTTCTCTTTTATTTCGACTAAGGGAAATGCTATATCATGATAATATTTTAGGGTATTATAGAATATATCTACTGCAGTGTTGGCCTTTTTTTCTGCGTACAATTCAGCCCAGTTCTCGGAAGATAAGTAGAATAGGAATGAGTTTTGATTATCTACTGATTTATTGTATATAATTTTTTTCTGGGGACACTTTGTTTTTACTTCGTTTCTGAATTTAATTATCTGTGCTTTATGATCAGACAAGAGGCAATTTATTACTTCTGCATTCATCGAAGCTACATTTAGGATTTAGGAATATGTTGATAATTTCTTTGCTCTCTCGCGAGTTTACGGAAAAGTTTATATTAAAGTCTCCACCTATAATAATGTTTGATGTTTTATGATTTCTAAAGACAAGCTCCAATATATGATAAATACTTTCCATGAATAATTCTAAGTTACCGCAAGGGGGACGATATACACACACCAATATACAGTTTTCTTCAATTAATTTTATACAGCAAGCCTCAACAACCTTTTTTATATTATATTCGTCAACATTAATTATCGAAAACTTCATGTGATTTTTTACTAGAATACCTACACCTCCATGAATGTAAAGGGTTCTGGAGTAGCAGGATGCCATGGTATAATTATTCAAGTTATATAGGGATTGTTCTTCAGGTCTTAGCCAATGCTCACTCAACATTACTACATCTATATTATTTTCCAATAGGACACCCTCAAGCGAATTACACTTATTTCTCAAGCACTGGATATTCAAGTGCATTATTTTGTTATATTTAACACTAGTTTGTTCCCTAAAAAATGTCCTTTATTTTTATTGGTTTTTGTCGCGGAAGACTGTTGCAAGTTTTCTATTTCAGTGTTAGTATCATCTATTTCAGATTCTTCAGCGCTTAATTGTGAAATGTCGAGATCCGTCAAACATTTTGCCTTGTCCTGTGTTGAATTTTGTGCTTGTTATAAATGAGTTGTTGATATCTGTTAAGAACTGTCAGACATTTAAGCACTCGGTTACATATTAAAGATGTATTCGAATGACGAAAGGACTGATATGCTATTTACTTTTGCAAAATCAAATAGAAATCCTCTTTTGGCAAGAAATATGTATGGTGAGCTATACCCGAATAGTCTTATTCCAAACATTCAAATGTTTAGACGATTAGACAGAAATTTGAGAGACTGTGGTGCATTTGACAGAAATAAAACTAGAAAATGTGTTGTTACTGGAAGTATAAGGAACCAAATAAATGTTTTGGGTAAGCAAATATTACCTCAAAAAGACTAAAAAGTGAAAAATAACGTATTTTTTAAAATCTAGGATTGGTCAGTTACAAAAATATTTCTAATCAAGATTGTTCTTTACGAGAAATTGCCCACGAACTTGGGATATCTGTAAAATCTACCAGAAATATATTGAAAAAGAACAAATACAAATGCTGCAGGATACGCAAGTTCATCACCTTAATGAAAGGGATTACGGAAGGAGAGTACGATTTGCGAAATGGTTAAGACGTAGAAATAGGGAAGTACGAAATATTTGTAAAAAAATAAAATGGACGGACAAATCGAAATTAACCAACAATGGTTGGTTTAACAGAAACATCCATTATAGGTGGAATAATACGAATGAACATTTACATAGAGAAACCAATTTCCAGGAGAGGTTCGGAATAAATGTTTGGTTGGGAATTTTGGGAAAAAACATACTAGGTCCTTTCTTTTATGGTGAAATTTATTTAAATTTTTTATCCAATGAGTTTGATGGCTACTATGATGAATTGCCATTAAGCACCCGCCGTGAAATACAATATTTTCAACAAGACGGTGCCCCTCCCCATAATGCAGCAATAGTAAGGGAACATTTAGATGCAATATTCCCAACAAAGTGAATTGGAAACAATGGACCAATTGCCTGGCCAGCTCGATCCCCAGACCTTACTCCTTTGGATTTTTTTGTCTTGGGATACATAAAGGATAAAGTTTTTTCGACACTTAGTACCGATATCGACCATCTCAAACAGAAAATGAGAGATGCATGTAATAGCATTACAACCATCATGCTAGAAAATTGCCACAGAAATTGTATGGACAGACAACTTATGTGCATTCAACAAAGAGGTCGTCAACTCGAGCATTTAATGTAGAATTCTTTTTCTGTATTGGTTTTATTTTCTTCCACAAATTCATTATGAAATAAATTGTTTTTCTGTTTGTTTGATTTCTTCTCCTCTTAAGTAAGTTTATTTCTGGGGTAAATTGCTATCGTTCGTCTTTGAAACTGCAGAAATCTTTTATGAATTTTTATAGTATTATTACAATTTTTAATAAATACATTCATTCAAAACGTCACTGATAATTTTTATATCGAAGCGTCAGATTCTGTGGAATTCATAAACAAACTAACGACAGGACCGTAATTAAAAATTGTTGTCACTGATGAAACGTTATAAAACTGTCGAGTGTGGTATACCACTGCATTGTGATTTTATCGCTCTATCAATATTTGTGATGAAATAGACAGGTCCGTATTTGAAAAAAATAGTTGATGATGGCGGTGTTGACACGAAACGTTTGATTAAAAATTTATCGTTACGTAGTTCTAGTAAATTTTGAATACAATAAAACTTTCTTTTTTAATTTTTATATATTTTCTGAAATAACAATTCTATTCGTGAAAAACCGATAACAGCATTTTCAGTTTTCCCTGTATAAGTTGGGAAGGGCGAAAATCCCCGTAAATTTTCTATGAACAATTTACTGCTCACCACAATAGTTACCTTTTTTTCCATTTAATCGTCTTTGTATTTATTACGGTTTAGAATATAGCAATGTTACCACATGATAAAAGAAACCTGTTCAGACACTCCTCCACTGGCTCTGTTTTGGGTAATTCTGTTTTTAGGTGCGTGAATAGACCATTGATATTCCACTGCAATATAAATGCCATTTCAATGTAAATTTAGTGTTTATTAGGTATCCTGGGACAGTTCGCTTCCTGACTCCGACAGGGAGACATTTGATGCCGAATCGTAATCGTTACTCAGCTGGTTCAATTTTTTATTCATCATTGATATCCTTGATTTGATGGATGTTTCTGTGGTTAGAGGGGGAATTGATGTTAGGAGTTCAAAGAGGCCTTGCATGTCTTTGGTGTATTATCTTGCGATGCTAAGAGGTTCAGATGATCCGTACGCATTATCCGGAAACTAGTGAGCTGGTTGAAGTCGGCGGAAAGGAGTTATCGATGAATTTTTCAGCAGGGAGTATCGATGCTTCACAGGATTGAATCATGTCAGTGGGAGTGTTCGACTTGAGTTTTTTGTGTCTGGTGGTGGAAGGTACGACGAAGTTAACTTCGAGAGGTGGTTCTGGAGGGTTTTCAGTAGTGGGGGTAGATAATGCTGAGCTTGCCCGTTTTTGTGAATTTGAAGATGTTTGGGGTATATGATCTTCAGCTGTTGCTTCTGTTATTTGTTGGGATGTTTGGGGTTGGAGGGGGTGTGTTTCTTCTGGGCACGTTCAAGCTATATATATGCCCGGCTTTTTACATTTGAAGCAGTTCAAGCCATTTTCTGAAAGGAATATACGATAAGGAGTTTCATCAAAGTTCATAAGGATTGATTCTGGGGTTGGAAAGGAATGGCTATATTGGGGATCTCAGTTGGATTCTGAAACATGGACTGCCCTGTAAGTAATTCGAAAATATGCAATTTAAGAAACATTCAAAAATAAACAATCATTTTTTTTATAGATATTAATGCTGAAAATTTTGTATGGAAATAAAAATATGAATATATTTTTTTTAGTGTCGAACCCTTTTTTTTTCTACAATTGAAAAACCGTGAAAAGCTTCGTAATTGAAAATAAACCTATCGTCTGCTATCCTTTATGATGTTTTTTAAAAATAAACTACCTGCCCTCTATGATCTAACTTATCTACTACTGAAATTGAGTCCATTTTATAAATTCTAACAATGTTCGATAGATGGCACCTCAATCAAAAATGAGGTAATAGTAAATATAATCCGCTTTGATTTTGAAATTCAAATAATAAAATTGTTTATGAAAATCGTTGAAATATAGTCAGTGAATAGTTAGAAAAATGTGTCACACAGTTTAAAATATTTCCTCCGGTGTACTGCTCTGCTCTGCTTCAAAACTCATGCAAACTGGAGCCAAAGTGTTGTGAAGTACTATAAATACCTTGATACCGGGTGGCCGGTGGCTTAGCGGTCTAATGACACAGGCCGTTCGAAACTCTAGCATAGCGATAGTCGGTTCGAGCCCGATGAAGGTATAAGAGATTTTTCTCAAATACTCTATATCGGATCGATAGGAGACCGCATGCCTTGTTGAAAAGCAAGTGTATTGTGAGTTGCCTGGATGCCAATCTCGTCTGGTGTTAGCTTGGAGTGCACACCGACCACCCGAGGTGGTGCTGTAGGTTTTCCGGCTTTTCCTATGTAAGATTTCCAATTACTTTTACTTCTTTGTGGATTCTATTTTTTTCGTCAGGTATGTACTTTTGCTTGTATATTCTGCTTACTTATTGGAACTTTACTTCAGTTGGATTTTCTGCTTCTAATGTTGGTTTTGGTAAAATTCCGATTTTCAAAAAAATTTACCAACCCAACATGAGTAAAGTACACTAGATTTTTGGCTGTCATTTATCAGAATCACAATAAAAATGTCGTTTGTAACAGTCTATAAATAAGGAAGAATTTGTTAATAAAAATACAGTTTTTAATTTAAAGAAATTTATGAAACAGGTGAATTAGGGTGTGTACATTGTGTTGACAAAAAGAAGGAAGCATTGTGAGTGTTTGTTCAAAGAAAGGGCCGTATCTCCGAAACTACTTGAGACCGCCGAGAATTTCATTTTGATTTTTTGTTCAGGACACCGAGATGGGTAAGTCTCAAAAAAAAATTTTTTGAAAATCGGTTGCCTGGCGTTAACGGAATTTTACCAAAACCAACATTAGAAGCAGAAAATCCAACTGAAGTAAAGTTCCAATAAGTAAGCAGAATATACAAGCAAAAGTACATACCTGACGACAAAAATAGAATCCACAAAGAAGTAAAAGTAATTGGATATCTTACATAGGAAAACCCGGAAAACCTACAGCACCACCTCGGGTGGTCGGTGTGCACTCCAAGCTAGCACCAGACGAGATTGGCATCTAGGCAACTCACAATACACTTGCTTTTCAACAAGGCATGCGGTCTCCTATCGATCCGATATAGAGTATTTGAGAAAAATCTCTTATACCTTCATCGGGCTCGAACCGACTATCGCTATGCTAGAGTTTCGAACGGCCTGTGTCATTAGACCGCTAAGCAACCGGCCAACCGGTATCAAGGTATTTATAGTACTTCACAACACTTTGGCTTCAGTTTGCATGAGTTTTGAAGCAGAGCAGAGCAGAGCAGTACACCGGAGGAAATATTTTGAACTGTGTGACATATTTTTCTAACTATTCACTTACTATATTTCAACGATTTTCATAAACAATTTTATTATTTAAATTTCGAAATCAAAGCGGATTATATTAACTATTACCTCATTTTTGATTAAGGTGCCATCTATCGGACATTGTTAGAATTTATAAAATGGACTCAATTTCAGTAGTAGATAAGTTAGATCATAGAGGGCAGGTAGTATTTTTAAAAAACATCATAAAGGATAGCAGATGATAGGATTATTTTCAATTAGGAAGCTTTTCACGGTTTTTCAATTGCAAAAAAAGGTTTCGATACTAAAAAAAATATATTCATATTTTTATTTTTTTTGAAAATCGGTTGCCTGGCGTTAACGGAATTTTACCTTGGTTTTTACTGGCTGCTTTCTAAAATTGTTGTTCATGTACTTGTCTTTTACTTAGTGTTATTTTTATTTTCTTCTCAAAATTTTGTAAACCTTTCTCTTTGGATTTTTTTTGCTCTTCCCCGATTCTTTTTTCCTCGGCAACCCGTCTTCAAATTTTTCTTCTCCTCTTGACCAATCACAAATTTTTATTTCACATCATTGAACTTTTCACTATTTAATTTTAATTCCGCACCGTCTTACTTATCTAATTTATTCTACCTATTTACAAAGTGCTTCCATTAATTTTTATGTCCATTTAAGTTCTCTTTTCGTTATATTATTCAGATTTTCATTTTTGCTTATCTGTCATTATTGACATTTCTCACCTTGCTTCCTAAATCATATACAGTATGTTTTTCTAATAATATAACTAGTTTTGAATTTTTACTGATAAAAAAAAATATTTCGACCTTATATATATATATATATATATATATATATATATATATATATATATATATATATATATATATATATATATATATATATATATATATATATATTTGTTATTTGCGTCAACCAGCTGCACACCCTTAAGAGTACAACCCTCAAAAGTCTGCGAAAGACTTGTCCGAGCTAGGGAAGACGCAGCCCTTACCTTTTAACGTGTGATGCCATGCACAAGACCGATGACCATGCTGGGAATCGAACCCATGACCCTTAGGTTAAGAGACAAGCGCTCTATCATCATGACCATCACGGCAAAATAAAAATTTGCGGTACAGGTGGCATCCGAGTCAAGGTGGCATCTAGTATTCGGATGCCATCTTGACTCGCCTAGTAGACTTTGTTAGTCAGTGGCATATGACGTCATAGAACCAATAAAAGTAAAATCTGCCGGACGCTAATTTGTTCCGAATGGTGATAAAATATACTCCTTGAGTTCGATCGTCTACCGCAAGGCGTCACCTCCATCGAGAACGTGTATATGGAACCAAAACGTCAGATTCTCCATGCGGTAAAATTGGCACCTGGGATAATCTATATACATTTGAATTCCTGTAACGGTATTGATGGCATCCGATGAATATTAGTCTTGATAAGAGGGTGCTGGAGGGGTGGTAAGGAGGTAGTTGAGTGATATATTCGTTTGGTAAACAGATTTGAATATTATCATACCTAAAGCGAACAGAGAAGCATCCGCAAAATCAATTGCGTTCACATTTTAAACGAAATGAGTTTCGGAAGTTCACGCATACTGAAAAATGCATTGAGCCAGCCTACTGAAGATGAGTTTTCATAGAATTCACTTCTATGTTATTTTATGCTGAGTGTGGAACCAGTAAAGGCTTTCTCAGTAGCCATTTTCCTAGTGCGGTATAGTTTTATTATTATCATTATCGATATTAAAAGAAATTTCGCAGGAATATCAGTAATGGCATACGAGTATATCTGACAGGTTCGTCATCACTTAGCGATTTCTCAAAAAATGCTTTTTTTAAAAATCCATCTTCCAAAAAAATCGTTGTCTAAAAATTGTTAAAAGTGATATTATTAACTTTTGTCCGAAATATCCTGAAAAATACCCCAAAAGTACATCAGAATCAATATAGGATAGTTTCAAGTGATTTTTTGATAAATTTCATTTTGACGTCCTATACTGCAAAAATTATATACAGGGTGTCCCTCAATGAAGCGGACAAACTTTGTTGGTAGAATCCCAACTAAAAGTTCCAATAAACATATTCTCTAAGATATGTATTTATTAACTGGGTCACAGGGTGCTGAAAGTAAGTTTATTTTTACTTTCTTCAATGATTTTTGGTATGTCATTTGTCAGCATTTAGTATAAAGTTCAATGCAGATGACTTGTTTGGAAATTGCGCATCCCAAGTTTTCACGACATTGGATTGATATAGACTTCTCATTACACGCTTTTATTCAAATTGTTTAGTTTATTTATTCATTTGTATTTTTGGTTGAAATCTTGCAAGTGAATTTTGACCTACTTGTCCTACGATTTACTTGAAAATAAAAGATTTTCATAATTTTTGTCAGAAAATAATAATAAACTGGCCGCTAAAACTGGGGACTCCAAATTTTGTGATTATTGCCGATTACATTCAAAACTGGTATGTGAGTGATTTCGGGTTTTGAGATCATGTTTTTTTTTGGTAAAAATTCATGAATTTCGGATGGATCACTAAGATGTTAGACGGGATTTGTGATTAAGGTTCGATTCTATTCAAATTAGGTATGTGGAATTTTCTGGGTTGAATTCCATTCAGAATTGGTGAGTGTGTTTTGCTCATAATTCATGATCGAATAAATGAATATTTTGGAACATTTGATGTGAATACAATTCAAGAAATAGAAACCACCCAAACACCAAAGGACCTCACAATCACACTCGTCGCGCGAAATATTTATAGGGCTACAAAGTTTCTAGAAAACATCTGTTTTTTTATTGATTACTCAAAAAAAACCTTTTGACTAATTTTGATGAAATAATTATTGATGCTTATTTGATGTAATAAGGGAATCATTTTAGTGTACTTAGAATTAATTATTTCCAGTAGCGTCCCAGAGGATAATCGATCTAATATTAAGACAAATTATTGTGCGCCACTGTTTTATTTGTGTTTAATTTTTTTTTTGAGCAATTGAAAGTACAATACTTTTGTATAGTAATTTTTTTCGTGCATCGGTTCATTTTTGAGAAAAAAAATTAAACCTTTTCCCTGCATGTAACAAGAAAAGACTGATTGATATTAGGACAAAAACTGTTCAAAATACTACCATTTTTTTCTCTCCTAAAATCAATCAGATAGTTTTTTTGCTGTTTCATGCAGGAAAACGGTTTTAACTTTTTTTCTCAAAAATGAACCGATATATGAAAAAATTGTATTTTTAATTGCTTAATCAAAACAATAAACATACAAATTGAACAGTGGCGTACAATGATTTGTGAAGTCCCTTATTACCTCAAATAAGCATGCCAAGTTTCACCAAAATCAGCACAGAGGTTTTTGAGTAGTTAATAAAAAACTGATTTTTTCTACAAATTTTGACTCCTTATATCTCGAAAACGAAGCAAGTTAGGCTTATGTTATTGATACTCCAAAAATCACTGATTACTGTTATTACAATAAATTGTTTCAAATCCCAACTTAAATATATTGCAAAAATAATAAAAACAAGGAAATATTCAGATGACACAAGAACATAAATATGGAACTACTTTCTCAAAACTGGTTATTAAATTCAATCGACGTTAATATTATTTTGGATGACAATCTTACAAAAACTACAATCACTGTTGTCGAATTAGCTCCGGGACATTTCTTTTTAATCAAGGAAAACCAACTACCATACAATGATATTGATTTGAGAAATAAAGCAAAAGAAAAGGATATTGCCTATAAAAATTTCAAAGATCTGATGTGGGAAAACTTAAAAATCTGATAAATCAGTATGTTAACCTTCTCAAATATAAATCACTGTCATACTATGTACAACAAATAGATTTAAACAGAAATAACTCTAAACTGATGTGGAAAAACTTGAAATCTCTCATAACTCCCCAAAATGACCTTTGTTATGATAAAATAATATTTACTGATGGCTTAGAGATTGTTGAAAATTTGAACCAGTATTTTGTCACCAGTGTTCATCAAATTGCTATGACTATGAAGAGTTGTGGTCGAGCCATAACTGTCCCTTTATTAATCAGTCATTCAGTGAATTCACACTACTAGGTATGGGCCATCTCCCTAGAATCATGTTCTCATTCGACAAAAAAATAAACAAACAGGAAATTCTGAATAGTAAATTTTTGAAAAAAACTTTGGTTGTTTTTTACATGTATTACTGAATTTCATCAATACATCTCTAGAAAAAGGTATATTGCCAGATCACTTCAAAATTAGCACCATTATTCCTATCCCTAAAGTTAACAATTCAATAGATTCTGTGATTTTAGACCGATTAACACTTTGTCTTCACTTGAAAAAGTTCTAGAAATAGCAGTTTACGATTAAATTGAAAATTACTTCAATAGCCATGAACTCTTTATTGGTGCTCAGTCTGGTTTTCGGAAAAATCATTCTTGTGAAACATCTCTTCAGTACACCATATCAATATGGAAAAGGGCATTAGATCTTAGTAAGTATACTATAGCTAGTTTTCTGGATTTACGCAGAGCTTTTGAAACGATAGATCGAAACATCCTTTTGGAAAAATTAAGATACTATGGCATATCTGGCAATATGTTGAGTTGGTTTAAAAGTTTCCTGAGCCATCGTTTCCAAACAGACTCAGATAAACAACATTCTGATAAAATTTTAAATGAAATGGGAGTTCCTCAAGCAAGCGTTTTGGGACCACTTTTATTTATCATATATTTAATTGGCATACACTACACACCAGGGTCGTATTCTTTGAATCTCTTTGCAGATGATACCTTGGTGTTTGACACTGATTATACTCTTGATAATGCCATTTAAAATATAAAGAACTCTCTTAGTAATATTAAAAAATATCTAAAAGTTGATAAACTAAAATTTAATGTCAATAAAATAAAAGAGATGATCATATCATCAGAATATAAGTTGCAAAATCTGAGTAATTTGAATACAATCAATATCAGCGGTGAAAGTATCGAAATTGTATCTGAAATCAAATACCTCGGCCACTGGCGGATCTGAGGGGGGGCCATGTGGGGAGTTCTGAATAAGTACTTAATATTGGTTCAACAACCAGTGTGGATAAGCAACTAAACCTGAATTTATTTTGAACAAGAAGAAAACACACGTTTTCGCATTGAATGTTTCCTCAAACAAACATCCCAAATCAACACGTTTTTGAATTTCATAAGAGTCATTCATCATCCAATACAACCATGAAACAGAAATATTCTTCTATGCAGTGCGAATATGTGAAAAGAACACAGGCGGTCAAATCAAAGGGCGGCAAAACAGATTACGATAGAAGAAAAATACTCTCGGGGACTGGCTTCAATAAAATGCATTTTACCATTAGCGCTAAGCCGTGAGCGGTGGCGGTGAGGGTAATATTCAAAAACAAAGGAATTAAGTAGTTGTTTTTTATCGGAAACCGCACAAACATAGAATAATTCTATTCCACTTGGTTTTGAAGGAAAAGGGTCATTTCACATTAGGTCCTCAAACATATCAGTGAGATTCAGTTCATATTCCTATGGATTTTATTACTTTGATTACAGGCGCAACTATAAGTGGGGGTAATGTGGGTACACACCCCCCGCAATCGAGAAAAATTCAGTGTTTCAATTAAAATTAACATTTACCTATATATGTTAAAGTAAAATGTATTTAGTTTCAGAATGCATCTATTAATATCGTTAAATTATTTTTTCTTTTTTTATATTAAATAAAACAAACTGAATATGTCATCCTTTTTTTCCCACCTTTATGATACCCCGCTGACAAATCTAACAATCAATTTAAAGGCATTTGACCTTGAACAAAAAAAATTCGCCTGCGGCGCTTTTAGATTTTCTGTCACTTCCGTACCACGAATTACCCCCTCCATTGAACAAAGCTGTATACGCACCTATTTGGTAAAAAAAATTATCAACTCATGCCCCCTCCCTGAAAAACTCCCTAGATCCGCCAGTGACCTCGGCTTCATTTTCAACAGTTCTTTGACATTAAACAAACATGCTGGGTATATTATCAGAAAAATATCTCTCTTTTCTAGAGTTTCAAACTCTTTGAGCACATATGCTGAAATAACGACTTTCAACTGTATTATCCAACCATATTTTGATTACTGTGCTTCTCTACTATTTCTATTCAATCAAAATAAACTGCCTCAGATGCAAAAAGTCCAATATCGCGGGATGCGTATGATTCTAAAATGCAGTCGCTATACTATTTAAAAATGGTTTTTATTTTTAAGATTGTCAAGGGTTTTCAACAAGCTTATTTTAATGATTATGTGATTTTAAATAGAGATATTCATCATTATAACACCAGAAACAATAACAACTTCCATATTAATAGAACTAATTCGAGAAGATGCATGAATACCTATTTTCTAAATGTTTGAATGAATTCAACAAACTCCCGATATATCTGAAAAATTGCAATAATGTTGTTAGTTTTAGGAAGAGGCTATTGGCATTTTCAGATGATTTGTAATGCAATAATTTTTAATGTTATTTATATTTTTATTACTTCAATAATTTTAATATTATCTTTATGAAATTATATATAATAATGTTTATTATCTGATTTGATACAAGGATAGAACAAAATTGTTAATAAACAGTGGCATCACGGAAGCAATACAATAGTATCGCTTGTATGTAATATAGCCTAACCTAACCTAAGACATATAATAAAATAACAATATAACCTTACTACGAAAAAATAACTAAAGCAAGCAAGATACACTTTTTATGAATGTGTATCAGTGGTAAGTAACAGATTTTTAAATTTTTATTTTTTTTTGTGTTTTTGTAGGAACTGGACATTTTTGTAGAATTCGGCCACTAGAAGACACTAAAACACTAGACAACATCAGTAAGTACATACATGTATACACATAGATATAGATACATGTAAACACACGTATATACCCACTAAACATGATACATAACAAAAATATTTTCCATATATATATATATATATATATATATATATATATATATATATATATATATATATATAAATGAATAGTAACTTGTGACATCTATTCACTTTATTCACTTTATATATATATATATATATATATATATATATATATATATATATATATATATATATATATATATATATATATATATATATATATATATATATATATATATATATATATATATATATATATATATAACTTTTGTGCAATTTTGTGATATTGGCAAACTAACATTATATTAATGTCATCTTGACGTTTCCAACACAGTGTTTTCAACTATATGTTTATGTAACATCAAATAATGTAACCAATAATATTCATTATAGATAATACATATAATGTTGATTATATCTTGCCCAGATATGTCTTAGACAGAGTAGTTATGTTATTTGTTCGATATTTTTGTCTAACCTTCTCAAAACATTACTGACATGTGTACAGGGAGCCTTGAAATTAATATTATCTTAAAGGTTTCTTAAATGTTATTTTTGGGTAATGACCTAAAACTTAACCTCCTAACCATATAACAACATATATCATAAATGTCGACAAAAACTCAAAATCTACGTAACTTAAAAAAAATGATATCCATGTTCAAACCCAGTAAATATGAAATAAATATATCACTGACGCCATCGTTCATTTTATCCTAATAATCATGGCGGTCATGGTAGGAGTTTTGAGTTCATAGAATTAAAATATAATTCAAACTACTCAAAAGTGACTGGAATCAATAGGATTGCAAAACTCATAATTTTCATGGTAAGATTATGATTTTCCACTACTCCATCCACTAATTGTTATTTTATCATTTAGGTTATGTAGTGAATGTAGTGATATCTAGTGTTGATTAGAGAGTATCTACATATGATGCTATGGATAGTAGAAAAGCTATCAGTTGTGGTTCCTGCTAATCAGATATTGGATAGTATGGAAATGGTTGCTGACATCTGGAGCTGTGTCAAATTATTTTGAACCGATTGATCAAGGAATTTTTGGAACTGATACCAATGAATTTAGCTTGCTCAAACAACAATATTGGAGCAGCTTAATTTGTAAGTGAACTCAAAATTATATATTTTATACAGAGTGTTCTGATCTTTCTTAATTTCATTAATCTATGATAATATTAACGTTTCTTTAGATTGTAGAGAAATCACTTGAATTGTTTAATACAAATTATCAATAAACTAACTGCATTTTCTCTTTCTTTTCAATTTGGTAGTGTCTTTTCACATACCTCTATCAGTTTTGATGTACAAACTGGTACTTATTGAATGATCAGATTACAAAAACTTAAAAAGCAGTTGTTTCCGAACTGATCGAAGATGAGCCCTTCTGGACTGGGCAAAGAAAAAAATCCAAAAGTTTTGAATTGATAATTATGGACATACTGAAACGTAAGTAATTATTTTTCTTTTACCTCTAGGGGCAACATAGAATTATTAATAATTATTGGATGGTAGTTTTCTTATATCATAAGATTAATATATGAGTTTTCACTGACTGTAATGACTATATTTTCAGAATATGTAAAAGATGTTTGCAGTTCAATCACAGATGAAGAGTTTGACTCAGTGATAGATTGGATGACATTAGCAGAGCAGAAACTAAAAAGAAGGGAGAAGTGACCGAGACAACAACCATATAATTATTGATTCAGTGATATCTGTATTTTTATTTTTCAAAAGAAATAGGTTTTCATTCAATATTATTCTTCTAATAACACTTAACTTTGATAGATCTATCAATAAATTTTTCATCTGATTCAGGTGGTAAGTCATATTATTAGGTACTTTGGTCTGTTCATAGTGATTCAAGAATATATTTTTTATACTGCTAATTTTAATTTAATTGTTAATGATGTGACTGTCTTGTTTTATAACGCTTTATCCATGAGATTTTAATCATTGACAATAAAGTTTTTTGATTGATTGGTATGTTTTACATCATTACCCCCTTATACATATTTTATTTCTTAGTATACAGGGTGGAGCTTATACTCATTGTTTACCAACACTTATTTTTCTACACTTAAAGTTCTATTTCTGGAATTTCAATCGCCACTCTGTGGTAGATGAATAACTTTGTTAATTGCTATTGTTGTTATTCATCTACTGAAATTCCAGAAATATACCTATAAATATAGAAAAAAGTGTTGGTGAACCATGAGTATATGCTCCACCCTGATGTTACATTTTACAAATGTTGCATAGATGTTTTAGGTAACATTATATGTATGTAATAAAGTCACATTAAAGTAAATATGATACATTTATGTAATGTTAAGATATTAATATTACATTGTAATATTTAAAAGAGGCACAAAGGCTTATGGACGCAACGTATCTGTAGCATCGAGCATATCTCTGAATAACATCACCAAGTCACAATGTGATATAACAGTTATGTTCAAGTTATGTTTTTATGTTTACTGGGTACACACATACACACCTACTTATATACATTTTATCAAAAATTGGATTATTTAAATATACTTTGAATTTCATTTTTGTAAACCTTTGTGATCCATACTTTCATTTCGCGTTTGTATATTCCAATATTCTGAATGGTTTTTATATTTTCAGGCAACATCTCCCAAATTTTTGGTCCCAAATAGCTGCTGTCTTTGTCCAACTAATTTTATTCTTCTTGGAATTTGAGTACTATAATACTTCCCTCTGGTATGATATGGGTGGTCTATAGGTAACAATTTTATTCGGCTATTTTTTATTCCAAAAAACATTTTTGTTCAATACAATTGTCTTATATATCTATTATATATCTTTAGTGATTATTTGAATGTTTGTAAATTAGATTTATCTATTTCAAATAAACTATTATCACTATACTACATGCTTATGAGAGAAAACTAATTTATATTTGACTGATAAACTGATCCGAAAGATTCGCTACATTTACAGGCATCTGGTTGCCTCGAGATATTTCTAGGTCAGCGTATCAGGCCATAATCAACAATAGTGGTGTTGATATAGTATTTTATTTATTTTCTACATATTGTATAACCCGCCTATGGTAAATCCGCGCTTGCCGTTGCTATGATACCTAACTATTTATTTTATTTGTACACAGTCAGTGAGACTGGAGAATCGACTGCGAGCGGTCACAGACCGCTCTCGCAGCAATTACGGATAAAATCATTTTAAACCCGAATGTCTATAATAATCAATCATATCAACAACCAGCCACGCTCTGGCGATGTTAAAGGCTGAAATCACTTGCTACAGGAGTATCAAATTGTACACTGTCACTTCTCATTTTGATGTCTTGATAACTTTATGTCTTGATATTAATTATATAAAAACTAGAAAATAACAAGGATTAAGTAGACAGACATTGACAGACTTGATTCGATAGCATCGATCTTAGTTAATTAATCATCATGAAATTCGTCAATAACTTAGATGAAAATGAAAGAAAAAACCCTCACCCATATGACAAAAAATGTATTACAATGTTGTTACTTTCTTAATCAAAGACTCATTTGAAATGTGAAATTTTCTTTGTGGTTGAAGAGAAAAAATTTTTATAACTTGTTTTTTTTCTGTAATGAAATGAAATATGAAAATTATTTCACGTACGTAATTCTCACTGCTGAGAAAAACATTGCAATCGATCCATTCCCTCTAAAAACAGACACCGCAGCGTTCTCTTGTGAGCTGAGCTGTCGACGTAATCTGGGTTAATGAAAAAAGTATGCAGGCACAAATTTCCAGGAAACTGTAACTCAAAGATATTAAGGATGCCATCTATCACACCAAACGTATCGGATGCGGATATGAGCATCTAATGGATATCACTAAAATTGAGAATATATGAAAGGATGCCACTTCTCACACCAAATAGGTTGGATGCCAATTCTAGCGTGACATTGGTATTTTCAAACAATATGAATATTGGTGATGTATACTTGGGGATGCCATTCTTCCTGGAGAATGGACCGGATGCCATATATATATTGTGAAAATAATTTGATTTGATATTGTCTGAATTTTTTTATAGAATGAAAAATGTCAATATTTTGCAGGACAATTTCTTTTTTACCTGTATTTTTTTTTCTACTATACCTTCTTTTCACAGCTCAGTCGGACTCAAACACAAGAACAGCTTTCTCTCAGGTGGATTCCTTTGGACGCGGACGCTATATTTAAGATTAATAATAGAAGAAATAAATATCATATGAATTTTCAAATGTGCAAATAAATCATACAAAACCTACAATAATTGCAAAATTTCAAATAATTAATTTTACTCTAATTATAAAATCCCAGATTATTTTAAAAACCTACCCTGATTTCTAACATCTTTTAATTTCTTTTATTACTAGCGCCATCTAATTTTCAAATACTCAACTACTTAAACCTATTCTATTCTAAATTGTAATTTCCTTTTTGTAGTTCCAAATCATCTCACTAATATGCTAATATGCACTATAACCTAATAAAAGTTTGTTTGGGATAAGTGAAATTGATTGTTTACTGATGTATAAAATTAGAAATGTTTATGCTTGTGAAAGTGATATTATTTATTTCTTGATATTTTTGAATCTTCTGAAGTTGGATTCTGCTGATTTATATCAAATTTGATGTAATATGGAACTTTTTACCTTTTGACTCGCCTGATGGTTTCCTTTGGTTTTCTATTGCGTTCGTGCTCCTTCAAATTGGTTTATCGTTTTATACTTTGATTTTGTCAATCAATTATCTGGATAAGTTCTAATTGTAAACTTTGGTTTCTACTTTTTACTTTTCTTGTATTTCAATCATTTTGTTCTGCCTTTCTAAATCAAACTTTTAATCCTCAATTTCTTTCTTTCTTCCTTTCAAAATCAATAATCGTCTCCTTGGATTCCCTTTTTCAGATTTTCACCACGTTTTTTCACCAATCACAAACCTTCAATTTTTCTGTTCACTGATTTCCACTCTTCTTAACTAAATACACCTAATTTATTTTCAATCCTCCTTCTTTATGTCTAATAAATACCCCTTATCAATTTACTTGCATTTCAAATCAATTTTTACGTGTATATCTCATAATCATCGTTTTTTCTTCCGTCAAATTCAGTTTTGACGTTCTTCATGATACTTATTTCTCTACAGGATGTTAAATTCGATTTTCTGAATTGATAAATTATGAATTTGTTATTTAGACTTTTTTTTTTAATAGGATATGTTTTTCTATGCTCTGGTCTCTGATTTCGCACTACTACTTATGAAAAGGATATCGTATAAAAAAATACAGTAACATTATCAAATTCTTTTCTACTTTAATTTCAGTGTATTTTATTTATTTTTCAAAATTCATTCCACAGTTCATTCTGATCAAACTTTCAAATTTTTTATATCATAACAATTCCCCAAAATTTTTATTTTATATTTTTAGATTTCATAGATAAATTGGAATATTAATTTTAATTTTGTTTCTGATTTGTTTCAATTTTTCTATTTTATTGAGCATTTCATTGCTGTTAAGAAGATTCTATTTTCAAGAGTGCTACAATCACAATAGTTGATATATCATGTTTATAATTAGTTAGAACTCTAAATATTTTTAATTTCTAAACTTATATAAACTCTCTATGTTAAATATGCCTCTTACTTTTCCATTAAGTGGATTAATTAATTTGTAACTATTCACAGGATCCTCGTTTATTATTTCATATGGTCCCTCAAATGGTAGTTATAACTTACTGCACAAACTTTGTCTGATATTGGGTACTCTCGAATTTCTTACTATCACAAGCTCTCCCTTTTTGAATTTGGTTCTTTTTCTTCTTTGTTCATTCTCTCTTTTCAGATATTTTCTAGCATTCCGTTCTATTTTTACATTTACTCGTTCCATTGTATCTTGTAATATTTTTCTATCATTCATCCATTCTTTCTCTGGCGTGATCCCAGTCATTACATATTAGGACTTTCTTCTGTTATCGTACTTGGAATTTTATTTAAATATTTTTCTACTATTTCTAGTTTATCGTCCCATTGTCTATGATTTTCATATGTTATCAATCTTAAAAATTTAAACTCTTCAGTGGGATTTGATGAAGGATGTCTTATCGTCAGCTTAGTGTGTTAATCTGCTAACTCCAATTTGCGACAATTTATTAATTGTTATATATACCATGAAAAAGAGAAAAAATCTTCATTGACTGTGAAGAACAGCTAAGTTATTAATAAACGGATATTCAGTCATTCTTATTGATGCGTTCAACCATTCTCTTCTATTTAGTATTAAATTTTATTTGCAGTTTTTTCCTACCCTTGTAAATTTTACTCAAATGGAGTTAGCAGGTTAACACACTAAGCCGACGTTATACTCCTATAATTTAACTGTACTCCATAGTTTTTACAAAACTTTTTCATTTTATCATTGTTGAAATAAGTTGCATTGTCAAGAATGATCTGCTCTGGTTTTCCTACTTCCACCATAAATTTTTCTAAGTAATTTTCGACTACTTTCTAATTAGTTTTTCTAGTTGGATATAGTTTAATAAATTTTGAAAAATGGTCAACTATTACAAAAATCTGTTTGTTGTTTTTATTGTTCAAAATTAAATTACTGATAAAATCTATTGAAATAATCTGTAAAGGTTTCTGAGAAATGATACTCCTTGGTTCATTTTTGTTTATTATGTTTTTACCTTTCCCTATTGACAAAGCTTTTATTTATTTATTAATTCTTCAGTTATTTCAATGTCTCTGTAACTTATAAAATTCTCTCTAAAAATCATCCAAGTTTTTCTTATCCCTGTTTGTAAATATTTTTCATGAATGCTCCATATTAATTTCTGTGAAAGTTGTTGTATCACTACATACAATTCATTTCCATTAACTGTTTTTATTATTACTCCACTTCTTTCTGTCGTTCCTCTTCTTTCTTTGTTTGTTAATCTTCTTTCTTTGTTTGTTAATCTTGTCTGATCTTCTATAATTGTTTTTGAAGAAAATAGTCATGTTTTATTTATAAATATGTTTAATCCTATTTTAATTTGTCTTGTATTGTTTGTCTCCATTCTAGTTATAGTGTCTGGTATCACATTTTGACGTCCTGGTACATATCTCATCTCAATCTCATCTCAAATCTGTACTCTTGCAATAATAAAACCCATCTGTGAATTCGAGTACTTGCATATTTACAGTTTAAAACTGACAGTAAAGCTTCATGATCAGTTTCAACATCAAATTTGGCTCCTAATAAATAAAATCTTAATTTGGTTTTACAAAAAATAATACCAACATTCCTGCAAATCTTTCTAAGGACGCATCAGTTTTTAGTATGAATGGTAATTCATAATTTGGATGATAAATCTTGATATTCTCTATGAAAAGATTCTTTAATTCCAAAACTGCTTCTTTCTGTTGTTTTCCCCATTTCCATTTGACATTTTTTTTAACAAACTCAACAATGGCATTTCCTTTTTAGTTAAATCTTTTAAAATAATTTATTATTCATATGAATCCTCTGAGTGTTTTCAAATTATGAGGTCTTCTATACTCTTTTATAGTTTTTATCCTTTCAGGACCCATTTCGAAACCGTCTTTGTTTATGCTATATCCTAAGTAAGTAATTTTTTCCGGGAAAAATTCACACTTCTCCAAATTTATATTTAATCCTGCTTCATCTAAAAGTTCTAATACTTTTTCTATATGTTCTTTATGTTTTGTCTCATTTTCAGAATAGATTAAAATATCATCGACATAGTGTAATACAAAATTGTCGTATTTATCTAACATTTTATCAAGCGCTCTTTCCAGTGCTGGACAGGCCGATTGCAACCCATATGGTACAACACAAAATCTATATATCACCCCTTCTACACTAAATCCTGTAAAATTTCTTACACTTTCATGGAGTGGTATTAACCAAAAACTGTGTTTTAGGTCTATCTTAGAAAAAAAATTTGTATTAGTTATTCTACCAAATATTGCCTCGATATTCATAGGAGATTCGTACTGTGGTGTGGTTATTTTGTTCAATTCCCTTGCATCCAAACATAGTAGTCTTAGCTCACCATTTTTCTTCTGCACTGCAACTATAGCATTGATATAACTACTGGTACTTCTTTCTATAATTCCTTGGTTTTCCATTTTATTTATCTCCTCTAACTTGTAATCTGAACTTGTACGGAATACGATAATTCTTTGATTTGGAACTTTCTACATCTTTAACCTCAATTTTGTGTACATATTTGCTAGCTATTCTTGATTCATACATAATTATTCTTCTATATTTATTTAATAATTCATTTATAAATTTTTCATATACTTCCTTACATTTATATTTTCCTTCATTATTATTTTCATTAATATAATTTTTATATTCACTATCATCCATCTCATTCATAGTTCTAATACACAAAATTCCATGTTCTACATTTGTCTGTTCATTATTCATCTCTTTGAATTCAAACCACTGTTTTGATAATTCTATTCCTTTTCTTTCATAATTTATCTTTGTATTTTGTTTTTCTAATTGATCTGTACCAACAATTATATCTACCTCCATATTCTGTACTATTAGTAATTGCAATCCTATGTTTTTATCTTGGATCTCCAAATTTATATCGATAATATATTTGTTTCTGTAAGTTTTCTCCCATTTATCCCCATTAAATTGGTCTTTGGCATTTTGATAATTTTATTCTAAATTTCTTTATCATTTTCGAATACATTTTCATTTATTAATGATGCCTCCGATCCAGTGTCTATTAAAATTTTGACTTCTCTTTCCCCTAATTTACCTAGTAAAATAATCAAACCTTGTAATTGTTCAGTTTCTCCATTTTCATGTAGTTTTATAAATTCAGTTGGGTGTTCATACTTTGGGTTGTCCTGTCTATCATATGGTTGCTCTATTGAAAATGTTGTTCGTTTGTTCTTTCATTTTGTCTTTCATCTTGGCTTTGATTGGTCTCAGTGCTCCTTATTTGTATTTCTTCCCAAGGTTGTCTGTCTCTACTGTTTTCCCTACGTTGAAAGTGTACCTGTCTATTGCGTTCTGTGTTCCTTTCATAATTATTGTTTCGCTCTTCCAAATTATAATTATTCCTGTTTGTATCTCTGTCATATTGTCTATTATAATTCCCATTGTAATTTTGATTATTGTATTGTTCCCTATAATTTGTATTTCCTGTTATTGTTTTGGGTAATATAATTTGTGTTTCTGTTCGTGTTATAGTTGTTATTATGATGCCTGTTGTAATTGTAGTTTTGATTTCCATGTACTTACTCTGTCAATATTTTGATAGTTTTCTGTCCTCTCAACTGTTCTCTCGAATGAGTAGGCAGATTGAGACCTCAGAGAGAACCAGTGACGAGACATGGGGAGTAGGCAGATTGAGACCCCGACGTCAAGTCACAAAAACCTAACGTAATTATACCTGAGGAGTAGGAAAATTGAGACCTCAGCGTAGAATTACGTTTCAACTTTTCATTAATTTTCTTTCTTTTTCAATTCTTGAAAATGGCTCCAAAATCGGAGCCGAAACGTCGAATTTCAACAAATTCTAGAGGCGGTTCAAAACCCGAACTTATAGTTTTCATATACCGGGTGGCTACGGAAGTATTGCCGTCAGAATATCTCAGTTATTGTATGAAGTAGGTTTGTGAAATTTGGAGCGTCGATATAATGACATAAGAGCTAGAATTTGAGCATATTGACATGTCAAAGTTAACATCCGGTCTGACCGGAAGTAATTCAGCATTCAATTCCCTTTCTAATGACATATCACAAGTTGGTATCTAACCAGAAACTAGATCAGAAAAAAATTATTATTGAAATTCACCGAGTAGGCCGTGGAAGCAAAATGAAAGCCAAAAATTGAAAAGTTGGCTATGGAAACCATACGTCACTTGATAACAGTTGCTACTACTGTGATATTTTATTTTCATTCGTCGGCGTTATAAAAAGCCGCTAAAAAAAATATTGGAAAAATTGGGAAAAAAACAATACTCTGTAGGTCCATAACTTAAATAGGAACATACAACTTTTTCTTGCCTGTACTATTCAGCATAACCATTCCTTTCTAATGACATAATAGAAAGTAATTTTTTGAAATGAAATACCAAAAAATCCAATTATTATTATTCAAATAACAAAAAAACAGATTTATTGGAAAAAAAATTCAAATTGATAGGATTAAAGATAAAATAAATTCAAAACAAATGTTCGAAATACATTCCCTCAGCGTCAATACATTTATTGACTCTGGTGATATTTTCATGTAAAACGTTTCTCAACATTTGGGGCTCTACGAATTTTTACTTCTAGCTCATGTAGAGTTGTAGGCTGTGTGGAATACACCCTATTTTTAAGATGCCCCCATAGAAAAAAGTCGCACGGAGTAAGATCAGGTGACCTTGGTGGCCACCTGACTGGACCATGGGTTGTTATAAGTCTCTCTTGAAAGCGATTTTGAAGATAATTTCTCGCTATTCTTGAATTATGCGGAGGGGCGCCATCTTGCTGGAAGTACATTCTCTCAGTTATTTCCGCTGGTAGGTTGTTAATGAATTCCGAAATTCCATTCGTTAAAAAATTGAAGTATCTCTCTCCGGTTAGTTGGCTTTGAAAAAGAATGGGGCCAACAATATGAGTTCCAACTATTCTTGCCCAAACATTCACACCAAATCTCTCCTGGAAGCTACCTTGTCGAAACCGGTGCTCGTTTTCTATCGCCCAGTACCTGAAACAAAAGACCGTTCACACTTTTAGCACTTTACACTTCGACTATCGACAATAATCCAAATAAAGTACAGTACCTACCTTGTATTATTCCTGTTAAATAATCAATTGTTGGTAAATCCTGACTCGTCCGTAAACAAGATATAATAGTTAAATAGATGATTCTCAGCATTTTGTCGAAGAAACCAATTACAATATTCCAGGCGCCTTTCACCGTCATTTTCATACAAATGTTGATGCAACTGATTGTTCGTTTGTTGTTTCATCTGCAATCAAGTGATGCACATCCTTACACTTGCTTTCACCGTACTGATGAGATCCCTAAGATCGAAACACGTGTCTACGGTTGCATTTTTACCAGAGGGCTTAGTCCAATAAAATGTCCTACTTTTTATTCACAATTTCCCTCGAGATCACATCTCTGTTTACTTATATTCCTGGACTCGGATGTCACGCAGGTAGCTATAGCTGCCTCCGTGGCGACGTCGTTTCTTGCCTCGTAAACACGAGGTGTTTCGACTGAAGCCACAAATGTGCGGTTGGCTTCCTGTTTGTTGACTCCGTTCGTTTGTTGTTTCACCTGCAATCAAGTGTTGCACATCCTTACACTTGCTTTCACCGTACTGATGAGATCCCTAAGATATACAGTGAGGGGCAATATTATGGAATAAATTCAGTTTTACGAGAATAGGCAACTTTTGAGACAAATCCCGAAACACGTCGATTTTTATTTCCAAATTATGATTTTGTGGCAGATATGTCATACTAGTGACGTCATCCATCTTTGCGTGATGACGTAATCGATGATTTTTTTAAATGAGAATAGGGGTCGTGTGATAGCTCATTTAAAAGGTTATTCAATTCTCTATTCAGTGATATGAACATCAACATAATTATTTATACAGGGTGGCCAAAAAAATATTTAATTTGTAAATGAAATTAATTGTCACAAAAAGAAGTATTATCATTTATTAAATACAAAATTACATTGTACTACTGTCGGAAAACAGAAAAAAAAAATTATTTGACAAATAAAAATTGCTTTTCGCTTAAATTAAATGTTCAAATTGCCACCCACCGGCCTCTTGGCAGTAATGGAACCGACGAATACATTCTTCTTGAACATTGTGGATCATTTCTGGAGGTATATTACGAATTTCCAATCTAATTCTATTTCTTAAATCTTGTAAATTCTGTGGTCTATCGATGTAAACTTTTGATTTTAAGTAACCCCATAGGAAAAAATCAAGTGGTGTAAGATCTGGAGATCTTGCGGGCCACTCTATTGTTCCTCGTCGACCAATCCATCTCCTAGGGAAACATCTGTTTAAAAAATCACGAACAGGACGTGCAAAGTGCGGAGGTGCACCGTCTTGCTGAAACCATATGTTTTCATTTGGCGAATTACGATCATTTTCATTTGGAAACATGTCTGTAAGGGCGGGTATAAGTTCATTTTGTAAAAAATCAAGATATATTTGCCCCGTAAGAGACCCATCGAAGAAAAAAGGACCTATAATTCTATCCTCGACTATCCCTGCCCACACGTTTAGTTTTTGAGGGTGCTGAGTGTGTACCGCAGTCATCCAATGGGGATTATCTTGACTCCAATATCTGCAGTTTTGCCGATTCACTGTTCCATTTAAACAGAAGGTTGCTTCATCAGAAAAAAGGATTTCACGAATGAAGCGTGGATTTTGATTACATAAATCTTGCATTACTTCACAAAACTGCATTCGGCGATCTGGATCATCCTCATTGATTTCGTGGACATTATGAATTTTATACGGATGATATTTCTCTTTTTTCAGCACACGTAAAACAGACCTTTTAGAAATGTTTGTATCAGCTGCAATTTGCCTAGAATTAATTTGAGGATTCTCTGCCACACTTAATAATACAGACAGTTTCACATCCTCATTCATTGGTGGACGACCAGCATTTGCAACATGTTTCACGTGTCCAGTTTCTCTAAATTTCTTCTCAATTTTACTAACAGTGGATTGTGTGATAGGCGTATTAGGATATTTTATGGTAAATAAATTACATACTTCTTGTTGTGTTCTGGTTCTATCTCCATATCCAACCATAATTAATACTTCGATTCTTTGTGTTTCAGTTAATGGGGCCATTATTTATTTATTTCATGAAATAAACTAGTCCTTATGAGAAAATGTCAAGAACTGACTTACATTTGACCCAAGCCAACTCGATTTGTAAAAACTATACTTTTTGCTATCTTTTTAGTTCTCATTATTTATTTGCCTAATATCGGAATTTATTTTTGTTTCTTCATAGTAGTAGAAAGCACAGCAGTTCTAAACATTTATTTATAAACTGTTTCAAGTGTTTCAATAGTAGACAAAATCAATGAGGATGATCCAGATCGCCGATAGACCACACATTTCCAAGATATGACAAATAGCATTACATTGGAAATTCGTAATTCAACTCCAGAAATGATCCACAATGTTCAAGAAGAATGTATTCGTCCGTTCAATTACTGCCAAGAGGCAGGTGGGTGGCAATTTGAACATTTAATTTAAGCGAAAAGCAATTTTAATTTGTCAACTAATTTGTTTTTCTGTTTTCCGACAGTAGTACAATGTAATTTTGTATTAAATAAATGATAATACTTCTTTTTGTGACAATTAATTTCATTTACAAATTAAATATTTTTTTGGCCACCCTGTATAAATAATTATGTTAATGTTCATATCACTGCATAGAGAATTGAATAACCTTTCAAATGAGCTATCACACGACCCCTATTCTCATTTAAAAAAATCATCGATTACGTCATCACGCAAAGATGGATGACGTCACTAGTATGACATATCTGCCACAAAATCATAATTTGGAAATAAAAATCGACGTGTTTCGGGATTTGTCTCAAAAGTTGCCTATTCTCGTAAAAATGAATTTATTCCATAATATTGCCCCTCACTGTATATATATATATATATATATATATATATGAAAACTAAAAGTTCGGGTTGAACCGCGTCTAGAATTTGTTGAAATTCGACGTTTCGGCTCCGATTTTGGAGCCATTTTCAAGAACTGAAAAAGAAAGAAAATTAATGAAAGGTTAAAACGTAATTCTACGCTGAGGTCTCAATCTGCCTACTCCTCAGGTATAATTACGTTCGGTTTTTGTGACTTGACGTCGGGGTCTCAATCTGCCTACTCCCCATGTCTCGTCACTGGTTCTCTCTAAGGTCTCAATCTGCCTACTCCTTCGAGAGAACTGAGGAATTGTGGGTTGAGGAACTGTATTTATAGTGGACGTGGCTGCAATGGCCGTGTGTAATGTATTGGCGCGAGGTGAACTATGGGCGGGAACTGAGTTGGCGCTAGATGAGCTGTGTGCGGGAACTTGGTTGGCGCTAAGTGAGCTATGTGCGGGAACTGGGTTGGTGGGAAATGAGTTGATGCGTGCAATGAGAGGCTTCCAGGTATTGGGAAGTCTACGTCCGTCGTCGCGAGTGTTGAGGCAATTGGGGCGCTTCTCTATCTCGAGGGCTTCTCGGATGATCCTGGTTTGCAGAGTTTTCTCGGTGGAAATTGTTTTTGTGTTTTTGAAGTCTATTTTGTGACCTGTGTCTTCTCGATGTTTATAAAGTGCGGAAGTGGAAGATGCCTGACGCACAGCAAGTTCGTGTTCGTAGACTCTGGAAGTTACTCGTCTGTTAGTCTGGCCAATATAACTTCTCGGGCAGTCTGAACATGGTATTTCATATATACCTTGAGAATCGTTTGGTATTGTGTCCTTGGGAGATCTGAGAAATTTGGATATTTGGTTGTTGGCCGTGAATATTGTTTTTATCTCGTGTTTTCTCAAGATATTACTGATTTTGTCTGTCACACCTTTGATGTATGGTAGGAAAGCTTTGTGTGGCTGAATACTCTCTAGTGGATCATTTGTTTTTGGAGGACGGGTCAGTTGATGGCGGATAGACTTGTCGATTAGCGAATTGTTGTAACCATTCTGAAGTAAGGCTGATTTCAGTTTTTCCAGCTCTTGTGGTCTATTCTGGTTGTCGGTAAGCTGAATTGATCTGTATATCAGGGAGTTCAATACGGAGTTTGTTTGTGCTGGATGGTGATGAGAGTTTGCGTGTAGGTATCGGTTGGTGTGGGTCTGTTTCCTGTGTACTGTGTGGGTGAAAGAGTTATTGGATTTCGTAATGAGAACGTCCAGGAAAGCTAGGGAGTTGTTCATTTCGGTCTCCATTGTAAATTTCATGTTGGGATGGATATCGTTTAGGTGATCTAAGAACGTGTTTAAGATTTCGTAACCATGAGGCCATATGACGAAAATGTCGTCAACGTATCTGAACCAGCAAGTAGGCTTGTGGTCAAATGCTTCTACAGCCCTGGTTTCGAAGTCTTCCATGAAAAGGTTTGCAAGGACTGGAGAAAGGGGGGAACCCATGGGAGCACCTTTCACTTGTTTGTAGTAATTTCCTTGGAAGAGGAAGTACGTGTTGTTCATACAGTGACTGATGAGGTCCAGGGTGTCTTTTGGAATTCTGTGTTTCGTTTTAAGGATTTCTAGCGTGTCCGTTAGGGGAATATTTGTGAAGAGGGAGACAACATCGAAGCTCACTAGGATATCTGTGTTCTGGATTCTATAGGATTTGAGAAGGTCTAAGAAGTGGAATGAATTTTTCACGTAGGATGAAGCTTCTTCTGCTCGTGGCTGAAGAGTACTCGCTAGATACTTGGCGAGGTTCTGGGTTGGTGATCCAAAGGCACTGACGATAGGTCGGAGTGGGATATCAGGCTTGTGTATTTTTGGTAGTCCGTAGATACGAGGGGTGCGTGATGACTTCTCTCTAGGGATAGTGGCTTTCTTGGTTTCGGCTGGTAGTTTAGAATTATTGATCAGATTTTTGGTCTTCTTTTCGAGGTAGGTTGTCGGGTCTCGTTGGGTGATCTGATACTCGGATGAGTTTAATAGTGTACTCATTTTGTCTACATAATCTGAGGTATTCAGAACTACTGTGGCGTTGCCTTTGTCTGCTGGGAGAATGATTATGTCAGGGTTGTTGTGGAGGTTTCTGAGGCAATGTTTTTCGGCAGGTGTTATGTTGGATGGAGGGAGTTTCGCTCTCCTAAGTGTGGTGGCAATATCTTGTCTAGTTTCTTCAGCTGTATTTTCTGGTAGATGGGTTATCGCGCTTTCTATTTGTATGATGATGGTTTCTGTTGGGATTCACAGAATCCCAACAGAAACCATCATCACACAAATAGAAAGCGCGATAACCCATCTACCAGAAAATACAGCTGAAGAAACTAGACAAGATATTGCCACCACACTTAGGAGAGCGAAACTCCCTCCATCCAACATAACACCTGCCGAAAAACATTGCCTCAGAAACCTCCACAACAACCCTGACATAATCATTCTCCCAGCAGACAAAGGCAACGCCACAGTAGTTCTGAATACCTCAGATTATGTAGACAAAATGAGTACACTATTAAACTCATCCGAGTATCAGATCACCCAACGAGACCCGACAACCTACCTCGAAAAGAAGACCAAAAATCTGATCAATAATTCTAAACTACCAGCCGAAACCAAGAAAGCCACTATCCCTAGAGAGAAGTCATCACGCACCCCTCGTATCTACGGACTACCAAAAATACACAAGCCTGATATCCCACTCCGACCTATCGTCAGTGCCTTTGGATCACCAACCCAGAACCTCGCCAAGTATCTAGCGAGTACTCTTCAGCCACGAGCAGAAGAAGCTTCATCCTACGTGAAAAATTCATTCCACTTCTTAGACCTTCTCAAATCCTATAGAATCCAGAACACAGATATCCTAGTGAGCTTCGATGTTGTCTCCCTCTTCACAAATATTCCCCTAACGGACACGCTAGAAATCCTTAAAACGAAACACAGAATTCCAAAAGACACCCTGGACCTCATCAGTCACTGTATGAACAACACGTACTTCCTCTTCCAAGGAAATTACTACAAACAAGTGAAAGGTGCTCCCATGGGTTCCCCCCTTTCTCCAGTCCTTGCAAACCTTTTCATGGAAGACTTCGAAACCAGGGCTGTAGAAGCATTTGACCACAAGCCTACTTGCTGGTTCAGATACGTTGACGACATTTTCGTCATATGGCCTCATGGTTACGAAATCTTAAACACGTTCTTAGATCACCTAAACGATATCCATCCCAACATGAAATTTACAATGGAGACCGAAATGAACAACTCCCTAGCTTTCCTGGACGTTCTCATTACGAAATCCAATAACTCTTTCACCCACACAGTACACAGGAAACAGACCCACACCAACCGATACCTACACGCAAACTCTCATCACCATCCAGCACAAACAAACTCCGTATTGAACTCCCTGATATACAGATCAATTCAGCTTACCGACAACCAGAATAGACCACAAGAGCTGGAAAAACTGAAATCAGCCTTACTTCAGAATGGTTACAACAATTCGCTAATCGACAAGTCTATCCGCCATCAACTGACCCGTCCTCCAAAAACAAATGATCCACTAGAGAGTATCCAGCCACACAAAGCTTTCCTACCATACATCAAAGGTGTGACAGACAAAATCAGTAATATCTTGAGAAAACACGAGATAAAAACAATATTCACGGCCAACAACCAAATATCCAAATTTCTCAGATCTCCCAAGGACACAATACCAAACGATTCTCAAGGTATATATGAAATACCATGTTCAGACTGCCCGAGAAGTTATATTGGCCAGACTAACAGACGAGTAACTTCCAGAGTCTACGAACACGAACTTGCTGTGCGTCAGGCATCTTCCACTTCCGCACTTTATAAACATCGAGAAGACACAGGTCACAAAATAGACTTCAAAAACACAAAAACAATTTCCACCGAGAAAACTCTGCAAACCAGGATCATCCGAGAAGCCCTCGAGATAGAGAAGCGCCCCAATTGCCTCAACACTCGCGACGACGGACGTAGACTTCCCAATACCTGGAAGCCTCTCATTGCACGCATCAACTCATTTCCCACCAACCCAGTTCCCGCACATAGCTCACTTAGCGCCAACCAAGTTCCCGCACACAGCTCATCTAGCGCCAACTCAGTTCCCGCCCATAGTTCACCTCGCGCCAATACATTACACACGGCCATTGCAGCCACGTCCACTATAAATACAGTTCCTCAACCCACAATTCCTCAGTTCTCTCGAAGGAGTAGGCAGATTGAGACCTTAGAGAGAACCAGTGACGAGACATGGGGAGTAGGCAGATTGAGACCCCGACGTCAAGTCACAAAAACCGAACGTAATTATACCTGAGGAGTAGGCAGATTGAGACCTCAGCGTAGAATTACGTTTTAACCTTTCATTAATTTTCTTTCTTTTTCAGTTCTTGAAAATGGCTCCAAAATCGGAGCCGAAACGTCGAATTTCAACAAATTCTAGACGCGGTTCAACCCGAACTTTTAGTTTTCAAATATCTGACCGCGGAAACCTATCTGAACACATATATATATATATATATATATATATATATATATATATATATATATATATATATATATATATATATATATATATATATATATATATATAAATATACGTATATATATGTATATATATATATTCAGATAGGTTTCCGCGGTCAGATATTTGAAAACTAAAGGTTCGGGTTGAACCACGTCTAGAATTTGTTGATATATATATAGGATATATAGGAGATATAAAACTTACATTTTTCAACCGATTGGAATGATTTTTTTTTTGTTAGGTAGATATTCAAAAAGTCTATTAGGACACCAAATATCATGAATAAATCTCAATTTCCAGGGCCAACTAATCTTATTTTTCAAGGTAAAAAATCTAAAAAAATTACTAGCGATTTTTTTAGAAAAAATCTGACTACACCACTGGATTCGCGACATTTTCAAATGATTTACATGTAAATTACGTTGGAATGCGTCAATCAATAAAAAAGTTATAAAGGAATGAAATTTGAAAAATATGCCGTTTAATCAACCCACCAATTCATGTTCAGGAATTTTATGAAAATTCTGTATACTCCACTGGATTCAGGATGTCTTTAAATATTACTGATCACAGTTTCATCGAAATCTGTTCGGTAATAAAAAAGTTATAAAGGAATAAAATTTGAAAAATATGTTGTTCAATGGAATTTTAGCAACGTTCTTACTGCACCACTGGATTAGGGGCAATATTCAACAAAATATTATTCAAATAAAATTCATGAAACGTTTATGGGAGAATCAATTTCCTTTCATATGTATGTCGAACCATATCAATCAATCAGTTTATCACAACAAACTTTAGTGTCAATAATTTCAAATGAATCTACAAAAAAATAACTGTAAGTAAATTTTTCTAATTGCTACAAACTAGCGGAAAACAATCTTTTATTCACAATCAATGTAAAAATAGAAACCAAGAAGATACCGAATTGAAAAATAAATGAGTGCAATTCATATTCTGGTGGCCTCCACCAAACTTCCATCCAATTCAATGCATTTATCATATCGCTTACGAATATTTTTTAAAGTATTCGTCAATTGTTGTGGAGTAATTGCATCGCAAGCTTGCTGAATTCTGGTGCACAGTTCCACTCGATTCCTTGGTCGTGATTTGTAAACCTTTTGTGTAACATAACCCCAAAGGAAAAAATCGAGTGAAGTAAGGTCAGGCGATCTTGGTGGCCATCCAATTAATGTACTCCCCCTTCCTATCCAACGATTAGGGTAATTTTGATTCAGCCAACTCTTCACAATTCCCGCATTATGTATGGAACAACCATCTAACTGAAAATATAAATTTCTTGTTTCTGCAAGGGGAAGTTCATCTATTGCGTCCGAAAATTCATTCCTTAAAAATTGTAGGAAAATTGCGCCATTCATGTTGCCGTCGAAAAAGAATGGTCCAATTATCCTTTCATTCAGTATTCCACACCAAACATTCACTTTTTCTGAATACTGCCTTTTACAGTTTATCACCCAGTTAGGATTTTCAGTGGCCCAATAGCGAATATTTTGTGATGAAACCACTCCATTTGTTGTGAAACTAGCTTCATCACTAAATAAAATTTTCTTTAAAAATTGCCTGTCATTAAGATACTCGCCCTGGGCCCATAAGCAGAATTCCAATCGTTTTTCTTGATCACCTAGTTCCAGAGTATGTAAAAACTTTGGTTTAAATGGCCTCAATTTATTTTTCTTCAGACATCGCCTAATATTCTCCCTAGGTAAGTTTAAATCTAAGCTGGCAACCCTCAAACTACTATTTGGATTATTTCTGAAGTAATCTAATATAGTCTGGATATTTTCGTTCCTTCTTCGTATATTGTTCTTTAAAATATATGTGGTTACTGCTCCAGTCCGATTGAAAACTTGGTTTATTTTATGTACCGTGCTATTATTTATGGCTGGACGATTTGGGTGTCTTTCATTGAATATTCTAGTTACTTCTCTTTCACTCCGGTAATCATCACCGGAAAGACGTATAATTTCGATTTTTTCTTGAATTGACAATTGAGCCATTATCTGTTTTTATTTTGGAACACAAATTATTCAGTTCACTAATGGTGCGTAACAAAATGACAATTCATGCGCAAATAAATAGATGAGAAACTGTAAGTCACAGCTAACTTGTTTATTTCATTAATGCATTCTGAATAACAGGCAGTTAAAATTGCAACTCTCATTTTTTGCTATTCAACAAAAGGAAAAAATCACAGCTGATGTTACCTACTGGAATGATAATAATTATTATCCATTGCTTATTTTTTTCGTTATAATTTCTATTGGGAGTACATTAGACTTGTCTTATATTGTTGAAATTGTTTTCATGAAGATTAACCAGGAGTTCTCTCCTGATTGTACTTGTTTATGTATCCACTCCACTTCGAGAAATACCTATAGACTATGTTTACCATCATGATTTTCAGATGTTATAATTGTACGACATTGCAATAATCACCCCAATAATTTTTTCAATAATCAACAGTGGTGTAGTAAGAACGTTGTTAAAATTTCATTTTACAACATATTTTTCAAATTTCATTCCCTTATAACTTTTTTATTACTGAACAGATTTCGATGAAACTGTGCCCAGTGATATATCAAGACATCCTGAATCCAGTGATGTATTCAGAATTTTCATAAAATTCATGAATTCGAATTGGTGGATTGATTAAACAGCATATTTTTCAAATTTCATTCCTTTATAACTTTTTTATTGATTGACGCATTCCAACGTAATTTACATGTAAATCATTTGAAAATGTCTCGAATCCAGTGGTGTAGTCAGATTTTTTCTAAAAAAATCGCTAGTAATTTTTTTAGATTTTTGACCTTGAAAAATAAGATTAGTTGGCCCTGGAAATTGAGATTTATTCATGATATTTGGTGTCCTAATAGACTTTTTGAATACCTACCTAACAAAAAAAAATCATTCCAATCGGTTGAAAAATGTAAGTTTTATAAGGGTGCTTCCATCTTAAATGGGTCACACTGTATATATATCAAGCTCTCCTCTCCTGGATATTGATTTCTAGTAAAAAACTTATGTCTCTCATACGTTACATTTACTTTTGGCAAAAAATAGCCATTGAATTTCTCGACCATAAGCTGGAATTTGTCAATTTCTGCTGATTTCAGCTCGAAAGTGTTGTAGAGGTCAATGCCCTCTGACCTCATGCAATGTAGGAGTAGACTGCACTTCCTTTTGTCATTAGCCTCTAGTCCTGCAGCACTTATGTAAATATCAAATGCTTGCAAAAATTTTCCCCATGCATTGGCGGATTCTGCATCACTTACATTAAATCGTGGTGGTTTTAGATCCATATTGAAGACTGCGCCATGTAGTGTTTTCTGTAATGTTTTGGGGCTTTGTACGTAAACCCAGCACTACTTTGTACAGATTGTTTTCAAAAATTGTTTTTTTCGTTAACCAGCTGTCATCCCCCTACGAACGACAGCCCTCAGAAGTCGAAACTTGTGCGAGCTAAGGATTAACGAGGTCTTACCTTTTAACGTGCGATTCCTAGCACTTTGTATAGATATATTTACACTTTATACATTATACATATTACATGGAACTAGAGTCTCAGTTACATTATTTAGAGTAGAGACTCTTAGCAAGACGTACAACATCCAACTTATCATCTAATTCATGTCCATGTGCCAAACGCGGGAACCTCGTCCTTCACTTGTCACTTGTCCTGTCACGGGCATGAACACGTAGAACACTTACAGTGTTGCTAACATCATTTGGCAATCGCACTACAAGTAGATCAAATACCTCCTAGATATATCACAATCTCTCCAAAAAAATAATTTACAATTACCAACATCGTTTTCAAAAATTGCTCGATACATCGAAATTATTGAACTTGAAGCGTATCAAGTTGATTCAAAAATTGTATTCATTTTGAAAATGCCATTGGTCGAACCAGAAACATATACTTTGTATCGACTTCTACCAGTACCAATACCGGATAATAGAACAGGACTTCATCATATTCTGTTATCATTTCAAAAATATATTGCGAGAGATGATGATTTGATGTTGTATATCCCACTCCAAAATTTGAAAAATTGTAAATTCTTAAATCATGGTGTGAGAATTTGCTCCGATTTGTTGCCATATCCGATGGATAGTGAAGCCATCAGTAAAGCTATCTGTGAAGCCCAACTACTCGAAAGAGTGATCGCACTTCCAAAAACCTATCAAACATCACTTATTTATGCCAAAGACTATAACGTTCAAGAACTTAGTCCCAACTTTTGGCTCATTACCATTTCGGACGATTTACCGATTACCGTCAAATGTTCCAATATGGAACCAGTGACTGAAATAATCAGTACCAATTATTTATTCAAACTCCAACCTGAATATAATGCCTTCATTGGAAGCACAAGAGTCCACTCCAAGTACCTCGTCGACGAGTATAAGAATATAACCCACAAGAACTTTGCAGTACAAATACCAATCCAATGCTGTAGATCTTCCTGAAAAACAACACCTACCCGAGTTAAAACCACTGAAGCTCAACAAAATCTATGTGGACAATCTTAATATAGCTCAACACAAATTGAGTCAATATTCAGATGAGTTGGACAAACTCATCAATGAACCGTTCGTCAGTAAACACATTTCATGGTTTACATACTTTTCCATCGCCCTGATCATCTCCTTGATTATTCTTTACATCTTCTGCAAATGCCGACGTCGAAAATCAATAAGAATTGGCATAACTTCATCCAATGACCAACCACCACCAGGCCATCCAAGGACCAGGAGGACTTCACGCACCTTAGCCAGATTCATTTCAAGGAGAAGACCAAGTATCAACCCCCAAGAACCCGTTGAGGAAGAAGTTGAACTTAACACAAACTCCAAAGGACGAGTCTAACCCAAAAGTTGTAGTACAGCAACAACTTTTTTCCAAAGAGGAGAGTTGTTATATAGTGAAAATAGACTGTTATATGCTGGAATTGCGTCTCGGACAAATCCCAATGTCAGGATATGAGGACTTGCAGATTTAACGACGCCAGCAAGAGACCACCTGCACTGGAACAAAGGAAATGCTGACAGTGTATAATTAACTTTATAAATACGACCTGTGAGTCGATTGAACTCAGTCTATCTATATTCGTTTGATATCAATAAATTTGTATACAATATAACGGTGGTAAGTACCACCCCTGTATAATTTTTTAAAAAGTGTAGTATATATATATATATATATATATATATATATATATATATATATATATATATATATGTTATATGAAAAAACACAATGGACCTTTATTCCAAATTGCGCAGTTATCCACGCAGTTAATCCCAATGGTGCCAGGATGTCGCCGACTATCAAGGTTATTCTGTAACGCAATTCCAGTTATTTATTGAAGACGTAGAAGCCAGAAGACACCCAGTCAGCATCTCCAAGACTATAAAAGAAACCTCCAAGATCGACGCATCACTATTACTGCTACAAGCTTTAGTCCGTGCAAGTTCACGTTAAACTATTGTATTTAAATATTTTTGTTGTTTGTAAAATAAAGTAAAGTTTTTTAAAAACGGGTTTGAGTGGAATCCAATCTAACAAATTGGCGCAGTCGGTAGGATCCCTCAACACCGAAAAAAAAGAAGAATAATTAGCCGAGGGTAAGGCCCCCTCACACGAAGAAACGAAAAAAAAGAAAGAAGACATCCCTACACAACGGTGGTGGTTACCAAACCTTCAAGGGAGAAGAACCAGAAGCAAAGACGAGAAGACGGTCTCTGTGGCTCTGAGAAACACGCGTAAGTCGCTGTACGCTGCTCATCTTGCTGTCCAAGAAGGCATCGAGAAACACGCGGAAGTCGTCCAACGTTGCTCATCCCAGAGTAGCGCTAGCCTCACACAGTAGAAAGGATTTCATCTTCCGTCAACCCAAAGAAACCAACACGAAGAAATCGATTTAGCTGTAAGGAATTAGTGTAAGTAACATTGAATCATCCTAGTCATTAGATTAAATATTTTAAATATTCGAAGTACGTGATTTCAAAAATTTGAAATTTCTATTTTTGAACTTTTAATTTTGAAACTGTCCTATTACCAATTTTGACAATCTACCCAATTTTTCGTTAACAATCTTAAGGAAAAACAACTCAAAATGTCATCAACCGACGAAAATTTAAATAATGAACGAGAACATACTGATGTTCCTCCAGAATTAGAACCTTATAAATTATCTGAAATATTCTCAATCATTCCTGAATATGATGGAGATCCAATCACATTGAATACATTTTTAAATGCTTGCGATGCTGCCCAACAAATGGCAATCGGTCAACAAAAAGTTCTATTGACCATTCATATAAAAAATAAATTGAAATCAAAAGCTTCTCAATTGATAAATTCACGAAATTCAGACACTTATGGTGAAATCAAGACTCTTTTAAATGCTCATTTTGGTGACGCTAGAGATTTAACATCACTTATTCAAGATTTACAAAGAATCAAACAATTAAACGGAGAAAGCGCTCTTACATTCTTTTCTAGACTACAAACCCACAACGCAAAAATGCTTTCATGTATTCAGAAATCGAATTTAACCCACTTACAAAAAGCGGCACAATCAACACTTATTGAATCTATGGTGTTGAATACACTTTTAACAGGACTAGAACCCCGACTTGGACATATCATTCGCGCAAGTAACCCAGCGAATATGATCGAAGCATGTTTAAGAATTAAAAGAGAACTACAATTATCATATTTCGAAACTCAAAAATATAACCAAGGAAAAACCCAAAATACTTTTAATAATCAACAAAGAAAAATGCAAACTACTGTACGTCCAAATAATCCACAATTTCACAGAAACTACCAACAATCTGTAAGTTTCAATCCTAACTTGAACAGAAACCCCCAGAATTTTCAGAATTCTCAACATCCATCAATGCAAACTTCTCAAAATGTTCAAATGTTTCAACAAAGACCAACTCAATTTCAAAATTTCCAACACAGGCCAAATCAATTCCAAAGAAATCCAGCACAAAATTTTAACAGGTTTCAACCGAGACAACCAGTAATTCAAAAAAATCCCAATTTTCAAAAAACACATCAAACACACCATTTCAATGAAACAAATTATGTTGAGCAACCAGTTGAAAACTTTTACTTTCAACATGAACTTAGTGACAACTCTTACTTTCAAAATGAATACAATGAGAACTTTTATCCTTACAATGACGCACCATCTAATAATTATTATACCGCTAATAATTATTATCCAGACTCGCAATACGAAGATTACACTTCCAACAATGAATTCTATTATGATGAAATAAACAATCAGGATTTTCATTCGCGTCTATCTCTAGACAGACCTCCAGCAATTCAATATGCGAACCAAGAAGAAACGACAACAGAGAATTTGAGCAATCTTGCCGAACAGACAAAATTGTTGCAGATTCAGGACAAAACACCGGAACGAGTCAATTGCACGAACTTCATACAAAGCAATCTCCAGAAATTAGTTTAAATTCTGTTAATCCAAACAATTTATATTATATAAAAGACATTACAAACCGATACAAATTTTTAATTGATACAGGAGCAGGAATTTCGATACTAAAACCAAAAGTAGTTGAACAATATAATTTGCGAAACAGAGAAAATTTACCAATTCGTGGAATAACTGAAGAGAAAATTATAATCACAGAATCGGTTATGGTACCTTTTAAAGATAATGATTTTCACAAAGTATACGTACACGATCTTGACATAGAATTTGATGGATTATTAGGAGCAGACTTTTTAGAACACTATGACGGAATCGTCGACATAAAACATAAAATTTTGAAAACAAATTTCAAAACTGTCTCACTATTCAAGGTAGAATTGAAAAAACAAGAACAAATTTGCACAGAACAAAACAAAATTCCCAAATTAAAATTTGAAAATACAATTTCTATTGAACCCCGAACAGAACAAGTATTTAAATTGAAAACAAATTTAACCAACGTTGATGCTATACTGTTAGCTCAGGAAAAGGACAAAGTTCGCCTGCCTAATGCCCTTGTAAGAATAAATAATGAAGGAGAATTCTTTACAACAGTTGCTAATGTCAACAATATTCCAAAGACAGTAAATTTTTCTGATTTGATATTAGAACCAATAATTGATACAGAATCAATTATGAATTTCAACACAGAAAATGACTTTTATTCTGACACACAAGTAGACAGAGAGTACGAAATCAAAAAACAATTGAGAACTGAACATCTTAATGATGAGGAAAAAGAAATGATTACTGAATTATGCTTAAAATTCTCAGATATATTTTATTTAGACGGTGACAAACTAACTTTCACTAATGAGATCAAACATACTATTGATACCAACGATGCTAAACCTATTTTCACAAAATCATACAGATACCCACAGATCCATAAGAATGAAGTTAAAACACAAATTTCAAAAATGTTAGACCAAGGAATTATACGACCATCTATATCCCCATGGTCATCCCCAGTTTGGGTTGTACCTAAAAAATTGGATGCATCAGGTAAACAAAAATGGAGAGTCGTAATTGATTACAGAAAACTCAATGAAGTAACCATTGACGATAAATATCCTTTACCCAATATTACTGACTTACTTGACCAGTTAGGACAATGCCAATATTTTACAACACTTGACTTAGCTTCAGGTTTTCACCAGATTGAAATTGATTCTAAAGACATTCCAAAAACTGCATTTTCAGTGGAAAATGGTCATTACGAGTATTGTCGTATGCCATTTGGCTTGAAGAACGCCCCAAGTACTTTCCAACGTGTCATGGACAATATTTTATTAGGAATTCAAAATGAAAGATGTCTAGTCTACATGGACGATATAATAATTTACTCAGCAACCATTCATGAACATATTTCAAGACTAACTGAAATTTTTCAGAGATTACAAAAAGCCAACCTCAAAATTCAACCCGATAAATGTGAATTTCTTAGAAAAGAAGTCGCGTATCTTGGACATTTAATTACAAAAGAAGGAGTTAAACCTAATCCTCAAAAGATTGAATGTGTAAAAGAATTCCCTGAACCAAAAAATCAAAAAGAAATAAAATCATTTTTAGGACTCACGGGTTATTACCGGAGATTTATCCCAAATTTTGCGAAAATTACAAAACCTCTAACACGTTTACTACAAAAAGACATACCATTTAATTTCAACGAAGAATGCAAAGAAGCATTTGAAACTTTGAAAAACTATTTGATACAAAGCCCTATTTTGATATATCCAAACTTTAATGAAGTATTTATTTTGACAACAGACTCGAGTAGTTTTGCCATAGGAGCAATACTTTCTCAAGGAACCATCGGAAAAGACCTTCCAATCGCGTATGCCTCAAGAACCTTATGTCCGGCAGAAACACGATATTCTACTATCGAACGAGAACTATTAGCAATCGTATGGGCGGTGAAACATTTTAGACCATACTTATTCGGAAGAAAATTTATTTTAGTAACTGACCATAGACCATTAACGTGGCTATTCTCAATAAAAGATCCCGGTAGCAGACTTGCTAGATGGCGGCTCAAACTTGAGGAATATTCTTATGAAATTATTTACAAACCTGGAAAAATTAATAAAAATGCGGATGCTTTATCACGAATCAAAGTGAATCACTTTAATCAATGTGCAAAATTTTAGTCGAAAATTCATATGACAAATGAAGATCAAGAAGAAGTATCAGACACAGAAACAATTGTTGCACCCGAAACAGTTTTAGAAGAACTCAAAAACTTTGTTAAACTTTATAAAACAAAATCTTTAATTGATTATTCTAAATTTGAATTCTCAAATGCTCAATTATTAGATAAAAACCATAAAAACATCATAATTTTTCCACAAGAACATAAAGCAACCGAGCTACATGAAAAAATTTTAGAAGATATATTAGAGGAAGAATATGATTTATTTTCCTATAACAAAATTAATGTTCTCAACAGTTCATCAGTAAAACACAGAAAATATTATATTATTCCAGTACCTTTCGATCCTACGGAAGCTATTGAATACATGTTCACCTCACTTTATAAAGATAAAAATTTATTCGAACCATCAAAAACTTACCACGTCGAAAATAATCCAGATCTTCCAATTCAAGAAATGCTTTCCTATATATTAGCAGAAGTAGACGAAATTAAATTTCAAATCTGCCAAGATATAGTTCAAACCCCAGACAAGGATCAAATTCCAATAATACTTGAACAGTATCACAGTGGAAAAGCCAACATGCATAGAGGTATAAATGAAACTATAAGAAGAATAAAACAAAAATATAATTGGCAAGGATTAATAAAAGATGTTGAAAAATATATCAAAGAATGTGAAATTTGCCAGAAAACAAAAATTTGCAGAAAGAATTTAGACAATCCAATGATAGTAACTGAAACTCCAAAGGTTCCATTTGAAAGAATAAATGCAGATATTATAGAAATCCCAACGAAAAATTATGCACTAACCATATCTGATGAATTAACAAAATTTGTTCAATCTTATCCACTTGAAGATAAATCTGCAAAATCCGTAATATACTCACTGTTAATTTATTTCCAACACTATGGAACACCTCAAAGAATTCACTGCGATAGTGGAAAAGAATTTAATAATCACTTAATGAAAGACCTTTGTAATTTATACGATATCAAACTCACCTTTTCCAGTGTAGACCATCCCCAAAGTAATGGAAGTATAGAACGTTATCATGCTACACTTATGGAAATGATTAGAGCACACGTAGCAGAAAGTCCAAACGACCATCCCTTAGACATTTTACCATTCGCTACTATATGCTATAATATTACAAAAAATAAAACTCACGGATTTACCCCTTACGAATTAATATTCGGACATACCGCAAATAGAGTTCCATACACTCTGTATAATGAGAAAGACCTTATAACCAAATACGTCAGAGACATGAATAACAGAATTAAGTATTTCTATAAAATTGCCCGCGCTAGAACCGAGCAAAGAAAGGAAAAAGCAAAACAACGCTTTGACAAAGATATCAAACACGAACCCCCTGACTATAAGAAAGGAGATAAAGTTTATGTCAAAGAATCGCAGATAGGTAATAAACTCAAAAATAAGTTCAACGGACCATTTGAAATAATTGAAGTCTACAAAAACTCAGCCCTGTTGAAAAACTTAAATACAAATCAAGAATCTAAGATAAATTTCGATAGAATGAAACCTTACTATGAATAATTATTTTCAGATTCACGATGCTGCTAATCGCGATATCTGCAGTCTTAACAGCAACAACTTTCGGACAATACTCCGTTGTCCCTATCAACAATACAATAGGTATTTATTATCATCAGCGAGAAGAAATAAAAATCACGAACGATAAATGGACATTCTTAGTCTATAAAGATTTAACCTCGATAAGGAACGCCATAGAGCAGAATAATAATATATTGCATACATTAGTTAATAACTTTGCAGAAAATGAAAGTGCACGGATGAAATATTTTTATGCAGACGTTAAAACGCATATTAGCTTATTAACACAACTAGCAGATTCACTTACACTGAAATTGCAAGAAGTATTTTTAGATACACCGAACTTTCGTAGTCGTGTGAAACGTGGATTAATAAACAGTATAGGAACCGTATGGAAGGCAATTTCAGGAAATTTAGATAGTAGTGATGGCGAATATTTTAACGATTGTATCAACAAAATTACAAATGATGAACATGAACTAGAAAATCTCATGAAAAACCAGATTTCAGTAGTAACTTCAGTTATTAAAAATTTTAATACTACTATTCAAAAGCTTCAAATTGATGAAGTCACTTTTAATGAGGATATTAAAGAGATTAATAATCTTATTGTCGACATTACAGATAATTTCAACCTAATGGAAGCAAAAACAAGGACACTAGAACTTTGCGAAGAACTTATGGAAAGTTATTTATTTATAGAATCATATCTTGATGATATCTTGAACTCTATTACATTTGCGAGATTGAGAATAATTCATTCATCAATCATAACACCAAACGATTTACTCTATAACCTTCAAGAAGTCGTACAATCTATGGAAACTCATAAGTTACCTTTGCCAGTAAAAATGACATCAATTTCAAAATATTTAGATCTAATTGATCTACAAGCTTTTCAAACTGATAACAGAGTTGTTTTTGTCTTAAAAATTCCTCTTGTCGAACCCGAATTATATACAAGTTATCAATTATATCCTATTCCCATCCTTGACAACAGGACAGGACTTCATCATATCTTAACAACAAATCATAAATTTATTGCAAAAGATGATGATTCCATGTTATATTTTATCTTGGAAAATTTTAATGATTGCAAAGATTTGAGTTTGAATTTGAAATTATGTTCAAATATTTTGCCATACCCCATTGACAGTAATGCTATATGTGAGGCCCAAATTTTCAAACACTTGTTTCAATTACCGAGAATTTGCGAAACGTCTTTATTATTTGCTAAAGATTATAATGTCTTCAACTTAGATCCAAATATATGGCTTATAACTTTATCAGATCCCATTCCAATCACAATGAAATGTTCAGGATTTGAACCAATGTCAAAAGTAATAAAAACAAATTCAGCTTTGAAGTTGCAACCAGAATGTAATGCATTCATTGGCATAACGAGAGTATATTCCAAATCTCTATTGAATTTTGAAAAGAATGTTACATATAACAGCCATACTATTTCAATTCCATATGAATGTTGTAATCATCTACCAGAAAAGAAAAATCTTCCAAATTTAAAGCCAATGAAACTCAGTAAATTAAATGTCGATGATTTGAATATAGCGCAACACAAATTAGATCAATATTCAGAAGATCTTGATAGAATAATTAATGAACCTTTTGTAACAAAACATATTTCTTGGTTTACCTATTTCATAATTGTAATAATTTGTATTTTGATAATTTTATACATTTTTTGTAAATGCAAGAAAAATCGTACTGTAAAACTTGGAATAATGGCATCAAGAAATGATGATCTACCCCCAAGACCTCCAGGACGAGGAACGTTTAGAACCCTATCAAGATTCATCTCTTTGAGGAAGCGACCAAATATCCACATTGGAGAAGACATCGAAGAAGAGGAACTCCAATTGAATCCAATTTCGAGCAACAAAACTCTTGCCTAAAAGTTGCTGCATCCAAAGCATCAACTTTTTCAAAATGATGGGAGCTGTTATATGAAAAAACACAATGGACCTTTATTCCAAATTGCGCAGTTATCCACGCAGTTAATCCCAATGGTGCCAGGATGTCGCCGACTATCAAGGTTATTCTGTAACGCAATTCCAGTTATTTATTGAAGACGTAGAAGCCAGAAGACACCCAGTCAGCATCTCCAAGACTATAAAAGAAACCTCCAAGATCGACGCATCACTATTACTGCTACAAGCTTTAGTCCGTGCAAGTTCACGTAAAACTATTGTATTTAAATATTTTTGTTGTTTGTAAAATAAAGTAAAGTTTTTTAAAAACGGGTTTGAGTGGAATCCAATCTAACATATATATATATATATATATATATATATATAGGAAACCTATCTGATATATATATATATATATATATATATATATATATATATATATATATATATATATATATATATATATATATATCAGATAGGTTTCCTATATATATATATATAGCTTGATCTTACCTAGTCAGCAACGACTAATTCTCTCCTATATATATATATATATATATATATATATATATATATATAGGAGAGAATTAGTCGTTGCTGACTAGGTAAGATCAAGCTAGGGAACTTGTTGGGTAAGCAGCATGCAGGAAAGTATACTCTTATAACACTTTATTCCAATATTTCGACAAGTTTTATTGTCATCATCAGAGAAAGCTACAAATCATGATCAAAATATAGTGAAAACAATTGAACAACATGGATTCTAAACCACTTACGTGTTGTTGAGATTGATTGCAATGGATGAAGTAAAAAGACGTGTACAGTTATTGAACATATTCAGAAACAGTTTGTGAGATATACATAAAGATAATCGTCACACATTAAAACATTATTTTGTTATGGATAAAAACTAATTATATTAATTATATTTGAATTTATGTAAAATGGATACCATACCGGTGTCCGTAACGGCCGGCGTGAAGAAGAGAAACAATTATATTTTAAAATTAAGTTGACAAGTTAGTTCGGGTACGTTCCTGCATGGAACTGTACTAGAATGTAAATTTAGACAGATTGAACCTACTCAGAACTGGAAAAGTGTAACACAAGCTTGGAACAAAAGATTAGACATTGTTTCATGATTGTTGTAAATTTATCAGTTTATGATTCAAATAAATTTGGAGAAAAGAATTTTGAAAAGTGACAGTTATATACCGGTTTACGATGGTCAGCCGTTGTTTAAAAATTGTATTTGTTAAAAAGGATTTAATTCAATTATAATTTGGATTGAGAGTTAAGCTCTCTGACATTGTATTTCTGTTTATCCAAGTGCAATAAAAATTAATATATTTCGCTTAAATGTTTTATATCCGTTTTTTTGTTTAAACATGAGGATGACTGTGATATGAAAGCCATCTCCAGAAAGATTCTATTGTAATTGTTAGATTCTCTGGCTAAGATTTTTGCTGCCTCAAAGTTCATATTGTGGCCCTCATGATGTACATGGACACTTAGTGCCCATCTCTCTGGGTGCAATCGACAGTCACTCTTATATGAACAAATTCGGTCTTGTAACAACCTGTTAGTTTGACCTATATATTCATTCGAACAATTGGAGCAAGGAATACAGTAGACAACATGTGATTGAAAAGTTACTGGAGTTTTGTCTTTAACACTCGTGAAGAGAGAGTTGACAGTTAAACTCGTTTTATTAGCAATTTTTATATTATTAAACGATTTGAAGATTCTAGTAAGTTTTGGAGTTATATCCGATATGTAAGGAAGAGATGCATAAAAAGTATTAATTGCATGGACCGCATTTTCACCAACTGCAACATCCAAAATACCTGTATTTTCAATGTTATCTGGACGAGCCTCCATTGTTGAGCTATATAAATTTTTTTTCAAGAGACAATGAGGATATGAATTGGTGCGAAATAAATTGTACAAAATGCCCAAGTTTTTGTTCCAGAGGGTACTATCAGAGATGTTGAGGACTCGTTGTTTCATTTGTTTGACGAGGTCGCGTTGGCCCCATCTGTAATATCCAAAAGCAATATTTTTTTGACTTAATAACCTTTTCTTTTTAATGATACAGTTTTCTCTTTTAATAATAAAATTTACAAACAGACTTTCGGTTAATTATACACTGTCAGCATTTCCTTTGTTCCAGTGCAGGTGGTCTCTCGCTGGCTTTGTTAAATCAGCAAGTCCTCATATCCTGACATTGGGATTTGTCCGAGACGCAATTACAGCATATAACAGTCTATTTTCACTATATAACAACTCCCCTTTTTGGAAAAAAGTTGTTGCTGTGCTACAACTTTTGGGTTAGACTCGTCCTTTGGAGTTTGTGTTAAGTTCAACTTCTTTCTCAACGGGTTCTTGGGGGTTGATACTTGGTCTTCTCCTTGGAATGAATCTGGCTAAGGTGCGTGAAGTCCTCCTGGTCCTTGGATGGCCTGGTGGTGGTTGGTCATTGGATGAAGTTATGACAATTCTTATTGATTTTCGACGTCGGCATTTGCAGAAGATGTAAAGAATAATCAAGGAGATGATCAGGGCGATGGAAAAGTATGTAAACCATGAAATGTGTTTACTGACGAACGGTTCATTGATGAGTTTGTCCAACTCATCTGAATATTGACTCAATTTGTGTTGAGCTATATTGAGATTGTCCACATAGATTTTGTTGAGCTTCAGTGGTTTTAACTCGGGTAGGTGTTGTTTTTCAGGAAGATCTACAGCATTGGTTTGGTATTTGTACTGCAAAGTTCTTGTAGGTTATATTCTTATACTCGTCGACGAGGTACTTGGAGTGGACTCTTGTGCTTCCAATGAAGGCATTATATTCAGGTTGGAGTTTGAATAAATAATTGGTACTGATTATTTCAGTCACTGGTTCCATATTGGAACATTTGACGGTAATCGGTAAATCGTCCGAAATGGTAATGAGCCAAAAGTTGGGACTAAGTTCTTGAACATTATAGTCTTTGGCATAAATAAGTGATGTTTGACAGGTTTTTGGAAGTCCGATCACTCTTCCGAGTAGTTGGGCTTCACAGATAGCTTTACTGATGGCTTCACTATCCATCGGATATGGCAACAAATCGGAGCAAATTCTCACACCATGATTTAAGAATTTACAATTTTCCAAATTTTGGAGTGGGATATACAACAACAAATCATCATCTCTCGCAATATATTTTTGAAATGATAACAGAATATGATGAAGTCCTGTTCTATTATCCGGTATTGGTACTGGTAGAAGTCGATACAAAGTATATGTTTCTGGTTCGACCAATGGCATTTTCAAAATGAATACAATTTTTGAATCAACTTGATACGCTTCGAATTCAATAATTTCGATGTATCGAGCAATTTTTGAAATCGATGTTGGTAATTGTAAATTATTTTTTTGGAGAGATTGTGATATATCTAGGAGGTATTTAATCTACTTGTAGTGCGATTGCCAAATGATGTTAGCAACACTGTAAGTGTTCTACGTGTTCATGCCCGTGACAGGACAAGTGACAAGTGAAGGACGAGGTTCCCGCGTTTGGCACATGGACATGAATTAGATGATAAGTTGGATGTTGTACGTCTTGCTAAGAGTCTCTACTCTAAATAATGTAACTGGGACTCTAGTTCCATGTAATATTTATAATGTATAAAGTGTAAATATATCTGTACAAAGTGCTAGGAATCGCACGTTAAAAGGTAAGACCTCGTTAATCCTTAGCTCGCACAAGTTTCGACTTCTGAGGGCTGTCGTTCGTAGGGGGATGACAGCTGGTTAACGAAAAAAACAATTTTTGAAAACAATCTGTACAAAGTAGTGCTGGGTTTACGTACAAAGCCCCAAAATATTACATAAAACACTACATGGCGCAGTCTTCAATATGGATCTAAAACCACCACGATTTAATGTAAGTGATGCAGAATCCGCCAATGCATGGGGAAATTTTTGCAAGCATTTGATATTTACATAAGTGCTGCAGGACTAGAGGCTAATGACAAAAGGAAGTGCAGTCTACTCCTACATTGCATGGGGTCAGAGGGCATTGACCTCTACAACACTTTCGAGCTGAAATCAGCAGAAATTGACAAATTCCAGCTTATGGTCGAGAAATTCAATGGCTATTTTTTGCCAAAAGTAAATGTAACGTATGAAAGACATAAGTTTTTTACTAGAAATCAACATCCAGGAGATGCTTATGTCACAGAACTGAAATCATTAGCTTCCACGTGTGAATTTGAAAAATTGAAAGAGTCTTTGATCAAAGACAGGATACTCTGTGGTATCGAAAGCAACCAGCTGAGAGAAAAATTACTCAGTGAACCTAAGTTAAGTTTGAACAAATGTATCGATATCTGTAGATCTTCATTATCAATGAGATCCCAGTTGAAAATCTTAACTGGAGAAGTTCAAATAAATAAAATAAATAAAGACGTGGAGACAAAATCATCACAAAATAAAGGGAAAAGGTTACTTCAAAGGAAAAGCCAGAACCCAGACCAGGAGGTCAAAAGCAAAATAATCAAAAATTGCTACCGCTGTGGAAAGGAGTGTCCTGCATATGGAGTTGAATGTCATAAATGCAAGAAGAAAAATCATTATTGTTAGAAAACCCAGTGTTAAAATAAGAATTTGCCTAGATCCTAGGAAATTAAATGAAGTAATCAAAAGATAATACTTTCAATAGCCTACAGTGGAAGAAATGTTGGCTGAGCTTTCCGAAGCCACTGTATTTAGTATTTTAGATGCCAATATGGGTTTCTACCAAATACCATTGGATACTGAAAGCAGTCGACTATGTACGTTTGCTACTCCGTTTGGACGGTATTTGTTTAAGAGGTTACCATTTGGTATATCCTCGGCACCTGAAACTTTCTATAAGAATTTTATACAAATATTTGAAGGTATCCCTGGAAATGTATGCTACATTGATGACCTGTTAGTCTATGGCAAAAATAAATCAGAACATGATCATCATTTGAGGCTAGTTCTTGAAAGAGCCAGAAAGGCTAACGTAAAATTTAACAAAAACGATAATTTTCGGATATAAATGATCTCAGTTTTATAATTTTTATTCATTGTTAATTTGTATGCACAGTGCCGATGATAACCAAGAAGTTTGAAACAGCTGTCCACTGTTTACGTTTTTCGGTGAGTATGATTTGTGAAATTGAGAGCATTATATTTTGGTTTTTTCTTTTATCTTACATGTCTTCGAGACGAGAACTCTAGTACTCTACTTGTCCCATAATTCTGTTTTCAATTTCGTGTTTTCGATAAACTTCGATGAATATTGTTTCGTACCTACAAATAATAGGCTGTATGGAAATATCAAATAGATATGCCTACATTAAAATCGGGTCAATGTTTGTTGTTGTGAAATTTTGATAATTTGTTAAATAATACTTCTCATGCCAACACTCGGGATGGATTTCAAAGAGTAAGTAAAAATTCATATTTTCTTTAGTATTCAAAAGGGGTGTCAAGTTATTATATGAAATATGTTTCAAATTATGAAGTGTATGAGAAAGTAGTATGAAAATCATGTGTTATGAATGCAAATCAAAAATGCAGGAAAAATTTCAGAATCGAAATAAGAAATCGTGAGTATTAAAACTAGGCGTCAAGTAAATATATGAAATATGTTGAAATGTTACGGAATATGAGAAAGTGTTGTGAAAAATCATGGTTTATGGATGCGAAAAATTTACATGAAAAATTAAAGGTTCGAATGAAAAAAATATATTTTCGTTAGTATTGAAAGTTGGTGGTGGCAAGTTTTTCTAACGAATAATTTTTTAAATGATACAGTCTATGAGGAAAAATTATGAAAATTAGATGTTATGCATGCAAAAAAAAAATAATACGGGAATATTTTCTTGAAAATATCAATAAGTAGATAAAATATTCGGAGTATGAAAATGAGATAATAATAATGACGATTGAAAAAATATATACCGATTCGACGGGAGTCTAGCTCTTCAACGTGCGACCCCAATGAGAAACGTATAAAGGGTGTCTCAAAATATATCTTTTGAGAAAAGACGTATCAGTTTAACGGGGTCTAACGTTTCCACGTGCGATTTCAATGAGGAACTTATACTAGGTATCTCAAAATACATCATTTGCGAAAAAAAAACCTGTGAGTTCAACGGAGGTCTGAAGTTTCAACATACGATTCCATACATTCCATCAGCAGTCGAAAAAGACGTAGCCCTCTCATTTTAACGTGCTATGAGTAAATACTGCAAATGAAAAACATAGTAATTGGAGAGTAACAGGGCGTTAGCGTTTCAACGTACAATAGTGTTGAGTTCATAAATGGGTAATATTTGAATGGTACAGTCTATGAGGAAACATTAAAACAAATATGTGTTATGGATGCAAAAAATTTCAAGAAAAAAGTCTGAACTGTAGGTGTCAAGTTAACATAGGAAATATGTTTCAAAAATGTTACGGTATATGAGAAAGCATTGCGAAAATTCATGGGTCATGGATGCGAAAAAATATTGAAATTTTTGGTAATAATTTCACTAAGCTGACCGTTGGGAGTGCTTTTGAGGGTGTGTAGTCTTGCTTGCAAATCCCGGTGTCATGTATGCATACACATTAATTAACAACTACAACGGAATGTTGCAGACTCCCTACTCACGTTTTCTAATAGTAAATTATAACATTGGAAATCAAATTCAGGTAGGTTATAATAAAAGTGAGACATATTTTCATTATTTATTCAGCATATTTTGTGTTATTCTAAAGTAAGGGTGTTACAGCGTCGGCATATTTTATCAAATTATTCATAAAAAGATGTCAGTTTCATCAATAAATTTCTAAGATCATCCAAAAGTTTATTGTTGGGGCATGCAATATCAAACATGTTCCAATTGAAGTCTCCTACTTCAATAAGTCTTCTTTGGAACTCATTGTAGTTCAAGTAGGTGTTTCCCTTGAAAAAATACTTATGGCCATCTATATAGCGAAACGCTGAAGTGATGCCATTGGGGATTTCTGGGAAAGCATCTTCAATACGACCCCTAGTGATAATTCCCGCTGCATCAATATTCACTCCATCAAATTCAATGAAGGAAGTATTATCATAAAAGATAAAATATTTTCCTGCATGTATTTGAAAAAGTGCATTTATTTTAACGTTTGGAGGTAGAAGAAGGATTTCTACATCTTTATCGATTTGTAAGGTCGGAAATAAACTTGAATATACTTTATTTTTGCTGGCAACCAATAAATTACCATCAGCAGTTTGGAAAACGTAATCTACGCCATAGGATCCTAATTCCTTCGGTAGATAATTCTGTAGTTTTTCTGGATCAGTAATTTTCTTCTTTTTATCGCTAATATCAAACTTCCATATCATATCCTTCACAATAACATGCAATCGATAGCTTGGAAAGCCTCGAGCGTACGCCAAAAACATTATATCTGGTGGAGCTTTAACTTCACATACATTTTTATTGAATTTAGGTGAATGATGAAGGTGTTGTTTGCTTGTAGTATGAATTGGGAGCGTAGTTTTGAGGGAAGTGGTAGGAATTTGAGTAGTAGTTGTATCTTTCGGTATATACTTATATAGCAACAAATCGGTACTTTCGACCATATAGTACCTCAAGTCCGTTAATGTCATCTTGAGTATCCGTAAGGCGTTTCATTATATCCTGTATACCATTTTTCTTCATCGTCAAAATGAATTTCTATACAAGAGTTGTTATGTGCTTCTGGAAAGAAAGCATAACCTAAGACTTTGCCAGGACCATCAAAAGTCGAAGGACAATATGAATTACCCATACAATTCCTTCGATATTGATGATAACTTTTAAGGAATATTATCGTGATATCTGAAGTAGGTTTCGTTACCATCTCAAACATTCTGCCACATTTCGAAAGCTTTTTTTAATACTGCAAGGTATTCACTATAATTTTTGTTGAGTGGATAGCGAGATAGGTACCACAGCAGATGAGTTTTATTCCATTTTATTGAAACTGTATACTCGGTTTCGCCATGTTGACATCTGGGTCTCGTAATAAGCTGCATTGTTTCATTATTCAAAGTTCCATCTACAGGTAAATTATAACGTTCTTGGAAATTACTAACAGATGTTGAAAAATCTGTCAGCGAACTATTATCAATATACCCATATGTTTCCAAATAGTGTTGTAGAAAAGTTGAATTTGCTGCTAGTAATGGTAAGAAAGCAGTCAGCACGATTATGACCAACCTCATCATTGGTTTGTTGTATACAAATGACTGTGATCGTAATCCATCATTTAACTAACAACTCTTCACAGATAAAGTAGCGACCAATAGTAAATCGATCGCTGCGCCACCTATGAAGTTCTTGAAAACGCACTCTCAGACAGCCATTACTCTGGTGTTATTTCAAATACTGTCGCAGGGCAGGCTCGCCGCGCTCCTACGATGATTTTTTTTGTGTATGGTCACCTTTAGTGAGCCATTTTTACACTCAATAACTCCCAATTTTCACCCAGAAGCCAGTCGAATAATATTAGATTTTTTGCATTATATTCAGGTCACTAGTCTAGTCTCACCCTGTACGATGTAAAGTCCCAATCTCCACCCAGTGGAACTCCACTGTACGTAGTTTTACCGATTTACCGGAAATTCCTAACTAGTTTTCAATTTTATTAATTTGTGGCTCCAAACAGTCGAGCACCCGGTATACAGAACACTTAGAGCAAGGTTTCGACACGCTAGTCTCTTGTTGGGTGGAAAGATTCCGTGGCTCCATTTGTTTTCACAAATTATTTTATTTCAATTCGATTTCTCATCAGGTTGGCCAAATCGGAAAACGGGTATAGATTCCTCGGCGAAGGAATACGTGTATTTCTTCGGCGTTCAAGAATCACGTTGGTTTATGGTTTTTCTCGGGGCTCTCCGAATATCGGACCGCCCTAGGAATCGAGATATCTGAAATTCTGACTTTCAATATCTCCCTAGATCTGGGGAGTATTTAGTGACTTTTGTCAAATACTCCCTAGAAAACGCAGGTAACGGGACTTTAACGGTCATTTGCCCAAATCCCGCGCGTTTTCGCGAGCTAGGGTTTTGTTCAGCCAAGGGCGACACCCACTTTGGCCCTCTAGGCCAATGGGTGTCGCGGATTCAGCAGTCAGGATTGCATAAATATGCAAGCAGCGAAGCAGCAGACAGCCACTCTTTCTTGTCGAATTGCAGTGTAATAATCAATTTCGTGTTTCCGTTAAATAACTTACGTTTGTTTGGCTTTGCCTTTTGTCTCTGCAATTCATCGTTTTGGCTAGCAGTTAGAGTCAGGTTCTCGGTAATAATAATTCAGTTCACAGTAGATTCATAACGTTTTGTTTCTATCTTAAAAAGGGTTAGACTCACTTGTGCGGATTACAGGTGTTTTATTCGCGCTACGAAAGTACGTTGATAGGCAGTTTAACTCTCGAGCAATAATCAGTGTAAAGTGATCTTTTGCAACGGACACTTAGGGATTTAACTTCATCTAAGTTATTTCCCGACTTAATACCTGTACGCGACGTTGACGAAAAATCCCCATCGTATGAAAAGGGGTCAGGCACCAAAACGAGATCTCACCTGATACAATCGGCTCGATCGTAGAGTTCCACGAAGATTGTATCGTTCGAGCTTAAATTCCTCGGCCTGTCAAGACATCATTAGCTGCGACTTTGTCGTTGGCGAGCCACATTTCCTGTGGTACCTAGGGGTTTTCGCGTCCTTCCCATACCTATTTCCTGCGGCTGTTCTCGGCTTTTCCACCTGAGACAGTCTGGTTAGGCTCCGTGATCCTTTTAATAATAAAGTAAAAATTTTTCAAGTTTAATTTTCCTTTTTGGTGCTTCACACAAATTTTGAAGTTAGGAAATTTTATTTAGATAGTTTTTCTAAACCGTGAATCCTTCCTCCCTCGTCCATTTCCCGGCGAGGTCTTGTTAGGTGTTAGGTTAGTTAGCTATAGGTTGACCCTTCTCATCGTCACACTTGAGTTGGGTCGACGCGAGGTCGATTTTAGTGCACTTCTCCTTTGCCACACACTTGCACACGCAAGTAGCCCGACAATACATTACAGCCGTAATTGTTGTCCTTTAGAGCAATGACGAATATGAGATTGAGATCTCATATGCTCGCGGAGGAGAATACCCAAGCCGTGTTCGCCGGCGCTGGGCTTTCTCGGACACCTCCGCCGTCGGGTGACTTAGACGCCAGGCGTCTATTCCCCGAAGCGTCGCGACGCCTCGACGGAGACGTCCCCCAGGTACGTACTACCGGGGAAAATCGTGAGTTGACGATGTCAACTACCTTGTCCCCGAGAAGTGTGCTAGACCAAGGTACTTTAGAGTCGAGCTTAGACGGAGGGAGGCAGCCTTCCCCGTCGGCTCAGGTAGATTTAGTAATTGATACCGTGGGAGTTGTCACAACTCCACCTCTGGAAGCTCGTTTTGAACGTTTTCAATTAACCAGAAATGTATCTGTTCGCAGGTCGGAGGGTTACAGAGGAGTCCATGCTGGCGAAGCTCGCGAGGTACGCCCCCTCGGAATGCGCCGAAGCGCTCCGAGGTCATTGGGTGTGCCCCACGCACAACAGCTGAGGCCACGAGAAGCAGACGTGCATACCCTAAGGGAACCGGGTGATGCTGAGGCCCTAGTGGATGAACTAGGGGGTGGTGGAAGGCTCTCGGAGGGAGTTGGGGATGCTAGCATTCCCATATCTCTCCAGGGGCGGGTTCAGCGTACCTCCCAAGGGATACCATATGCACGGCCAGAACAAGCAATAAGAGCTAGTAAGGCAGATTTCATAACGGGTGTCGGCAGGGACACGGAAGTTGCCACCCGAAATCCCTGGGTGACGACGTCCTTGCCCTCCAGGCAACTAGGAGCAGAGCGGTGGGTGGCTGAAGATGGGTTCGGAGGAATCCGAAACTTTGCGGAAGCCGTCCATCCACACCGTGGAACGAGACATGGCGCCCATCGTGGGGCCGCTGAAGATAGACCATCTTCAGGGATCTGCGAATGTAACCTTTCTCCGACGAACAGATTTAGAGTTCGGGATCTCGACGACGTGCTCGTGCGACTCGCGGATTTGCTGGAGGATAGACGTCGGGGAACCCTAAACGGTGTTGATGGGGGTTTAATTAACAACAAACCACATCCCAGTTTCAGTGGGCTTCCTCACGAAGATCCAATTCAATTTATCCAATCCTCTGAGGATTATTTGGGGGGCTTTGATTCAACCGTCTGGGTGAGCGTTGCAGCTCAGTGGCTCAAGGGAGCAGCCCAGCAGTGGTATGCTCCATATCGAAACTCTCGCCTAAACTGGCAGTTTTTCACAAATCGGCTCCAGGAACGGTTCGATAACGATTTGTTGGTCTCGAGCTTAGAAGCGGAGTTCTTTGGCACTGACCAGCCGAAGGGAGAGTCAATAACTTCTTTCATCCTGAACAAGTGGAGTGTTTCACAGAGGCTCTACCCAGAGATGGACGAAGGGAGGGTTGTGCGATTGATATTGAACCGGATCAGACCGGATATCAAAGTCCATTTACAACTGCATAGATTTGCAACTATTGAAGAGCTGACACAAAAAGCTGTTGCTGTCGAGACGCTACTTCGTAGCACCAGCCAAAGTGTACAGTTAGGGCCGAAACTTGTTTCGAACACCAACCGTCCTCATCAGGCCGACGATGTGCCACCTAAACGTCCTCAGGGACAGCTACAGGACAACATAGTCTAGTCAACAAGTGCCAAAAAATTTTTTTATTGCTTGAAAACGCATTTGTTAATTAACAATTATTTTCTCCCGCTTCTAATTAATATTAAGGAACAATTTTTCTTTTAAAAATCATTATTTGTATCAAAGATTGAAATTCCATAAAAAAAATTTCAATTATCTTATAAACAACGCATTTGTTTATAACAATTTTTTAAACAATTAGAGATAAAAATTTAAAAAAATTATTTTTATGTAGTTCCTGATAACATAAAAACGGATTATTGATAATATTTGAAAAAAAAATTTTTTTCAATGATTAATTTAAGTATTTAATTTTGCAACAACGAAAATTGTTAATAAAAAACTGAAAAATAAAAACTTTTTAATTTTTCCAACGGGGTTCTATTCTGAAGCCTTTCAAGAATTGCTCCAAAAGAGGAAAAAAATCTTAAATTTATAGTTTAACAATTATCACACTTGCAATGTTCATGTTCAAGCAGAAAAAAATTATTAATTAACTATTGATTAACTAATTGAAAAATTGTGATAAAAATTTTTTTCAAGCGGATTATTGTTCATTACTCTATTCAGTTAGTGCCTGAATTTTTCCAATTTTTTATTTTCATATTTAATATAATAATAATAATAATAATAATATAACGTCTTTATTATTTTCAAAAAATGGCTTCAGTGACATTTGAGCAATAAATCAATATAGAAAATAATGGGCGGAGTTCAAATTTTATGGTGAAATACCACAAAACTTGTTCTTCCACTCAACCCTGTGAAAGCTGTGTAGCAAATTTTTTAACTCAAGTTATTCTGTTTGAAATTCAGTGTATTAAAGAAAAGTATAATACATAATATATACTGTTATATTTGAGATTCATTCAATACAAGTTTGTATGATGCTTTTAAATTCCGGATATTGAGTGTCTTCATTCTCTGTGGTAGGTGATTGTAAAGATGAAAAATCCGGTAACTGAATGATCGTCTAAATAATTCTGTTTTAAAAGGAGGTATTGTTAGTAGTCCTTTATGTCTTACATTCAAATTATGAATATCTGTTCTGAACCTTAATTTTCTATGCAGGTACGAAGGTTTTTTGGTAACAATAATCTTATGGAAGAGCACAATAGAATGAAGAACTCTCCTGTTATTCATATTCAGCCATCCAATTTCTTTAAGTTTATGTGATATTCGTTGCCGCCGTCTCACGCCAAATATCAACCGTAAACAGCAGTTTTGCACTTTTTGTATCTTATTTTTGTATTGTAATGTGAGACTAGGCCCATAAAGAACATCTGCATAATTGAATATAGATAGTACAAGTGATTCACATAACATTATCTTAACACATTGAGGAAGAATTTGTCTGTTTCCATAAATAATTTTGAGCGTTGCATAAGCGCGTTGTAAAAGTCGATTGGTATGTTTTGAGAATCGTAATTCGGTATCAAATCGAACACCAAGATTTTTTGCCTCGTTCACTAGAATAAGCGGTTCATTATTTATAGTGATGTGTATAGAATCAGACATTGTTTGTGTTTGAATCCTGGGACCAAAGAGCATAACATTTGACTTTGATGGGTTTATTAGCAGGCAGTGGTCAGTAGCAGCTTCTATGAAAGCATTCAAATCTCTATTTATGAGCTCACAAGCAATGCCTTTTTCTGGTTCTGGAAAACTGTAATATAACTGAGTGTCATCCGCATATAAATGAACTTTGCAGTTGTTGAGATAGTTTATGAGACGGGAGGTATATATAGAAAACAATAACGGCCCTAGGATTGAACCCTGTGGTACTCCTGATTTGAGAAATCGGCATTCAGAACTGTCTTCACCTATGCATACTTTTTGTTGTCTATTCCTTAAGTAAGCAGACATTAGCGATAGTGCATCCTCTGCAAAACCTATATATTTCAATATATTCAACAACAAATCATGATGAATTGTGTCGAATGCCCTACTAAAATCTAGCAATATTAACACTGTACATTGTTTGTTATCAGTAGCCTTGAGTATATCATCAGTGATATGGAGAAGAGCAGTTGTGCAACTATAACCTTTCCGAAAACCCGATTGTATAGATGGTAATATAGAAAAATGTTCAAGGTGGCTTTTGATTTGTATTTCCATTGCTCTCTCAATTATTTTTGATAGGGTTGGTAAGATACTAATTGCACGTAAGTCTTTGAATTCGGATGGGTCCTGTTTCTTCGGAAGAGCCTGCACAACTGCTGTTTTCCATGCTGTGGGAAAGACATTTTGTGTTAAACAGAAGTTTATGATATGTGTAACGTACGGCACTATGTGAGGACAGCAAAGTTTAATAAGTGTGATACTCAAACCGTCACAACCTTTCGCGTTAGTTTTGATTTCACTAATAGTTTTGTATACAAAATAATCATTTACTTCACTGAATTCGAAGGTAGAATTAACAAGTTTATTGTTTACATAGAAATTCATAAGATCCAGAGAAGGCTGGCTGTTCGGAATGGAATCAACAAAAAAATTATTAATATTAGTTGAATTTTTTAGACTCACAGGAATATCAAAAGATTTTTTTTGGGATACGAGCCCATTTGATTTGAGTGTCTTCCACGTGGCTTTGGTAGATTTATCATAGAACTGATGTATAAAATATGCTTTTTTTTCTCTTTTTATTGCTTGATTAGTTAAATTGCGCATTTGTCTATAAAACTGCAAATGAACTTCAGAATGGCTCTTTCTATATTTTCTGAGAGCTTTATCTCTTTCAGACATCATCAGCTCAATTGTACCCGTTAGCCAAGGAGCTCTAGCTTTGGTTACTCGAGAGGTTGTCAAAGGAATGTGTCGATCAAATAAATTATTCAAACAGTTAACCAAATATGATACTTTTTCGTCGATATTTTCTTGATCGTATATTTGAAAGAAAGCAGTATTAAATAAATCTCTTTGGAAAATATCCTCTTTAAAGTTTCTGAAGTTTCTGTAAGTGCACATTTTTGGTTCTCGCTTTTCACCACCTATCTTAATTTTACAGAGTACAATTGAGTGATCCGCAATGCTGTGAGATATAACACCCGTCTCAGTTAAAGTTTCGTTATGGCCTACAACGTAATCAAGCAAGGTAGCAGATGTTGAAGTAATCCTAGTTGGAACATCTATATGTTGATACAATTCAAACTGGTGAATGACTGAGTAAAACTTTGTCACAAGATTATTTTCATAGTCAAGAAGATTCAAGTTGAAGTCCCCCATACAAACAATGTCATCTACTGTTGGAAATATCGATATTAAACTGTCTTCGAACTCGTCTATGAATGTGTTCGTATTCTGTTCATGTGGCTTATATATGATTCCTACTGCTATATTTTTCTTTTTTATTCTAATTTTTATCCAACACTGCTCCCATGTATAATTTTGATTACTAACAATAACCTCATAATTCAAATCATTTCTCGTATAAATGCACAAACCTCTTCCATTAGCATTACGATCCACCCTATATAATTGATAACCATTTATTTTCAGTTGATCATCAGTTACCGAATTTTTCAACCACGTTTCACAAATCAAAAAAATATCGAAAGAATTTTCTATGATGATTTCTTCAACATCACGAACAGAAGGTAATAGTGATCTCGCGTTTAAACAACCAATTTTCAAGAATAACATGATTTAAAAAAGTATCGATACGTCAGTATAGCCTCTAATACACCTTAAAATATAAAATGAAAAATAATCCTAAATCAATGTAGGTACTGCAATGAAATAGTCAGTTTTTTTTACAGTCAACTGACAAGAACTTGAATTTTACTGGGTTCGACCCAACTGCACTAGTGCTGCTTTCTGTTTGAGCTAGCCAACCTTTTTAATAATGTTCATATATCTTATTCGGTATAAAACACAAGGGCATGATATCATATATCAATACCTATAATATTTATTGAAAAGGTGGACCTTATATTATACACACGTACATTTGAATAATGTATGTAACGAAAAAAAAAAATAGTTTTTTATAACATTATCGAGTAGTAAAGATGACAATTGAAAACCATAAAAACTATAACAGAATATAAATGTTCTGATAAGAGGAGGTAATATAAATTGTGATTCATGAGAAGAAAAAAAAGAAAAAAAATATTGAAAGAGAAACATTTAGAAAAACATACAGTTGAAGAAAAAAAAAATAATAATCAATAAATTATAGAATCAAAGTCTTCCAAGATCTTCCAGTGTATTTATCTTTCTAACCTGTCCATCATCGCTACATTTGACGAAAATGCTTCCTGAATTCGTCCAGACTCTTCCAGCAGCACCTACTTTCTTCAAAGATTCTTTCACTATTTTCAACTGTATATTAGTTAAATCCTCTCTGATAACAATTTTGGTATTTTTCAGATGTCGCTTATTGTTATATACCAGATTCTTGAGAAAATTCGTAGAGTACTTCACCATAATCGGTCTGTTTGCATTATTTCCTTTCTTTCCAATTCTGTAACATGATTCAAACCAAGAATTTTAAAATAATTTTTATTGTTAAAGTGTCCAAAGTGGGTGTGGCTTGCCCGAGCCAGAGTACCCGTTTTCGGCCATATTTTCATCCCTCTGGGAAAATTATAAATATTGATGCTACAATTCCGGGAATTGAGCTTGTTTTAGGAAATTTCCTCCTCTTTTTGAATCTTTTTTTAGATTTAAAAAATTTTAATTAGTTTTTGAGATATTTACAAAATACTAAAGCCATCTTTTTTTTTTTAGTTAATTGTTAATAACTTTTACAATTTTTTCATGCGGAACTTCATTTTTTTCAAAAATCATCTGGATGTCATTCCGAATCGAATGACACCTCAATCATAATTTTCGGAGACTGCTGAAAAAAGTTGGTCTAAATGGCACTTGTTGACTAGACTAAACAGGGGTTCGAACCATGTTAGGTCCAGTAACTTTAATAACAATGGCACTAAATTCCAGAATTATGATCAATCGAGGCGTTCTGGAGGAAACAACGTTCCTTCGAGCGGATGTTTCACTTGCGAGGGAGCTCACTGGAACAAAGATTGCCCTCAGCAAAATGATAATAAGAACGGTCCCAAACGTCAGAGTGCGGGAACAAAACCGTTAGATCAGGCCAATAAGGCACATACGGTTAATACCGTGCAGGCGAGTAAAACCTCGCGTCGTAAGACGTCACTTAAGGACGCAGACAAAATTGCAGTTTGCAAAGAAGTTTCAAAAAACTCCAACAGGAGCCATCAGGGGGCTCCATCGGAGTAGGTACTCCTTCAACACCGTTTTGCGGTTCTGTGACAGTGTTGGACTGTCATAGAAATTATGCGGCATGTATTCCCAACAAGGAGGAGGAGAAGGAGTTCCAGGATGTTGAAGCTGGAGTCGTTTCAGCCGAAACGCCACCGTCATCAGGCAAACTACATTGGACAGACCAGTAAGATTGTGAATCCGTTTGTTTCAGTGTGATAGATGAGCGTGTGGATCGCGCCACTGGTGGTAGGCGAAAAAATGTTCACTCGTCGGCAGACGTTAAACGTAGAGGGTTGAAAGTCATTTCAAAAAAATCAGGTTCTAGTTTTGGAACGAATGAAAGGGGTTATGAATCATCTTCAGGTTCATGGAGTTGTGAAATCATCGAGGTACCCCAGGTCGTTGTTGGTGGGTCGTTCCATCCGCCACAACACAAGGTTTCGGAGTTAGTGATCGGTATACAGAAGGACCAGGAGGGGCCTGTTGTCAAAGAGAGTGCTAGGGCACTGCAAACTGGGCACAGGTCCGGTATAGGCACAAGTCGAGATGAAAAGGTGTATCCAAGGGAAGATTGCGAATCAAGGTTTCGGAACGAAAAAGTCGTCGAGAGTGACGTACCCTTTTCGGTTCCACTTCGGGGTAGTGAAGACACCGAGGGTGGTGGTCTGTCACTCACTCCCACACAGGACACAGGTTTCGAGGTCGATGCATGCCAAGTCTCAAGGACGGTATCGAGGGGCAGAGCAGATGGGATCGCAGGTGCGAATCGCCATTCCCCGTTGGTAGATACCAGAGGCGTGGTAGGCATGTCATATGAGAGAGTTACACGTCTTAGTCGGGGCGGAGGCGAGGTTCCTGAGGGATGCTATCGCCAAGTTCCATCGTTGGCTGCAGTTGGTGCTGCAGCACTTGATGTCAATCGCAAGTCGGAACTTCTGAGTTTCGTTGAGACCGACCCGCTTAGGAAGAAGTCGGAGGTGGATCTGCTGGATCCATTGGTCTATACCGTCGCTGTGATACTAGCTTAGCGAACAACAATGTTGAGGGACGATTGCATCAGTTGCCGCGAATCGAGGCTGAACTGATGGGTCGTCGAGTTAGGGTTTTGGTGGACAGCGGAAGTTCGCTAAATCTCCTGAAACGTAGTTTGTTGCCTGTCACCTGGAGGGTGGATAGGAAGCAAGTGACACCGTTGCAGCTTGCATGCGCCGGTCGTGGCATCACCAGTCTAGGGGAGACAATAGTCGAACTATTAATAGATGGTGTTGTTCACAAAGTTGTCGTGCAAGTGGTGGATGATCTTGTCGAGGATCTTCTGCTCGGGTGTCCATGGCTGGCATCAAACGAGGCTATGGTCGACTTTGCACGTCGCACCATGTACGTTGGAAAGGGGCCTAGGCAAACTATTTTCTGGGCGGAGGAGGTCTATCTTCCACCAGAAAAGTTCCCTGAACCACAGGTAGCGTACGAACAGCTACCGGCGTTCTCGAGAAAGGAATTTCGGAGTCTTATCCGAGAGTTTGGAGACGTCTTTTACGAATCTCCAAGGCAACCAGTGACGAGGGCTGCTTGCCACAAAATCCGATTGAAGGAGGAGCTACCCTTCAAGCTCCGTCCGTACAAAGTTTCCGATCAGAAGAGGGCTCTTATCCAAGAGGAGGTGGATAAGATGCTCGCTGCAGGTGTCATAATGCCTTTATTAGTCCGGTCGTTATCGTCACGAAGAAGGACGGTACGGCTCGGTTTTGTGTCGACTACAGGAAGTTGAATAGTCTAACAATACCCGAGTCGTCGGTATTGCCAGGTATTCACGAGACTATCAAAGAGCTCGGAACAGCGAGAGTGTTCACTTCTTTTGATCTGAAGTCTGGGTTTTGGCAGATACCCATGGATGAGGCTAGTAAAAAGTATACAGCTTTTGCTACGCCTGATGGAGCTTGTTATGAGTTTAACTCAATGCCGTTTGGTCTAACGAATGCACCTGGAAGTTTCCAAATCCTTATGACGGAAGTGTTGGTTGGTTATGTCGATATATTCGTCAAAGTATATCTAGACGACATAATCGTTTACAGCGAAGATGAAAAGGAGAACCTCTACCATCTCCGCCTTGTGCTGGAGAGGTTCAGAGCACATGGCCTGTGGTGCAGTTTAAAGAAGTGCAACTTCGCTCAGCGTAGGCTGGAGTACTTGGGGCATGTGGTGACGGAAACGTCAAACGAACCAATGCCAGGTCATGTGTTAGCGGTTCAACAATTCCCGCTACCCAAGAATGTCTCTCAGGTCCGAGGATTCTTGGGCACCGTTGGTTGGCTACGGGAGTTCATCCCGAACTTAGCGGAGTTGGAGGCTCCGATAAGTGACATGCTCAAGTCGAAGAAAGGTCGAGACCTTAAGTGGAACTCTCAAGCATTGGAGGCGTTTGAGAGGATCAAGGAAGTCGTGGGCCGTCCTATGGTCTTGGCCAGGCCGGACATGACTCTCCCGTTTTTCCTGCAGACCGATGCATCTGGGGTAGGCATCGCTGCAGTTCTGTATCAAGTCGATTGTCACGGCGACAGAAGGATCGTTTCACATGCTAGTGCCAAGCTCAAGGGCGCGGAACTAAACTATCATGTGAACGAGACTGAATGTTTAGCCATTGTTTGGGGTATCAAGCGATACCGTCATTATCTCGAAGACCGTCCATTCACTCTTCGAACGGACAGCAAAGCGTTGACTTGGTTATCCAAGTTCAAGGACGCAAAAGCGAAGTTAACTCGTTGGGCCTTACTTCTACAGGAGTATTCCTTCACTGTGGAGCACGTCGCAGGTCGAGACAATCAGCTAGCTGATTTCTTGTCCCGTAATCCCTCGGGGTCTCACAGTGAAGACTTGGATGCTGATGTAGAGCGTATGGGGTGGCCACCTATGAAGGTGCAATTGTCTGAACACCAAGGTGTGGTGAGCGTCGTAGAGACGTCGGCTGAAGTGGTCGTGCGGCGGCAGGCCATAGATAGGGAGACGCAAAGGTTGAGGGCGCGTATCAGAACGATACAGGAGTTGGGTCCTATGTCCAGGGACGATCTTCGTTTTATCAACAAGTTTTCAGATGTCCAAGGGGTTGTATATGTTTCTTCTGCTGGTAAACGGCTATTGTATGTGCCCGAGGCGCCCCGTGAGGACGTGTCGGCTTATTACCATGAACACCCGACCGCTGGTCATCCTGGTCAAGAGGAAACCTTACGTGCCTTGAAACGGCACTATTGGTGGCCGACCATGGAGGACTACGTCCGGGCCTACGTGAGAGGTTGCCTAGTCTGCCAGTGCGTTAAAGCCGTACGGCATCAGGAAGCGGCACCGCAACGGCCTAGTGTGCCGAAGCGACCGTGGCAGATGCTGGCTGTTGACGTCCTGGGGCCCTATGCAGCCTCAAGGAGGGGAAACAGGTTCGTGGTAATTGCCGTCGATATGTTTTCAAAGTGGGTTGAAGCCAAGGCCACTAAGACATGCACGTCGGATGTAATTTCTCGTTTTCTAGACGAAGAAATCATATCTCGTTGGGGTTGTCCAGAAGTCGTCATTTCTGACAACGGCCCGCAGTTTCAGAGCAATCATCTGCTAAAATACTACGATGCGAAGAACATCGAGGTCAAATTTTCACCTGTTTTTCATCAACAGGCGAACCCTGTCGAGCGAAGGGTCCAGGAACTGAAGAAGTGCCTAAGAGCAAGGATGCTGGAAACCACTTCGGAAAGGTTTTGGGAAGAAGGTCTGGCTGCAAGTCTCTATTGCTTACGGAACCGTAAGAATAGAGCAACAGGGGAGACTCCAGCGGAGTTATTGTTAGGATATACACCTGGTCGTCCAGGAGATTGGAGGCTACCTATGTACCGAGATCCGGTACATAATAGCCCCGAAGATCGGCAAGAACGTCTTGCAAAAGCAGCCAGACGTCAGGCAGTTTATCAGAGGAATTTATTCCCTGATAAAGATCTACCGTCGCCACGGACCTACGGGGTCGGCGACCGCGTTTTAGTTAGGAATTTCGTCAAAGGAAATTTTGGAGGTACACTGTCAGGACCGCATCCGATCACGAAGGTGATGGGGCGAGACAGTTACCTCGTAGATAGGAACGGCACCGAGAGGCTGGTGCACGTAGACGATATCCGTTCTTGGGTAAGCAGGACTTTGCCGGCTGGCGTCCACCACGACGATGGTGGCCCAGGTCCGGATCAGCCAGAGTCCGACGACGCTGACCAAGAAGTGACAGGGGAAGTCACACCTAGGCCGACGACTGGGGGCGGTCCGAAGCCACCTTCGTTAATCCGGGTACAAGCTGACGCACCCAACTCAACGAACCCACGGGAAGTAACGGTCAGTTTCGAACCAAAGGACAAAGCGGTCCGGCGGACAGTGAAAAGGTTGAGGAGGAATCCACAAGGACGGAAACGCGACTCAGACTGCGTGGAGAAGAGAGGAGTATCCTGTAGGAGTCCGTTGCCGGTGGTGAACTCTGGCCTTTTGGAGATCAGAGATTCTGAACTCCCCGTCGCAAACACATCAGTAGGGGGGCGTGCTACTACTGAAGTAGACGCTCTTACCCGTCAAGCGGTCGTTCCAGACCAAGGTCCACAGTACGATTCAGATTCGGAAGTGGAAGCTGCTATCCAAGCGTTAGCACTTCCAGTAGGGGGGTCTCCGTTACTATTGGCGGTCGACCCGGGAGAGAATGTGAGACAGGAAGGCTCAGTAAGGACTGAGATTCCTAGTAAGAGTACAGGACGGCGAAGGAGATGCCGAGCTGTGGCGCTGGACTCCGACAGAGCTCCGATCCAGCGGCCACCGACAGACTCCGCCCGTCAGTATGTTTCGGTGACCGGGTCTGACGAAGATCCCGTACCAGCCCAGACCTACAGCGAAGCTCCTAGAGTTAGTAAAGACTGTACTGAGAACGATTCCGACATGGAGGATGACGCTCCAGTAACTTTGGTGGTTCCAGCCTTGGTTCATCAGAGTGCGGAAGGTGACTATTAGGGAGTTAACGTAAATTTAGCTTTTGTCGGTTGTTTCGTTTGGAAATAACTTCGACCAAGTTAAACTCTTTAGTAGGGGGGTGTCGCAGGGCAGGCTCGCCGCGCTCCTACGATGATTTTTTTTGTGTATGGTCACCTTTAGTGAGCCATTTTTGCACTTAATAACTCTCAATTTTCACCTAGAAGCCAGTCGAATAATATTAGATTTTTGCATTATATTCAGGTCACTAGTCTAGTCTCACCCTGTATGATGTAAAGTCCCAATCTCCACCCAGTGGAACTCCACTGTACGTAGTTTTACCGATTTACCGGAAATTCCTGACTAGTTTTCAATTTTATTAATTTGTGGCCCCAAACAGTCGAGCACCCGGTATACAGAACACTTAGAGCAAGGTTTCGACACGCTAGTCTCTTGTTGGGTGGAAAGATTCCGTGGCTCCATTTGTTTTCACAAATTATTTTATTTCAATTCGATTTCTCATCAGGTTGGCCGAATCGGAAAACGGGTATAGATTCCTCGGCGAAGGAATACGTGTATTTCTTCGGCGTTCAAGAATCACGTTGGTTTATGGTTTTTCTCGGGGCTCTCCGAATATCGAACCGCCCTAGGAATCGAGATATCTGAAATTCTGACTTTCAATATCTCCCTAGATCTGGGGAGTATTTAGTGACTTTTGTCAAATACTCCCTAGAAAACGCAGGTAACGGGACTTTAACGGTCATTTGCCCAAATCCCGCGCGTTTTCGCGAGCTAGGGTTTTGTTCAGCCAAGGGCGACGCCCACTTTGGCCCTCTAGGCCAATGGGTGTCGCGGATTCAGCAGTCAGGATTGCATAAATATGCAAGCAGCGAAGCAGCAGACAGCCACTCTTTCTTGTCGAATTGCAGTGTAATAATCAATTTCGTGTTTCCGTTAAATAACTTACGTTTGTTTGGCTTTGCCTTTTGTCTCTGCAATTCATCGTTTTGGCTAGCAGTTAGAGTCAGGTTCTCGGTAATAATAATTCAGTTCACAGTAGATTCATAACGTTTTGTTTCTATCTTAAAAGGGGTTAGACTCACTTGTACGGTTTACAGGTGTTTTATTCGCGCTACGAAAGTACGTTGATAGGTAGTTTAACTCTCGAGCAATAATCAGTGTAAAGTGATCTTTTGCAACGGACACTTAGGGATTTAACTTCATCAAAGTTATTTCCCGACTTAATACCTGTACGCGACGTTGACGAAAAATCCCCATCGTATGAAAAGGGGTCAGGCACCAAAACGAGATCTCACCTGATACAATCGGCTCGATCGTAGAGTTCCACGAAGATTGTATCGTTCGAGCTTAAATTCCTCGGCCTGTCAAGACATCATTAGCTGCGACTTTGTCGTTGGCGAGCCACATTTCCTGTGGTACCTAGGGGTTTCGCGTCCTTCCCATACCTATTTCCTGCGGCTGCTCTCGGCTTTTCCACCTGAGACAGTCTGGTTAGGCTCCGTGATCCTTTCACCCAAATCTCTGTCTTGGTTTTTGTCACATCCAGTTGTAAATTTTTGAAGTAAAATTTTTCAAGTTTAATTTTTCCTTTTGGTGCTTCACACAATTTTGAAGTTAGGAAATTTTATTTAGATAGTTTTCTAAACCGTGAATCCTTCCTCCCTCGTCCATTTCCCGGCGAGGTCTTGTTAGGTGTTAGGTTAGTTAGCTATAGGGTGACCCTTCTCATCGTCACACTTGAGTTGGGTCGACGCGAGGTCGATTTTAGTGCACTTCTTTGCCACACACTTGCACACGCAAGTAGCCCGACAATACATTACAGCCGTAATTGTTGTCTTTTAGAGCAATGACGAATATGAGATTGAGATCTCATATGCTCGCGGAGGAGAATACCCAAGCCGTGTTCGCCGGCGCTGGGCTTTCTCGGACACCTCCGCCGTCGGGTGACTTAGACGCCAGGCGTCTATTCCCCGAAGCGTCGCGACGCCTCGACGGAGACGTCCCCCAGGTACGTACTACCGGGGAATACCGTGAGTTGACGATGTCAACTACCTTGTCCCCGAGAAGTGTGCTGGACCAAGGTACTTTAGAGTCGAGCTTAGACGGAGGGAGGCAGCCTTCCCCGTCGGCTCAGGTAGGGTTAGTAATCGATTCCGCGGGAGTTGGCACAACTCCACCTTTGGAAGCCCGTTTGGAGCAATTTAGAATAACGAGAAATGTTTCTGTTTGTAGGTCGGAGGGCTACGAAGGAGTCCGTGCTGGCGAAGCTCGAGGGGTACGCCCCCCCGGAATGCGCCGAAGCGCTCCGGGGTCATCGGGTGTGCCCCACGCACCACAGCGGAGGCCAGATGAAGTAGATGTGCATACCCTAAGGGAACCGGGTGATGCTGAGGCCCTAGTGGAAGAACTAGGGGGTGGTGGAAGGCTCTCGGAGGGAGTTGGGAATGCTCGCATTCCCATATCTCTCCAGGGGCGGGTTCAGCGTACCTCCCAAGGGATACATTATGCACAGCCAATTCAAGCAACAAGAGCTACGAAGGCAGATTTCGAGTCAGGTGTCGGCTGGGACACGGGAGTTGCCACCCGAAATCCCTGGGTGACGACGTCCTTGCCCTCCAGGTCACTTGGAGCAGAGCGGTGGGCGGCTGAAGAGGGTTTCGGAGAAATCCGAAACTTTGCGGAAGCCGTCCATCCGCACCGGATTACGAGACAATACTGTCGCAGGGCAGGCTCGCCGCGCTCCTACGATGATTTTTTTTGTGTATGGTCACCTTTAGTGAGCCATTTTTACACTTAATAACTCTCAATTTTCACCTAGAAGCCAGTCGAATAATATTAGATTTTTGCATTATATTCAGGTCACTAGTCTAGTCTCACCCTGTATGATGTAAAGTCCCAATCTCCACCCAGTGGAACTCCACTGTACGTAGTTTTACCGATTTACCGGAAATTCCTGACTAGTTTTCAATTTTATTAATTTGTGGCCCCAAACAGTCGAGCACCCGGTATACAGAACACTTAGAGCAAGGTTTCGACACGCTAGTCTCTTGTTGGGTGGAAAGATTCCGTGGCTCCATTTGTTTTCACAAATTATTTTATTTCAATTCGATTTCTCATCAGGTTGGCCAAATCGGAAAACGGGTATAGATTCCTCGGCGAAGGAATACGTGTATTTCTTCGGCGTTCAAGAATCACGTTGGTTTATGGTTTTTCTCGGGGCTCTCCGAATATCGGACCGCCCTAGGATTCGAGATATCTGAAATTCTGACTTTCAATATCTCCCTAGATCTGGGGAGTATTTAGTGACTTTTGTCAAATACTCCCTAGAAAACGCAGGTAACGGGACTTTAACGGTCATTTGCCCAAATCCCGCGCGTTTTCGCGAGCTAGGGTTTTGTTCAGCCAAGGGCGACGCCCACTTTGGCCCTCTAGGCCAATGGGTGTCGCGGATTCAGCAGTCAGGATTGCATAAATATGCAAGCAGCGAAGCAGCAGACAGCCACTCTTTCTTGTCGAATTGCAGTGTAATAATCAATTTCGTGTTTCCGTTAAATAACTTACGTTTGTTTGGCTTTGCCTTTTGTCTCTGCAATTCATCGTTTTGGCTAGCAGTTAGAGTCAGGTTCTCGGTAATAATAATTCAGTTCACAGTAGATTCATAACGTTTTGTTTCTATCTTAAAAGGGGTTAGACTCACTTGTACGGATTACAGGTGTTTTATTCGCGATACGAAAGTACGTTGATAGGCAGTTTAACTCTCGAGCAATAATCAGTGTAAAGTGATCTTTTGCAACGGACACTTAGGGATTTAACTTCATCAAAGTTATTTCCCGACTTAATACCTGTACGCGACGTTGACGAAAAATCCCCATCGTATGAAAAGGGGTCAGGCACCAAAACGAGATCTCACCTGATACAATCGGCTCGATCGTAGAGTTCCACGAAGATTGTATCGTTCGAGCTTAAATTCCTCGGCCTGTCAAGACATCATCAGCTGCGACTTTGTCGTTGGCAAGCCACATTTCCTGTGGTACCTAGGGGTTTCGCGTCCTTCCCATACCTATTTCCTGCGGCTGTTCTCGGCTTTTCCACCTGAGACAGTCTGGTTAGGCTCCGTGATCCTTTTACCCAAATTTCTGTCTTGGTTTTTGTCACATCCAGTTGTAATTTTTAAAGTAAAATTTTTCAAGTTTAATTTTCCTTTTTGGTGCTTCACACAATTTTTGAAGTTAGGAAATTTTATTTAGATAGTTTTTCTAAACCGTGAATCCTTCCTCCCTCGTCCATTTCCCGGCGAGGTCTTGTTAGGTGTTAGGTTAGTTAGCTATAGGGTGACCCTTCTCATCGTCACACTTGAGTTGGGTCGACGCGAGGTCGATTTTAGTGCACTTCTCCTTTGCCACACACTTGCACACGCAAGTAGCCCGACAATACATTACAGCCGTAATTGTTTGTCCTTTAGAGCAATGACGAATATGAGATTGAGATCTCATATGCTCGCGGAGGAGAATACCCAAGCCGTGTTCGCCGGCGCTGGGCTTTCTCGGACACCTCCGCCGTCGGGTGACTTAGACGCCAGGCGTCTATTCCCCGAAGCGTCGCGACGCCTCGACGGAGACGTCCCCCAGGTACGTACTACCGGGGAAAATCGTGAGTTGACGATGTCAGCTACCTTGTCCCCGAGAAGTGTGCTGGACCAAGGTACTTTAGAGTCGAGCTTAGACGGAGGGAGGCAGCCTTCCCCGTCGGCTCAGGTAGGGTTAGTAATCGATTCCGCGGGAGTTGTCACAACTCCACCTTTGGAAGCCCGTTTAGAGCAATTTAGAATAACGAGAAATGTTTCTGTTTGTAGGTCGGAGGGCTACTCAGGAGTCCATGCTGGCGAAGCTCGTGAGGTACGCCCCTTCGGAATGCGCCGAAGCGCTCCGAGGTCATTGGGTGTGCCTCACGCACCACAGCGGAGGCCACAGGATACAGATGTGCATACCCTAAGGGAACCGGGTGATGCTGAGGCCCTAGTGGAGGAACTAGGGGGTGGTGGAAGGCTCTCGGAGGAAGTTGGGGATGCTCGCATTCCCATATCTCTCCAGGGGCGGGTTCAGTGTACCTCCCAAGGGAATCACTATGCACAGCCTGAATATGCAACAAGAGCTACGAAGGCAGATTTCGTGACGGGTGTCGGCAGGGACACGGAAGTTGCCACCCGAAATCCCTGGGTGACGACGTCCTTGCCCTCCAGGCAACTAGGAGCAGAGCGGTGGGTGGCTGAAGATGGGTTCGGAGGAATCCGAAACTTTGCGGAAGCCGTCCATCCACACCTTTTTACGAGACATGGCGCCCAACGTGGGGCTGCTTCAGGGATCTGCGGGTGTAGCCTTCCTCCTGCAAACAGAATTAGAGTTCGGGATCTCTCTCCTGAGAGACTCCCAGTTAATGAAATGGTTATGGGTGAACCGGAAACCCTTTGGCGCCCATATGGCACGTTTACCCGGTTGCCAACCGGGAATCGGCATTATAGGGAATCTGAGGATGTCCCTCGAGTTGCTCGAAACGTCGCTTCCAACCCCGGTGATGTCCACAGGAGTGGATATTACCCATCGAGGAGGCCAGTGCCCACAGTCCGGATTCAGGAGAATCCCAGAAGACCAGTGACGGGGGTCGACGACGTGCTCGTGCGACTCGCGGATTTGCTGGAGGACAGACGTCGGGGAACCCTAAACGGTGTTGATGGGGGTTTAATCAACAACAAACCACATCCCAGTTTCAGTGGGCTTCCTCACGAAGATCCAATTCAATTTATCCAATCCTCTGAGGATTATTTGGGGGGCTTTGATCCAACCGTCTGGGTGAGCGTTGCAGCTCAGTGGCTCAAGGGAGCAGCCCAGCAGTGGTATGCTCCATATCGAAACTCACGCCTAAGCTGGCAGTTTTTCACAAACCGGCTCCAGGAACGGTTCGATAACGATCTGTTGGTCTCGAGCTTAGAAGCGGAGTTCTTTGGCACTGACCAGCCGAAGGGAGAGTCAATAACTTCCTTCATCCTGAACAAGTGGAGTCTTTCACAGAGGCTCTACCCAGAGATGGACGAAGGAAGGGTTGTGCGATTAATATTGAACCGGATCAGACCGGATATCAAAGTCCATTTGCAATTGCATAGATTTGCAACTATTGAAGAGCTGACACAAAAAGCTGTTGCTGTCGAGACGCTACTTCGTAGCACCAGCCAAAGTGTACAGTCAGGGCCGAAACTTGTTTCGAACACCAACCGTCCTCATCAGGCCGAAGATGTGCCACCCAAACGTCCTCAGGGACAGCTACAGGACAACAGGGGTTCGAACCATGTTAGGTCCAATAACTTTAACAACAATGGCACTAAATTCCAGAATTATGATCAATCGAGACGTTCTGGAGGAAACAACGCTCCTTCGAGCGGATGTTTCACTTGCGGGGGAGCTCACTGGAACAAAGATTGCCCTCAGCAAAATGACAACAAGAACGGTCCCAAACGTCAGAGTGCGGGAACAAAACCGTTAGATCAGGCCAATAAGGCACATACGGTTAATACCGTGCAGGCGAGTAAAACATCGCTTCGTAAGACGTCAGCTAAGGACGCAGACAAAATCACAGTTTGCGAAGAATCAAAAAACTCCAACAGGAGCCATCAGGGGGCTCCATCGGAGTAGGTACTCCTTCAACACCGTTTTGCGGTTCTGTGAAAGTGTTGGACTGTCATAGAAATTATGCGGCATGTATTCCCAACAAGGAGGAGGAGAAGGAGTTCCAGGATGTTGAAGCTGGAGTCGTTTCAGCCGAAACGCCACCGTCATCAGGCAAACTACATTGGGCAGACCGGTCAGATTGTGAATCTGTTTGTTTCAGTGTGGTAGATGAGCGTGTGGATCGCGCCACTGGTGGTAGGCGGAAAAAAGTTCACTCGTCGGCAGACGTTAAACGTAGAGGGTTGAAAGTCATTTCAAACATGTCCAGTTCTAGTTTTGGAACGAATGTAAGGGGTTATGAATCATCTTCAGGTTCATGGAGTTGTGAGATCATCGAGGTACCCCAGGTCGTTGTTGGTGGGTCGTTCCATCCGCCACAACACAAGGTTTCGGAGTTAGTGATCGGTATACAGAAGGACCAGGAGGGGCCTGTTGTCAAAGAGAGTGCTAGGGCACTGCAAACTGGGCACAGGTCCGGTATAGGCACAAGTCGAGATGAAAAGGTGTATCCAAGGGAAGATTGCGAATCAAGGTTTCGGAACGAAAAAGTCGTCGAGAGTGACGTACTCTTTTCGGTTCCATTTCGGGGTAGTGAAGACACCGAGGGTGGTGGTCTGTCAATCACTCCCACACAGGACGCAGGTTTCGAGGTCGATGCATGCCAAGTCTCAAGGACGGTATCGAGGGGCAGAGCAGATGGGAACGCAGGTGCGAATCGCCATTCCCCGTTGGTAGATACCAGAGGCGTGGTAGGCATGTCATCTGAGAGAGTTACACGTCTTAGTCGGGGCGGAGGCGAGGTTCCTGAGGGATGCAATCGCCAAGTCCCATCGTTAGCTGCAGTTGGTGCTGCAGCACTTGATGTCAATCGCAAGTCGGAACTTCTGAGTTTCATTGAGACCGACCCGCTTAGGAAGAAGTCGGAGGTGGATCTGCTGGATCCATTGTGTCTATATCGTCGCTGTGATACTAGCTTAGCGAACAACAAGGTTGAGGGACGATTGCATCAGTTGCCGCGAATCGAGGCTGAACTGATGGGTCGTCGAGTTAGGGTTTTGGTGGACAGCGGAAGTTCGCTAAATCTCCTGAAACGTAGTTTGTTGCCTGTCACCTGGAGGGTGGATAGGAAGCAAGTGACACCGTTGCAGCTTGCATGCGCCGGTCGTGGCATCACCAGTCTAGGGGAGACAATAGTCGAACTGTTAATAGATGGTGTTGTTCACGAAGTTGTCGTGCAAGTGGTGGATGATCTTGTCGAGGATCTTCTGCTCGGGTGTCCCTGGCTGGCATCAAACGAGGCTATGGTCGACTTTGCACGTCGCACCATGTACGTTGGAAAGGGGCCTAGGCAAACTATTTTCTGGGCGGAGGAGGTCTATCTTCCACCAGAAAAGTTCCCTGAACCACAGGTAGCGGACGTACAGCTACCGGCGTTCTCGAGAAAGGAATTTCGGAGTCTTATCCGAGAGTTTGGAGACGTCTTTTACGAATCTCCAAGGCAACCAGTGACGAGGGCTGCTTGCCACAAAATCCGATTGAAGGAGGAGCTACCCTTCAAGCTCCGTCCGTACAAAGTTTCCGATCAGAAGAGGGCTCTTATCCAAGAGGAGGTGGATAAGATGCTCGCTGCAGGTGTCATAAGTAGGTCCCATTCTGCCTTTATTAGTCCGGTCGTTATCGTCACGAAGAAGGACGGTACGGCTCGGTTTTGTGTCGACTACAGGAAGTTGAATAGTCTGACAATACCCGAGTCGTCGGTATTGCCAGGTATTCACGAGACTATCAAAGAGCTCGGAACAGCGAGAGTGTTCACTTCTTTGGATCTGAAGTCTGGGTTTTGGCAGATACCCATGGATGAGGCTAGTAAAAAGTATACAGCTTTTGCTACGCCTGATGGAGCTTGTTATGAGTTTAACTCAATGCCGTTTGGTCTAACGAATGCACCTGGAAGTTTCCAAATCCTTATGACGGAAGTGTTGGTTGGTTATGTCGATAAATTCGTCAAAGTATATCTAGACGACATAATCGTTTACAGCGAAGATGAAAAGGAGAACCTCTACCATCTCCGCCTTGTGCTGGAGAGGTTCAGAGCACATGGCCTGTGGTGCAGTTTAAAGAAGTGCAACTTCGCTCAGCGTAGGCTGGAGTACTTGGGGCATGTGGTGACGGAAACGTCAAACGAACCAATGCCAGGTCATGTGTTAGCGGTTCAACAATTCCCGCTACCCAAGAATGTCTCTCAGCTCCGAGGATTCTTGGGCACCGTTGGTTGGCTACGGGAGTTCATCCCGAACTTAGCGGAGTTGGAGGCTCCGATAAGTGACATGCTCAAGTCGAAGAAAGGTCGAGACCTTAAGTGGAACTCTCAAGCATTGGAGGCGTTTGAGAGGATCAAGGAAGTCGTGGGCCGTCCTATGGTCTTGGCCAGGCCGGACATGACTCTCCCGTTTTTCCTGCAGACCGATGCATCTGGGGTAGGCATCGCTGCAGTTCTGTATCAAGTCGATTGTCACGGCGACAGAAGGATCGTTTCACATGCTAGTGCCAAGCTCAAGGGCGCGGAACTAAACTATCATGTGAACGAGACTGAATGTTTAGCCATTGTTTGGGGTATCAAGCGGTACCGTCATTATCTCGAAGACCGTCCATTCACTCTTCGAACGGACAGCAAAGCGTTGGGCCTTACTTCTACAGGAGTATTCCTTCACTGTGGAGCACGTCGCAGGTCGAGACAATCAGCTAGCTGATTTCTTGTCCCGTAATCCCTCGGGGTCTCACAGTGAAGACTTGGATGCTGATGTAGAGCGTATGGGGTTGCCACCTATGAAGGTGCAACTGTCTGAACACCAAGGTGTGGTGAGCGTCGTAGAGACGCCGGCTGAAGTGGTCGTGCGGCGGCAGGCCATAGATAGGGAGACGCAAAGGTTGAGGGCGCGTATCAGAACGATACAGGAGTTAGGTCCTATGTCCAGGGACGATCTTCGTTTTATCAACAAGTTTTCAGATGTCCAAGGTGTTGTATATGTTTCTTCTGCTGGTAAACGGCTATTGTATGTGCCCGAGGCGCTCCGTGAGGACGTGTCGGCTTATTACCATGAACACCCGACCGCTGGTCATCCTGGTCAAGAGGAAACCTTACGTGCCTTAAAACGGCACTATTGGTGGCCGGCCATGGAGGACTACGTCCGGGCCTACGTGAGAGGTTGCCTAGTCTGCCAGTGCGTTAAAGCCGTACGGCATCAGGAAGCGGCACCGCAACGGCCTAGTGTGCCGAAGCGACCGTGGCAGATGCTGGCTGTTGACGTCCTGGGGCCCTATGCAGCCTCAAGGAGGGGAAACAGGTTCGTGGTAATTGCCGTCGATATGTTTTCAAAGTGGGTTGAAGCCAAGGCCACTAAGACAGGCACGTCGAAAGTAATTTCTCGTTTTCTAGACGAAGAAATCTTATCTCGTTGGGGTTGTCCAGAAGTCGTCATTTCTGACAACGGCCCGCAGTTTCAGAGCAATCATCTGCTAAAATACTACGATTTGAAGAACATCGAGGTCAAATTTTCACCTGTTTTTCATCAACAGGCGAACCCTGTCGAGCGAAGGGTCCAGGAACTGAAGAAGTGCCTAAGAGCAAGGATGCTGGAAACCACTTCGGAAGGGCTTTGGGAAGAAGGTCTGGCTGCAAGTCTCTATTGCTTACGGAACCGTAAGAATAGAGCAACAGGGGAGACTCCAGCGGAGTTATTGTTAGGATATACACCTGGTCGTCCAGGAGATTGGAGGCTACCTATGTACCGAGATTTGGTACATAATAGCCCCGAAGATCGGCAAGAACGTCTTGCAAAAGCAGCCAGACGTCAGGCAGTTTATCAGAGGAATTTATTCCCCGATAAAGATCTACCGTCGCCACGGACCTACGGGGTCGGCGACCGCGTTTTAGTTAGGAATTTCGTCAAAGGAAACTTCGGAGGTACACTGTCAGGACCGCATCCGATCACGAGGGTGATGGGGCGAGACAGTTACCTCGTAGATAGGAACGGCACCGAGAGGCTGGTGCACGTAGACGATATCCGTTCTTGGGTAAGCAGGACTTTGCCGGCTGGCGTCCGCCACGACGATGGTGGCACAGGTCCGGATCAGCCAGAGTCCAACGACGCTGACCAAGAAGTGACAGGGGAAGTCACACCTAGGCCGACGACTGGGGGCGGTCCGAAGCCACCTTCGTTAATCCGGGTTCGAGCTGACGCACCCAACTCAACGAATCCACGGGAAGTAACGGTCAGTTTCGATCCAAAGGACAGAGCGGTCCGGCGGACAGTAAAAAGGTTGAGGAGGAATCCACAAGGACGGAAACGCGACTCAGACTGCGCGGAGAAGAGAGGAGTATCCCGTAGGAGTCCGTTGCCGGTGGTGAACTCTGGCCTTTTGGAGATCAGAGATTCTGAACTCCCCGTCGCAAACTCGTCAGTAGGGGGGCGTGCTACTACTGAAGTAGACGCTCTTACCCGTCAAGCGGTCGTTCCAGACCAAGGTCCAGAGTACGATTCAGATTCGGAAGTGGAAGCTGCTATCCGAGAGTTAGCACTTCCAGTAGGGGGGTCTCCATTATCATTGATGGTCGACCCGGGAGAGAATGTGAGACAGGAAGGCTCAGTAAGGACTGAGATTCCTAGTAAGAGTACAGGACGGCGAAGGAGATGCCGAGCTGTGGCGCTGGACTCCGACAGAGCTCCGATCCAGCGGCCACCGACAGACTCCGCCCGTCAGTATGTTTCGGTGACCGGGTCTGACGAAGATCCCGTACCAGCCCAGAGCTACAGCAAAGCTCCTAGAGTTAGTAAAGACTGTACTGAGAACGATTCCGACATGGAGGATGACGCTCCAGTAACTTTGGTGGTTCCAGCCTTGGTTCATCAGAGTGCGGAAGGTGACTATTAGGGAGTTAACGTAAATTTAGCTTTTGTCGGTTGTTCCGTTTGGAAATAACTTCGACCAAGTTAAACTCTTTAGTAGGGGGGTGTCGCAGGGCAGGCTCGCCGCGCTCCTACGATGATTTGTTTTGTGTATGGTCACCTTTAGTGAGCCATTTTTACACTTAATAACTCTCAATTTTCACCTAGAAGCCAGTCGAATAATATTAGATTTTTGCATTATATTCAGGTCACTAGTCTAGTCTCACCCTGTATGATGTAAAGTCCCAATCTCCACCCAGTGGAACTCCACTGTACGTAGTTTTACCGATTTACCGGAAATTCCTGACTAGTTTTCAATTTTATTAATTTGTGGCCCCAAACAGTCGAGCACCCGGTATACAGAACACTTAGAGCAAGGTTTCGACACGCTAGTCTCTTGTTGGGTGGAAAGATTCCGTGGCTCCATTTGTTTTCACAAATTATTTTATTTCAATTCGATTTCTCATCAGGTTGGCCAAATCGGAAAACGGGTATAGATTCCTCGGCGAAGGAATACGTGTATTTCTTCGGCGTTCAAGAATCACGTTGGTTTATGGTTTTTCTCGGGGCTCTCCGAATATCGGACCGCCCTAGGATTCGAGATATCTGAAATTCTGACTTTCAATATCTCCCTAGATCTGGGGAGTATTTAGTGACTTTTGTCAAATACTCCCTAGAAAACGCAGGTAACGGGACTTTAACGGTCATTTGCCCAAATCCCGCGCGTTTTCGCGAGCTAGGGTTTTGTTCAGCCAAGGGCGACGCCCACTTTGGCCCTCTAGGCCAATGGGTGTCGCGGATTCAGCAGTCAGGATTGCATAAATATGCAAGCAGCGAAGCAGCAGACAGCCACTCTTTCTTGTCGAATTGCAGTGTAATAATCAATTTCGTGTTTCCGTTAAATAACTTACGTTTGTTTGGCTTTGCCTTTTGTCTCTGCAATTCATCGTTTTGGCTAGCAGTTAGAGTCAGGTTCTCGGTAATAATAATTCAGTTCACAGTAGATTCATAACGTATTGTTTCTATCTTAAAAGGGGTTAGACTCACTTGTACGGATTACAGGTGTTTTATTCGCGCTACGAAAGTACGTTGATAGGCAGTTTAACTCTCGAGCAATAATCAGTGTAAAGTGATCTTTTGCAACGGACACTTAGGGATTTAACTTCATCAAAGTTATTTCCCGACTTAATACCTGTACGCGACGTTGACGAAAAATCCCCATCGTATGAAAAGGGGTCAGGCACCAAAACGAGATCTCACCTGATACAATCGGCTCGATCGTAGAGTTCCACGAAGATTGTTTCGTTCGAGCTTAAATTCCTCGGCCTGTCAAGACATCATTAGCTGCGACTTTGTCGTTGGCGAGCCACATTTCCTGTGGTACCTAGGGGTTTCGCGTCCTTCCCATACCTATTTCCTGCGGCTGTTCTCGGCTTTTCCACCTGAGACAGTCTGGTTAGGCTCCGTGATCCTTTTACCCAAATTTCTGTCTTGGTTTTTGTCACATCCAGTTGTAATTTTTAAAGTAAAATTTTTCAAGTTTAATTTTCCTTTTTGGTGCTTCACACAATTTTTGAAGTTAGGAAATTTTATTTAGATAGTTTTTCTAAACCGTGAATCCTTCCTCCCTCGTCCATTTCCCGGCGAGGTCTTGTTAGGTGTTAGGTTAGTTAGCTATAGGGTGACCCTTCTCATCGTCACACTTGAGTTGGGTCGACGCGAGGTCGATTTTAGTGCACTTCTCCTTTGCCACACACTTGCACACGCAAGTAGCCCGACAATACATTACAGCCGTAATTGTTTGTCCTTTAGAGCAATGACGAATATGAGATTGAGATCTCATATGCTTGCGGAGGAGAATACCCAAGCCGTGTTCGCCGGCGCTGGGCTTTCTCGGACACCTCCGCCGTCGGGTGACTTAGACGCCAGGCGTCTATTCCCCGAAGCGTCGCGACGCCTCGACGGAGACGTCCCCCAGGTACGTACTACCGGGGAAACTCGTGAGTTGACGATGTCAGCTACCTTGTCCCCGAGAAGTGTGCTGGACCAAGGTACTTTAGAGTCGAGCTTAGACGGAGGGAGGCAGCCTTCCCCGTCGGCTCAGGTAGGGTTAGTAATCGATTCCGCGGGAGTTGTCACAACTCCACCTTTGGAAGCCCGTTTAGAGCAATTTAGAATAACGAGAAATGTTTCTGTTTGTAGGTCGGAGGGCTACTCAGGAGTCCATGCTGGCGAAGCTCGTGAGGTACGCCCCTTCGGAATGCGCCGAAGCGCTCCGAGGTCATTGGGTGTGCCTTACGCACCACAGCGGGGGCCACAGGATACAGATGTGCATACCCTAAGGGAACCGGGTGATGCTGAGGCCCTAGTGGAGGAACTAGGGGGTGGTGGAAGGCTCTCGGAGGGAGTTGGGGATGCTCGCATTCCCATATCTCTCCAGGGGCGGGTTCAGTGTACCTCCCAAGGGAATCACTATGCACAGCCTGAATATGCAACAAGAGCTACGAAGGCAGATTTCGTGACGGGTGTCGGCAGGGACACGGAAGTTGCCACCCGAAATCCCTGGGTGACGACGTCCTTGCCCTCCAGGCAACTGGGAGCAGAGCGGTGGGTGGCTGAAGATGGGTTCGGAGGAATCCGAAACTTTGCGGAAGCCGTCCATCCACACCTTTTTACGAGACAATACTGTCGCAGGGCAGGCTCGCCGCGCTCCTACGATGATTTTTTTTGAGTATGGTCACCTTTAGTGAGCCATTTTTACACTTAATAACTCTCAATTTTCACCTAGAAGCCAGTCGAATAATATTAGATTTTTGCATTATATTCAGGTCACTAGTCTAGTCTCACCCTGTATGATGTAAAGTCCCAATCTCCACCCAGTGGAACTCCACTGTACGTAGTTTTACCGATTTACCGGAAATTCCTGACTAGCTTTCAATTTTATTAATTTGTGGCCCCAAACAGTCGAGCACCCGGTATACAGAACACTTAGAGCAAGGTTTCGACACGCTAGTCTCTTGTTGGGTGGAAAGATTCCGTGGCTCCATTTGTTTTCACAAATTATTTTATTTCAATTCGATTTCTCATCAGGTTGGCCAAATCGGAAAACGGGTATAGATTCCTCGGCGAAGGAATACGTGTATTTCTTCGGCGTTCAAGAATCACGTTGGTTTATGGTTTTTCTCGGGGCTCTCCGAATATCGGACCGCCCTAGGAATCGAGATATCTGAAATTCTGACTTTCAATATCTCCCTAGATCTGGGGAGTATTTAGTGACTTTTGTCAAATACTCCCTAGAAAACGCAGGTAACGGGACTTTAACGGTCATTTGCCCAAATCCCGCGCGTTTTCGCGAGCTAGGGTTTTGTTCAGCCAAGGGCGACGCCCACTTTGGCCCTCTAGGCCAATGGGTGTCGCGGATTCAGCAGTCAGGATTGCATAAAAATGCAAGCAGCGAAGCAGCAGATAGCCACTCTTTCTTGTCGAATTGCAGTGTAATAATCAATTTTGTGTTTCCGTTAAATAACTTACGTTTGTTTGGCTTTGCCTTTTGTCTCTGCAATTCATCGTTTTGGCTAGCAGTTAGAGTCAGGTTCTCGGTAATAATAATTCAGTTCACAGTAGATTCATAACGTTTTGTTTCTATCTTAAAGGGGGTTAGACTCACTTGTACGGTTTACAGGTGTTTTATTCGCGCTACGAAAGTACGTTGATAGGTAGTTTAACTCTCGAGCAATAATCAGTGTAAAGTGATCTTTCGCAACGGACACTTAGGGATTTAACTTCATCAAAGTTATTTCCCGACTTAATACCTGTACGCGACGTTGACGAAAAATCCCCATCGTATGAAAAGGGGTCAGGCACCAAAACGAGATCTCACCTGATACAATCGGCTCGATCGTAGAGTTCCACGAAGATTGTATCGTTCAAGCTTAAATTCCTCGGCCTGTCAAGACATCATTAGCTGCGACTTTGTCGTTGGCGAGCCACATTTCCTGTGGTACCTAGGGGTTTCGCGTCCTTCCCATACCTATTTCCTGCGGCTGTTCTCGGCTTTTCCACCTGAGACAGTCTGGTTAGGCTCCATGATCCTTTTACCCAAATTTCTGTCTTGGTTTTTGTCACATCCAGTTGTAATTTTTAAAGTAAAATTTTTCAAGTTTAATTTTCCTTTTTGGTGCTTCACACAATTTTTGAAGTTAGGAAATTTTATTTAGATAGTTTTTCTAAACCGTGAATCCTTCCTCCCTCGTCCATTTCCCGGCGAGGTCTTGTTAGGTGTTAGGTTAGTTAGCTATAGGGTGACCCTTCTCATCGTCACACTTGAGTTGGGTCGACGCGAGGTCGATTTTAGTGCACTTCTCCTTTGCCACACACTTGCACACGCAAGTAGCCCGACAATACATTACAGCCGTAATTGTTGTCCTTTAGAGCGATGACGAATATGAGATTGAGATCTCATATGCTCGCGGAGGAGAATACCCAAGCCGTGTTCGCCGGCGCTGGGCTTTCTCGGACACCTCCGCCGTCGGGTGACTTAGACGCCAGGCGTCTATTCCCCGAAGCGTCGCGACGCCTCGACGGAGACGTCCCCCAGGTACGTACTACCGGGGAAAATCGTGAGTTGACGATGTCAACTACCTTGTCCCCGAGAAGTGTGCTGGACCAAGGTACTTTAGAGTCGAGCTTAGACGGAGGGAGGCAGCCTTCCCCGTCGGCTCAGGTAGGGTTAGTAATCGATTCCGCGGGAGTTGTCACAACTCCACCTTTGGAAGCCCGTTTCGAGCAATTCCGTTTAACGAGAAATGTTTCTGTTTGTAGGTCGGAGGGCTACTCAGGAGTCCATGCTGGCGAAGCTCGTGAGGTACGCCCCCTCGGAATGCGCCGAAGCGCTCCGAGGTCATTGGGTGTGCCTCACGCACAACAGCCAAGGCCAGAAGTAGATGTGCATACCCTAAGGGAACCGGGTGATGCTGAGGCCCTAGTGGAAGAACTAGGGGGTGGTGGAAGGCTCTCGGAGGGAGTTGGGAATGCTCGCATTCCCATATCTCTCCAGGGGCGGGTTCAGCGTACCTCCCAAGGGATACCAAATGCACGGCCTGAACAAGCAGTAAGAGCTAGAAAGGCAGATCTTGAATCAGGTGTCGGCTGGGACACGGAAGTTGCCACCCGAAATCCCTGGGTGACGACGTCCTTGCCCTCCAGGCAACTAGGAGCAGAGCGGTGGGTGGCTGAAGATGGGTTCGGAGGAATCCGAAACTTTGCGGAAGCCGTCCATCCACACCTTTTTACGAGACATGGCGCCCAACGTGGGGCTGCTGAAGACAGACCGTCTTCAGGGATCTGCGGGTGTAGCCTTCCTCCTGCAAACAGAATTAGAGTTCGGGATCTCTCTCCTGAGAGACTCCCAGTTAATGAAATGGTTATGGGTGAACCGGAAACCCTTTGGCGCCCATATGGCACGTTAACCCGGTTGCCAACCGGGAATCGGCATTATAGGGAATCTGAGGATGTCCCTCGAGTTGCTCGAAACGTCGCTTCCAACCCCGGTGATGTCCACAGGAGTGGATATTACCCATCGAGGAGGCCAGTGCCCACAGTCCGGATTCAGGAGAATCTCAGAAGACCAGTGACGGGGGTCGACGACGTGCTCGTGCGACTCGCGGATTTGCTGGAGGATAGACGTCGGGGAACCCTAAACGGTGTTGATGGGGGTTTAATTAACAACAAACCACATCCCAGTTTCAGTGGGCTTCCTCACGAAGATCCAATTCAATTTATCCAATCCTCTGAGGATTATTTGGGGGGCTTTGATTCAACCGTCTGGGTGAGCGTTGCAGCTCAGTGGCTCAAGGGAGCAGCCCAGCAGTGGTATGCTCCATATCGAAACTCACGCCTAAACTGGCAGTTTTTCACAAACCGGCTCCAGGAACGGTTCGATAACGATCTGTTGGTCTCGAGCTTAGAAGCGGAGTTCTTTGGCACTGACCAGCCGAAGGGAGAGTCAATAACTTCCTTCATCCTGAACAAGTGGAGTCTTTCACAGAGGCTCTACCCAGAGATGGACGAAGGAAGGGTTGTGCGATTAATATTGAACCGGATCAGACCGGATATCAAAGTCCATTTGCAATTGCATAGATTTGCAACTATCGAAGAGCTGACACAAAAAGCTGTTGCTGTCGAGACGCTACTTCGTAGCACCAGCCAAAGTGTACAGTCGGGGCCGAAACTTGTTTCGAACACCAACCGTCCTCATCAGGCCGAAGATGCGCCACCCAAACGTCCTCAGGGACAGCTACAGGACAACAGGGGTTCGAACCATGTTAGGTCCAATAACTTTAATAACAATGGCACTAAATTCCAGAATTATGATCAATCGAGGCGTTCTGGAGGAAACAACGCTCCTTCGAGCGGATGTTTCACTTGCGGGGGAGCTCACTGGAACAAAGATTGCCCTCAGCAAAATGACAACAAGAACGGTCCCAAACGTCAGAGTGCGGGAACAAAACCGTTAGATCAGGCCAATAAGGCACATACGGTTAATACCGTGCAGGCGAGTAAAATCTCGCGTCGTAAGACGTCAGCTAAGGACGCAGACAAAATTGCAGTTTGCAAAGAAGAATCAAAAAACTCCAACAGGAGCCATCAGGAGGCTCCATCGGAGTAGGTACTCCTTCAACACCGTTTTGCGGTTCTGTGACAGTGTTGGACTGTCATAGAAATTATGCGGCATGTATTCCCAACAAGGAGGAGGAGAAGGAGTTCCAGGATGTTGAAGCTGGAGTCGTTTCAGCCGAAACGCCACCGTCATCAGGCAAACTACATTGGGCAGACCGGTCAGATTGTGAATCTGTTTGTTTCAGTGTGGTAGATGAGCGTGTGGATCGCGCCACTGGTGGTAGGCGGAAAAAAGTTCACTCGTCGGCAGACGTTAAACGTAGAGGGTTGAAAGTCATTTCAAACATGTCAAGTTCTAGTTTTGGAACGAATGGAAGGGGTTATGAATCATCTTCAGGTTCATGGAGTTGTGCGATCATCGAGGTACCCCAGGTCGTTGTTGGTGGGTCGTTCCATCCGCCACAACACAAGGTTTCGGAGTTAGTGATCGGTATACAGAAGGACCAGGAAGGGCCTGTTGTCAAAGAGAGTGCTAGGGCACTGCAAACTGGGCACAGGTCCGGTATAGGCACAAGTCGAGATGAAAAGGTGTATCCAAGGGAAGATTGCGAATCAAGGTTTCGGAACGAAAAAGTCGTCGAGAGTGACGTACTCTTTTCGGTTCCACTTCGGGGTAGTGAAGACACCGAGGGTGGTGGTCTGTCACTCACTCCCACACAGGACGCAGGTTTCGAGGTCGATGCATGCCAAGTCTCAAGGACGGTATCGAGGGGCAGAGCAGATGGGATCGCAGGTGCGAATCGCCATTCCCCGTTGGTAGATACCAGAGGCGTGGTAGGCATGTCATCTGAGAGAGTTACACGTCTTAGTCGGGGCGGAGGCGAGGTTCCTGAGGGATGCAATCGCCAAGTCCCATCGTTAGCTGCAGTTGGTGCTGCAGCACTTGATGTCAATCGCAAGTCGGAACTTCTGAGTTTCATTGAGACCGACCCGCTTAGGAAGAAGTCGGAGGTGGATCTGCTGGATCCATTGTGTCTATATCGTCGCTGTGATACTAGCTTAGCGAACAACAAGGTTGAGGGACGATTGCATCAGTTGCCGCGAATCGAGGCTGAACTGATGGGTCGTCGAGTTAGGGTTTTGGTGGACAGCGGAAGTTCGCTAAATCTCCTGAAACGTAGTTTGTTGCCTGTCACCTGGAGGGTGGATAGGAAGCAAGTGACACCGTTGCAGCTTGCATGCGCCGGTCGTGGCATCACCAGTCTAGGGGAGACAATAGTCGAACTGTTAATAGATGGTGTTGTTCACGAAGTTGTCGTGCAAGTGGTGGATGATCTTGTCGAGGATCTTCTGCTCGGGTGTCCCTGGCTGGCATCAAACGAGGCTATGGTCGACTTTGCACGTCGCACCATGTACGTTGGAAAGGGGCCTAGGCAAACTATTTTCTGGGCGGAGGAGGTCTATCTTCCACCAGAAAAGTTCCCTGAACCACAGGTAGCGGACGTACAGCTACCGGCGTTCTCGAGAAAGGAATTTCGGAGTCTTATCCGAGAGTTTGGAGACGTCTTTTACGAATCTCCAAGGCAACCAGTGACGAGGGCTGCTTGCCACAAAATCCGATTGAAGGAGGAGCTACCCTTCAAGCTCCGTCCGTACAAAGTTTCCGATCAGAAGAGGGCTCTTATCCAAGAGGAGGTGGATAAGATGCTCGCTGCAGGTGTCATAAGTAGGTCCCATTCTGCCTTTATTAGTCCGGTCGTTATCGTCACGAAGAAGGACGGTACGGCTCGGTTTTGTGTCGACTACAGGAAGTTGAATAGTCTGACAATACCCGAGTCGTCGGTATTGCCAGGTATTCACGAGACTATCAAAGAGCTCGGAACAGCGAGAGTGTTCACTTCTTTGGATCTGAAGTCTGGGTTTTGGCAGATACCCATGGATGAGGCTAGTAAAAAGTATACAGCTTTTGCTACGCCTGATGGAGCTTGTTATGAGTTTAACTCAATGCCGTTTGGTCTAACGAATGCACCTGGAAGTTTCCAAATCCTTATGACGGAAGTGTTGGTTGGTTATGTCGATAAATTCGTCAAAGTATATCTAGACGACATAATCGTTTACAGCGAAGATGAAAAGGAGAACCTCTACCATCTCCGCCTTGTGCTGGAGAGGTTCAGAGCACATGGCCTGTGGTGCAGTTTAAAGAAGTGCAACTTCGCTCAGCGTAGGCTGGAGTACTTGGGGCATGTGGTGACAGAAACGTCAAACGAACCAATGCCAGGTCATGTGTTAGCGGTTCAACAATTCCCGCTACCCAAGAATGTCTCTCAGGTCCGAGGATTCTTGGGCACCGTTGGTTGGCTACGGGAGTTCATCCCGAACTTAGCGGAGTTGGAGGCTCCGATAAGTGATATGCTCAAATCGAAGAAAGGTCGAGACCTTAAGTGGAACTCTCAAGCATTGGAGGCGTTTGAGAGGATCAAGGAAGTCGTGGGCCGTCCTATGGTCTTGGCCAGGCCGGACATGACTCTCCCGTTTTTCCTGCAGACCGATGCATCTGGGGTAGGCATCGCTGCAGTCCTTTATCAAGTTGATTGTCACGGCGACAGAAGGATCGTTTCACATGCTAGTGCCAAGCTCAAGGGCGCGGAACTAAACTATCATGTGAACGGGACTGAATGTTTAGCCATTGTTTGGGGTATCAAGCGGTACCGTCATTATCTCGAAGACCGTCCATTCACTCTTCGAACGGACAGCAAAGCGTTGACATGGTTATCCAAGTTCAAGGACGCAAAAGCGAAGTTAACTCGTTGGGCCTTACTTCTACAGGAGTATTCCTTCACTGTGGAGCACGTCGCAGGTCGAGACAATCAGCTAGCTGATTTCTTGTCCCGTAATCCCTCGGGGTCTCACAGTGAAGACTTGGATGCTGATGTAGAGCGTATGGGGTTACCACCTATGAAGGTGCAACTGTCTGAACACCAAGGTGTGGTGAGCGTCGTAGAGACGCCGGCTGAAGTGGTCGTGCGGCGGCAGGCCATAGATAGGGAGACGCAAAGGTTGAGGGCGCGTATCAGAACGATACAGGAGTTAGGTCCTACGTCCAGGGACGATCTTCGTTTTATCAACAAGTTTTCAGATGTCCAAGGGGTTGTATATGTTTCTTCTGCTGGTAAACGGCTATTGTATGTGCCCGAGGCGCTCCGTGAGGACGTGTCGGCTTATTACCATGAACACCCGACCGCTGGTCATCCTGGTCAAGAGGAAACCTTACGTGCCTTGAAACGGCACTATTGGTGGCCGGCCATGGAGGACTACGTCCGGGCCTACGTGAGAGGTTGCCTAGTCCGCCAGTGCGTTAAAGCCGTACGGCATCAGGAAGCGGCACCGCAACGGCCTAGTGTGCCGAAGCGACCGTGGCAGATGCTGGCTGTTGACGTCCTGGGGCCCTATGCAGCCTCAAGGAGGGGAAACAGGTTCGTGGTAATTGCCGTCGATATGTTTTCAAAGTGGGTTGAAGCCAAGGCCACTAAGACATGCACGTCGAAAGTAATTTCTCGTTTTCTAGACGAAGAAATCTTATCTCGTTGGGGTTGTCCAGAAGTCGTCATTTCTGACAACGGCCCGCAGTTTCAGAGCAATCATCTGCGAAAATACTACGATTTGAAGAACATCGAGGTCAAATTTTCACCTGTTTTTCATCAACAGGCGAACCCTGTCGAGCGAAGGGTCCAGGAACTGAAGAAGTGCCTAAGAGCAAGGATGCTGGAAACCACTTCGGAAGGGCTTTGGGAAGAAGGTCTGGCTGCAAGTCTCTATTGCTTACGGAACCGTAAGAATAGAGCAACAGGGGAGACTCCAGCGGAGTTATTGTTAGGATATACACCTGGTCGTCCAGGAGATTGGAGGCTACCTATGTACCGAGATCCGGTACATAATAGCCCCGAAGATCGGCAAGAACGTCTTGCAAGAGCAGCCAGACGTCAGGCAGTTTATCAGAGGAATTTATTCCCTGATAAAGATCTACCGTCGCCACGGACCTACGGGGTCGGCGACCGCGTTTTAGTTAGGAATTTCGTCAAAGGAAATTTCGGAGGTACACTGTCAGGACCGCATCCGATCACGAGGGTGATGGGGCGAGACAGTTACCTCGTAGATAGGAACGGCACCGAGAGGCTGGTGCACGTAGACGATATCCGTTCTTGGGTAAGCAGGACTTTGCCGGCTGGCGTCCGCCACGACGATGGTGGCCCAGGTCCGGATCAGCCAGAGTCCAACGACGCTGACCAAGAAGTGACAGGGGAAGTCACACCTAGGCCGACGACTGGGGGCGGTCCGAAGCCACCTTCGTTAATCCGGGTACGAGCTGACGCACCCAACTCAACGAATCCACGGGAAGTAACGGTCAGTTTCGATTCAAAGGACAAAGCGGTCCGGCGGACAGTGAAAAGGTTGAGGAGGAATCCACAAGGACGGAAACGCGACTCAGACTGCGCGGAGAAGAGAGGAGTATCCCGTAGGAGTCCGTTGCCGGTGGTGAACTCTGGCCTTTTGGAGATCAGAGATTCTGAACTCCCCGTCGTAAACTCGTCAGTAGGGGGGCGTGCTACTACTGAAGTAGACGCTCTTACCCGTCAAGCGGTCGTTCCAGACCGAGGTCCAGCGTACGATTCAGATTCGGAAGTGGAAGCTGCTATCCGAGAGTTAGCACTTCCAGTAGGGGGGTCTCCATTATCATTGATGGTCGACCCGGGAGAGAATGTGAGACAGGAAGGCTCAGTAAGGACTGAGATTCCTAGTAAGAGTACAGGACGGCGAAGGAGATGCCGAGCTGTGGCGCTGGACTCCGACAGAGCTCCGATCCAGCGGCCACCGACAGACTCCGCCCGTCAGTATGTTTCGGTGACCGGGTCTGACGAAGATCCCGTACCAGCCCAGAGCTACAGCGAAGCTCCTAGAGTTAGTAAAGACTGTACTGAGAACGATTCCGACATGGAGGATGACGCTCCAGTAACTTTGGTGGTTCCAGCCTTGGTTCATCAGAGTGCGGAAGGTGACTATTAGGGAGTTAACGTAAATTTAGCTTTTGTCGGTTGTTTCGTTTGGAAATAACTTCGACCAAGTTAAACTCTTTAGTAGGGGGGTGTCGCAGGGCAGGCTCGCCGCGCTCCTACGATGATTTTTTTTGAGTATGGTCACCTTTAGTGAGCCATTTTTACACTTAATAACTCTCAATTTTCACCTAGAAGCCAGTCGAATAATATTAGATTTTTGCATTATATTCAGGTCACTAGTCTAGTCTCACCCTGTATGATGTAAAGTCCCAATCTCCACCCAGTGGAACTCCACTGTACGTAGTTTTACCGATTTACCGGAAATTCCTGACTAGCTTTCAATTTTATTAATTTGTGGCCCCAAACAGTCGAGCACCCGGTATACAGAACACTTAGAGCAAGGTTTCGACACGCTAGTCTCTTGTTGGGTGGAAAGATTCCGTGGCTCCATTTGTTTTCACAAATTATTTTATTTCAATTCGATTTCTCATCAGGTTGGCCAAATCGGAAAACGGGTATAGATTCCTCGGCGAAGGAATACGTGTATTTCTTCGGCGTTCAAGAATCACGTTGGTTTATGGTTTTTCTCGGGGCTCTCCGAATATCGGACCGCCCTAGGAATCGAGATATCTGAAATTCTGACTTTCAATATCTCCCTAGATCTGGGGAGTATTTAGTGACTTTTGTCAAATACTCCCTAGAAAACGCAGGTAACGGGACTTTAACGGTCATTTGCCCAAATCCCGCGCGTTTTCGCGAGCTAGGGTTTTGTTCAGCCAAGGGCGACGCCCACTTTGGCCCTCTAGGCCAATGGGTGTCGCGGATTCAGCAGTCAGGATTGCATAAAAATGCAAGCAGCGAAGCAGCAGATAGCCACTCTTTCTTGTCGAATTGCAGTGTAATAATCAATTTTGTGTTTCCGTTAAATAACTTACGTTTGTTTGGCTTTGCCTTTTGTCTCTGCAATTCATCGTTTTGGCTAGCAGTTAGAGTCAGGTTCTCTGTAATAATAATTCAGTTCACAGTAGATTCATAACGTTTTGTTTCTATCTTAAAGGGGGTTAGACTCACTTGTACGGTTTACAGGTGTTTTATTCGCGCTACGAAAGTACGTTGATAGGTAGTTTAACTCTCGAGCAATAATCAGTGTAAAGTGATCTTTTGCAACGGACACTTAGGGATTTAACTTCATCAAAGTTATTTCCCGACTTAATACCTGTACGCGACGTTGACGAAAAATCCCCATCGTATGAAAAGGGGTCAGGCACCAAAACGAGATCTCACCTGATACAATCGGCTCGATCGTAGAGTTCCACGAAGATTGTATCGTTCGAGCTTAAATTCCTCGGCCTGTCAAGACATCATTAGCTGCGACTTTGTCGTTGGCGAGCCACATTTCCTGTGGTACCTAGGGGTTTCGCGTCCTTCCCATACCTATTTCCTGCGGCTGTTCTCGGCTTTTCCACCTGAGACAGTCTGGTTAGGCTCCGTGATCCTTTTACCCAAATTTCTGTCTTGGTTTTTGTCACATCCAGTTGTAATTTTTAAAGTAAAATTTTTCAAGTTTAATTTTCCTTTTTGGTGCTTCACACAATTTTTGAAGTTAGGAAATTTTATTTAGATAGTTTTTCTAAACCGTGAATCCTTCCTCCCTCGTCCATTTCCCGGCGAGGTCTTGTTAGGTGTTAGGTTAGTTAGCTATAGGGTGACCCTTCTCATCGTCACACTTGAGTTGGGTCGACGCGAGGTTGATTTTAGTGCACTTCTCCTTTGCCACACACTTGCACACGCAAGTAGCCCGACAATACATTACAGCCGTAATTGTTGTCCTTTAGAGCGATGACGAATATGAGATTGAGATCTCATATGCTCGCGGAGGAGAATACCCAAGCCGTGTTCGCCGGCGCTGGGCTTTCTCGGACACCTCCGCCGTCGGGTGACTTAGACGCCAGGCGTCTATTCCCCGAAGCGTCGCGACGCCTCGACGGAGACGTCCCCCAGGTACGTACTACCGGGGAAAATCGTGAGTTGACGATGTCAACTACCTTGTCCCCGAGAAGTGTGCTGGACCAAGGTACTTTAGAGTCGAGCTTAGACGGAGGGAGGCAGCCTTCCCCGTCGGCTCAGGTAGGGTTAGTAATCGATTCCGCGGGAGTTGTCACAACTCCACCTTTGGAAGCCCGTTTCGAGCAATTCCGTTTAACGAGAAATGTTTCTGTTTGTAGGTCGGAGGGCTACTCAGGAGTCCATGCTGGCGAAGCTCGTGAGGTACGCCCCCTCGGAATGCGCCGAAGCGCTCCGAGGTCATTGGGTGTGCCTCACGCACAACAGCCAAGGCCAGAAGTAGATGTGCATACCCTAAGGGAACCGGGTGATGCTGAGGCCCTAGTGGAAGAACTAGGGGGTGGTGGAAGGCTCTCGGAGGGAGTTGGGAATGCTCGCATTCCCATATCTCTCCAGGGGCGGGTTCAGCGTACCTCCCAAGGGATACCAAATGCACGGCCTGAACAAGCAGTAAGAGCTAGAAAGGCAGATCTTGAATCAGGTGTCGGCTGGGACACGGAAGTTGCCACCCGAAATCCCTGGGTGACGACGTCCTTGCCCTCCAGGCAACTAGGAGCAGAGCGGTGGGTGGCTGAAGATGGGTTCGGAGGAATCCGAAACTTTGCGGAAGCCGTCCATCCACACCTTTTTACGAGACAATACTGTCGCAGGGCAGGCTCGCCGCGCTCCTACGATGATTTTTTTTGTGTATGGTCACCTTTAGTGAGCCATTTTTACACTTGATAACTCTCAATTTTCACCTAGAAGCCAGTCGAATAATATTAGATTTTTGCATTATATTCAGGTCACTAGTCTAGTCTCACCCTGTATGATGTAAAGTCCCAATCTCCACCCAGTGGAACTCCACTGTACGTAGTTTTACCGATTTACCGGAAATTCCTGACTAGTTTTCAATTTTATTAATTTGTGGCCCCAAACAGTCGAGCACCCGGTATACAGAACACTTAGAGCAAGGTTTCGACACGCTAGTCTCTTGTTGGGTGGAAAGATTCCGTGGCTCCATTTGTTTTCACAAATTATTTTATTTCAATTCGATTTCTCATCAGGTTGGCCAAATCGGAAAACGGGTATAGATTCCTCGGCGAAGGAATACGTGTATTTCTTCGGCGTTCAAGAATCACGTTGGTTTATGGTTTTTCTCGGGGCTCTCCGAATATCGGACCGCCCTAGGAATCGAGATATCTGAAATTCTGACTTTCAATATCTCCCTAGATCTGGGGAGTATTTAGTGACTTTTGTCAAATACTCCCTAGAAAACGCAGGTAACGGGACTTTAACGGTCATTTGCCCAAATCCCGCGCGTTTTCGCGAGCTAGGGTTTTGTTCAGCCAAGGGCGACGCCCACTTTGGCCCTCTAGGCCAATGGGTGTCGCGGATTCAGCAGTCAGGATTGCATAAATATGCAAGCAGCGAAGCAGCAGACAGCCACTCTTTCTTGTCGAATTGCAGTGTAATAATCAATTTTGTGTTTCCGTTAAATAACTTACGTTTGTTTGGCTTTGCCTTTTGTCTCTGCAATTCATCGTTTTGGCTAGCAGTTAGAGTCAGGTTCTCGGTAATAATAATTCAGTTCACAGTAGATTCATAACGTTTTGTTTCTATCTTAAAGGGGGTTAGACTCACTTGTACGGTTTACAGGTGTTTTATTCGCGCTACGAAAGTACGTTGATAGGTAGTTTAACTCTCGAGCAATAATCAGTGTAAAGTGATCTTTTGCAACGGACACTTAGGGATTTAACTTCATCAAAGTTATTTCCCGACTTAATACCTGTACGCGACGTTGACGAAAAATCCCCATCGTATGAAAAGGGGTCAGGCACCAAAACGAGATCTCACCTGATACAATCGGCTCGATCGTAGAGTTCCACGAAGATTGTATCGTTCGAGCTTAAATTCCTCGGCCTGTCAAGACATCATTAGCTGCGACTTTGTCGTTGGCGAGCCACATTTCCTGTGGTACCTAGGGGTTTCGCGTCCTTCCCATACCTATTTCCTGCGGCTGTTCTCGGCTTTTCCACCTGAGACAGTCTGGTTAGGCTCCGTGATCCTTTACCCAAATCTCTGTCTTGGTTTTTGTCACATCGAGTTGTAAATTTTTGAAGTAAAAATTTTTCAAGTTTAATTTTTCCTTTTTGGTGCTTCACACAATTTTGAAGTTAGGAAATTTTATTTAGATAGTTTTTCTAAACCGTGAATCCTTCCTCCCTCGTCCATTTCCCGACGAGGTCTTGTTAGGTGTTAGGTTAGTTAGCTATAGGGTGACCCTTCTCATCGTCACACTTGAGTTGGGTCGACGCGAGGTCGATTTTAGTGCACTTCTCCTTTGCCACACACTTGCACACGCAAGTAGCCCGACAATACATTACAGCCGTAATTGTTGTCCTTTAGAGCAATGACGAATATGAGATTGAGATCTCATATGCTCGCGGAGGAGAATACCCAAGCCGTGTTCGCCGGCGCTGGGCTTTCTCGGACACCTCCGCCGTCGGGTGACTTAGACGCCAGGCGTCTATTCCCCGAAGCGTCGCGACGCCTCGACGGAGACGTCCCCCAGGTACGTACTACCGGGGAAAATCGTGAGTTGACGATGTCAACTACCTTGTCCCCGAGAAGTGTGCTGGACCAAGGTACTTTAGAGTCGAGCTTAGACGGAGGGAGGCAGCCTTCCCCGTCGGCTCAGGTAGGGTTAGTAATCGATTCCGCGGGAGTTGTCACAACTCCACCTTTGGAAGCCCGTTTTGAGCAATTTCGACTAACCAGAAATGTATCTGTTTGTAGGTCGGAGGGCTACGAAGGAGTCCGTGCTGGCGAAGCTCGTGGGGTACGCCCCCTCGGAGTGCGCCGAAGCGCTCCGAGGTCATTGGGTGTGCCTCACGCACCACAGCGGAGGCCACAGGTTACGGATGTGCATACCCTAAGGGAACCGGGTGATGCTGAGGCCCTAGTGGAGGAACTAGGGGGTGGTGGAAGGCTCTCGGAGGGAGTTGGGAATGCTCGCATTCCCATATCTCTCCAGGGGCGGGTTCAGCGTACCTCCCACGGGAACAACTATGCACAGCCTGAATATGCAACAAGAGCTACGAAGGCAGATTTCGTGACGGGTGTCGGCAGGGACACGGAAGTTGCCACCCGAAATCCCTGGGTGACGACGTCCTTGCCCTCCAGGCAACTAGGAGCAGAGCGGTGGGTGGCTGAAGATGGTTTCGGAGGAATCCGAAACTTTGCGGAAGCCGTCCATCCACACCTTTTTACGAGACATGGCGCCCAACGTGGGGCTGCTGAAGACAGACCGTCTTCAGGGATCTGCGGGTGTAGCCTTCCTCCTGCAAACAGAATTAGAGTTCGGGATCTCTCTCCTGAGAGACTCCCAGTCAGTGAAATGGTTATGGGTGAACCGGAAACCCTTTGGCGCCCATATGGCACGTTTACCCGGTTGCCAACCGGGAATCGGCATTATAGGGAATCTGAGGATGTCCCTCGAGTTGCTCGAAACGTCGCTTCCAACCCCGGTGATGTCCACAGGAGTGGATATTACCCATTGAGGAGGCCAGTGCCCACAGTCCGGATTCAGGAGAATCCCAGGAGACCAGTGACGGGGGTCGACGACGTGCTCGTGCGACTCGCAGACTTGCTGGAGGATAGACGTCGGGGAACCCTAAACGGTGTTGATGGGGGTTTAATTAACAATAAACCACATCCCAGTTTCAGTGGGCTTCCTCACGAAGATCCAATACAATTTATTCAATCCTCTGAGGATTATTTAGGGGGCTTTGATCCAACCGTCTGGGTGAGCGTTGCAGCTCAGTGGCTCAAGGGAGCAGCCCAGCAGTGGTATGCTCCATATCGTAACTCACGCCTAAACTGGCAGTTTTTCACAAACCGGCTCCAGGAACGGTTCGATAACGATCTGTTGGTCTCGAGCTTAGAAGCGGAGTTCTTTGGCACTGACCAGCCGAAGGGAGAGTCAATAACTTCCTTCATCCTGAACAAGTGGAGTCTTTCACAGAGGCTCTACCCAGAGATGGACGAAGGAAGGGTTGTGCGATTAATATTGAACCGGATCAGACCGGATATCAAAGTCCATTTGCAATTGCATAGATTTGCAACTATTGAAGAGCTGACACAAAAAGCTGTTGCTGTCGAGACGCTACTTCGTAGCACCAGCCAAAGTGTACAGTCGGGGCCGAAACTTGTTTCGAACACCAACCGTCCTCATCAGGCCGACGATGTGCCACCTAAACGTCCTCAGGGACAGCTACAGGACAACAGGGGTTCGAACCATGTTAGGTCCAGTAACTTTAATAACAATGGCACTAAATTCCAGAATTACGATCAATCGAGGCGTTCTGGAGGAAACAACGCTCCTTCGAGCGGATGTTTCACTTGCGGGGGAGCTCATTGGAACAAAGATTGCCCTCAGCAAAATGACAACAAGAACGGTCCCAAACGTCAGAGTGCGGGAACAAAACCGTTAGATCAGGCCAATAAGGCACATACGGTTAATACCGTGCAGGCGAGTAAAACCTCGCGTCGTAAGACGTCACTTAAGGACGCAGACAAAATTGCAGTTTGCAAAGAAGAATCAAAAAACTCCAACAGGAGCCATCAGGGGGCTCCATCGGAGTAGGTACTCCTTCAACACCGTTTTGCGGTTCTGTGACAGTGTTGGACTGTCATAGAAATTATGCGGCATGTATTCCCGACAAGGAGGAGGAGAAGGAGTTCCAGGATGTTGAAGCTGGAGTCGTTTCAGCCGAAACGCCACCGTCATCAGGCAAACTACATTGGGCAGACCGGTCAGATTGTGAATCCGTTTGTTTCAGTGTGGTAGATGAGCGTGTGGATAGCGCCACTGGTGGTAGGCGGAAAAAAGTTCACTCGTCGGCAGACGTTAAACGTAGAGGGTTGAAAGTCATTTCAAACATGTCCAGTTCTAGTTTTGGAACGAATGTAAGGGGTTATGAATCATCTTCAGGTTCATGGAGTTGTGAGATCATCGAGGTACCCCAGGTCGTTGTTGGTGGGTCGTTCCATCCGCCACAACACAAGGTTTCGGAGTTAGTGATCGGTATACAGAAGGACCAGGAGGGGCCTGTTGTCAAAGAGAGTGCTAGGGCACTGCAAACTGGGCACAGGTCCGGTATAGGCACAAGTCGAGATGAAAAGGTGTATCCAAGGGAAGATTGCGAATCAAGGTTTCGGAACGAAAAAGTCGTCGAGAGTGACGTACTCTTTTCGGTTCCACTTCGGGGTAGTGAAGACACCGAGGGTGGTGGTCTGTCACTCACTCCCACACAGGACGCAGGTTTCGAGGTCGATGCATGCCAAGTCTCAAGGACGGTATCGAGGGGCAGAGCAGATGGGATCGCAGGTGCGAATCGCCATTCCCCGTTGGTAGATACCAGAGGCGTGGTAGGCATGTCATCTGAGAGAGTTACACGTCTTAGTCGGGGCGGAGGCGAGGTTCCTGAGGGATGCAATCGCCAAGTCCCATCGTTAGCTGCAGTTGGTGCTGCAGTACTTGATGTCAATCGCAAGTCGGAACTTCTGAGTTTCATTGAGACCGACCCGCTTAGGAAGAAGTCGGAGGTGGATCTGCTGGATCCATTGTGTCTATATCGTCGCTGTGATACTAGCTTAGCGAACAACAAGGTTGAGGGACGATTGCATCAGTTGCCGCGAATCGAGGCTGAACTGATGGGTCGTCGAGTTAGGGTTTTGGTGGACAGCGGAAGTTCGCTAAATCTCCTGAAACGTAGTTTGTTGCCTGTCACCTGGAGGGTGGATAGGAAGCAAGTGACACCGTTGCAGCTTGCATGCGCCGGTCGTGGCATCACCAGTCTAGGGGAGACAATAGTCGAACTGTTAATAGATGGTGTTGTTCACGAAGTTGTCGTGCAAGTGGTGGATGATCTTGTCGAGGATCTTCTGCTCGGGTGTCCCTGGCTGGCATCAAACGAGGCTATGGTCGACTTTGCACGTCGCACCATGTACGTTGGAAAGGGGCCTAGGCAAACTATTTTCTGGGCGGAGGAGGTCTATCTTCCACCAGAAAAGTTCCCTGAACCACAGGTAGCGGACGTACAGCTACCGGCGTTCTCGAGAAAGGAATTTCGGAGTCTTATCCGAGAGTTTGGAGACGTCTTTTACGAATCTCCAAGGCAACCAGTGACGAGGGCTGCTTGCCACAAAATCCGATTGAAGGAGGAGCTACCCTTCAAGCTCCGTCCGTACAAAGTTTCCGATCAGAAGAGGGCTCTTATCCAAGAGGAGGTGGATAAGATGCTCGCTGCAGGTGTCATAAGTAGGTCCCATTCTGCCTTTATTAGTCCGGTCGTTATCGTCACGAAGAAGGACGGTACGGCTCGGTTTTGTGTCGACTACAGGAAGTTGAATAGTCTGACAATACCCGAGTCGTCGGTATTGCCAGGTATTCACGAGACTATCAAAGAGCTCGGAACAGCGAGAGTGTTCACTTCTTTGGATCTGAAGTCTGGGTTTTGGCAGATACCCATGGATGAGGCTAGTAAAAAGTATACAGCTTTTGCTACGCCTGATGGAGCTTGTTATGAGTTTAACTCAATGCCGTTTGGTCTAACGAATGCACCTGGAAGTTTCCAAATCCTTATGACGGAAGTGTTGGTTGGTTATGTCGATAAATTCGTCAAAGTATATCTAGACGACATAATCGTTTACAGCGAAGATGAAAAGGAGAACCTCTACCATCTCCGCCTTGTGCTGGAGAGGTTCAGAGCACATGGCCTGTGGTGCAGTTTAAAGAAGTGCAACTTCGCTCAGCGTAGGCTGGAGTACTTGGGGCATGTGGTGACGGAAACGTCAAACGAACCAATGCCAGGTCATGTGTTAGCGGTTCAACAATTCCCGCTACCCAAGAATGTCTCTCAGCTCCGAGGATTCTTGGGCACCGTTGGTTGGCTACGGGAGTTCATCCCGAACTTAGCGGAGTTGGAGGCTCCGATAAGTGACATGCTCAAGTCGAAGAAAGGTCGAGACCTTAAGTGGAACTCTCAAGCATTGGAGGCGTTTGAGAGGATCAAGGAAGTCGTGGGCCGTCCTATGGTCTTGGCCAGGCCGGACATGACTCTCCCGTTTTTCCTGCAGACCGATGCATCTGGGGTAGGCATCGCTGCAGTCCTTTATCAAGTTGATTGTCACGGCGACAGAAGGATCGTTTCACATGCTAGTGCCAAGCTCAAGGGCGCGGAACTAAACTATCATGTGAACGAGACTGAATGTTTAGCCATTGTTTGGGGTATCAAGCGATACCGTCATTATCTCGAAGACCGTCCATTCACTCTTCGAACGGACAGCAAAGCGTTGACTTGGTTATCCAAGTTCAAGGACGCAAAAGCGAAGTTAACTCGTTGGGCCTTACTTCTACAGGAGTATTCCTTCACTGTGGAGCACGTCGCAGGTCGAGACAATCAGCTAGCTGATTTCTTGTCCCGTAATCCCTCGGGGTCTCACAGTGAAGACTTGGATGCTGATGTAGAGCGTATGGGGTTGCCACCTATGAAGGTGCAATTGTCTGAACACCAAGGTGTGGTGAGCGTCGTAGAGACGCCGGCTGAAGTGGTCGTGCGGCGGCAGGCCATAGATAGGGAGACGCAAAGGTTGAGGGCGCGTATCAGAACGATACAGGAGTTAGGTCCTACGTCCAGGGACGATCTTCGTTTTATCAACAAGTTTTCAGATGTCCAAGGGGTTGTATATGTTTCTTCTGCTGGTAAACGGCTATTGTATGTGCCCGAGGCGCTCCGTGAGGACGTGTCGGCTTATTACCATGAACACCCGACCGCTGGTCATCCTGGTCAAGAGGAAACCTTACGTGCCTTGAAACGGCACTATTGGTGGCCGGCCATGGAGGACTACGTCCGGGCCTACGTGAGAGGTTGCCTAGTCTGCCAGTGCGTTAAAGCCGTACGGCATCAGGAAGCGGCACCGCAACGGCCTAGTGTGCCGAAGCGACCGTGGCAGATGCTGGCTGTTGACGTCCTGGGGCCCTATGCAGCCTCAAGGAGGGGAAACAGGTTCGTGGTAATTGCCGTCGATATGTTTTCAAAGTGGGTTGAAGCCAAGGCCACTAAGACATGCACGTCGAAAGTAATTTCTCGTTTTCTAGACGAAGAAATCTTATCTCGTTGGGGTTGTCCAGAAGTCGTCATTTCTGACAACGGCCCGCAGTTTCAGAGCAATCGTCTGCTAAAATACTACGATGCGAAGAACATTGAGGTCAAATTTTCACCTGTTTATCATCAACAGGCGAACCCTGTCGAGCGAAGGGTCCAGGAACTGAAGAAGTGCCTAAGAGCAAGGATGCTGGAAACCACTTCGGAAGGGCTTTGGGAAGAAGGTCTGGCTGCAAGTCTCTATTGCTTACGGAACCGTAAGAATAGAGCAACAGGGGAGACTCCAGCGGAGTTATTGTTAGGATATACACCTGGTCGTCCAGGAGATTGGAGGCTACCTATGTACCGAGATCCGGTACATAATAGCCCCGAAGATCGGCAAGAACGTCTTGCAAAAGCAGCCAGACGTCAGGCAGTTTATCAGAGGAATTTATTCCCTGATAAAGATCTACCGTCGCCACGGACCTACGGGGTCGGCGACCGCGTTTTAGTTAGGAATTTCGTCAAAGGAAACTTCGGAGGTACACTGTCAGGACCGCATCCGATCACGAGGGTGATGGGGCGAGACAGTTACCTCGTAGATAGGAACGGCACCGAGAGGCTGGTGCACGTAGACGATATCCGTTCTTGGGTAAGCAGGACTTTGCCGGCTGGCGTCCGCCACGACGATGGTGGCCCAGGTCCGGATCAGCCAGAGTCCAACGACGCTGACCAAGAAGTGACAGGGGAAGTCACACCTAGGCCGACGACTGGGGGCGGTCCGAAGCCACCTTCGTTAATCCGGGTACGAGCTGACGCACCCAACTCAACGAATCCACGGGAAGAAACGGTCAGTTTCGATCCAAAGGACAAAGCGGTCCGGCGGACAGTGAAAAGGTTGAGGAGGAATCCACAAGGACGGAAACGCGACTCAGACTGCGCGGAGAAGAGAGGAGTATCCCGTAGGAGTCCGTTGCCGGTGGTGAACTCTGGCCTTTTGGAGATCAGAGATTCTGAACTCCCCGTCGCAAACTCGCCAGTAGGAGGGCGTGCTACTACTGAAGTAGACGCTCTTACCCGTCAAGCGGTCGTTCCCGACCAAGGTCCAGCGTACGATTCAGATTCGGAAGTGGAAGCTGCTATCCGAGAGTTAGCACTTCCAGTAGGGGGGTCTCCATTATCATTGATGGTCGACCCGGGAGAGAATGTGAGACAGGAAGGCTCAGTAAGGACTGAGATTCCTAGTAAGAGTACAGGACGGCGAAGGAGATGCCGAGCTGTGGCGCTGGACTCCGACAGAGCTCCGATCCAGCGGCCACCGACAGACTCCGCCCGTCAGTATGTTTCGGTGACCGGGTCTGACGAAGATCCCGTACCAGCCCAGAGCTACAGCGAAGCTCCTAGAGTTAGTAAAGACTGTACTGAGAACGATTCCGACATGGAGGATGACGCTCCAGTAACTTTGGTGGTTCCAGCCTTGGTTCATCAGAGTGCGGAAAGTGACTATTAGGGAGTTAACGTAAATTTAGCTTTTGTCGGTTGTTTCGTTTGGAAATAACTTCGACCAAGTTAAACTCTTTAGTAGGGGGGTGTCGCAGGGCAGGCTCGCCGCGCTCCTACGATGATTTTTTTTGTGTATGGTCACCTTTAGTGAGCCATTTTTACACTTGATAACTCTCAATTTTCACCTAGAAGCCAGTCGAATAATATTAGATTTTTGCATTATATTCAGGTCACTAGTCTAGTCTCACCCTGTATGATGTAAAGTCCCAATCTCCACCCAGTGGAACTCCACTGTACGTAGTTTTACCGATTTACCGGAAATTCCTGACTAGTTTTCAATTTTATTAATTTGTGGCCCCAAACAGTCGAGCACCCGGTATACAGAACACTTAGAGCAAGGTTTCGACACGCTAGTCTCTTGTTGGGTGGAAAGATTCCGTGGCTCCATTTGTTTTCACAAATTATTTTATTTCAATTCGATTTCTCATCAGGTTGGCCAAATCGGAAAACGGGTATAGATTCCTCGGCGAAGGAATACGTGTATTTCTTCGGCGTTCAAGAATCACGTTGGTTTATGGTTTTTCTCGGGGCTCTCCGAATATCGGACCGCCCTAGGAATCGAGATATCTGAAATTCTGACTTTCAATATCTCCCTAGATCTGGGGAGTATTTAGTGACTTTTGTCAAATACTCCCTAGAAAACGCAGGTAACGGGACTTTAACGGTCATTTGCCCAAATCCCGCGCGTTTTCGCGAGCTAGGGTTTTGTTCAGCCAAGGGCGACACCCACTTTGGCCCTCTAGGCCAATGGGTGTCGCGGATTCAGCAGTCAGGATTGCATAAATATGCAAGCAGCGAAGCAGCAGACAGCCACTCTTTCTTGTCGAATTGCAGTGTAATAATCAATTTTGTGTTTCCGTTAAATAACTTACGTTTGTTTGGCTTTGCCTTTTGTCTCTGCAATTCATCGTTTTGGCTAGCAGTTAGAGTCAGGTTCTCGGTAATAATAATTCAGTTCACAGTAGATTCATAACGTTTTGTTTCTATCTTAAAGGGGGTTAGACTCACTTGTACGGTTTACAGGTGTTTTATTCGCGCTACGAAAGTACGTTGATAGGTAGTTTAACTCTCGAGCAATAATCAGTGTAAAGTGATCTTTTGCAACGGACACTTAGGGATTTAACTTCATCAAAGTTATTTCCCGACTTAATACCTGTACGCGACGTTGACGAAAAATCCCCATCGTATGAAAAGGGGTCAGGCACCAAAACGAGATCTCACCTGATACAATCGGCTCGATCGTAGAGTTCCACGAAGATTGTATCGTTCGAGCTTAAATTCCTCGGCCTGTCAAGACATCATTAGCTGCGACTTTGTCGTTGGCGAGCCACATTTCCTGTGGTACCTAGGGGTTTCGCGTCCTTCCCATACCTATTTCCTGCGGCTGTTCTCGGCTTTTCCACCTGAGACAGTCTGGTTAGGCTCCGTGATCCTTTACCCAAATCTCTGTCTTGGTTTTTGTCACATCGAGTTGTAAATTTTTGAAGTAAAAATTTTTCAAGTTTAATTTTTCCTTTTTGGTGCTTCACACAATTTTGAAGTTAGGAAATTTTATTTAGATAGTTTTTCTAAACCGTGAATCCTTCCTCCCTCGTCCATTTCCCGACGAGGTCTTGTTAGGTGTTAGGTTAGTTAGCTATAGGGTGACCCTTCTCATCGTCACACTTGAGTTGGGTCGACGCGAGGTCGATTTTAGTGCACTTCTCCTTTGCCACACACTTGCACACGCAAGTAGCCCGACAATACATTACAGCCGTAATTGTTGTCCTTTAGAGCAATGACGAATATGAGATTGAGATCTCATATGCTCGCGGAGGAGAATACCCAAGCCGTGTTCGCCGGCGCTGGGCTTTCTCGGACACCTCCGCCGTCGGGTGACTTAGACGCCAGGCGTCTATTCCCCGAAGCGTCGCGACGCCTCGACGGAGACGTCCCCCAGGTACGTACTACCGGGGAAAATCGTGAGTTGACGATGTCAACTACCTTGTCCCCGAGAAGTGTGCTGGACCAAGGTACTTTAGAGTCGAGCTTAGACGGAGGGAGGCAGCCTTCCCCGTCGGCTCAGGTAGGGTTAGTAATCGATTCCGCGGGAGTTGTCACAACTCCACCTTTGGAAGCCCGTTTTGAGCAATTTCGACTAACCAGAAATGTATCTGTTTGTAGGTCGGAGGGCTACGAAGGAGTCCGTGCTGGCGAAGCTCGTGGGGTACGCCCCCTCGGAGTGCGCCGAAGCGCTCCGAGGTCATTGGGTGTGCCTCACGCACCACAGCGGAGGCCACAGGTTACGGATGTGCATACCCTAAGGGAACCGGGTGATGCTGAGGCCCTAGTGGAGGAACTAGGGGGTGGTGGAAGGCTCTCGGAGGGAGTTGGGAATGCTCGCATTCCCATATCTCTCCAGGGGCGGGTTCAGCGTACCTCCCACGGGAACAACTATGCACAGCCTGAATATGCAACAAGAGCTACGAAGGCAGATTTCGTGACGGGTGTCGGCAGGGACACGGAAGTTGCCACCCGAAATCCCTGGGTGACGACGTCCTTGCCCTCCAGGCAACTAGGAGCAGAGCGGTGGGTGGCTGAAGATGGTTTCGGAGGAATCCGAAACTTTGCGGAAGCCGTCCATCCACACCTTTTTACGAGACAATACACCAAGATGGTTGAAACAGTCGGACGGAAGACTGAACGGTTCAAATCCCAATCCCAATTGGGATAACACCAATGGTCCTGCTGGATATACAGAAGGCGTTTGATACGGTCTGGATCGAGGGCCTCGTCATGGAAATGTTACGGGCAGGCATGCCTGTACATATGGTAAAAATATTAGACTCGTACCTCGTGGGCAGAGTCTTCAGGGTTAAAGTGAACGACACAAGCTCTTCAATGAGGAGAGCCGAAGCAGGAGCACCGCAGGGGTCGTGCTTGTCACCACTCTTGTACTCCCTGTATACGTACGATTTCCCAATGCATGAGAACACAAAGACAGCGATCTATGCAGACGATACCGCGGTTTACGCGCAGGAGCCCACCTCGAACGAGGCGTCCCTGCGAGTAAAAGATCACCTGCAAGGGGAACTCGTCCCGTATATGGGAAAAAATAAGACTCGGCGAAAACAGAGCTCGTGAATTTCACCAAGAAGGTGAAACGTGAAAACGTCGAAATTCAAGGTGGATTCAGGGCACTGGGCGCCGAGATTGACGAGTCCGCTACCTCGCCGTACCTGGGGGTACAGCTGGACCGTGGACTAACCTTTCCTAAACATGTCAGTCTGGCATTGAAGCGAGCCGCCGTGGCGGTAAAGAGGAATTACCCCCTCATTGCGAGAGATTCCAGACTGGCTATGGAGACTAAAGTGTTAGTCTACAAGCAGGTCATAAGACCAACCATGACATAACACTCAAAAATGCAACCACAATAAACGTTTTTTGCGTTCTAAAAACAGCTTTAAATTAAACCGAAAAAACTGCATGTTTACATGTATTTCTTATGGAGATTTTACATTTTAAAACTGCTCAAAATACACGGTTTCGCGTTCGAAAAAACAACTGAATTTAGAAACGCTAAAACACGTAAAAATGCGACCACAATAACCGTTTCATGCGTTAGAAAAAACAGAAAAAATTTTAAACGCTAAAACATGCAAAAATGTGACTAAAATAGACGTTTTATAAGGTTAGTTCGTTCTGCTTCGTTCAAACTGACTATCTATCACTCTACCTATCTGTCAATCTGTCTGTCTCCTATCTCCTATCACCGAAAAAAAACAGACACATACTGGGTATCGCACGTTAAAAATTACGGACCCCATCAGTGGTTGATTTCTTCTTTCCATATTTTTTGATGATATATTTCAATATGTCCTACAATAGCCTATAGTTTTTGAGAAGGATCGGAAAATGCCAACAGGGTTTTCTGAATTTTCTTCCGATGTCAAAATTTGAACGTTCAATCTTCGGGTAAACCATCGAACGGAACTGAAATTTTAAATTTGCAATCGATAGAGCTTATATCTCTCATATCCCGAATGCTACGTTTCTTCTTTGAAAATTGAAAACGATAAATTTCGTAAAAAGTGGTACCGTAACTGAACCATACCTAACCATACTGCGCTAAGCGTAACCGTAGCATACCGCACCATACCTAACCATACTGCACTAAGCATAAACAAAAACGGTTGCACGAAAACGGTTGCACGAAAACGGATACACGAAAACGGATGCGTACTTAAACGGTTACACGAAAACGGTTGCACGGAAACGGTTGCATAAAAACGGTTGCATGAAAACGGTTGCATATTAAAACGGTTGCACGAAAACGGTTGCGCACGGAAACGATTGCACGAAAACGGATGCATACTTAAACGGTCACACGAAAACGGTTGCACGGAAACGGTAGCACGGAAACGGTTGCATAAAAACGGTTGCACGAAAACGGTTGTATATTAAAACGGTTGCACGAAAACGGTTGCGCGCAAACGGTTGCACGAAAACGGTTGCAAGGAAACGATTTCACGAAAACGGTTGCATATTAAAACGGTTGCACGAAAACGGTTGCGCACGGAAACGATTGCACGAAAACGGATACACGAAAACGGATGCATACTTAAACGGTCACACGAAAACGGTTGCACGGAAACGATTGCACGAAAACGGTTGCATATTAAAACGGTTGCACGAAAACGGTTGCGCACGGAAACGATTGCACGCAAAACGGTTGAAACATCCACACGAAAAAACTCGAAATGCATGTAAAACGCACGTTATCGGGAATAATCATCCCTTTAAACATTATATCTGCTTCTATTGACAAAATTGCATTATTCCCTCAATATCCAATACAAGTTGTCTTATTAGAGTACCAGAACGTCGTTGTACCTTCGCTAATATCGAAGTTAGCCTCCTATGCCCTTTCGGTATTGGAAAATGTTTAAAAAGGTTTCTTGACATCGAAACGAATCCATTGATGCCAAAATCATCGAAATCGGACAAATGGAAGTGAAAACCGGAAGTGGTCATTTTAATGCATATTTGAACTCTCCTCGATGTGGACAATCCGAATTTACTATTACTTTTCTTCTACCTCAATTTTTTCAAACCGGAAGTGCTTATTTTTTGATGATTCGTACAGATCCGAAATATCGTTAATGCGTTTATTGGACACTGATGGATCTGATGTATTCCTTCATGATGTCAAATGGTGGTCATGTGTTTTTTTTCTCTAAACGACTTACCGATTTTTGGTGATATTTTTTCAAAACACTCGGTAGATGTTTTCTATTTATGATGAGACATATGACAAATGACAGAAGCTGTCATCATTTTTCCAAAAGCAATGATGTTTAAATCAAAACGCCTCTGTATTATTTTCCGCAATAAAATTTGTGAGACGTCCCTGTACAACTATGATGAGCGTTGACCACTTAGAAGCAGCCATGTTTTTTTTAACTTGAATCCCCATACCCTCCATGACGTATTTTTTTCTTTGACCTCCATGTTTTTCTCTTAAATGATATGTTGGTACACCTGGTATACTAAATCTAACGAGCAGCCGCCATGTTTTTTCTCTCATAAATTATATGTTACACCTGGTATACTGAATCTGACGAGCACCCACCATGTTTTTTTTCTCTTGAATGGTATGTTTTGAGATACCTGGTATACTGAATCTAACGAGCAGCCGCCATATTTTTTTTTCTCTTAAATGATACGTTTTGAGACACCCTATACACATAGCTTGTTGAAACGCTAGACCACCGTTGAACAGCCATTTTTTCACATTTATTCCAAACATTATTATTAGACTCACAATCATTATTTTTCGTATATTATTCAAACAGCGTCTGGAGAAATATATACCCCACATTTGTACCTACATTAACTTGTACGAAGTCTCCGTGGAGGCAAGGCTAGCGTCACTCGCTACCAAGCAAAAGGACGATGGTTCAAACCTCTGCTGTTCAAAAATCCTTTTTCTTTTTAAATTAAATTCAAAATATGTATGCGCGCTCTATTGACAAAATGTTATCAATCTAAGGGATCTCTCTCGACTACGTCACACAATTAAAGCAGACCAGCGACGCTCTAATTTCCCCCCACCCCAAAAAGAGCAAAAATTGCAAAACGGATCTTAAAAATCCTTATGCAGATTAACATGTAAAAATGATCAAATTGATTCCTGAACTCCTCTTGTAGCACATTATTTGAGAAAAAAAACATGCCTACTGCATGTATGTGTCAAATGTCTGGAGGAAAATGGGACGATGGGGTAATGGGGATAAAAAGTTTCAAAAAATCAATAGGAGGTCTTACATATTATTTAAGAGAGAAAAAACAGGTTGTGTGAAAATGCAACGTTTTCGAAACAACTACATGCCCATACATTGAGAATAAATTACATCAGACTTTCAAAACTGAACCGTTTCGTTTTTTGAAAACGCAGCGTTTTGAAAAAAAGGAAACGGTTCAGTTTTGAAAGTCTGATGTAATTTCTTCTCTATGTATGGGCAAGTAGTTGTTTCGAAAACGTTGCATTTTCACACAACCTGTTTTTTCTCTCTTTAGTAATATGTAAGACCTATTGATTTTTTGAAACTTTTTATCCCCATTACCCCATCGTCCCATTTTCCTCCAGACATTTGACACATACATGCAGTAGGCATGTTTTTTTTCTCAAATAATGTGTGTATATACTATTGCTGAATACTTCGCTATCCCCATTACCCCAATGTCCCAAGCAGCCATGTTTTTTTCTCTCAAATGATTTTTAAAAAATTGTTTCTTCTGTAAAATGATATATTGATACACCTGGTATACTAAATTTGACAAGCACCCGCCATGGTTTTTTCCCCATAAATGATATGTTGGTAAGTACACCTGGTATAGTGAATCTAACGAGCAGCCGCTATGTTTTTTTAAATGATATGTTTTGAGACACCCTATACACATAGCTCGTCGAAACGCTAAACCCCTGTTAAACGACCTTAATTTTGTCGGGAAGCAGTCGCCATATTTTTTCATTCTTACACTTCCACTCATTTTTCATCTACAATCATATTTATTTTTTTCGCGTTCTAAAAAACAACCTAAAATTAAACCGAAAAACTGTATGTTTACATGTATTTCTCATGGATATTTGCCATTTCAAAATTGCTCAAAATACACGCTTTTGGGTTCGGAAAAACAAATGGAATTTGAAAACGCCAAAACAGGTACAAATGCGACCACAATATCCGTTTTTAGCGTTCGAAAGAACAGCTAAAATTTGAAACGATAAAACGCAAAAATGCGACTAAAATGGACGTTTTATAAAGTTAGTTCAGTAGTTCGTTCTGCTTCGATCAAACTGACAATCTGTCACTCTGCCTGTTTGTTGATCTGTCTGGCTCCTATCTCTTATCACCGAAAAAGAAACAGAGTCAAACTGGCACATACTGGGTATCGCACGTTGAAAATGACGGACCCCATCACGAAAACATTTGACCCCATACCCCCAATAACCCGTGTTTCCTTGGTACACCCGGTATATGGTATTTGATAAGCAGGCGCCATGTTTTTTTCTCTTAAATGATGTCAGTTCTTTTTTCTCGTAATTCATGAGTGCTTTGAGACACCCTGTAAACGCCTCCCGTCATCCTGCAATTTTTTCATTTTCACATATTTCTGCGAAGAATATTTTCATTCATCATTGCTATTATTTTTATTTTATATCCATGCTCGTATAACAAACTCTCATCTACCAGAATGAGATAAACAACTCGTCGACTTCGCCAACCTTGAGCACTCGCGGACATATCTTTGAAACTGACCTTTGACCCAAGTCGACCCGAATCGATCCATATCCGCCCAGTACCTACTGACACTGGCAGGTAGAACTGGCCCAGGAAGATCTAGAATAGACAGCCTTCACCGTTGGTTCAGGTTTGTGGCAGTTCACAGTTATGCCATTCGGACTCTGCAACGCTCCAGCTACGTTCGAAAGATTGATGGAGACGGTTTTGAAGGACTATCATGGAAAACCTGTCTGGTGTATCTCGACGACATTATTGTGGCTGGCAGATCGCAACGATCACGTCAAAGACTTAGAGGAGGTATCCTAGCGACTGAGAACCTCCGGACTGAAATTTAGTCTTAAGAAATGCCATCTGTTCCAAAGTAATTATCTCGGCCACGTTGTCTCTGGGAAAGGAGTGGCAGTAGAAGAGCAGAAGATCAAAGCTGTTAAGGAATGGCCCATTCCAAAAGACATACACCAACTTCGAAGTTTTCCTGGCCTGTGCACTTACTATCGCTGATATGTGCTGGGGTTCGTCAACATAGCCAAACTGCTGACCAGGCTTACAGAAGGGTAAACAAAGTTCCAGTGGTCTGAAGAATGTCAAGACTCGTTCAGGAAGCTGAAAGGAGCATTGATCAACGTACTAGTTCTGAGCTATCCCCTTCCGGACGGAAAATTCATTCTGGACACGGACGCAAGTAATGTGGAATTTAGAGCTGATTTATCTCAAATCCAAGGACAGGAGAATGTCAGCGGTTACTTCATTAAGACCCTCAGTAAACCGGAGCGGAATTACAGTGTTACCAGGCGGGAGCTGATGGCTGTTGTCAAAGGAGTAGAACACTTCTACAAAATCGTGTATGGGAGAAAATTCCCACTGAAAACTGACCATGAAGCTCTCAAATGGCTTCTACAGTTCAAAAATCCCGAGGGTCAAGTGGCACGCTGGATTGAGAGGCTCCAGGGATTCGACTAGAGATCGAACATAGAGCGGGAACCAGCCATAAGAATGCAGATGCTCTATCTCGAATACTATGCCTAGTTGACTATTCGCATAGCCGACGAGCAGAGGAGAAGGAGTCGATACTCTGTAGAACTACGGCAGTGGATGATAACTGGAATGGCAACAAGATCCAGGTAGACCAAGATTAACATCCAGATCTTGGATCAGTCATCGGCTGGATGAAGAGTAATCGAAGACCGTCGTGGCAGGAAATAGCCAGTCGTTCTCCAGTCGTTCTCTAGTCGTTAAATCTTACTGGGCCCAATGGATATCTTTCACCGTGGACAATGGAGTCCTGAAGCGTGTTTTGAAGTCGAAGGATGGCAGGGAAGAAAGACATCAGATAGTAGTTCCCAGGAGCAGAAGACAGGAAGTGCTCCGAGAAATCCATGATGGGATCACCGGCGGATATGTGGGAATGACGAAGCCCCTTCAAAAAGTGAGGCAACGGTTTTACTGGATCAATTGTCAAGCTGACGTCAAGGACTGGTGCAGGAAATGTGCTGAATGTGCTGCCAGCAAAGGGCCTCGAACAAGACCCAAGGCCCCGATGCGGCAGTACAATGTGGGCAACCCATTCGAAAGGATCGCCATTGACATCGCTGGCTAGTTCCCACAATCTGATCACGGGAAAAAGTACATCCTCATGGCGATGGACTACTACAGCAAGTGGGCCAAAGTCTGAGGTCAAAGTCAGATGCTGAACATCCGGAAGACGATAATCACAGCTCTACATCCGCAGTCAGATGGAATAGTGGAGCAGATGAATAAGACGATAAACCGCCACCTGTCCAACGTAGTCTTTGACCACCAGAAAGATTGGGACCAGTACCTTCATCTGTTCTTGATGGCGTATCGTTCCGCATTTCATGAGTCAACCGGTCAAACCCCTGCTAGTGTTATTATGGGCCGAGAGCTGCGACTTCCATGTGACATGGCGTTTGGGACGCCACCAGGAAAAGACACTGCGGGAGATGACTACGTTAGCAAACTACGACAGAGAATGGACGACATCCACGAACGAGTCCGTTTGAACATCCAGATTGCCAGCGACAGAATGAAGGAGACCTACGACATCAAGGCCGATGCTGGTGGATATGAGATAGGTGACCTTGTCTGGCTGTACAACCCTAAACGTCGCCGTGGACTATCACCGAAACTTCGGAACTCGGAGGTAGGTCCATATAAGATCATGAAAAGGATGAACGACCTCGTCTACCGAATACATACCACGAGGAAAATATAGAGTAGTCCATTTCAATAGATTATACCCCTACGCCGGAAACCACGACCTCTGCATCGTCAGACCATCGATGAATGAAATGAAGTTTCAGAGGTTCATGTCCCTGTACACAAAGGGACAGAAAGTTCAACATGGGGTTACCCGAGAGGAGCCACGAGATCTTTTCAAGGTGCCTGCCGATTACGCGTTAGCTCGCTGTGTGGCAGAAGATCTCCAAATGACCAGAGGTATTGTCGTAGTATTCTCCAAGAAGTTCAGTCGACTCCAGGAACTGCGGGAACAGAACCCGGAAGTTGAAGAGGTGCTACAGCTAAGCTTTCTCGAAATAAACCGTCTTATGAAGAAGTCTGGAAGAGCTTTACTAGATTAAGAGACACGATGCGGAACCAGAATCTTGTGGATCTGTCAATCCCAGAATTGGCCTGTGGGATTGATGGGCTGGACTGAAGAGTAATAAGAAGCATGTTGGAGATAATATTCAGATTCAGCGGCGTCAAGATTTTGGTGTACCCAACATGAAGATTGGAGTATTACTTCCATCGAACGTCCAGGTGCAGATATGGAGAATCTTGCAGATATCTCCACACTCCAAGAATGACATTTTGGGACGGAAGATCTTCAATAAGGGGGCAATATAACGATTTCGAGACCGGCCTCGAAACCGGTCCTCGTTAGTTATGCACCCTCGGTTAACGACGTCCGCGTATCTGCTGACCAACGGATCGCCGAGAACAAGCTTGAATAAAATCGATCGCTTTCATTACGCTTCTCGAGCCGTCTAACTGGATCGACGTGTAGTCTCGATTGATCGAGAACTGTAAATAGAATCTGCTTGCGGGTATATAAGGCGCTGGACAGCAGAGGGCAGATATAGTCACAGATAATCTCAGATACAGTTCCAGAGTTCTCAGATAGAGAGTGACAGTGAAGATAAATTTGAAATAGTTAGTTGATTAATTGTTTAAGTAGTGTTTTAAATAAATTAGCAGAATTGGTTTAGTGCATTTTTACTACAAGAGTCATTAACGTTTGATGTTTGTGAAGGTTTGCTCTCGAGTATGGCTATTTTTTCACTCTCATTTATGATAACTTGATAACAGTTCAGATATGCAGAATTTAAACTTACAATACGAAAACTAACCACAACTAATTCAGTTTATTGATGGTTATGCTTTCATACTGGATCTAGACATATAATGTCAACACACACTAGGTGTGAGATCACATCCAAAAGTAAGGCCCTAATAATTTCCCTAGTTCACACAAGTCTCCCAAAGACTTCTAAGGGTTGTTCGTGAGGATGCAACTGCTTAACGAAATGGACAAATTTTCAACAGTTCTGAAACCAGTAAATCCCATTGCAAAAAGTATTGAAGCAACATGTGTATATACTTCTAACCCAGCTACACAATTACGATGACCAGTAAGGATTATTCCGTTTTCAGATACTTCTAAAAGTCTTTGGGGATGGCAAACCTATAAGTTTAGTCTCAGACAGAACTAAAATCATATTTACTTTTCCAATGATAACAAAGTTTATTAATCGTTCAATTTGCAGATATTTATATGATTTGCATGCCAAATGTGCGAAGGCGTCCACCTCTTATGCTTCAATTTAAAAATATGTTGAAAGGCTCGTACTGAAGAGAAAGTAATATAGAATCATATTTTATTGAAATCCTTGAAATTTTGTCCCATGCTGTATCAAAATCGGATGATTCCAAGAAGTATGTATATAAAATCCAATTTTATGATGTAATCAGGCCATTCCTAAAACACAGGAATTTTGGATTAAAAAAATCATGTAGACTAATGTTTTTTACTCGCCATTTCAGGGCCAAATTGAAAAACCTACTTCCAATGGGACAAGAATAAAATGATATTTTCGCCAAAGAGCACAACAAAAGCGAAGATTTTAGTAAAATTAGTCTATTTTTCATATGAAAAAACTATTACAATATATTATCAGAAAGTAGGATCCCTGAATGTCTGTAAAGTTTTTTAAAATCGCGGTTAATTTCTAACAACAACAAAAAACGGAATTTCTTCTCATACACAAATGCTTTGTTTGTCCTCCCATTAACTGATGACTGCCACAGAACACATATGACCGTCATGTTGTGACGTCAGCTGATAGTGCGTATAATCCGGTCAACGATTGCCAGCAGACGATATTTGGCTACAGCTACCGCACGTTCCTTGGCGTTTGGAGATACATTTCAATTGTGAAGTGGGTGATAGAACTTTTTTCATTTGTCCACTGATCAATCGTTTGTTGGCCTTCGATGCCCATCCATACCGTGTTAGCTCAAACAGTCTGGTTTTTTAATGTTACCGATGTAGTATCATTTGGTTGATAATAAATTACTTGCACGTAGGTGTATATCAATATTTTATTACTTCTAAAGATTATTACCTTACTTCTTCACGTGGTATACATGCATCTCAACATCTATAGTGTTCTGTGCTACGTGTCACCGATACTCAACCTAAGTACATTAAGTACATTATCATTAAGCATTAAGCAGCATCTACATTCTAGCAATGTTCTATGAACTAACTAATTTTATGACATCTTCCCCTTCAAAGAACCAATAATGGAGTTCAATATGTTACATAATCTCTGAGTTTGGAAGGGGCAGTAACAACCCGGCCCCTGCTGCTTTTGCGAGGTGATGTTAAACTGTCCACATTTTGGTCCGGCTTTACAAGAGACTTGGGTTGTAGTTCAACATTTTTGTCTTGGCCGCCACCACTCATGTTGCATTCATGATCTGAGTCATAAGATTTCCTGTTTTGAAAATCATTTTTACTATGTTTCAAATGTGTACTATTGCGTCGAACAATATGAACATTTTTTTTTCAACTAGATATGATATTTTCATCATCTTGTAACTCTTTCCTCATTGCTGTTGATCTATCATAATACTGTTTGTAAGTTCTCCTCTTTTCTTCCAGTTAATTTTTTTCGTTTTCATAGTCAATATTCTCGAATGTTAGAAGTTTTGATAGTGTCGCTAATTAAGTTCTTAACTGTCGGTTCTGTAGCAGCTGCGATGGTGTTTTGTCTGTTCCAGAAACAGGAGTGTTCCTGTATTCAAGCAGGGCTGCCTGTACGTCTTCACACATTAACTCAGCATATTTTTTGAGATCTGCACTGCCCTTTCTGCAAGCCCATTGGACTGTGGATACCTTGGACTAGAATTAATAATTTTGAAATTCCATGCTTTAGCAAATTCTCTACACTTAAGTGAGTTAAAAGGCATGTTGTCAGCTACAACCTCTTTCGGAATTCTAAATCTGGAGAAAATTGCTTTGAATGAACTTACAACAGCATCTTCCGTTTGGTCTTTGACCTGGATAATTTCCAACCATTTTAAGAAATAATCTATTAGTATAAGGTACGATTTGCCACCATAATCTAGAAAGTCACAAGCTATTGACTCAAATTGTAATTTCGGAAATTGTCTCAGTATTATGGGTTCTTTAACATTGATTTTACTATATTTCTCAGTTTTTACAATTTTTAATAAATTCCTCAATATCTGAATTTATTTGAGGCCAATATAATATTTGTTTAGCTCTTTGTTGAGTTTTAGTAATGCCATAGTGATTTTCATGTAAAAGTGTTTACATATCGTCTTGTAAAGATTTTGGGCCTATTACTCTATGATTATAAAATAATAAGTCATCAACTGTGTAAATGTCATTTCTTATGGAATAGTATTTCTTGATTTCTTCTGAAACTTAACTAGAATCACTAGGCCAGCCTTGCATGCAGTACTCTCTAACTTTTTGCAACTCTTGTTTTTTAATAGTTTCTTCTACAAAACGCTGTTTTTTTCAATTGGTCATGTTTATGGAGTGTACAATTTCAGTTATAAATTTATCATCATCAGATTTAATATTCTGAAAATTTCGCGACAGAAGATGTGGAATGTGCATTTCTTTTCCTGGCTTGTATCTCACCTCTATGTAATATTTAAGAAGGTTTACCTTTATTCTTTGTAATCGAGGAGAATTAATATCTGAAACACCTTTCTTCATTATATTCTCTAAAGGACGATGATCAGAATCAACTTTCATGTGACGACCATAAACATAATGGTGAAACTTATTACAGGCCCATAATATTGCTAAATATTCTTTTTCAATTTGACTAAACCAACATTCACTATCAGTCAGTGATCTCGAAGCAAAGGCAACAGGTTTGTGGTTTTGAAGTAAGCAACACCCTAAGCCAAATTGGCTTGCATCGGTCTGAATAACAATATCAATATTTTCATTAAAAATTTGCTAATACAGGATGTGAACTCACTTGGTTTTTTATTTCATTCAACGCATCAGATTGTCTTTGTGTCCATAAAAATTCTATATAATATTTCAACAGTTCTCTTAATGGAGATGATATACTTGACAAGTTAGGAATCACCTCTATGTCATATTTAAGAAGTTTTACCTTCATTTTTTGTAATCGAGGATAATTAATCTCTAAAACACCTTTCTTCATTATATTCTCCAAAGGACGATGATCAGAATCAACTTCGATGTGACGACCATAAACATAATGGTGAAACTTATTACAGGCCCATAATATTGCTTGATATTCTTTTTCAATTGGACTAAACCGACGTTCACTGTCAATCAGTGATCTCGAAGCAAAGGCAACAGGTTTGTGGTTTTGAAGTAAGCAACACCCTAAGCCAAATTGGCTTGCATCGGTCTGAATAACAATATCAATATTTTTATCAAAGTTTGCTAATACAGGATATGAACTCACTAGGTTTTTTTATTTCATTCAACGCATCAGATTGTCTTCGTGTCCATAAAAATTCTATATTATTTTTCAACAGTTCTCTTAATGGAGATGATATACTTGATAAGTTAGAAGTATAGGCTTGCAAATAGTTAATCATTCCCAGTATGCTCTGAAGTATAAGTTTTATTAGCTGGCTCTCTCAAATTTTGAATGGCTGTCACTTTATCATTATCATGTCTCATTCCTTCTTTGCCAAATATATTGCCCAAGTATTTTACTTAATTAACTCTATACTGTATTTTTCTATCATTATATTTTACATTCAGTTCTCTAGCTCTATCAATTACTCGACTTAAGTTGGCATCATGCTGTTCCAGAGTGTATCACCAAATACTAACAAGTCATCAAAATAAATCATGCACCCTGGCAAGTCACCAAAATTGTCTTGATTCAATTTTTGGATGTATTCTGGGGCACAATTTAGACCCATAGGTAAGCGATTGAATGTGAAAGCTCCAAAAATATTAACAAAGGCGCATAACTCACTTGATTGATTATCCATTTCTACCTGTTAAAAATAATCTTTAAAATCTAAAACTGTAAAATACGATTGATTTTTTAATTTAACTCTAATTTCTTCCAAGGTGTGTATTATACAAAATTCTCTTTCCAGTGCCTTATTTAAATCCTTAGGATCCAAGCATAGCCTAAGTGATTTATCATTTTTCTCTACTATCACCAGATTGCTCAACCACTCTGTAGGACCTTCACACTTGGAAATGACTCCTTTCTGAACCAAATTATCAAGTTGTTCTTTTAATCTGCTTTGTATGGCCAGAGGTACCCTACAGGGAGATCTTGCAACTGGTAAGGCATTTTGTTTGAGTTTCAGAACACTTTTTTTTAAACTTCCCAATCGCTGGAATATATCAATATTATTTTTAATATACTCCTCTTTTGTATTACAAATAACACTATGAATTTTTGGTAATATATTTAAATCAATACGTTATGGTAGACCCACAATGTGAACATTTGCTACCCTTTACGATCACAAATTCAACATTTTGATTATTTTCATCAAATGTACAATTCAGATTCACAATTCCAAAAGGAATAATTTTAAATCCTCCATATGCCTCTAAGACTATCTTACTTTTCTCTATTTGAACATTTTTATTTATCTTAGCATTTTTAGTGGTACAGTTATAACCTGACTCTTTGTGTCAATTTTAAATATAGAATTTTCACCTCATACCTTTATGTTTTCTACCCACTCATTTCCATCTTTTATTTCATTGATACTTATGGTAGACACAATGAAAGCTTCATCTCCACATGACTCCTCTTCTACCTCTTGCAATTCCTTCACTGCCTTCGACTGCTTGCCATACACAAAATTGCGACACATTTTGTTGAAATGTCCATATCTGCTACAAATTCTGCTGGATATTGTCTAGTTATATACTTTATTCCACAACTTCTAAAGTCAAAAGAATCTTGTTTTTCATCTCTATATCTGTTTATTTCCTTGAAATTTGTTTGCTTATGTACTTATTGCTTTGCATTCACAGGCTTCTTTGACTTCAGTAAATCAACCTTTGATGGAATTTGATCTTGTACATTTCTTATTTGTGCTTTTGCTATTTCACTAGCTCGGCAAATCTTAATAGCATCCTCTAAGCTCAACTTATCCTTGTTTAATAGCTTTTTTCGAACATCTTCACTGCTGATACCTAGTACAATCCTTTCTCTTATGACTTTATCTTGACCTGTTTCAATGTTACAACTCTGACAGTTTTTTCAGATCCGTCAGAAAATTGTCAAAAGCTTCACCTTCTTGATTTTGAGTATAAAATACAAATCTTTCATATACCTCATTTTGCTTCGGTGTGCAATAAGCCTTTAACTCTTCCAACACAGTTTTATAGTTAGATTTTTAGGCTTCTGTGAGATTCAAGTATGGCTATTTTAACTTTATCAGCTTTGCCATCTTTATCACTGGCCACCAGGTATATTTCCAATTTTTTTTTGAATTTTCTGAAGTTTTCTGCGACATTGCCTTCAAATTACATTGGATTCGGCAATCTGACATCTGACCTCCATTTTTACAATTTATTTCACCACACCTGAGCTCTTTATTACGTCTCGTCCTTGAATTATAGATTTCCACTCGACTGCGCCATATAGTATAATTTGGTTGATAATAAATTACTTGCACGTAGGTGTATATCAATATTGTATTAAGTACTTCTAAAGATTAATACCTTACTTCTTCACGTGGTTTACATTATGTATCTCAACATCTAGTGTTCTGTGCTCCGTGTCACAGATACTCAACCTAATTACATTATCATTAAGCATTAAGCAGCATCTACATTCTATCAAAGTTCTATGAACTAAATAATATTATGACAACCGACATGCTTACGGTTTGAGATCGATTGCCAATGAATGCTATGTTACCCCTTTCATTGTACCGGCCTGTACGCAGCTTTAGTAGTCAAGCATGACATACATAAACATACTTTTTGTTCGACTAAACCATAAACGCTTGATGTATGATATTGTTCAGTAGAGTCTAAAGTCACTATAAAGTACTAGTCAAATAAATTTTTAGACAATGATGTTAATTGATAACTCCTATTTTGGTCTTGTCATAATTGTTACTTTGAACCCGACGTTTCAATTAGTCTGGTATCTCTGACCGTTATTAAGTTTGAATTAAAAAAAAAACAAAAACAATTCGATAGTATTTGAATGGTAGTAGACAGCTTCCTAATTACGAGGATGTGTGGCAAACAATTTTTGGAAGTAGATCAATGAGTCGACTACTTTTATTCTCTTAGAATGGAGTTGTTATTGAATAATAATTTAATAATAATAGTAACGTTATTCACACACAATGAATTAATACACGTACAAATTATAGAATGGCTACATTGTGAAAGAAAATGAAGTGGTTTAGCAATAAGTGTAAAGCACTTGTTTCGCGAAATACATGAACATATGGAAGAGAACAAAAAATAACAAAATTAACATATTGAAATATAAAATCTGAATATAGAAATTCAAATGGTGAAATTGGAAATGTATAATTCAAATCAGAATGTAAATTAAATTGTAATTATGAAATGTAATATGTCCATGGAAAATGAAAGGAATATTGCTCATAATTATTACTAACCATGTTTGATGAATTGCAAGATATTCTCATAAATTATTGACTGAAATTGGCCTTAAACAAGTGAGTTTTTATTCATATCAGGTATATGTATAGTGAATAGAGAGAGCTGATCATTAATTTGAAACGAGCCATGGAATTCAAAGTTAGATTAGGTTAGGTTTGAACGTGAGTGGGTCCATATCAGGCCCTCCACTGCGGCAGAGCTATTAGTACGCAAGCCATCGTACAAAATCTGAAGTGATAACTTTGTATACTGTTTGAGTGTGCCAAATCTGATGTCGCAGAGAGGAAACCTTGAAAGTGGTAAGTTTTCCTTTGTCGTCAAATCGACATCTATGGAGCGTCGGACTGCTGGAGATCCTTATTGATTTTTTCGGACGATGGTGCAGTTGGAAATCTTATTTAATTTTTGTATTTTCCTAGAAAAATCATATTGCTGCCTATCGCCAATTAAAGAAGTGATATCGACAAGTTTAGAGTGGGGGACAACTTAGAAGTACCGAACATTTTTGGCTGATTTTTCTAGAAGAATACAATGATTTGATGAGATATTCAATGGCACCATTGTCCGACAAAATTGATAAGGATCTTCAGCAGTCCGACGCTCCAAAGATGTCGATTTGGCGACAAAGGAAAACTCACCACTTTCAAGGTTTCCTCTCTATGACATATTGTCAGACTTGTCACACTTAAACAGTATACAAAGATACAACTTGCTGGTTATCATTTCCGATTTTTTACGAGTGCTGGCGTACTATAGGTATGTGTTATACCGATTATCGGTTCTGGCCCAGTGAACGTTATTTCGGCCACCCCGTTCGCTAGGGCGTCCGCTATTTCGTTCCCTTCTAGGCCCGTGTGACCTGGTATCCAGACTAGGTTAACATTGTTGCGTTGTGGGGGCGTTTTAAAGTTTTTCTGCAGTTCCATACTGCTCTGGATTTAAAGCAGTTGGATTCAAGCGCTTTCAGTGCTGCTTTTGACTATCCAAAAATATTTTTATTGTTTTTTATGTGTGATTTCGATTTTCCAGCTCCCTTGCACACATTTCAATGGCATGTACCTCTGCCTGGAATACCGTAGCTAATTTACCCATACTGAATGAGCGTTTCACTACTGGGTTCATCCCGTATATTCCGGCTCCGACGACTTCCAGAGTTTTGGAACCATCGGTGAACCAACGTTCATTTGCCCTACATAGGTCAGTTTCATTCCGAACCCAGTCTTCTCTTTCAGGGAAGACCACAGTGTAGTGCGTGTGAAGGTTGATAGTTTTGGGCATGATGTCTGAGGGCATTCCTAGAATGTTGTGAGCTATTATACCCTCCAGCATGCTGCTGCTTCTCATGACCAATGCCTGCGGTAGACTAATGGCCGCTTAGTGGAGTCTGTAAGTTGCCCATCTTCCCCCTCTTTCCAGAGCTATGTGAAGAGGACGTAATCCGAGAAGGGCTTCCATTGCTGCAGTTGGCGTGGAGCAAATGGTCCCAGTAATCGCCAGACACGCTTGTCTTTGTAGTCCGTTCAGTTTAGCCTGGGCCATTTTTTGTTGGCCCTTGCTCCACCAGACTACAGAGTCATACGTGATTATTGGTCGTATGACGATCACGTACAGCCATTATACTGTTTTGGTGACATGTCCCATGTTTTGCCACATATTCTGCGGCATGTCCATATTGATAGGCTAGCCTTTCGGATACTCTTTTCTAGATGCGAGTTCCAATTTAACTTTTTATCTAGGTAATTACCAGATATTTTGCTTTACTCGCAAAAGGATTTGTTACTACATTGATGGAAGAAGGTATTAAATGTTCCAGTTTCCTTTTCCTGGTGAACGTTACTATGACCATTTTCTAAGGGTTAATGGACATTTCCTCCCTTTCACACCATTTTTATATGGTTTTCAATATATTCTGAAGGGCGTAGGAGATCGCCTCTTCGGATTTATTGCGTATTACTGAGACCAGATCGTCAGCATATGCTTGCAGATCGACCTCCCATAGCGAGAGAATGGCCAGCAGACCATCCACCAGCAGTGATCATAGCAGAGGGGAGAGAACCCCCCCCCCCTGACGGCAGCCCCTGGTTGTTTTGAAGATGACACTTTCCCTCTGTAGAGAGGTCGTTATAGTTCTGTTATAAAGCATAATCCAATCACATAGTATTGGTTCAATTCCTCTAGAGACAGTGGCCTCATATAGGGAGTGAGGTAGTGCATTGTTGAATGCTCCTTCTATGTCAAGGAAAGCGGCGACTCCTACCTCCTGGTGTTCCAGAGCGTCGCTCATTCTTGAGACAAGGTTGTTGAGGGCAAGTTCTGTTGATTTCCTAGCCTGGTAGGCATACTGGTAAACATTGAGTGGGTGCTTTGTTTATACACCACACCTCATGTGCCCGTCAGTATTTTCTCCATGCTTTTCAACAGAAAGAATGTTAGACTTATAGGTCTGAGCGATTTTGGGTGTAGGTCAGTCTGACCCACCTTAAGAATATAGATTACCCTAGTCATGGTCCAGTTAGATGGAATATGGTTCCAAACTAGACTGGCTCTGAATAGTCTTACAAGGATAGGATTTACAATATGTTCCAGTCAGATTTGTAATAGAACTGGAGCTATGCCATCCTCTCTTGGCAACTTGTAAGGTTGGAACGAGTTAACCGCCCATCTTATCGGCTGTGGTGTGATTATTTTGTTGGCATCTCTGCCAGGTCGTTTTATCCGGCCTATATTTGTGACTGGAGGTCGATTTTCCAGAATCAGGCTGCCTGGGATGTTGTTATTAGCCAATAGATCTAGTGTTTCTTTCCTGGAGGCCGAAAAGGAGCCGTCTGGACGTTTAAGCAATCCCAGCTCCTGTGTCAGCTCTCTGGATATAATCTTTTGGTTACGGGTTCCGCTTGATGTGTTGGACACATTTTGGCAGAATCGTTTCCATGATTCTCGTTTTGCTTTCCGGATATCTTTATTGTATGCGGTTAGAGCGAACCTTTAGTTTTCCCATTCACCTGATTAACTTAGCTTCGTTGAATAACCTTCGACCCACTAAACATGGAACCTTACAACTACTTGCAGAGAACTCCCTGGCCCTTGCAGATTCAAACTTGAAACGGAAAATTCACTAACCAAGGCAGAAAATGTGCATACGTTAAGTTGATATTGCTCACTTACCGAATACTTCCGGGCATAAATTCATACCTGACAGTTTTTTACCAATTACAAATGTTAACTTTCAAAACACATTAAAAAAATAATATTTGTATAACATATACATATTAAAACTTGTATCAGTAAGTTTGATGTAAACTTTAATGTCATATTTCTCAAACCAAAGCTTGTCGTAAATTTTGGGTCATGAATTATTTGGGATTTTACAACCAATTGTTTAGAAGGTTTTCATTTTAAAACTATCATTTCCAAGTTGGATCCCAGCTTTGATGTACATTATTTCAGCATCCTAAGATTGCAGTAAATTTGTGGTGATAAATTATTGGGAAATTCATGCAAAACCTTTGCATGCAAATTTAGTTAAAAATTCGTAAATTTTAGACCCTAACCTGATCTGAATTATTTATTAAACAGATTAAACTGAAAAAAGAGCACATTGTTTTATTCACCGGTGGCTCAACAAAGCCCGTATCTCATGGTCAAATAGTTTTATCAAATTGCCTAGCAGAGGTGTCATTTCTATTGGCTTATTTAACACAATTTGAAACAATCCACCATAAAATAACGCATCTGCAAGGTAGTTTTGAAGTGTTATGTGGTTTTATCCAAAAAACAGACGTTGTTGTGTGGTTTTATTAAACTATTTGACCATGATCCACGTAATGACAAGACAGCTGTTCTTGTCATTTAAACTTCCCGCCATTATTGTGACCAATTAAAGATCTCGTCCTCTGTATGGTTATATCGTGGTCACGTGATCTACCGTCTACGTATCTATTTTGGATTTGCTTTTGGCTTTTGCTCTAATGCTGATGTGGTTGGTGAACTAATGTAGTAGTGATGTATAACGAAATCCCGCTTCACTCGCGTCTTCATTAGATTTGTGTTGGTATTGTTGAAATATGTGAAGAATGAATAAGATATATATTCAAAATGAATAACAAGGTGAGTGAATTATTGTTTAGTGTACCTAGTTATATATGCAGAATTGATTTCAATTACGGGAAATTTGTTTACTGTGTATCATATGAGAAGGCTTTCATCGCGTAAATGTCTATATAGGTAAATAGATAAATATATGTTTAGGAAAACACATTCGTAACAGATTACTATACCTACTAGTAAACTTATTTTTTTGTTTGTTTTCACGAACAATTTCACTGTTTCGTATGTTTAAAAATATTGAAATTAAAATTACATCAGTCTATCAGTAAGACCTGTGAAGGTATAAAGCAAAGGACAATGGGGGGACATGCTTATCTATACTTCTTCTGGCATTATTTATCCCGTTCAGTGAAAACAAAATCTGCACATAATGTAGGTCTGTGTCCTCTGCTAGGTATAATTATTGAGTAGAATTATTATAATTATAATACTCATTCGAAAGAGGGGGGTTGTTGGGAGTAAAAAAGCTCTTAAACATATTTCATCGTAAATTGTGAAAGGCTTTTGCGACCATAGTTAATTACATGATGGTTCTTCCGGTTTTTAGGCCGACGTATATTTTGAGAACATCCCGACGTTTCGCAAACACGAGTGGTTGAACTTCTGAAGAGAGAGATTTTTGCATGTTAATTGAATAAGTAACTGGAAACATGCAAAAATCTATCTAGACGAAACGTCGAGATCTTCTCAAAATATACGTCGGCCTGAAAACCCGAAAAACTACAATGTAATTCAATTTATTCGACAATAAGAATGTTATACATTGGTAATACAATAATGCACCTAGGTGAGTTAACACCTGTGTGTGCAAAAATAATATATATTAAATGAGTTAAAATAGAGAAAGAAATAGTAGTTTATGGTAATAATACTAATAATGGAAATTATAGTAGTGAATACATCTGCAATATAACTGGAGTATGTCAAATTAACTAAGTAAATGATAAATAGATTATAATAGTAAATACATTGGTTTTACAGCTAAAGTATGTTAAATTGATGAATGTTAAGTTAATAAAATTAATTAAATAACCTTTTTCACAGCATTTTACATATGCGATCACTATTTAGATGAATAAAGGATTTGCATTTATTAACAAAGTGTTTATATTTGGTTATCAATTTAATTTCATTTGGTAGGATGTTATAAATTTTTGGTGCTACGGTTGTAACGAATCTTTGGTTCCCATCGTATTTTCTAAACGGTACTAACATATTTTTGTTTGTGTACTGTCTAGTTTGGTAAAGGTGGTTCACATATTGTTTGTTTTTAGATTTAAAACAGAAAATACAGTTACTAAGAAAGTATAGGCATCGGACATTCAGAATCGATTTATTAAATAGACAATTTGTGGAATATGGTCTATTTTTAAATAATATTATTCGTAGTATATAGTTTTGCACTACATTTAACTGGACTAATGCATTGTCATAGAGCCCTCCCCACACTATGATCCCATAATTCAGGAGTGACTCCACCAAGGACTTGTAGATTTGTAAAAGTAGTTTTTTTGTTAGGATTATGCGTATTATATAGAATTTATGAATTAAACGTCTTATTTTGTTAGTTAAATCTTGAATATGATTTGTCCATTTTAGATTTTTGTCTAGAGTAATACCTAGATATTTGATGGAATTAGTTTCTTTTATTACGAGATCATTCATTTTGATAGTATTGAAAAGTGGTCTTTTTGAGTCAGTCATTGAAAATGCAATATAGAATGTTTTATCTGAATTTAAAGTCAGTTTACTTTTATCAAGCCAACATTTTACGACGTTCGCTCCATGAACCACTTTATTCTTAACATTTTCCCAGTTTTTATCTTTAAAAAGTAGAACAGTGTCGTCAGCATAGGAGATAGAGATACCATTTATGTTCAGATTTAGTAGCGAATTGATGTATGTAATGAAAAGAAGTGGACCAAGTACTGTTCCCTGTGGAATACCTATCTTAGTTTCCAGGGGATTACTATATACGTTCCTAATTTTAGTCATCTGTTTTCTGTTACGAAGATAATTCTTAAAGATTTCCAATACCACTCCTCTGATACCATACCGCTCAAGTGTGTCAGTAAGTTGTTTATGAGGTACGGTATCGAAAGCCTTCGCGAGATCTAGAAAAACAGCAATAGCTTTTTCATTATTGTCAAGACTTTTTTTTATATTATTCACGAGTTCAAACATAGCATCATTTGTACTTATATTTTTCATGAATCCAAACTGATTGTGGCTCAAAACATTCATGGAAGTTAGATAATCGAATAACCTATTTTTAAGACATTTTTCAAATAGTTTTGAAAAGGAAGTAATTACACTAATGGGTCGATAGTTACTTATACTAGATTTAGAGCCCTTTTTATAAATGGGTGTTACTAAAGATATTTTGAATTGGGATGGTACCTTGCCTGTTAGGAAAATTTGATTTATAATGTGAACTAAAGGATCTAAAATGAATTTGTGGCATTTTTTAATCAATCTAGATGAGATGCCATCTATGCCTGGTGCACTATTATTTTTTAGGGTACTGATGTGCATAATTATTTCTTCCTCAGAAACCGGTTTTAAAGCCATAGAATTCAATAAAGAGGGGTATTCAATTGTAATGTCAGATGTGGGTTCATTAATTTTCGATGCCATGTCCAACCCAGCATTCACATAATAATTATTACAAAAATTTGCCATGTCTGTGTCATTATCGAATTGTTCATTATTTTCATCTAAAATTAGTAAATTGTTGCTATTTTTGTTTTTATTCTCATTAGCTGCATCTGAGATTATTTCATATATTTTCCTTATGTTGCTAATATTATCATTAACCTGATTTACGTAATAATTGTTTTTTGCATTCAGTATAATTTTGTTGAGATGATTCCTGTACATTTTATATTCTTGGAGTAACATAAAATCATTTTTATTTTTTATTACTCGTCTCTTTAATTTGTCTCTATGCTTAATAGACTCTACTATTCCTTGTGTAATCCAAGGCTTCAGTTTTCTATGTTTTTTGAACGGAACAGTTTTTATAGACGTACATTCATTTTTTAGCGACATAAAGGTTTCAAAAAAAAGTTTGTATGCCATTTCTGGGTCCTTCAAAGAAAGAACATTGTTCCAACATACTGTTTTGATGGTGTTTTCAAACTTTACTTCGTCAAACTTGACTATAGTTTTCGATTCGATGTTTGTGTTATCATTTCTAACCTCATTTGATCTAATATTCAATAGGACGGGAAAATGATCTGTAATATCTGTATCAATGACGATTGAGTCCAGTGTCAATTTGTTTATATCAATATTTTTTCTTATGAAAATATGATCAAGGCAGGTGCTAGTTTCAGAGGTTACTCTAGTGAAAGAATTTATGAGGGACTTGAATCCAAAGTACGATAACAAAGATAAATAATTGTTATTTGTTGGTTTTGTACAATTGAGAATATCAAAGTTTATATCTCCTATAAATATGTCTACGTCATTTTTATTTGAATTGTTAAAGTGAAATTCTAAATCATTCAGGAATAAGTTATCATTTATGGAGGGAGATCTATAGCAAGGCATTATTGAAAATTGTATATCACATAATTTAAATGTGATATTACTAATTGTTACTTTAGTTATTGGCAGAATAGTATGTGTTATGTCAAAGTTAATATGTTCTCTTATAAAAATGAGGACACCATCATTCTGGTTGATAGTACTGTTATTGTAGCAAGTATGAAATCCAGGAATTGTGAAATTATTAATATTAAGAATATTTCGAGTTTCACCAAAAATTATAATATCCAAATCTTTCATTTGAAATGTTTCAAGGAAGGTCAGAAACATGTCAAAGTTTTTCTGAGCACTTCGGATGTTGATGTGAATAATCTTTAGTATATTTTCACCATTAGTTATGTTAGAGGAGAACTTCTTATATTCATCTATATTATATCTCACTGTTATATTATTTTGAATGTCTCTTTCTTCATTTCCAATTTCATTTAATAAAGTTAATTCAGCAATATCCATCGAGAACACAAACAAATAAAAAAAATTCCCTTTACTCTGAAGGTAGGTAGTTGGTACTCCTGCTGTTTTAACATTTTAAAACAAACAAAATAGGAAAAAGTATTCAATCTACAAAACTACTTAAGTAGAATAAAAATGTTTTGATATTATCTCATTCATGGAATAGCCTATTGTAGTCATCAAAAGATCTAATTATTGATATTTTACCGTTGTGGTTGATATAAATTTTACCAGATTCTGTCCAAACATCTTTTAAAGATGTTTTTTGAATGGCTTTTGCTAGAAGTTCAACTCGTTGACTGGTCAGATCCTCTCGTATGACGACTCCGGTGCCCTTCAACATCTTCTTTTTGTGATATATCTCTTGTTTCTTCTCGTTATTCTTGAATTTAAGAAATATTCCCCTCGCTTTATCTGATTTCTTCCCAATACGGTAACAAATTGTTATATCACTTTCAGTAAGATTTGTTGACATCTTGGTATTCAGCAGTTTCAGGACCTCATTCATTGTATTTTCGGAAGGTTGTTCTTTGAGATTGAACACGCGCAAGTTTTTTCTTCTTCTTTCTTGATCTATGTTGTCGCATTTTTGCTCTAGAATCCTGTATTTATCTGAAATGTGACTTATTTCACCCTCTAACTTGTTGATTTGTTCTTTTTGTATTTTTTCAATGTCGAGAAGTTTATTCTCTAGTTCATTAGTTTTTTTCTCAATGTCAGCTAGCTTTTTGTTCATTGTCTTTGTGATCGCTTCAGATAAGTTATCAGCAATGGTTTTTATGAATGACGGGTCTTTTAAACACTTACTAATAGCGTGATTCACAGCCGTTTTGATTTCATCAGTTATTTCTCGTGTTAACACCATATTTTTCAAGTTTGATTTTCAGCCAATTGATAGGAAATAATATTCTATGTATCCTTACAATTTTCCAGATTTTTGTTTGCTAGATATCACTTTTTATCGTTGATTTGAGCAGGAGCACAATTTAACACTACTCTCTCTGTGACATTCACATATAATGAATTATTCATTGTTTCCCCTTATTATATCATTGGCTTTGACAATCAAGGTGCATTTTCAAAATATGAATTGGTTTTAATGAGAATATATGACACCAAAAAGTAAAAAATTAGATATCAACTCCAATTTCATCATTTCAAAGTTTTTTTGCAAAATCTGTTTTTGGGGTGTTTCAAAATACATTTGCCAAAAACCATCAAATGAAGTAGAAATTTCTATTGTCTTGAGTTGAAATAAATCACTTGACAGTTTGGTTATTAGCATATGAATTATGAAGTAGAATATGTAAATAAAGATTATTGAGAAATATTTCTAGAGAAATACTGAAAACCCAATATTTTCAGTAAAAAGTCTTTTCTTCCGAAATTCCATCAGATTTTCTTTTGGCAATTTCATTCTGGCATACCTTTCATGTTAAGGAGAACCAATCTCACATATCATCTTTTTTTTGCAGGAACGACAGAAGGAACATTAGGACCTAATTAATATAGAAATGTAATATGTATTTTATTAAACACTTTATAACTGCAATAGTTTTTTGGAAATTGAAAACTTCTTTTCCCTAAACTCGTCCATCTTATGTAGGAACTAACAATGGAGAATATTCAGAAAGAAATAACTTCCATTTTCTTCTTGGGACTAAAAAACAGTTGATGAAGATGCATTGAAAAAAAATATTGGAGTAACAATAGCAAAAGAAGTCTCACGAGTTTTTGAGAAGTTTTATTTTAGTTTGTTATTTCTACATTATTACTATGTAAAATAGAAATGTTTGACAAAAGTTTAACATCATGATTTAGAGTCTGACACTTTCAATTCAATAAAGTTCATTTTTGAAAAATTTTACATGCCTACTCTCAATATTTTACATGATGGTATTTGGAGAAAACAATAAAAATCAAACACAAATCTGACGATCATTTCTATAGAACTTTAGGTAAGTAGTTCAACATTGTATCCATTTGAGTTGGCGACATAATATTTCATGAAAAACTTTTTTATTTTTTGTTTTAAGAAGAAAAGTTACTTCATGAAAAGTTTTGCATGTTCTAGAACCTAATTATGAATAATCAAAAATTTGTTAGTTGTATTTGAGAGAGTGTCAAAAAATACGAGTTAGAGGATACTTTTATTTGTGAAAATATCGAAAATTGTAATTAAAATTTGATCAGAACTAAATATGGCGTTCATACGGTAACACTTTAAAGTTTACCATTTGAATAATGGCTGTCGTAGTTAAGTCGGAGAATTTTCAAAGGCTTAGCTAGTTTTTAACAAAAATTTCTGTAGAAATTGGTAGGAGAAGAATATGAAAAAGAAGTATTTCTTTTAAATGTATATGATTGCGTATTGGAACATCAATAATTTTGAACATCTTTTCATAATTTGAATTTCCGATTTTGTTACAAGTAAAAGTGCTTTAAATTAAACTAAATTCATAATTTTTTACTCTGTACCTACTCATTTACAACTGCCACATTTTAAGGAATGATCATTCAATATAAGGTATCTAGAACGTGCAGGATTCTCAATGAAGAATAACTTTTTTTTCTAAATCGTAAAATAAAAAAGTTTTCAATATGTCGCCAACTCAAGTGAACATACTATAATAACATTTTAGAAATGCTCTAGAAATTTTCACCTGAAATTCGCAATAAGAATTTGTAACGAACTTTCAAATGGAATTTTTTGGGAATTTTGAAATGGACTTTCGTAAACTGCATAGCAAGTTAACGAATTCAAGTTCACTAATGGCATTCTTGTACCATCTTGCTATCTACATATTTTAGAATGATCTGAAAGTTCTCCTATGCTGTTCACGATGAGATTCCTATTATAAACTTACAAATTACAATTTTCAGAAGATTTGGAATGAAGTTCCATAAACTATTTGTCAAGTTTTCAAATACAAGTTATGTATTCAATCCTTGTAGTTAACTTGCCAGAAAGTCATTTTTGTAAGTTTACAGGACCAAGTGTGTCGAAGGGCCCTTTCAAGCTTGATCAAAACTTGCATTGAGTTGGATGATAGTTATGTTCATAACTTGCACTTGGTGATGTAAGTCTAATGAGAGTTCTATGCAAGTCGTTTATGTTTAGTGGGGAACTTCTTTTCGTGATTTATCCAGATTTTTGTTTCAACTGGAAGCATTCAGATTTTCTCTTTTCTCCCTTAGTGGACAGTTTTCGTGATACGCTGAGATGAGTGCAATTTGTAGACGTTCCGCAGCAATATCTATTTGATCACGACTATTTATTGTTGGCCGTCTTGGAGATGGTTCTCCAGGGACGTTTTGTCAACCAGCTGCACACCCTTAAGAGTACAACCCTCAAAAGTCTTCGAAAGACTTGTCCGAGCTAGGGAAGACGCAGCCCTTACCTTTTAACGTATGATGCCATGCACGAGACCGATGACCATGTTGGGAATCGAACCCATGACCCTTAGGTTAAGAGACAAGCGCTCTACCATCATGACCATCACGGCCCATAATCCTTAATTTCCTGCACTATTGATTTTATGGAAAAAATGAAGCACTTGTTATGTATTTTTGAAAGGCGATCAGAAAAGGTATCTTGTGAAATTTGAAAATTCGCAGCCGTTTTCCAATTATTCGATATTTTCCAAAATGAGAACCTCGATTTTCGGAAAAATCGGTTTTTCATAATTTTCCAAGCGTTTGAAAAATAAAACCGATTCTTTGACATTTTTTTTTCGGTTCAAGCTCTATCGATTGCATTTCTCGAATTCTCATTAACTTTATCGGTTTACCCGCAATGAATTTTCTAAAAAACCGATTTTATTCGGAAAATCGGACGGGAAATCGTTATTAATTTTTCGATTTCCACCAAATACTATAGGCTATTGAAGGGCATAAAAACACGTCTCTAAAAAAAAATAGTTCGAAAAAAAGTCAAGTAACAGCTCTGAAACTTTCCAATCGTGTTCCAATTGCGAATTTTTTTTATTTTCGAGATACGTTTTATTTTTTTTATTGGCATCATTATAATTTCATATCTCAATCTCCAACGGTTCCAGAGATATAAGGCGGTTTCTGGGCACGACTGACAGATGGAGAAACAGACACACAGACATGCAGACGGGTAGACGACACACTTTTTTGAAAAATGAGTATTTTTTCCAGATCAGGATTTTGTTCTCAGAAACTATGGGTCCAACTCTAAAAAGAAAGAAGTTAGGCCCCCTGTGGTGTCGGCTGGAAGGCCGTAGTATAATACTCTCTAACGTTCGTATTATAAAAAAAATACATTACATAAACTACTTTGCGAATACAGAATATGAAATGAGTATTGTTTCGTTGTGAAGAAATAATAAACATATTGGTTGGTGCATTATAATGGCATGAAATAATAAAATTCCAGACTTCTAACAAAATCAATTAATGGTTTTTGTAAAAATCCTCAGAAATATAGTGAATCTATATAGAACTCAGCAAGGAATTAGTAGGCATTATCAGGTATTAGTCAGGTATTAGTCGGGAATTACAGGTATTACTGGTGAATTAGAGGTATTACTCGGGTATTAGAGGAATTGGTTGGGCATTAGTGGCATTAGTTGGGCATTAGTGGCATTAGTTGTGTATTACTAGGGAATTAATTCGGTATTAGAGGAATTAGTGTACACAATTTCCTCAGCGGTTTCCCCCTCGAAATTATATTATTACATGTTGTTCTATTGAAAAAAATGAAAGTTTGTGTGCACTTCCGGTTTCGCGGGCAGTGCTACGATACTGACGATATTTCAGATCGATTATTTATTTTGATTTCCACTGAGTGGGTTTTACGTGATCATCCTTATAAAATCAGTAAGTGACGATGTATCTCGGCAAAGAAGGTATCCACAATTTTCGATGTAATATTGACCTTCTATTCTGAAACATTCTATAAAGAAACTTCACGTCACTTTTCTATTCAAAATAAATTGTTAGGAACTCCAGATCAATGAACAATTTTGCTTTCCACCGGAACAAGGAACACGTTTTATCAACGTTAACGATGATCTATAAAACATTTGTCAAATTTGATCAAAATGAATGAAAAATAATATCACCTTTTCAAAGGGACTAATAATATTTCATTAATTTCTCCTAGTCTCATACGGTTTCATGAACCCATACAATTTCCTAACCCCGTACAGATGGCCTGAAAATTTTTTGTATGTGAATTTTCAATACGTTGTTATTTCCAGGATAATCTGTATGGCGTTAGGAATGTGTAGGGGGTTATAAATCTTTATGGGGCTGGAAAAATTTCATTCAATTCTTTGTTAATAAGTGTTTTCTGTTCATAAGTATCTGAGGCGCAAAATGTTTCAGAATTTAAACAACTTACTTATAATATCACAAGAGCTTAAATTATTTCGGGAAAAATTTCTTGGGGCACGAATATTTTGAAAATATAGATAATTAGATAAATAGATAATTTTCTTAAAATATTCGTGACGAAAGAAAATTTCCGAAAATAATTTAAGCTTGCGTAGTATTCGGTAAAAAAATTTCACACCATAATTTTGAAAAAAAATATTAATCCAATCCGACATTTTTAATTAATTTAACTGCTTGTCAAGTCTACCATGTTTCGTTAACGAATTTAATGGAAGATTGCGACCAGGAAGCGTTAGAGTCGAATGGTTTGTTTACGAAAATCCAAGAAAGTTTGCTGCAGATGTCAAGTAAATATGGCCTTTTGCGTAAAATTGTTTCAAAAAATATGTCTTAAAACACAGACATCTAATTAATTCGTCACTTTCCTATTCACCATTAAGAAGAGAGGATGGGTTAGAACTCAAGCAACATTTAAATCTTACTATGTTTGTAGATCCTACGTTTTTTGAAATATAAATTGTTAATTCATAATAATTAAACAAATTTGTGTTTTCTGTTTAATGAAACTTTATAGCGAATAATAAATAATAATGTTAATTCTTATAGAAATTTTGCATTATTCACAGGTATATCTGCAATATTTAATGGTTGTAGATCATATGTTCACCTTTTCAACTATCAAAAAATGTCCACTTAAAGATCGTGGCGCCACGAAAAAAATTCCGGAAATTTTTTTAGTTGCCATGGTAACTAGTCAAAATTAAGGCATCTTATTGGTTAAAAAGTAGAGGTGTGAAATTTTCAGGTTTATTTCGTTTTTTTTTCACCGGTCATATCTTAAATAGAAAATTTTTATATCCACCAATAATGTATCAATCTATTTATTTGTTGTTGTCTTGGAAAATAAAATAAGGAAGCAATCAGTTCAATACACTTTATTATTGAAACAAATGAATGCTAAATCCTTCAATTGACATAAAGGACTCGGCGCGTGATCGTAGGTTTTCAGTTTGGTTTTCGGTCAGAAACCATCAGTTTCTTCTCAATTCATTCATTAATAAGATTCTTTTCTTCATCCCTATCCCAATTTTTAAGAAGTATTTCATCAATTAACGGTTTATTGATATCTCATAATAATATTGCATCATTATCCAGTTCTCAGGTATTTTTTTATAGAAAACCTACAGGACTGAAATAGTGACATATTTCCTGACTAAATACTGAGTGTTTTTATAAGAATAATGGTGAACATAGATTAAAAAAGAAAATAAAAAAAAGAAAATGAAAAAAAAAAATAATATAGAATATGATATTTTAGAAGCTATGATGAACAGCTAAGAGAATGGAATTTATACTCAAAAATCGATTGTGAAATTATTATTATTATTATCCCGTTTGCTATTTCACAAAGTTATTCTCGATTCAAAATTAATCTACAGACGTTGAAACTATCCAATTTTTGTTTTGTTTTTTTAAATATCCCAGTCAGGCCTTGTGCTGGTGTGTCATTAACCCCAGTAAATACTCCCCACCTCCATGGGGTGTGAGCAGCGTGTCCATCATTCTACCAAGTACCCCTATGATCAGAACTACCATTTTGACCGAATGGTTTGGGTAAAGCCTGCGGAGTTCAGAGAGTAAATCTCGGTATTTTGTCCGTTTTTCTTCCTCTTTTCGGATAATGTTCATTTCGCCAGGAGCCGAAAACTCCATGACGAAAATCGTCTTACTTTGATGGTCGAGGACTATATCAGACTTATTGGCTTGTATTTGCTTGAGGGTGGGAAATGAGTAGTTCTAATAGATTTGGCACATCTCATTCTCCACAACGAACTCAATATCCCCCAGAGCATACGGCAATACTCATCTATACCAAACGAGTGTAGCAGATGGTAGTACAACACTCGTAGCGCTGCGTTATGCCTGTAGATATGGGCTGAGACCGGATATTTTGAACAGGCTGATAGCATATGCATTATGGTCTCAGCTGCCCCACGACACGATCTGCATCTAGTGTCAGTGTCTAGTGTCACTATACTCATCTCGCGACTACGGTAGATGGGGGTATTGATGAAGACACCATCCTGGCAGGTTATCATTCCCTTGGTTTCCGACTTCAGCCCACTTGACTTGAGATATGTGAATGTCAGGTTTTTTTGGATAAGCCAAGGTCTTCAATATTCTTGAAGAGTACACCATTCTCTCATTCTCATTCTTCGCAGCTTTAACGTGGGCTTTTTGCAGAAGAGGGAATCTGAACTCCTGATGACTTTACAGGCTCCATCCAAAACCATTCTGAAATGTAGACACCCCATGTTCGAAATTCCACGGCCTCCCTGTTGTCTGGGGAAGTGTAACCGTCTCCTATGAAGATGGATCATTTTGCAAGTTTTTACTACAAGTTGTCGCAGCTCTTCCTGAGTCCATTTCATTACTTCCAGGGAGTAAAGTGAAACTGGAACAGCAAGCATAGCAACAACTTTGCCGCGGAGAATTTTTAACAGTGGTTACCCCTTGGGAGTGGCGTTGTTCCACCCCTAAGTAAGTGTCTCTCCGGCATCCAGATAATGATCTACGAGCTAAACGTCCTCTCCGTATTCCTCGCATCGCCCTCTTATGAGATGAACCGTGGCACATTTGTCGATCACCAACTTCATTCCGATAGCATGCGAGAACTCTTGCATCCCCCTTAAGGACTGATGAAGATCCTTTTCTTCAGAAGCATATAGTTCGAGGTCATCCATGTGAAGGATATGGGTGATCTTTTGCCTCCGGTTGCTGGGGGTGCCGCAGGTGTATCCGCGGCGAGTTTTCCGTAGTGCAACGAACAATGGCAATAGGGAGATGCAGAAGTGAAGTGGGCCAAGGTAGTCTTCCTGAAACACGCCCCTTGTAAAGATAACCTGTTCTATTTGGACTCTGATTCGATCAGATGTTATGGAAAAGCGATTTCTGTGTCGAAATTATTGTTTTATTTGATTAAACTCCCTAGCACACTGTATCAAACTTCGTTCGAATTAAAACATATCATGTTATACCAATGATATTGCACGGTCATCGAGTTGTAGCTATTTTGACATTTTCAAGTCTCTAGCTTATTGCAAAATTATTATACTTATTATTATATTATTGATGAATTTCACAGAAATATTGTATTGTTATTCAGTTCTGAGCTATGTTTAAAGTGGATATTGATACTTTTCATTTTATTTTATAGAGTCTTTGCCAAAACCAAAACTTGGCAAAAACTAATATTGCATGAGCCGAAAAAAACAGTAAGTTGAAAAACCTGTCTGCGTTGAGAAATCATAATTCACCTTAAGTAGAACTCAATTTTTATTCCAATCAATAAACAAATGAAGGTAAAATTAATCTCTTATTCATGTGTTCGAAGTGCTGACCATATGCACGCAAACATTCGTGAATCGAAGTCATTACATGGTTGGTGGTTGCTCTTTGAACCTCGAAAGCACGAATTATCCTCTGTTTCAATTCGTCTCTCAAATTCACTGTTTGTTTCTTCCCCAGAGGTGAAAATCTAGAGGAGTTAGATCCGGACAGGAGACGCAATTAATTGTTGATTTTGCTATGATCAGCAGCGTCATTTTTCTAACATTATAAATAGCCCTGCGTGGCAACAATATAAACGAATATTCATTTATTTATTTATTCGAACAAACATACAGGTGTATCCTAATTACATGTTTCTTATTCTAAGTGTTGTATGTTATAGCAAGCAATTGACATTTGGCATATGCATATATCTTACATTCCAGAACGAAGTAAAATATGGATGGGTGAGAGTAAATCACCGAAGAAAGGGGACAGATTTTCTATTTTGATAATGGTAGTATTCTACTATTGTTGTATCATTCATGAATTTGTTTGAAAATATTGTGCAATTGAGATTTAAAGGTACTAAAAGGAACACCAAAAATTCCACACGCAATTTCGTTTGAGAACTTGTTATATAAGGATCACATACGATCCAACAATGAAGTGTCTGCTGTTGTTATTCGGAAGACAATTTGTTTTGGTCGCATTCCATGTAGGGGGATGTAATATTTCAATTGATTTTGTAAGTAATCACTATCCAGATAGCTATTTACCAACTTGTGTAAGAAAATAAATTTCCGCTGTGCCCTCCTATGTTCAAGACGATCAATCTTAAATTTCTCCCTGAGTGGCCCGTATGAGGTATAACCTGGATTTATATCATATTTTTTGTAGTAAATGTATTTGATGAAATTAGTCTGAACACTTTCTAATATATTACTCATATTTTGTCGAGACGGGTCCAAATAAAGGACGCATATTCGAGCTTAGTACGAACGATTGAGTTAAACAAGTGAATAATGGGATCTGTTCTGTTGAATTCATTGGTTGTTCGTTTTATAAATCCTAGCATTTTCCGATCTTGTTTTGCAACTTCTATAATATGATTGTTAAATTTGAGATCATTTTGGAACCTTATACCCAAATCTTTAATATGGCTGATTCGCTGGAGGGCTAATCCTTCCATCATGTAAATAAAGTTGACTGAATTTTTTGATTTAGTAAAGGTTAGGATTTTGCACTTATCCAGGTTGAAATATAATTTATTCGTCTGGGACCAGGTATATATTTGATCAATGTCATTCTGGAGAACCAAATAATCATTTACATCTTCAATTTTTTTGAACATTTTGAAATCGTCAGCGTAGAGAAGAGAGTCAGATGAAAGATGTTCAGGCAGATCATTGATAAATATGAGGAATTGCAGAGGTCCAAGGTTAGATCCTTGTGGTACGCCAGATTTCGCCAGGAACAGCTGAGACTTCTCACCACAGTGCACAACATACTGCATTCTTGATTTGACATACGTTATGAAGAATGATATCAAGTGATTGCCTAATCCAAGACGACTTAGTTTTGCCAAAAGAATGTTGTGGTTCACTGTATCAAACCTGTTTACCGACTTTGTTCATAAACGTTAGCAAGTTGGTTTCGATAGATTTTTTCCTACAGAATCCATGCTGCTTATCAGTTATTAGACTTTTGAAATGCCAATAAAGTTTTTCGTAAAGTATAAATTCAAAAAGTTTCGCAACGCAGTTTAATATTGCGATGGGCCTGTAGTTAGAAACCAGTTGCGTATCATCCTTTTTATGAGTGGGAGTTAATTTGGTTATTTTAAATTTTTCCGGAATAATACCGGTACGTAATGACAACTGGTATATTTTGAGTAAAGGATATGACAAATGATCTTTACATCCTTTAAAAATGTAGCAAGGGATGTTATCGGGCCCTGCAAATCGCTTCGGCTTCAGTTTTTTAAAGCAATTTCTAGTTCATCATTGGTGATTGTGACAAAGTGAATATTCTGAGAGTGTAATTTTGGCAAGTTCTCTACTATTTCAGATATTTCTCGCATGTCGTAAGTTGATTCCTGTTGATATACCGAGCTGAAATACTTAGCAAAAGCTTGTGATATTACTTTTTTGTCATCGATTTCCTTATCGTCAACAATGATTTTGTTTGTGGAAGAGTGTTGTTTTCTTTTGTTTTTTACAAAACTCCAAAATGCGTTAGGGTCTTTAGTCAAGATATCTTGAATCCTCTGAAGATACTCACTGTGAGCGTTTTAATTTTTTTTTTCAAGTTGGAACGAATTCTTTGGTAATGTTCCAAGTGGTATAGCGAGTTATTTTTCCTTTTCCTGAAAACTTCCTTCAGTTTCAGGTCTGACTTAATGTCGTCTGTGAACCACGCTGGATATAATTTTTTAGGGGCGTTCATAAATCTGGGTACACATAAATCTAAATAAATCGTATATTTTCTTGTAAAAATAGTCAACCGCATTATTAACATCGACAAATTCATGCATTTGGGACCAGTCATAGTCCCTCAATAATTCATAAAACAGGTCGAAGTTTGCTTGTTTGAAATTATATTTACCTACTAGATTATTTTGGTCTTCATCGTTCCCAAAGTTTCTCGTTACTTCAGTGATAATGAGTAGTGCTGGGTGTTTTTTATCAATATGTACAAGTGGATTTATTTCTTCTATAATTTTAGTGTTGGAGTTGGAAAAAACTAAGTCCAGTGAGTTACGTACCGGTCACCGTCCGCTCCGTACATTCACCCATCCAGGAAGCGCTGACTCAGCAGAATCATATATCTTACAATTCCAGAATTGCTAATTTTATATTTTTACATTCAAAATGCGAAATGGAATTTTATTCAGTCTTGATGTAATCTTTGAAGTACAAACTTGTCTAAATAAATAATTTTCGTGTTTTTAAAAATGTTATTCGTTAATTGAAATACGTATTTGGCGCAGTCGTTGTAGGATCTCGAAGGCATCTACCGCTTAGATATCCTTGAGTCTCAACTCTTCATCGAGAAGAACCGGCAGAAAAAGTTCGGGAACGAGAAAAACAAAGTTAAAACTGTGAAAGTACCATTATTGGATTAGCCGCAGTTCGAGGGCAGGTTGCAGAACTTCAGCTCCGGAGACACCACCACCAGAGGATGAAAAAGGCTATTTTGTGAGTTACTCATTGATCCCTTTTTCGTTTCATATGTCAGACTCCTCAACTTTTCCAAATTCCTTGAGTGATATTGGCGCAAAAGTTGAGATAGATTTATTTGAATCATTAGAAGCTCTCAGCTTAAATAGTAATAAAACAAAAGAATTAGAAAAAATAGTTGAATCAATAATAATGGCAACACCAGTATTTGATATAAAACTTTTGCAAATCGTACCGGAATTTGACGGTAACCCGTGCAGGTTATACAGATTTATTTCAACATCTACCGATCTATTGAATACATATTGGGACACTACCCCGGCAAACGTAAATTGTGCTCAGAATAAATTGTTACTGAATGGAATATTTTCCAAACTAACTGGACCAGCTGAAGAACTATTTTCGCTTAGTGGTAGCAATGATTTCAATACCATTAAAAATTTATTAATTAATCATTTTGGTGATCAAAGAAATGAAAGCAGTTTATTATCAGATCTAGGTTCATTGAGACAAAGTCCCAGTGAAAATTTATTGAATTTTTTTTCAAGGGTAGTGTCTACACTCAACTTACTCCATAATTTTGTCAATTTACATGAAATTAATGATCAAATTAAAGTGAGCAAAAAATTACTCTATGATTCACACGCACTACACACATTATTTGTTGGTTTAAGAGAACCTCAAAGTTCTATGGTAAGGTCAATGAAACCAAATAATTTGGCTGAAGCCCAAAAATATATAATTGAAGACAACAATATTAAATACCTTAAAAAATCTCAAGTAAATAATTTTCATAAATTTCCAACTACTATAAGACCACAGATTGAAAATTTTGGACAACGATACACCCAAAACTACCACTCTGATAGACCCCAATTGCAACAAAATATTCCCCGACAATTTCAAAATCACCAAAACTTCTCAAGTCAGCCTCAATTCCCTAGGGGACTAATTCAGATACAACCACGCCAAAGTGGTACACCCCAACACCCCAAAGATATTTCAGTAACAAGGAAGTATTCGGTACACCCCGAAACGTGTGGAAACCCCATAATGGACCATTCACTTCCAAACCTACCCCTATGAGTATTGTAACTAGAACACAAAATCTTCAAAACAATTCCAACAGACTCCCCTATCAACAACAATCTCGAAACTATTTCTAATCAAACCCACATCAAAGACGTAACTTCGTTTCTGAAGAACTCTATAATTTTGAATATGACCAAAATTACGAAACACCCGACGAATTCCACTCACAAGAGTATTACCCGAACGAACCTTACGTAGAAGAGACAGAACAATTCGATTACTATGACGAAACACAACAAAAATTTTCACGAGATGAGGTCCAACAGGGACGAAACATAATTGAACTGAATACTATATACGACAAAACAGAACTCCCTTACATACAAATCAAAAACCCACCTATTAAACTTTTAATAGATACAGGAGCAACTAAATCATTCATGAACCCCGATATTGCAAACAAATTTTACCCTGAAAATATTTTCAAAGGGCCATTTACAGTCACATCAGTTTTTCAACAATCAAAACGTGATCTCTGTGCAAGCATCCCTTCTTTCGATGAATTTAACCATCAACAAATGCTGAAATTTCATTTAATCAAATTTCACCAATACTTTCATGGACTGATAGGACTTGATATACTTAAGCAACTGAACGCTCAAACTGATTTTTCAAACTCAATATTGTATACTCCATCTTCGCAAAATTACATTCAGTACTATGAAACAAAGAAAAGGTTATTATTTTTTGTCGAAATAGAACCCAATACGGGAACCAAAATTAAAGTGCCTGTAAGTCAATCCACGGGCGATATCTTTGTCCCTCCAACAAAAATAAACGAATGTTTGATAAGAGAAATACTAACTACAGCTAATAACGGATACGCATGGGTCGAGTTAGAAAATGGAAATGACTATAATTGCGAAATTCAACTATTTGAGCCACTCAGTACTCATCCATTTTCACCTCAAAACTTTGAACTTTATCATGCGGACATAAACACCTTTCACACAGACGAAAACGACATTCGTAACCTCATTCGTACAGAACATATGAATCAAGAAGAACAGACACGCATAAAAAACTTATGCGGCAAATACTCGGATATTTTTCATTATGAAGGGGAAAAACTGACTTTTACTAATCAGGTTAAACATAGAATCAAGACAAAAGACGAAATTCCAAGTCGTATAGGTATCCCTTCATTCACAAAGCGGAAGTAGCCAAACAAATAAATTCCATGATCGAACAAAATATCATCCGCCCCAGTAACTCGCCCTGGTCATCACCTATATGGGTGGTACCAAAAAAAGCAGACGCTAGTGGGAAGAAAAAGTGGAGAATCGTGGTCGATTACCGTAAGGTAAATGAAAAGACCATCGACGATCGCTACCCCCTGCCAAACATCAGTGACATCCTATATAGATAAGCTAGGAAGGTGCCAATATTTCTCCACCCTAGATTTGGCGAGCGGATTTCATCAAATAGAAATGGCTCCGGAAGACGTTCAAAAGACCGCATTCCCCTTTGGCTTGAAGAATGCCCCAGCTACTCTGAGTAGGGTGATGGATGACGTCTTGAAAGGGATGCAAAACGAAATATGCCTGGTATACATGGATGACATCATTGTATACTCAACATCTTTGCAGGAACACATGGTTAATTTAAAAAGAGTGTTTCAAAGGCTACGCGATACGAACTTGAAAATTCAGATTGATGAATCAGAATTTCTCAAGAAGGAAGTTGCTTTTCTCGGACACATTTTAACACCACAGGGCGTAAAACCAAACCCAGATAAAATTAGAGCAATAATGCACTATCCTATTCCAAAAACTACAAGACAGATAAAGGGATTTTTGGGACTTTTAGGGTATTACCGTAAATTTATCAAGGACTTTGCAAAAATCACAAGACCATTCACAAACTGTCTGAAAAAAGGCGCTGAAATAAAACACGACGCCACCTTCCTTAAAGCTTTTGACCATTGCAAAACCTTACTGACAAATGACCCCATACTACAATACCCAGACTTCGACAAGCTCTTCAACCTAACCACAGACGCTTCAAATTCGGCCATTGGATCTATTTTATCACAAGGTCCTGTTGGGTCTGACCGCCCTGTTGCCTACGCATCAAGGACGCTTAACGATGCTGAACAAAACTATAGCACCATTGAAAAGGAACTTTTAGCGATTGTATGGGCAACAAAATATTTTCGACCGTATCTTTTCGGTAGAAAATTCGTTATTTTAACAGACCACAAACCACTACAATGGCTGATGTCGCTGAAGGAGCCAAACTCGAGACTAATCCGATGGAAACTGAAGTTAGAAGAATTCGACTACGAGATTCGATATAAGAAACACCAATGCAGATGCCCTATCGAGAATTGAAATCCATGCCAACGAAGTAGAACCACAACCAAACACTTCGAAGACCAGAACGGAAGACATAGATGAAACATCTCCATTCCTCCAATATATGAAAAAGTTCAACGTAAAGCAAACTCGTACACGGGACCCGGACACCTCATCCCTAGTCAATAACCTCGACGAAACCCCAGACGAAAACGAAGTCGAAGTGGAAACTGTAACTTCAACTTCAAGCGAGGAAGAACCAGTCCAAGAAATCACCCCAAACGAAGAAAATAATGAAACAGTCCACACGAATGCCGAGGACCCTGTACAAGAAATAAATGCAAGTGAATCACCGATTAACGTATTTCAAAATCAAATCCATATTTCTAAATCGGTATTGCCCAGAAGAACTACTAAAAAATGTTTATGGGAACCAAACAAGAAGAATTTATGGAACATTTATATAGTGCAGCCTAAAAAGACGTACGCTTTTTATTTCAATGACGATGATTCGAACAAACTGTACGAAAGTCTCAGTAACCTTATGATGCAAACTTTCAAAAATTCGACATTCAATTTGATAAAATGCAACACTAAACTTGAAAACATCACAGAACTATACAGACAAAAAGAACTTTTAGTATACAATCATGAGACTAAAACAAATCACCGTGGTATTCAAGAAACCTTACAACAAATAAAAAGAAAATACTATTGGCCAAATTGTGCTAACGATGTTAGAAACTATATAAATAAATGTGATATCTGCCAAAGAACAAAATATGACAGAAGCCCACCGAAAATCAATTTTTGGATCATTTCTCATCGAAATCCCATACCAGTGCAGCATCCTAACCTCTGGACAGGGATACACCAACGAAAAAAGCCTACTTCAACTAGATGATATTTCACAAGACCAACTACACGATTTGCAAGTACAAGGGAACCGACTTCAACCATTGCAGATTGAATCCCCGAGATATTCCAGCCATCATCCTTGGACGATACCTTTATACATAATCATCATCCTAGGAGTCGTAATATTCAGCCTGAATAAGTTCAGGAAATCCAAGGGAAGGACCAAAGAAGCCACACAACCCTTGCCATCTTCAGAAGTTTTGTTCGTCCCAACCAAAACTTCATCTTAGGAGGGAGGAGTTACGTACCGGTCACCGTCCGCTCCGTACATTCACCCATCCAGGAAGCGCTGACTCAGCAGAATCATATATCTTACAATTCCAGAATTGCTAATTTTATATTTTTACATTCAAAATGCGAAATGGAATTTTATTCAGTCTTGATGTAATCTTCATAATTAGTTCCAAGAAGTGTTTATTTGGATGGATCGTTTTCTGTAATGCATGAATAGACTAGATAACGGAGCTGCCGAGTCATCGCTCAATTCCTGGAAATGTGTAGAAGTTCTCCGTTTTGAGTATTCTCGAATCTTCTCGTTTAATCCAGTCTACTCGATGAGCACCTATATAAACGGAGACGTTTGACTGGGAAGCAAGTTTTTATGAAGAGAATTATTTAAGAAGATTAGAAAGTGATAATAAGCAGAAGTGTTTGAAATATTTACCTAGTTGTATTGTTGTATAGATAGATCTAAGTGTTTTATTAGTCAGTGAAGTGTTGTATGTTTGTTTATAGTGAAGTTAGAAAATAAACAGTTTAGTAGTGTGCTCGGCCTATTATTTAGCAAAACGTAACAGTGGTGTCCGAAGCGGGATATAAGTGAAAAACAGAAACTATTTTAAACTATTTATGGTGAATATGAGGAGTACATCGTACGATACGATGGAGGACATTGTTAAATTTATCCAAAATCAATTTGCGGATCTGGAAAGAAGGCGCCAGGAGGAAAACAAGAAGAGGAAAAGCGGCGCCAGGAGGAAAAGAAAGAACGAGAAGAGGCACTCCAGAAAATTCTCGAAGAGCAGAGAAATGAACGAGAAGATTAAAAACAAGAACGAGAAAAGGAAAAACAGGAAGAGGAAGTGCGACAATTGGATGAAAAGAAAGAACGAGAAAAGGAAAAACAGGAAGAGGAAGTGTGACGATTGGATGAACAGAAAGAACGAGAAAAGGAAAAACAGGAAGAGGAAGTGCGACGATTGGATGAAAAGAAAGAACGAGAAGAGGCTCTCCAGAAACTTCTCGGACAACAAAAGAATGAATTGGAACGAATAGAAAAACAAAGGAAAACAGACTTCCAGAAGGTTCTAGAACATCAAGACAAGTTCTCCCAACATGTATTACAGAAAACCGAAGTACAAATGGAGAAACTGAAAGAAGAACTGAAAGAAGAACTAAAGGAAGACGTCAAGAAAATCGACGACGAGGTTAATAAGAAATTTGATACAGTGCGAGAGGAGATGAAAGGACTAGAAAATCAGATAGCACTCCTCAAGAAACAAGATCGTCAAGACAGGGTTGCCACATCAAGAATTTCCGTAAAACCACCGACTTTTGATGGACAGTCCTCTTGGTCCAAGTATCGCCGACAATTTGAAGCTGCAGCAGTGGCTAATGGATGGGGCGAAGAAGAAAAAGCTACTGCCCTTATAGTAGCTTTGAGAGGGCCAGCTTTGGGTATGTTACAGACGATACCAATCGAACAGCAAAATAAATATAAAGACCTGATTACTGCGTTAGAGATGCGGTATGGCGATCAACATCGAGAACAACTGTATCGGGCTCAAATGAAAACGCGCACTCAAAAATCAGGTGAGAGTTTGCAAGAATTTGAAACGGATGTGAGACGCCTAATTCAGCTGGCTTACCCAGAAGCACCGGGAGAATTCAAGGAACAGCTGGCGGTGCAGTTATTTAAAGATGGACTGAGAGACACCGAAATCCAGAGGACTTTGCGATTGACACACTTTAAGAGGAATAGCGATGCCTTGGTACGTTCTTTAGAAGTGGAGGCGGCCTTCAACACGTCGAGGCCGAAAGTACGAGCGGTATCGATAGAAGAACCCGAACAACGATCAAGCGCAGCTACTAGTTCATTCGAGAAGGTTCTGGAAGAGATTAAATCTTTGATAAGCGGAATGAGCATCCAGAAGAACAGGGCGTGCTATAGATGTGGGAAATTGGGCCATCTTATTAGAGACTGCAGGGTAAGAATGCCGCCACGTTCGCAATCACCTATAAGGACAAGATCTTCCAGCGAGTCCTCAAGTGGGCGGCAGGAAAACTAGAATTAGCCAGCATATCGGGGCGCATACTGGCTAGCAATGATCGAGCCCCCAGGGTCATCCCTATTAACAGGCTAAGAAGAACAACCGATAGCCTTACCATTTCAGGAAAATTGAACGAAATAGACGTCGTATGCACCATAGACACCGGTGCTTCAGTTTCGTTGGTACGCAGTGACATTCTTCGGCCGGAAAGCGTGAAACCTATCTCTTCAATCCTTCTGATTCGAACAGTCACTGGAGAAAACGCACCGATTCGAGGAGAAGCTGAGATTACACTGATTCTTGGGCGACTCACCATCACAAATACAGTGTATGTCGCGGATATAGAAGATGAATTTATACTTATGATGGATTTGATCAGTGACTACGGGTTTTCGTTTGACAATGAAGAGAGGATCATGAATTTGTCCTCACAACTCCAACAGAGAGGACGATGTCTGTGAAACTGCGATTAGTGAAAACCGTGAAAATTCCTGGATTTTCGGAGAAGGTAGTTTATGCTACATTAGATGGAGACCCTGGGTGCTTCGTTGGAATAGTACAGCCATGTGTTGAATCACCTAGCGATTTGGTTCTTGCACGAGCCCTAGTAAAGACAAAACATGCTATTCCTGTGAGAGTTGCCAACGTGTATCCCGAAGAAATAACGACTAAAGAAGGCGACATCATTGGAATATGTGAACCTATTTCATGGGTAGCGAAGTGACCACGAGGAAAGAAAGGAAGCCTCAAAGAGTGTTATGACAGTTCTTGAAAAATCATTTGAACACTTGTCGACAGAAGAATTGAGAGCTGCTAAAAATTTCATCAGAAGTGAAAGCGACATCTTTGATTCAACAACAACAGGAAGAACTAACCTGGTCAAACACAGGATCGATACTGGCCAAGCCCACCCGATTCGGCAACCACCAAGAAGAGTTCCATTTGCCAAACAACAAGAGGTGGAAGAGCTTGTTGATAAGATGATGAAAGATGGTGTGATTGAATAATCATCGAGCCCTTGGTCTGCACCTGTTGTGTAAGTTTCTAAGAAGGATGGATCCACGAGATTCTGTGTGGATTATAGGAAATTGAATGATGTAACGAAGAAATCCTTCTTCTACCCTTTACCAAGGATCGACGATACATTAACAACTTTAGCAGGTTCACGTTGGTTCTCAACCCTAGATCTGAAGAGCGGATATTGGCAAGTGGGCATACATGAAGAAGATAAGGAGAAGACAGCATTTTCGACTGGACGCGGACTTTATCAGTTCACTGTCATGCCTTTTGGATTATGCAATGCTCCAGCAACATTCGAAAGACTTATGGAGCTGGTCCTGCGTGGGCTCACTTGGAAGACTTGCCTAGTATACCTCGACGACGTTTTAGTCATGGGAAAGACGTTTGAAGAACATCTGCACAATTTGCGAGATATACTCCAACGATTCAGGAATGCCAACCTTAAACTGAATCCTCAGAAATGCTCATTGTTCCAGAAAGAAGTCGATTTTCTGGGCCATACAGTGTCATCAGACGGCATTCGAACAGATGGAAGGAAGATACAGGCGATCCGAGACTGGCCGCGACCTAAAGACAAACATGAAGTGAGGAGCTTCCTAGGTCTCTGCACCTACTACCGTCGATTTGTAGAAAGATTTGCTGATATTGCGGCACCCCTACATAAGTTGACAGAAGACCGAGTCAAATTCGTCTGGTCCAACGAAAGTGAACGGGCATTTGGAAAGCTGAAAGTTGCTCTATGTTCCAGTCCGATTTTAAGTTTTCCACGTCAAAGAGGCCTTTTTGTTTTGGACACAGATGCCAGTAACAATGGGATTGGAGCCGTACTATCACAAGAGCAAGATGGCCAGGAAAAAGTAATTGAGTTTTACAGCAAGGCACTGACCAAACCAGAACGGAATTATTGCGTAACAAGGAAGGAACTACTGGCAATAATCAAGGCTGTCGACCCCTTCCACAAATATCTATATGGAAGAGAATTTCTCATTAGAACAGATCATGCAGCTTTGAAGTGGTTACTCGAAATGAAGACCCCTGAAGGACAAGTAGCAAGGTGGATTGAGAAGTTGAACCAGTATCACTTCAAAATAAAACATCGACCAGGACGATTACACAACAACGCAGATGTCTTATCGAGAAGACCTTGTTCGGATACCTGTGAGCATTGTGAGCGAATTGAACGTCGCGAAGGAAGCAACCAAGTGAGATTAATGGTTGACGACAATTGGACCACAACGAAAATGAGGCAGGACCAAGAAAGTGATCCAAACATTGCAGATTTTCTACGATGGAAGGAAAGCGGAGCGGAAAGACCCACTTGGAAGGAAATCTCCTTACGATCACCAGCTTTCAAGGCATTGTGGGCTCAATGGGATTCCCTGATTATTAAGAATGGTCTATTGAAGAGAGCTTGGGAATCGGCCGACGGCAGAAAAGTGATTTCTCAATCTCTTGAAGGAGATCCATGGCAGCAAATCAGGTGGACATTTTGGAGTTAATAAGACCATGGATAAAATACGGCAGAGATTTTACTGGGTCCAATGTCGTGAAGATGTAGAGAGATGGTGCCGAAGATGTCTGAAGTGTGAAGCAAGCAAAGGTCCCAAGACAAGATCGAGAGGAGAAATGAAACAATACAATGTAGGTGATCCCTTCGAACGAATCGCCATCGATGTAGCAGGACCGTTTCCGATGACGAATGATGGCAACAAATACATCCTCGTTGCCATGGATTACTTTAGCAAATGGGTTGAAGCTTATGCCTTGCCTAATCAAGAAGCATCCACAGTTGCAAGAGCTCTGGTGGATAACATGTTTTCAAAGTTTTGGAGTCCCAATGGAGCTACATTCCGATCAAGGAAGAAATTTTGAATCAAATTTATTCAAGGAAGTTTGTGATGGCATGGTTGAATGGTTCAACAGGACTATGGAAGAACATCTTTCCAAAGTAGTAGAGGAGCACCAAAAGACATGGGATCGACATCTTCCACTATTCTTGATGGCTTACAGGGCCTCTGTGCACGATTCCACAAAGCTCACTCCAGCCAGCATCATCTTCGGGAGAGAACTTCGGTTGCCCTGTGACTTGGTGTTCGGATCACCAAGTTCTGAAGAAAAAGAGGTACAGGATTATGCAGACGAAATACGAGATAGCTTGAATGGGATCCACGAATTTGCAAGAAAAAGATTGAAGATAACTAGTGACAGAATGAAGGCTCGATACGATCTTAAGGCCAATGCTGGTGGATTCAAAGAAGGAGATCGAGTGTGGCTGTACAATCCTCGTCGAAAGAAAGGATTTTCTCCTAAATTAACACCATCTTGGGAAGGACTTTATACGATAGTGAAAAGAATAAACGACGTGGTCTATAGAATTCAACGCAGCCCGAGAGCGAAAATGAAGGTCGTTCACCTAGAGAGACTCAAACGTTATAATGGAGACATTGACACATTGTTTGATCGGGACGATCAAAATTGAGAGGGGGATAATATTACGAGATTGATAAAAGCCCCCTAGCTGCGCCGCTGAGTCTATTCCGCGGACGCCTCATCCATAATTAGTTCCAAGAAGTGTTTTTATTTGGATGGATCGTTTTCTGTAATACATGAATAGACTAGATAACGGAGCTGCCGCGTCATCGCTCAATTCCTGGAAATGTGTAGAAGTTCTCCGTTTTGAGTATTCTCGGATCTTCGCGTTTAATCTAGTCTACTCGATGAGCACCTATATAAACGGAGACGTTTGACTGGGAGGCAAGTTTTATGAAGAGAATTATTTAAGAAGATTAGAAAGTGATAATAAGCAGAAGTGTTTGGAATATTTAGCTAGTTGTATTGTTGTATAGATAGATCTAAGTGTTTTATTAGTCAGTGAAGTGTTGTATGTTTGTTTATAGTGAAGTTAGAAAATAAACAGTTTAGTAGTGTGCTCGGCCTATTATTTAGCAAAACGTATCAATATCTTCGTCAGTGTAGGTGAGAAAGCCTCTGACAGTACTAACAATTCCAACTTCACGGACCGTCTCCAACTCCTTACCGCTTTGTTCATAACTAACAGATTGAAACATGAAAGCACCAGCATGTTTACGAATGTTACACGACCATCTCCTTTGGTTTTCACAACTTTTCCACTGATGAATAACAGGCTATCATACAAAGCATCGTAAGCGTCAGATTGATTGATGTTGATTTCAATGACATCATTGTTGCGAAAGGACTTGACATATGGGTACTAAGTCCGCCTTTCCACCTTTTGTATGGATTCATCGTTTTGTGGTTTTCGGAAAATGTTGAACACTTGATTGGACAACATGATAACCGAGAGATTCCAAAAACAGTTTATTCTCCGGTGATAGTAGTTGACGCACGTTGAAGGTCTTGGTGAAGACTGAAGGGGGGTATGGTGGTAAGTTATTCTTATGAATAGTTAGCACCATACTTTCGCTTCAATTCCAAACGAACGATTATTTCTTCGTTTCGAAATCCAACGAGTTGAGAATGCTGGTCCAGCACTCGCAGCGTAATATTGTTTATTTCGTCTCTATGAGCAATGGGTAGATAAATGGGGTGGTTGGGTGTTTCGTCATTTGCGTAACCAGGATCAACACCAACAGCAAATTTGTATATCGTATGAGACGGTGCGTCGTTGTAGAATGCTCCGAACGTAATGTTGCTATCTATGTGTATGGTACGTACTTTAATGATATCTACAGGTAGATCTGATGCGTAATGCAAGTTGGGTTTGAGAAGAGTATACGACAACCCTAAAATGGGAGCCAAACTGTTTTCAGGTCGGAAATCAATTGAGTGTTTAAGGCAGAATATTTCGCTTTTCAGCGTGTTATTATTCGGTTTGAGGTAGAAAAATTCCTCGTGGTTTTCCTTGTATGTTTTGGGTGTGATGTGTTTGCTGATCAAAGCCTCAATATCACCAATTTCGTAAGAGCCAGTAGGGATATTTATACTCTGTTTAGTTTTGCCGCCGTTTTCAAAGTAGTAGAATTTTGTACCTTCCTCAATGTTGGGTACACTGTTGTACGAATGGAAGCTGAGCAAAGCCAAACTGTATTCTGAATCAGAATCCAATTGAATGGGCGGATTGAAATCGATGGAAAGCGTTGAAGAACGACTCGTTAACGTCAATATCATAGACATGACTGATATAGTGTCGGAAGCGACCCGCCTTAAATAATGAACAATAACTTGGATGAAAAATCTTTTATTATTACAATAATAACATTGAAATTGTGCACTAACTGGTCCATGATACTCTACTTCTTTTAGTGATGCCGTTGACAGTCCAAACTCATTTTGATAATGAATGAAACATGGTAGACGAATCTGCAAAGCGAATCGAATTTTGTAGTCCTTTGGTAACCTATGCCATACATCCAGCAACTCCCAAGGTCCTGCGTTCCCAATTAAATATTCGATTGACAAAGCTCGCAGTTGCAGCTTTCGTCCAAAGAATTCACGCCAGTTTCTCCGCGTTGTAATCTCTGTCTCAATTTGATGCCAGGCCCGCAAAACGAATAACCTGGTAGATGCAATTCGAATGGGAGCTTATTGATGATTAAATTTGACAAGCAGTCATGTTTTTTTCTCTTAAATAATATATAAGACATCCTATATATATATTTTTGCTGAATACTTTGCTACCCTCCATTGTCCCAATGACTCATTTTCCTCATGATATTTGACACACACACACACACACACGCAAGTCACGTTAAATGAACGTGACTTTCATTTCTCTTAAATTATACATTTTGAAACACCTTGTATACTTTCCTCATTGGAATCACACCTTCAAACTTACACCCTCGTTAACTCGCAATTTTTCACATTTATTCCAAACATCATTATTATTATTAGACTCACAATCATTATTTTTTTTCAATATTCAAACAGCGTGCTCTGGTAGCTGGAGAAATATATTCCCCACATTTGAACATCACCTTGTACGAAGTCTCCGTGGAGGCAAGGCTATCGTCGCTCGCTACCAAACATAAACCGCTGGTTCAAACCTCTGCTGCTGAAAAATCTTTTTTCTTTTTAAATTCAATTCAAAATATGTATGCGCCGCGCACTATTGGCAAAATGTTATCAATCTAAGGGATCTCTCTCGACTACGTACCCGGTTTTTTGCTATAGCCTTTTCCGGGGTAAGCTCGCAATAATCAGCCTCACGTGAACTTAGACAACAGCAGTATCCGATAGAATGCAATGAACGACACGCATAAGCTTTGCAGGAGGCGTGTTATTATGTCACTACGACCCACATAGGCCCTACAGTCCGACCAACCGCCAACACCAGCGGAGGCGGCAGTCAGCGTCCCTTGATCGGGGCCCTAGGCACCACTTGGCACAAGCGCTCGCCCTTCTCCCCAGCAATGGGGTGAAGGGGGAGGCGGCTTTCCGTGCGTCCGGAATAACATCCCCTGGCATCCGAGCCCGAAAGGGCGAAGAAAGAAGTCGGTGTGAATTCTGTTTTGTGTCTGTAGAAATATTGGAATTCATCTGTATAATTTCTTCAATATATTTTTATTTATTTATTTATTTATTTCTCGACTACGTCACACGATGAACGCGAAGCAGCGACGGCTGACTCCCTAGCGTTTGGCATGCTTAACCGTACTGTGCATGCGGTCCCCGTTCTCTCATAGGTGATCTACTGACGGCCCATATTTCATTTTTTGCACCTTGTGTGAGAGCAAGCAACATATGGAGTTTCCATTTTCTGAACGGCATGAGAATATGAGTTCGATATTTGTAATGTCCAACGTAACTTCCGTCTTTGGCGTTAGTGCTCCAGCGGTCTCCTCTATTTTGAAGCAGTTGCTATTATCGGCAGCTCGTACTAATCGGATAGTATGTTTGTCATAGGAAACACATTGATAATCGTTGAAAATATTCAAATAATATTTGATGGGTATGAGCATGTTGAATGATAGACCCACCTTAAATAATGAACAACAACTTGGATGTAAAATCATTTATTCTTACAATAATAACATTCAAATTGCGCGCTAACTGGTCCATGATACTCTGTTCCTTTTAGTGATGCGGTTGACAATCCAAACTCATTTTGATAATGAATGAAACATGGTAGACGAATCTGCAAAGCGAATCGATTTTTGTAGTCCTTTGGTAATCTGTGCCATACATCCAGCAACTCCTAAGGTCCTACGTTAACAATCAAATATTCGATTGACAAAGCTCGCAGTTGAGTATCAGTGAAATCTCGCAAAGATTTATATTTATGCATTTCAACCAAAGATTTATGCATTTCAGCGGTGGACATTATGAAGTAGAAACTTTAGGCAGAGATGTCCGCAGTTACTTTGATTGTAATTTTAATATTGACTAATATTATATGTAATTCTTACACCCCTTCCAAAATATCTTGCCATTGGAGGTTTGAGACATGTGAGACGCCCTGTATATACTATTGCTGAATATTTCGCTATCCCTATTACCCCAGTGACCCATTTTCCACCTGACATTTGACACATACATGCAGCAGCCATGTTTTTTCTCTCAAATAATGTGTGAGACGTCCTGGCGGCAGCGGCGGCGGTGGCGGCTGCGGGGCGGCGACAGAGATGGCGGCGGCGGCGGAGGTGGCAGTAGCGGCGGCGGTGGCAGCGGCGGCGGAGGTATCCACGGCGATGGACTCCACACTCCACTCAAACCGACACATTTTCTCGCTAAATGATGCATTTTTGAGCTGATCTGTTGTTTTTTTTTTTTTTCTCAAAAATGTGCTTTGACACTCCCTGTATACACCCCACATTGGAATCGCACGTTAAAACGTCACACTTCCATCAAGCTGCCAAACATTTTGAATCCCCTATACTTCCAATGACGCGTGTTTTCTTTGACAAATGACAGAGGCGGCCATGATTTTTTGCTCAAATCATATGTTGGTATACCCGGTATAGCATTTATCAAGCAGACGCCATTTTTTTTCTCAATGATGTCGGTTGTTTTTCTCTTGTGCTTTGACACACCCTGTATACGTCTCCCGTCAGCCTGCAATTTTTCCCATTTTCCCAAACATCATTATTATTACATATTTCTGCGACGAATATTTTCATACATCATTACTATAATTTATATTTTATATCCACGTTCGAATAACAAACTCTTATCTACCACAATGAGATAAACTACTCATCGACTTCGCCAACCTTGAGCACTAGCGGACATATCTTTGAAAATGACCTTTGACCCAAATCGACCCATATTCGCCCAGTACCTACAAGTATCTGCTCTTCAACTCTAGGGTCGAGGAAATCGTAAATCTAGCCAGCCAGCCAGAGGGTAACTGTCCTTTTTTGTCACGTTGTTGAGTTGACGATAATCAACACAAATTCGCGTTGATCCATCTTTCTTCTTCACCGGCACGACTGGACAGGACCAGGGACTATCAGATGATTCAATAACACCTTCTTTTTCCATATCAGCCTCTTCCTTCTTGGCAAGTGGAAGTCTCCTAGCTGATTGACGAAAAGGTCGAGCATTCCCAGTGAATATCTTGTGCCAAACCACCTTTGTTCTACCGCCTCTGCCTGCTCCGTTATCGACGATGTCCTGATACTGCCTGACTAATTCTCTCAGTTTGGGCTTCGAATTCCAGAGTGCGTGCTAAGGCATCTATAAGATGTGTAAGGCGAGCTAATGTCAATGCTTGCCTCGTTTCTTGGTCACGAAGCCCATCCAAAAATGCCTGAACTGCTAGTCACTCCACTAAATTTTCCGATGTAGCTGGGTACGCAAGACGAACTAAGCGTGCATTATCGGCTTCAAATTCTTGCAAGGATTCGCTTGATTTCTGGCATCGATTCTTCAGCTGTGAATGATATACGTGTTCAAGGTGGGCTTGGCCATAGCGAAGTTCAAAGTGTTTTACTAGCTGTTCATAGTCCTCCAGTTGTTGGGCGGTGAGAGTTTGTAAAATATTTGTTGCTTCCCCACGCAATTCCAGTGTCAATGCTATTGCTTTATCTCCAGCATTCCATCCGTTTGCTTTGGCAGCAGCTTCGAATTGTCGGCGGTTTTCCAGAAGCTTCACTTCTTGATTTTTCGAATTTTCTTCAAGGTTTTTTTCTAGACTTTTCGAATTTTTGTGAAGTTTTTCTTCCAGGCTCTTCACATTGTTTTGGTTCCTCTTTTAGACTATTTGAATTTTCGAGAAGTTCTTCTTTCAGAGAATTCGAATTTTCCAGAAATTCATCGTCCGGATTTATCAAGCTGACCCAGTTTTCTAGAAGCTTGTCTTCCAGACTCTTTGAATTTTGTTGAAGCTTATCTTCCAGATTTTTTGAATTTTGAAGAAATTTATCCTCCAGGCTCATCGAATTTTGTTGAAGTTCTTTCAGACTTAATTTTGTTGAAGATCCTCCTCTAAACTATTCGAATTTTCCAGAAATTTATCCTCCAAGGGATCTGTGGTTTCGTCGAGTTTGTTCATTATAAAACTCAAATCTATTCCAGAAACTTCGAATAAAAATGTTTCGGGGTCTTCTCCTTCTTCAATTAATTCTTCTGAAACTCTTTTCTAGAGTACGGCCTTCTTTACAGTTGTTTCTTACTCACGCTCCTCAAATCCTTGCTTCAATTCACTAACTTCTAGGTCAACTAGGTGAACTCTCCTCGGAAACATTTTGTCTTTTATTGTCTTTAACCGAGATATCAGTCTATCAATTATCTCACATAATAAGTTTTCAGTTTATTTTCCCGCAACGCGCAAAACTATTTACTTTGCAAACTCTCAAATGTTCAGCGGGTCACTATTAGTCTATTAGGCGCGATAAACGTCTGTCAGTTTCTCAACGCGGCGAACACTTATTTGTTTTAAACATCCGACTTATGACACCAAATGTAGTAAAAATGCACTACACTAATTTTGCCGATTTATTTAAAACACTACTTAAACAATCATTCAACTAACTATTTCAAATTTGTCTTCACTGCCACTCTCTATCTGCGAACTCTGGAACTGTATCTGCGATTCTCTGTGACTATATCTGCCCTCTGCTGCCCAGCACCTTATATACCCGCAAGCAGACTTCATACACAGTTCTCGATCGGGACTACACGTCGATCCAGTCAGATGGCTCGAGAAGCGTAATGGAAGCGATCGATTTTATTCGAGCTTGTTCTCGGCGATCCTTTGGCCAGCAGATATGCGGACATTGTTAACCGAGGGTGCATAACTAATGAGGCGATTAGTACTGGTCTCGAGGCCGGTCTCGAAATCGTTACACTGTTATGTATCAATATAATTGGAATGGTTGAGAAGGACAAGAGAAATTTAAGCAATTTGACGTTGTCAAGGCTAGTCATACAAATAATAGATTAACATAATTCAACTCCTTTTATGACACTGAAATCATACATACAATACTTGACTACCTCATTTATATTAAAACAAATTTGAACAACTGTACAATTAAATTTGGATTAGATTCTTTAACCGGAATGAATAGAGGGGAAAATGTAATGTTTTATACATTCTTCAAAATGTTGACTGTAATTTTCCAGCTCTTGATCCGTACTCCACATTTGGGAAGATACATAGTCTGGATGTTCGGGAACATCTGATGATAAACCTGAAAATATATTATACTTATCCTCACATATTCCGATGATAATTATTTGTCAGCTCATAACCTGTGAAGAGCATATGTGCATTTGCTTTAGAATCCGTACTGTAGTAGTGTTTGCCTGTCTCTGCCTGGTGTGTATAGAACTTTGGAAATTTCCGATTCTGATCTCTATTGGATCAATTACTACAACCCAACAAACACCACTTTCTTCATTATTTCTCTCACCAAATCCAAAAGAAAAAACTATGCAGGTGTTTTTAAATTGAAAAATACAAGCTTATAACACGACAACAGATCTATGCACTTTCTTCACACTATACAGAATGAATTAATATTCATCACAATGCTATAAACTTGTCATTAGGAAATCGGTTCTTGCAGAAAATTCACAAAAAATACACATGTAACTTTATGGAAAATATCTTTGTTTGTCCCCACATCAGCTGTTTGACAACTGACATATTACGTCACTGACAGTGCTCTATTTGATTAGTATAGCCTGTATTCTCACGAACGAATGAGAGGTTAACCGTTTTTCGAGGGATTAATCATTTCTTATACCAAGAATAAATGATAAAAGTCTTACCTGCGATGTCCAGTTACGAATACAACCTCTGAAACCCATTTCAAGCATTAAAATGGGTAAAGTTTTATTCCTCACACCAGCCTCAACTGTTATTACTACTGAAGGCATCGAAATTATACAAAGTTCCTGCAGTGGAATGCTGTTGATAATGGGTCCGTCAAGATTGAACATAACTTGGAGAGCATCGCCTCCACATTCTACAAATGAAAAAATATATATTCACGACTGAGTAAAACATAATTAACAATTAAATAGTCAAAATATTTTGTCAAGAAAGACTTTGATACATCAGCAAGCAAATTAGACATCCACTATAGTGAATACCACAACAGAGCTATTGAGGAATATGATCATTTAGTGCGCGTTATCGTAGAAGAGGTCAACGTTGTAAATCTAAACAAAGCGTAGCTCAAAACAAGAACTTTATTCTCGAGTTCGAGGCTATGTGCAGTGCCAGAAGTGGCAGATATGCCACGTGTCGACCTGGCTGTAGAGGAGCCCCGCATCATACCACCAACGGAAGGCATCAGAACCCGCAGGGCGCTTCACAACACCAAGCCCCTGAAGCCACAACAACTGGCAGGGGTGGAGATTCACGATGTCCTTTCAGAAGAGGCTGACATCTGGCAGATCAACTCTGCCGTGTATGATGCCGCTCAGACCCTGTCTCAAGCGTAGAGGAAGGATACCACCCCTCTGATTGGGAGGCATGAGCGACGCATTCAGAAGATGGAAGCTAAGATCAAGTCGGCGAGACAACACGCGTCTCGTATACAGTGTGTGGCGGACTACGTGGCGGCCAATAGGCCCTTCTCGCCCGCAGTGCGGCGATTTGCCGCAAATTCAAGATGAGCTCAACACACACTAAATCAAGGCGTACTGTTTACCATCAAACAGCACTGTCTTGATGGGATACGAATGCTGGTGGCTGCAAAAAAGTCACTAGTGAGGCAGACATAAAGTTTCGCGATGAACCTTCTCGCCTATTCCAAGAGCCTCCACGAGTTGTGTATAACCCGCCGGCGGCAGATCGGGTAGAAACCTTCTGGAAGGGCATTTACGAATTTCCGCAACCACTCAAAGTAGATACTCCAGCCCTAGCGCAATTCGAAGCTTCCTGCAGGAGGCTTCGTCAGCCTGAGTTCAATGAACTGCGCAATCCGATAACCCCGGAAGAAATCCGACGGGCCCTCAAAGGCTCGAAGAACTTCGCTGCTCCAGGCCCTGATGGCCTAAATAATTATTGGTGAAAAAAAATCCATGTAGCCACCACCATCTAGCCAGAGTTTTCAAATCATGGCTGGATGGGGAGCAGCAGATTCCGGATTGGTTTGTCGAGGGGCGAACCGTGCTAATCCCCAAAAACGGATATTTGTCCGAACCGAAGAACTACAGACCGATAACATGCTTAAACGCATGTTATAAGATGTTTACACGCATCTTATACATGCGAATACTTTCCGCAGTTGAGCCGGTGTATGAACGGATATATGAGCAAAGAGGGTGATCGACAGATGCATCACGCAGAACTCCGTGCAGTATAAGCTTAACCTTTCAATGGCCTGGATCGAGTATCGCAAGGTATTTGATACAAAATCGCATCAACTAATCATGCATTTGCTCAGATAACTTGCGGTACCCGATCAAATAGTAATGCCGCTCTGGAGGACTCGCTTCACCATAACATCTGGTCACGTCAGAGTCCAAACAAAGCAGGTTATCTTTAGAAGGAGCGTGTTTCAGGGAGACTCCCTCAGCCCTCTTCTCTTCTGCATCTCACTACCTAGGGGTGGAACAACGCCACACCCAAGAGGTAGCTTCTGTTAAAAACTCTCTCCACGGCAAGTATCAGCCAAATTCTGACAGGTCTGGTCATCAAAACTGTCGGGGAAGAACAAAGTTGCTGCAAATGGGCCGCAGTGGTCATGATGGTAGAGCGCTAGTCTATCAATCAGAGGAACGTGGGTTCGAATCCCAGCATGGTCAATGGTCGCGTGCTAGGAATCGCACGTTAAACGGTAAGACCTCGTTAATCCTTAGCTTGCACAAGTTTCGACTTCTGAGGGCTGTCGTTCGTAGGGGGATGACAAACGGAAATAACAATTTAAACAAAATTTATTTTTTTTAACTAATATGCTTGCCGTTCCGATTCTACTTTACTTTTTTGGAGTAATAAAATGGACTCAGGAAGAGCTGCGACAACTCGACGTGAAAACTCGCAAAATGATACATTTCTATAGGAGCTTGCATCGTAAATTGTCTGTTCCACGGTTATAGTTCCCCAGACAACGGGAAGGCCGTAGACTTTTGATTTTGCAGTGTCTACACAACAGAATGGTACTGGATGGAGCCTGTAAAGTTATCAGGAGTTCAGATCCCTTTCTCTGCTCAGTATACGATCACGAAAAAGCAGGTTATATTTCCCCAAACAACAGAGAGGCCGTGGAATTTTGAGTTTGGAGTGTCTACATAACTGAATGGCACGGTGTAGACGAGATACCGGTGTTGCTTTATGCTCCGGGGGATATTGAGTCCGTTGTAAAGAATGAGAAGTGCAGAATCTATTGGAACTACTCATTCCCCGCTCTCAGGGAAATACAAGCCAATAAGCCTGATGTAGTCCTCCTCGACCATCAAAGTATGAAAATTTTCGTCATGGAGTTTTCAGCTCCTGGCGAACCGAACATCGTCCGAAAAGAAGAGGAAAAACGGACTAAATATCAAGATCTACTCTTAGAACTCCGCAGGCTTTACCCAAACCATTATGTCAAGATGATTGTTCTGGACCCAATAATCGGATGTGGGGAGTATTTACTGGGGTTAATGGCACACCATCACGCCCTCTGGAAGTTCGGGGCTCCACAGAAAAAAATAATAAATTTAATTGGTTCAGAAACAAGGTTTACAGCAAGGAATACAAGAGAGACAAAAATATAGTAAGAAATTCATGATTTAGTATGTACCTAATGTAAAACTAATAATAACAACATTATTACAGCATTGAGACCAAATAAAAAAGATATTAAGAGTGGGCTTGAAAGCATGTCTTAAATAAAGAGATTATATGTTGTGATCTATGTTGGAAGAAAAATTATCCGGAAGAATGCAGAAGGCCGTAATTCTTGGTTCACTCCGCCTTCTCAGGGCACATGACTCTCTGACCCAGTAATCACTCACCCCACGGACGTGGGAAGTGTTTACTGGGGTTAATGACAAACCAGCGCGCCCTCCGGAAGTGTCGGGACGTCGGAGACAAGGCCTGTCTGGTTAATTCCTAACGGATAAAAAAAAATCAAGAGACACCGTTGTTGCCTTATGCTCCGGGGGATATTGAGTTCATTTTGGAAAATAAGAAGTGTCGAATTTATTGAAACTACTCATTCCCCACCCTCAAGCAAATACAAGCCAATAAGCCTGATGTAGTCCTCCTCGACCATCAAAGTAGGACAATTTTCGTCATTGAGTTTTCAGCTCCTGGCGAACCGAACATCGTCCGAAAAGAGGAGGAAAAACGGAATAAATATTGAGATCTACTCTTTGAACTCCGCAGGCTTTACACAAACCATTCTGCCAAGATGGTGGTTCTGATAATAGGGGTCCTTGGTGGAATGATGGACACACTGCTCTCAAACTTGAAAATCATACCGGCTTGCCATAATGTGGCAGAAAACTTATCCGGAAGAATGCAGAAGGCCGTAATTCTTGGTTCACTCCGCCTTCTCAGGGCACATGACTCTTGGACCCAATAATCGGATGTGGGGAGTATTTACTGGGGTTAATGGTACACCATCGCGCCCTCCGAAAGTTCGGGGCTCCACAGAAAAAAATAATGAATTTAATTGCTTCAGAAACAAGGTTTACAGCAATGAATACAAGAGAGACAAAAATATAGTATGAAATTCATGATTTAGTATGTACCTAATGTAAAACTAATAATAACAACATTATTACAGCATTGAGACCAAATAAAAAAGATATTTACAGTGGGCTTGAAAGCATGTCTCAAATAAAGAGATTATATGTTGTGATCTATGTTGGAAGATTCAGATAGGATGAATGAACAGAGCTTAAGTATATTCCAGATATAAGCAGTAATTGGTTAAGCATCAGTAATAGTGATATTTCGAAAGGGGGTTATTAATAAATTAATATCCTGCAGACACGGGACATTTTGTTTCATTACATCATAAATGGGTCGATAGAAGAGTATATGAGTGTCTCCTTTAGGTTCGTATTGCAAACAGAACAAACTAAGTTTGAATCAATTTTGTATGCAATTCCATTCATAGTGAATTTTATCGTGAAGTCAGTTGCCATGCGCAGTTGAGCAAGAATACGGGTGAACTAAATAGGTAATTTTAATGATAAGTAAGTACTGAGGACACTAGTAATATCAAATAGGTTATATATGGTCGAAAACTGGGAACGGGAGGCGATAGAAATATTCAAATTCTGTAAGTGTGGGTAATATTTAGATAACAGTTGAATCATAGATTTTATCTTGATATTATTTCAAGACGGTCTATGTTTGCAAGAAACTGTTTTACCTGCAGAAACCAATTATATTTTGGATCAGTACCATTGATTAATCGAAATAGTTGTTGTAAACAAAGTTTAGGATACCGATGGTTTTCCATTGAAAAGATTTTTAGAATCCAATTAAGTGTCATCTTGAATATGTTGAAAGCAGTTTTAACTCTTCCCGGTTCTAATCGAACAATCGCATCTGGGATATTATTGGGTAATAAGAGAACTCTTCAAAAAATTCAGTTGGACTCGTTCTACAATTTCAAGATACCTAATAACACGCTAAGAGCCAGGGATTTAAACATTTTAATTGGGTGCCAAGTATCAATTTTAGCTTTTCGCATTATAGGTGAAATAGATCCCACCGCTATTTCAGCTTTATCAGAGTTGAGTTTTTGTGGAAAAAGCCAGAAGAGGTAAATTTTACTCCTAGAAATAAATATTTATTGGTTACCGGAATGGTTTGGTTATTGAGATAAAAATTATATTTTGGTTTATATCCAAAGTCACCTTTGGAAAAGTTCATTATTTTTTTCTTCTGAATATTAATCACTAATTCATTGTTGGTATAATATTTTTCCAGAATTTGTTATTTTCTTGTTATATCGATTTCGAAATGAGCCAGAATGATACCCAATGGGAGTAGATATACAAAATCACTTCTGCCTCATGAAAGTGAGTGAGACTTTGCTCCACACGGTGAATCTCTCGATGGCCGCGTCCATCGAGTTCTTGCCGTTGGTGAAGGGTTGGGGCTGAAGAAGATGACGTGTTCGCCGAAGAGTTCCGGGGGTATGTGGAAGAGTGGGGGGGTTCAAAACGTTTCACCCTAAGTGGCGTGCGTCTTTTCTGCAAAAAAACATGGCGGCCATGGAGCGGAAGGCGAAAAAACATGGCGGCGATGGCGGAAGTTATGAAAAAACGTCCCCTCACGTGATTCGCTGAGAGCAATTGGCTGGAAAAGAAAAAACGTCACGTAATTCGTTGAGAGCAATTGGCTGTGTAGAAAAAAAAATAGCCGCCGCCTTAATTGACATAACGAAAAAATTAAATATGAAAAATGTCTACTGTCTTAGAACAAACAACAGAAAAATTATGATGGACTTATTATTAATTCACTCGCTCTCGAATGAAATTCCAAAAGAAAAAAAACATACGTCTCCGCCGCCGTGAAATAGCGATAAGGCACGTTCCGTGCTTGTTTACTGTCTGCTCCAGTTGAATGAAATTCTCAGAAAACACGATGATTCATTTTTGACCTTGAATTTGTTTTTCAGAGTTAATCGCAGAGTTTTATCTCACACATCCGGTGTTTTGTTTACGGTGCTCGAGCTAAATTGGCCTTGGAGTTGTTTTTTGTTATTGCGCAATTTGAGTTTTCCCCAGATCGACCGTTGCATAAGTTAGTGACTTTTAAAAAATTGAGCACTTTTTGTAGGTCTCTGTTTAGTATCGTTTTTATATTGTCTTCTAGGTTGTTTGATCTTCTTTCTTCGTAGTATAAAGGACATTTTATCAGGAGGTGTTGAACTGTAATTTGAGTAGCACATATGTCACAGATTGGTGGGGGATCTTTCCGTAAAATGTGTTCATGAGTTAGGAGCGTATGTCCTAGACGGAGATGGTTGATTATAACTTGGTCTCTCCTTCTCGTCGGGAGGGATAAATTTTCATTAACATGTTCTTTCATTTCTTTGAGTTTGTTTGTTGTTTCGAACGAAATTGATTGCCAGGAGCTAGTTATAAAGTCTAACTTTTATTCACTTCGATTGATAGAGTATCGATAATCTAGTAAATGATAAATTTTTCTTATCACAGAAATTGTCTCCATCATATTCATTCAAATTGGGATGTGTAATATTAATTCCCGATCGTTTTTTGCAGCTGCTGTAGGAGTCAATAACGCAAATGAAGTAAACGAATTGAAAATATCGAATACTGAAAGGCTGGCTGAAACATATAAAGCAGGATGAACTGTGGAAAAAAGTGTGTAATTGTTGAAATGAAATATTATTATTTTTAATAGAATTAAACCAAAAAATTGAAAATTAATAATAGATTGTGATCCATTGAAATCATGGCAAATGACTTTGACCAGGCACTTTGAACCGAACTGGGAAGAAAACATTTTTTAATAATTGAAAATTCGTCTAAAACTAATGTTTGTATTATGCAAATTTAACGTTTTCGAATATCTAGAATTTTTGTTTGAATAAACGTTAAACAATGGTTAATTTCAACGTTTATTTAATGAGAATTTGAATAATCGTGATTGACAACGGGAAAGAAACGATATAAGCAACGTTTATTTTCTCTATGTATTTGGTAAAAAACAATGTTGATTTATCAAGTATCCATGACGTTTAATGAACGTGATCGAAAACGGTAATAAAACAATAATGAGCAACATTTATTTGGTTTAAAATAATGTTGTTTCTCGCGAAATTTTTTTGTTGAAAGAATTTTCGTTAAAAACCATTTTCTGATATCGGTTTTCAACCATTTCACAACGTTATTTCAACGTCCCTAGGTTCATTGGGTAAGGTCATCATCATATATTAATGCTAAGATGTCGTTCTTATCGTCTATGTTCACCTCGAGAGCTCCATCGTCATAAAAAAGTTTTCAAAGTCAGCTATGAATAACACAAATAATAACGGACTTAACGGCTCGCCCTGCAGTACACCCGTAGTTATATTATAGGGTTTGGTGATACCATCACAGCCCTTGATTTGAACAGTAGCCTGAGAATAAAACAACATTATTACACGGAGGATTTTAACCATAACAAACTGTGTTTCACCGAGTCGAAGGCTTTTTTAAAATCAACAAATATGGCAAAAAGTTAGCGATGTTTCAACCTAATATGGACGTTGATAATCGAACTGAGAGTGTAAACATTATCCACACAACCTTGTCTGGCACGAAATGCTGCCTGACACTCTGGTAAAGTGTTGGTATTGTCAATCATAGAAATTTTTAGTGAATATTTGACTGTCAGGGTATACTTTTTCATGAAAACGTTTCCAGGTATGAACCGGCAATTTTTTATAGGCAAAATTACATCTGAATTGAAGTGATGTCCAAAATTCTTTAGGGATATGCACATTCGAGAACTTGTCAATATTCAGTAAAATTGGACATTTTTCAGATTTTTAAGAATCTACCATGTTTATGTGGTTAAAATTAGGAACCCAACCTCTGTGAGTTAGGTTAAGATAGTTTATGGGTAACAGCAATGTTTGAGAAATCATTTCATTTAGGTTTTTATCAAACGATCATATCACCCTGGGAGTAAGAGTACATAGTTGAAGTCTCGGACGATCGTCGGAGACCAGGCAAGATGCATAGAACTCTGAGAAATCCAGCCACTCACGATGGCGATACGTCAGGAATAAATTCCAAAGAACGACAGTCAATAAACCAAGAAAACAACAGTAATTTTTCAAACTTTGGCTGCGAAAGCCTCAACCAGTTTATTAGAACCACCCTAGACCAAAAATGTTTTTCTTGAATCAAATTTTTTCAATAAGCTAAATGAATCGATAAGAACTCTAATATAACAATTTCCAAACGTAGATTGAAAACTGCTCTTATGCAAAAAAAATTACTACACCCTCAATGAATTCTAGGTTCATATAGTACTTTTGAATTGAAATTTCTGTCCTAAATTATTAGTACTTTCAGAATATTCTAGTTATTCTTTCCCCTTCATATATATTTTTTATTTTTACTATACCTTCGTTTCAGATATATATGTATGTATACTGTGTATATGTGTAGATATTTATATTCCGCATTTTGTGACATTTTTCTTGTTATTGTACCATTTGACTCATCCTCGATTTTGTACTCTGTACTTCAGCAAGAGAATTTTTTTTATTTATTAATTTTTCTGTCAGGAATATCCCAGTCAGGCCCTATCTCCGTAGCCCAGATATAACCGGAGGGCGCGCTCGTGTGTCATTAACCCCAGTAACCACTCCCCACGGCCGTGAGGTAAGCCGGTATGATTTTTAAGCTTGATAGCAGTGTGTCCATCGTTCCACTAAGGACCCCTATTATCAGAACTACCATTTTAACAGAATGGTTTATGTGAAGCAAGCAGAGTTCAAAGAGTAGATCTCGATATTTAGTCTGTTCTTAATACTCTTTTCGCACGATGTTCATTTCGCCAGAAGCCGAAAACTTTTTGACAGAAATCTTCCTACTTTCATGGTCGAGGAGGACTACATCAGGCTTATCGGCTTGTATTTTCCTGAGGGTGGGGAATGAGTAGTTCTAATATATTTGGCACTTTCCATTCTCCACAATGGACTCGTATCCCCCGAAGCATAATGCACACCGGTGTCTCGTCTATACCGTATGAGTGTCGTAGATGGTAGTAGAACACTAGTAGGGTCACATTATGCCTGTGGATATAGGCTGAGACCGCATAAGCTGGACAAACTGCCAGCAAATGCATTATGGTCTCAGCTGCCCCACGACACGCTTTGCATCTAGTGTCAGGAAACTTCTATACCCATCACGCGACTACGGTAGACGAGGGTATTGAAGACGCCATCTTGGCAGGCCATTATGAATTTCCCGAATTCCGACTTCAGCCCCTTGACCTGAGAAAAGCAAATTTCAAGTTTCTGGATAGGCCAAGGTCTCCAATGTTCTTGAAGAAGACCCCATGCATTGGATTATCCTCATATAGCTGTAGGAGCCTCTCACTGTCCGTAGCTTTGACGTGGGCTTTCTGCTCAACGGGTTCCAACTCGTTGATAGAGTTTGGGTTCGTCCGTTCAGAATCGAATACGAGACCGAGTTCATCCGCAGTATGGGTTGCTGCTTCGAAGAGAAATGCTTAAATCTCTGCTTTTTCATGATCGCATAGCAGAGAAGGGGATCTGAACACCTAATGACTTTGTAGGTTCCATTCATTACCATTCTGTTATGTAGACACTCCAAACTCAAAATTCCACGGCCTCTCCGTTGTTTGGGGAAATATAACCATGGAATAGACGATTAAGGATGCAAGCTCCTATGAAGATGCATCATTTTGCAAGTTTTCACTTCGAGTTGTCACAGCTCTTCTTGAGTCTATTTCATTACTCTAGAAGAGTAGAGTAGAATCGGAAAGGAAATCATATTTGTTGCATCAACTTTTTTCTTCCCCGATAGTTCTGATGACCAGATTTGTCGGAGCTTATACTAATAATTGCCGCGGAGAGTTTTTAACAGTAGTTACCTCTTGGGTGTTGCGTTGTTCCACCCCTACGTAGGTATACGTGTCTCCAACATCCAGATTATGTAGGATGCTTTCGTCTTCGAGCTTAACGTATTCCGTATGCCTTGCATCGTCCTCTTCTGAGATGAACCGTGAGACATTTAACGAGCCCAAACTCCATTCCAATGTGTGCATGCGTGTACTCTCGCACCACCCTTAAGGACTGATGAAGATCCTTTTCTCCGGAGGCACATCATTTGGGGTCATCCATATAACCTTATGGTCCCCGGTTACTGGGGGTGCTGCAGTTGTATCCGCGGGATTTCCGTAGTGCAACGGACAATGGCAATAGTGAGCTGCAGAAGAGAAGAGGGCTGAGGGAGTCTCCCTAAAACTCGCACCTTCTGAAGGTGACCTGATGTATTTGGACTCTGACTTGACCTAGATGTTATGGTGAAGCGAGTCTTCCAGAGTGGCATCAGCTGTTCAATTCATTCCACTATTTGATCGAATACCGCAAGGCATCTGAGCAAATGCATAGTGAGCTCATGCAATGTTGTATCAAATACTTTGCGATAATCGATCCAGGATATTGAAAAGTTACGCTTATACTGCACGGAGTCCTGCGTCGATCAGCAGGTTCTACTTGCAGCCAGCGATCCCCTTCTTTGACCCTCTTTGCATGTATTCGCATTTATAAGATGCGGGTAAACAACCATAAAATGCGTTCAAGCATGTTATCGGTCTGTAGTTCTTCGGATCAGCCAAATCTTCGTTTTTGGGGATTAGCACGGTTTGCTCCCCGACAAAACAATCCGGAATCTGTTGCTCCCCATCTAGCCATGAGCCTAGAGCAGAGAAGTTCTCCGAGCCTCTGAGGGCTAGTTGAACTTCTTCCGGGGTTATTGGATTGCGTATTTCATTCAGCTCAGGCTCCTACAGAAAGCTTCGAACTGCGCTTGAGTATCTACTTTGACTGGTTGCGGAACTCCGCAAATTTTCTTCCAGAAGGTTTCCACACGTGGACGATCTTGGAATAGGCGAGAAAGTCTATTGAGAAACTTCATGTTTTCCGCGATGCTTCTCGCCTGCCTCACTAGTGACTTTTTTGCAGCCATACATACATTCGTATCCAATCAAAACAGTGCTGTTTGATGGTGAACATCACACCTTCATTTAGTGTGTGGTGAGCTCGTCTTAATTTTGCGGTAATTCTCTGCTTCACGGGCGTGAAGGGCCTATGGGCCGCCACGTAGTTGATCTTAGCTTCCATCACGTGAATACGTTGCTCATGCCTCCCAGTCAAAGGGATGGTATCCCTCCTCTTTCATTGGGATAGAGTCTGAGCAGCGTCATACACGGCAGAGTTGATCTGCCAGATGTCAGCCTCTTCTAACAGGACATCGTGAATTTCCGAATCCATCCGTGCCATTTTTCGTAGGTTCAGGGGCCTGATGTTAGCAGCGCCCTGCGGGTTCTGATGCCTTCCGTTGGTGGTATGATTCGGGCCTCTTATACAGCCAAACCGACATGTGGCATATCTGCCACTTCTTCAATATCATAGCATATAAAATAGCCTCGACCCCGAAGATGAGATATGCATGCTCTGGGTTTATCTCAGATCAGAGAGCATGCATTCTTGCCATGTATGCCCTCCGGGCGGGCTCGCTTCTCTCATAGCAATGCAGAAAACAGTTCCTTAGTTCATCCGTCCACTAAAAGCGTCCGTTGTAATCGCGGTTGTTATTGTTGGGCAAATCATCGTTGTCGGCTCCACCACTTTGCCTATAACCCCTATTCCGAGGGGGTCGGTTATGGGTGCCTCTTCCTCGTACAATGGAAACCAAGTCTAAGGCTATACCAGAAGGTTAGCCTATTATACTATAACGTAGTTTTTTCCTACCTATGTGTATTGTAACGATTTCGAGACTGGCCCTGATCATTTAATTAACTCGAAATGTAAACATTTTTCTCCGCTGGAAAACACATACATCACGCGGAAGAATCGCGAACCTTTTAACGAAGATTGTGGGGACATCGAAGAAGTCGCCCGAAAGGCTCGAATGAGAATTGTAAATAGGAGTATATAAGCCACTGGGTATTAGATGGCAGGATAGTCAGAGACAGTCACAGAGAGTAACCAATATAGTTCGAGAGTTCGCGGATAGAGACTGACACAGTGAAGATAAATAAAAGAAGGCAACTGTGATATAAATTAGTGTTTAAGACGTGTGTGAATAAATTATAAAAATTAGTTTAGTGCAGTTTTACTACGTGTTGTCAGAAGTCGGATGTTTAAAATAAATAAGTGTTCGTCGCGTTGAAAAACTGATAGACATTTATCGCACCTAATAGACAGTTAGTGACCCGTTGAACATTTGAGTGTTTGCAAAGTGGACAGTTTTGCGCGTCGCGGGACTATAAACTGAAAACTTTTTGTGTGAAATAAATAATAGACTGATATTTCGGTTAAAAACAATTAAAGACAAAATGTTTCCGTGGAGAGTTCACCTGGTTGACCTTAAAGTTAGTGAATTGAAGCAAGAGGAGTGGGAGTTAGAAACAACTGAGAAGGCCGTACTCCAGAAAAGACTTGCAGATGGACTGATTGAAGAAGGAGAAGACCCCGAAACGTTCTTATTCAAAGTTTCTGGAATTGATTTGAGTTCCATAATGAATAAACTCGACGAGACCACGAAATCCTTGGAAGATAAATTTCTGGAAAATTCGAATAGTTTGAAGGAGGAACTTCAACAAAATTCTGTGAGTATGAAGGAGGAACTTCAACAAAATTCGGTGAGTCTAGAAGATAAATTTTTTCAAAATTCAAAGATTATCGAGGAGAAGCTTCTAGAAAACTCGGTCGCTTGAAAAATATGGAAGATAAATTTATGGAAAATTCGAATACTCTGAAAGAAGAACTTTCGAGAAATTCAGAAGAAAAGCTTGGAGAAAATTCGGAGAATTTGAAAGAAGAGCTTCTGGAAAATTTAAAAAGCTTGAAAGAAGAAGTCTGCGGTGTGGCGAGTCGGTTGGAAGAAAGGATGGGAATTGTCGAGACAGAAATGGGAGAATTGAAAGAGACAGTAAGTGACCAAGTCAAAGAAGGAATTGAGGCAGAAATGTACAAAATGAAAGAAAAATTTTGTGAGTTAGAAAAGCGAATGGATTCTGTGCACATTCCAGAAATTTTCAACAGGAATTCAATGCAATCAATCTAGAACTACGGTATGGTCAGGCCCACCTAGAACACGTGTACTATTCACAGCTGAAGAATCAATGCCAGAAATCAAGCGAATCCTTGCAAGAATTTGAAGCCGATATTGCACGCTTGGGTCGTCTTGCGTACCCAGCTACACCGGAAAATGTAATGGAGCGACTAGCAGTTCAGGCATTTTTGGATGGGCTTCGTGACCAAGAAACGAGGCAGGCATTGATATTAGCTCGTCCTACACATCTCGTAGATGCATTGGCACGCGCTCTGGAATTCGAAGCGGCAAAGCAATCCGTGCGAAAGGTGATGAAGGAAGTTATGCGGAAAAGTTGGGTATGTGCGTAGCAAATGCCCAACATTCAAAGAATCGACGCAGGAAAACTAAAGAAGGTCAATGAGGAGGGGCAGTCGTCGGCCTGTATCCAGCAAGCCCCAAATAACAACGCATATGTCGCTGTCCTTCAACGACAGAACAAAGGTGTTTTTGTAGACGGTCTCATCAACAACGAGCCTCGCACCATGCTGCTTGATACAGGTGTGACTAGGACAATCCTTGGACCTACTTTTGCCAAAACACCGGCAAGAATTGAATCGTCGAATTGGAAGCTACGTACAGCAATAGGAGAGCCGGCAACTGTATATGGTGAACTTTCAATCGAACTGACTTTGGGCAGCACTAAAGTGAAACACCGGGCTCTAGTAACGGATCGAGGATGATGCAATCATAGGGATGGACATCATAAACTCCAGAGGGTTCGAGTTGAATTTCAGAGACGGCATCCTACGAGTGAATGGAGAGTTGGTGCTTCACGGGAGAAGTGAAGAAATGATTCGTGTTCTGCTGGCTGAAGATGTGAGCGTACCGGAGAGGGCTGAAACCATTTTGAAGGCTCGCCTGGATGGAGGTGCGAGCAATGGAAACGTGGTGATGTTCGAGCCCAAGCTCCATGATGAGAAAATTGGACGACTTTGAAGAAAGGAACAATTCTGGGGCACTGCTCGTCAATTTCCTCTGTGATAAGGAGTGTACCCGACACTGTTAGTCAAGCCAGTTACTTGCCAGCAGAATTGGAGAAGTTGGTTGCCATCTCATCCAAAGAGATGGGACCCGCACAGCAGCCCAAACTGAGAGAATTAGTCAGGCAGTATCAGGACATCTTCGATACCGGAGTGGACAGAGGTTAAAAAATTGTTAAAATTGTTATATCCGTCAACCGGTAGAGGTGGTAGAATGGAGGTGGTTCAGCACAAAATTGACAATGGAAATGCCCTACAAATCCTGCAATCAGCCAAAAGACTTCCTCTCGCCAAAAAGGAAGAGGCTGACAACATAGTCTGTGATATGGAGAAAGATGGAGTCATCGAGCCATCCGACAGTCCTTGGTCCTCTCCAGTAGTACTGGTGAAGAAGAAAGATGATTCAACTCGGTTTTGCGTTGATTATCGTCAACTTAACAACGTGACGAAAAAGGACAGTTACCCTCTACCAAGAATAGACGACACGCTAGACACGCTGGCTGGATCTACGATTTTCTCGACCTTATATTTGAAGAGCGGATACTGGCCCAGGAAGATCCAGAAAAGACAGCCTTCACCGTCGGTTCAGGTTTGTGGCAGTTCACAGTTATGCCATTCGGGCTCTGCAACGCTCCAGCCACATTTGAAAGATTGATGGAAACGGTTCTGAAGGGACTTTCATGGAAGACATGTCTGGTGTATCTCGGCCACGTTGTCTCTGGAATAGGAGTGACAGTAGATGACCAAAGCTGTTAAGGAATGGCCCATTCCAAAAGATGTATGTCTTTTGGAATGGGCAGCTTCGAAGTTTTCTTGGTCTGTGCACTTACTATCGCCGATATGTACAGGGATTCGCCAACATCGCTAAACCGCTGACCAGGCTTACAGAAGGGCATACAAAGTTCCAGTGGTCAGGAAGCTAAAAGGAGCATGGATCAACGCACCAATTCTGAGCTATCCTCTTTCGGACGGAAAATTCATTTTGGACAAGGACGCAAGCAATGTGGGACTTGGAACTGTCCTGTCACATATCCAGGAATGACAGGAAAAAGTCATAGGTTATTTCAGCAAGACCCTTAGTAAACCGGAGCGGAATTACTGTGTCACCAGGCGGGAGCTGTTGGCTGTTGTCAAAGGAGTAGAACACTTCTTCAAGTACGTGTATGGGAGAAGATTCCTGCTGAGAACTGACCATGCAGCTCTCAAATGGCTCCTACAGTTCATGAATCTCGAGGGTCAAGTGGCACGTTGGATTGAGAGGCTTCAGGAATTCGACTTTGAGATCGAGCATCGATAATGCGGATCGCGAAGACCATGCCTAGAAGACTGTTCGCACTGCCGACGAGCAGAGGAGAAAGAGTGCATGCATTCTTGCCATGTATGCCCTCCGGGCGGGCTCGCTTCTCTCATAGCAATGCAGAAAACAGTTCCTTAGTTCATCCGTCCACTAAAAGCGTCCGTTGTAATCGCGGTTGTTATTGTTGGGCAAATCATCGTTGTCGGCTCCACCACTTTGCCTATAACCCCTATTCCGAGGGGTCCGAGACATCGCTGGCCCGTTTCCCCAATCTTATCACGAGAATAAGTACATCCTTGTGGCTATGGACTACGTCAGCAAGTGGGCCGAAGCCTAGTCCCTGCCCAATCAAGAAGCCATCACCGTTACCGACGTCTTGGTGAAAGAGGATTGGATTTGTCGATTCGGCGTTCCGTTGGAGCTGCATTCGGATCAAGGCAGAAATTTTGAGTCGAACCTGTTCCAGGAAATGTGTCAGATGCTGAACATCCGAAAGACGAGAATCACAGCTCTGCATCGGCAGTCATATGGAATGATGGAGCGGATGAATAAGATGATAAATCGCCACCTGGCCAAGGTTTTCTCTGACCACCAGAAAGATTGGAACCAGTACCTCCATTTGTTCCTGATGGCCTATTATTCCGCAGTTCACGAGTCAACCGGCCAAACCCCTTCTAGTATTATTATGGGCCGAGAGCTGCGACTTCCGTATGACCTGAAGTTTCTGACGCCACCAGGGCAAGACACTGCTGGAGATGACTACGTCAGTAAACTTCGACAGAGAATGGACGACATCCATGAACGAGTCCGTTTGAACATCCAGACTGCCAGCGACAGAATGAAGGAGACCTACAACATCAAGGCCGATGCTGGTGGATATCAGATAGGACATCTTGTCTGGCTGTATAAACCTAAACGTCGCCGTGGACTATCATCGAAACTTCGGAACTCGTAGGAAGGTCCATATAAGATCATGAAAAGGATAAACGACCTTGTCTATCGAATACATAAGCCACCACGAGGGAAACCTAAGATAGTCCACTTCAATAGGTTGTCCCCTTACGCCGGAAACCACGAAAACCAAGTCCGCACCGTCAGACCACCGGAGGATGAAATGACGTTTCAGAGGTTTATGTCCCTGTACTCAAACGGACAGAAAGTTCAACATGGGGTAAACAGAGAGGAGCCACGAGATCTTTTCAAGGTGCCTGACGATTACGCGTTAGCTCACTGTGTAGCAGAAGATCTCCAAATGTCCAGAGGCATTGCCGTAGTTTTCTCCAAGAAGTTTGGTCGACTCCAGGAGTAGATATACAAAGAGAGAATTGGGACCGCATGCGCAGTATGGTCAAGCATGCCAAAAGCTAGGGAGTCGGCCGTCGCTGCTTCGCGTTCATCGTGTGACGTATTCGAGAATAAATAAATAAATAAATGTTTATTTTTACAAAGTTAGCCATTCGTCTACACATCATTTAGTATACAGAAACTCCGTCCTAGCTCAACTCTTCGCCCAAGAGGGACCAGGGGAGAGGAAGGGTCGGGAGGACGCACTGAGAGCCGCCTCCCTTCCTCCACAGACATTGCTGGCTGCAGATCAAGGGAGCGCTTGTGCCAGGCGGCACATAGGGTCCCGGTCAGAGACGCTTGTGTCCATCCCCGCTGGTGTTAGCGGTTAGCCGAGTATTCCAAACGATAGTGGTTGCAGTACGTATGATACATGCCTCCTGCAAAGCTTATGCATGTCGTCGGTCGGTAGCATTCAATGTAGATACTGCATTGTCGTCTAGTTTGATCAGAGGTGGTTGTTTCGTGCTACCCCGGAAAAGGCTGATGCAAAAAACCGGGTCATGGACGTATTCGAGAGATATCCCTTAGATTGATAACATTTTGCCAATAGAGCGCGGCGTACACATATTTTGAATTGAATTTAAAAAGAAAAAAGATTTCAGCAGCAGAGGTTTGAACCATCGTCCTTCTGATTGGTAGCGAGTGACGCTAGCCTTGTCTCCACGGAGACTTCGTACAAGTTGATGTACAAATGTGGGGTATATATTTCTCCAGCTACCAGAGCACGCTGTTTGAATATAAAAAAAATAATGATTGTGAGTCTAATAATAATAATGATGTTTGGAATAAATGTGAAAAATTGCGAAGTAACGAGGGTGTAACGTTTGAAGGTGTGATTCCAATGAGGAAAGTATACAAGGTGTTTCAAAATGTATAATTTAAGAGAAATGAAAGTCACGTTCATTTAACGTGACTTGCGTGTGTGTGTCAAATATCATGTGGGAAATGGGTCATTGGGGCAATGGAGGGTAGCAAAGTATTCAGCAAAAATATATATAGGATGTCTTATATATTATTTAAAAGAAAAAACATAACGACTGCTTGTCAAATTTAGTATACCAGGTGTACCAACATATCATTTAAGAGGAGAAACATGGAGGTTAAAGAAAAAACCTATATACCTAAGAACCTAAGCCCCTCAGAGCACAAACATAGAGGTTAAAGAAAAAACACATCATTGAGCTATTGTAGGACATATTGAAGTATATTATCAAAAAAAAATTAAGAGAAGAAATAAACTGACCTTATAAAACGTCTATTTTAGTCGCATTTTTGCATGTTTTACCGTTTCAAGTTTAAGCTGTTTTTTCGAACGCAAAAAACGGTTATTGTGGTCACATTTTTACGTGTTCGAGCGTACTCAAATTTCAGTTGTTTTTTCGAACGCGAAAACGTGTATTTTCAGCAATTTTGAAGTGTCAAATCTCCATATGAAATGCATGTAATCAGACATTTTTTCTGTTTAATTTTAGAACACGAAAACGTTTATTGTGGCTGCATTTTTGCGTGTTTAAGCGTTTCAATTTTCAGTTGTTTTTTGGAACGCGAAAAACGTCTATTTTGATAACATTTTTGAAGAGAATCGCCGCTGCAGTACGTTTTGTTTCATGTCAATTTGACTCTGTTTCTTTTTTGGTATTCATTATCAGGTGGGTGGGGGAGAGGGTTAGGTAACTTTATTTTTGAATGGATCCATTGACGAAACTCTTGGGCTTTGGGCATCTTGGAAGCGGTAATCAACTCAAAAATCCTAGCAACAATAATGAAGTTTGAGTTAGATTGCACACATTTTGAAGTCGCACTTTGGTGCGACTTTATGTCCTCATACAAACGACTAATACTATTTGAAACATGATTTGAAAAAAAATATGAAGAGAAGAAATCAGTCACTGATGGGATCCGTCATTTTTAACGTGCAATACCCAGTATGTGTCAGTTTGATTCTGTTCCTTTTTCGGTGATAGGAGATAAGAGACAAACAAATTGACAGACAGTCAGAAAGTCAGTTTGATCGATGCAGAACGAACTACTAAACTAACCTTATAAAACGTCTATTTTAGTCGCATTCTTGGATGTTTTAGCGTTTCAAATTTTAGAAGTTTTTTAAAACGCGAAAACGTTTATTGTGGCTGCATTTTTGCGTGTTTAAGCGTTTCAATTTTCAGTTGTTTTTTGGAACGCGAAAAACGTCCATTTTGATCACATTTTTACAGCGAATCGCCGCCGCAGTGAAGTCACCCCAACTATGGCTGGAAAATATTTACAGAGCGTTTCAAGTGTAATTTTCAAAGAAAAAAACATACCGAATGTTTCGAAAAAATATCACCGGTAATACAAAAAAGGCGGTTGTTATAGTGTACAGAATATCAGCATGTATACTGATGAGAGTTGTACTGGAAATAATTGTAGAGGCTAATAGAAGATGGATTATTTGTTTAAAAGCTTGTTACAAAAATTGAATTTTATTTTTATTATTACCATACAATCATTCTGCTATCAACTTACGTTATTCGTTTCATTATCAGTTGGCATTGAAGCGTGGTCTCCGAGCCAGCGTTATCGGTAATAGAAAAACGAGCAGATTGATATGGAGTGTTGCCGGTTGTAAAATTAAACATTGAGTTTGGGGATAGGGCGTTACTGGTTGTAAAATTAACCTTTGAGGTTAGGGATGTATCATTTAAGAGAAAAACAACAGTGTCTTAAAAGGCATAATTTAAGAGGAAAAAACATGAAGGCTGCTTGTTAAATGCTATATCGGGTGTACCAACACATCATTTGAGAGAAAAAACAACAGGGTGTCTCAAAACGCATCATTTAAGAAGAAAAACATGGCGGCTGCTCATTGGATGTCATGATGGGGTAGGCCGTCATTTTGAACGTGCGATATCCATGCGTAAAACTGCAGCGTTTCAGCTTGAAACTGTAAGCGAATACGCCACTAAAGATTAGTAAGTCACCCCAGAGCGCCACGGCAAATAATAATAATCACCGTTCTCTACTTGCACAGGCTACGCCTTTGAGAATACTCCATAAGTGTTTATGAGGAATGGTTGATTTTGAAAAGTCATGTATTAATGATAAGTTGTCACAATATAATGACAGCTATTTATGTCTCCAGCCGTGTACAGATAGTCTTTTTCTGTACATTCTTTCAGATTCTCTAATTCTACCATTACAAATAATGTCAATAAGTGTATTTAAATAATTCTATTGCTGTAATGATTGAGTTTTTCATGTTATGCTAAGGTTTACTTTTCACGTTTCAAATACCCGGCAACAACTATTTTTATCAAACTAACACCAAAAGAAGTTTGAGTTTACGTGTTTAATTTTCATTAAAGCTATAAAGAAAAAATGCCTATGTAATGGATCTTTGGGGCATACCACAGACTTGAAATAACATTTTCAGATATGAGAGGCAAATTTCCTATTGCAACCAACGTCTTATCGCACGTCCTGTTGATTGTGGGATCCAAAATAAGTTTATCCAAAGTATCGTCGATGCCGAGGTACCAAGAAACATTGGTGTTGTGTGTAGTTTTGTGGCTCAATAAAATTCATTCTATAATTGGAAGTTCAGAGGATTTTGAGATAAGTGAGTTTTATTACAGCATTGCAAGTCGTGACGAAAATTGTGATTCTCACGCCAACACTCGGGATGAATTTCAAAGGACAAGTAAAAATTCATATATTCTTTAGTATTCAAAAGAGTTGTCAAGTTATTATATGAAATATGTTTCAAACTATAAAGTGTATGAGAATCATGTGTTATGGATGCAAATCATAAATGCAGGAAAATTTCCAAATCCAAATAAGAAATCGTGATTATTTAAAATATGCGTCGAGAAAATATATATGAAATATTTTTCAAATGTTACGGAATATGAGAAAGTATTGTGAGAAATCATGGGTTATGAAAGAGAAAAATGTCCAATAAAAAATTTTAAGTTTGAATTAAAAAGCATATTTTTGTTAGTATTGAAAGTTGACAGCAAGTTTATTATTGAAAAATGTTTTAAATGATTCAGTCTATGAGGAAAATTTATGAAAATTAGGTGCTAGCGATGCAACAAAAAAAAGAAATACAGGAAAGTTTTCCAAGTCAAAGTGCCAGCACGCAATATAATAAGTAGATAAAATATTCAGAGCATGAAAGTGATATAATAATAATAATGATGATTGAAAAAACGACGGTTGTCAGTTTAGAGAAAAAACATCAAGAAAAAAATCATAGAGTGCTTCTAAATACGTCATTAAAGAAAACAAAACGTAGCGGTTCAACGGGGTCATAGCATTTCAACGTGTGATCTCAATGGGCTACGGGGTGTTCCAAAATTCAGCGTATAAGAAAAAAAACATGCCGGTTCGACGGGAGTCTAGCACTTCAACATGCGATCTCAATGATAAACGTATAAAGGGTACCTCAAAATATATCGTTTGAGAAAAAACGTGTCAGTTCAACGGGGTCTAACGTTTCCACGTGCGATCCCAATGAGGAACTTATACTAGGTATCTCAAAATACATCATTTGCGAAAAAACATGTCAGTTTAACGGGGGTCTGAAGTTTGAACATATGATTCCATACATTCCATCAACAGTCGAAAAAGACGTAGCCCTCTCATTTTAACGTGCGATGAGTAAATACTGCAAATGAAAAACATAGTAATTGGAGAGTAACAGGGCGTTAGCGTTTCAACGTACAATAGTGTTAATTTCATAAATGGGAAATATTTGAATTGTACAGTCTATGAGGAAACATTATAACAAATATGTGTTATGGATGCAAAAAATGTTGAGACAAAAGTCTGAATTTTACGGTATAAGAGAAAGCATTGCAAAAATTCATGGGTTATGAATGCGACGGGGTCATAGCATTTTAACGTATGATCTCAATGGGCTACGGGGTGTTCCAAAATTCAGCGTATAAGAAAAAAAAACATGCCAGTTCGACGGGAGTCCAGCACTTCAACATGCGATCCCAATGATAAACGTATAAAGGGTACCTCAAAATATATCGTTTGAGGAAAAAACGTGTCATTTCAACGGGGTCTAACGTTTTCACGTGCGATTCCAATGAGGAACTTATACTAGGTATCTCAAAGTACATCATTTGCGAAAAAAAAAAACATGTCAATTTAGCGGAGGTCTGAAGTTTGAACAAACGATTCCATACATTCCATCAACAGTTGAAAAAGACGTAGCCCTCTCATTTTAACGTGCGATGAGTAAATACTGCAAATGAAAAACATAGTAATTGGAGAGTAACAGGGCGTTAGCGTTTCAACGTACAATAGTGTTAAGTTCATAAATGGGAAATATTTGAATTGTACAGTCTATGAGGAAACATTATAACAAATATGTGTTATGGATGCAAAAAATGTCAAGAAAAAAGTCTGAATTCTACGGTATATGAGACAGCATTGCAAAAATTCATGGGTTATGGATGCGACGGGGTCATAGCATTTCAACGTGTGATCTCAATGGGCTACGGGGTGTTCCGAAATTCAGCGTATAAGAAAAAACATTCCGGTTCGACGGGAGTCCTGCACTTCAACATGCGATCCCAATGATAAACGTTTAAAGGGTGCCTCAAAATACATCGTTTGAGAAAAGACGTGTCAGTTTAACAGGGTCTAACGTTTCCACGTGCAATTCCAATGAGGAACTTATACTAGGTATCTCAAAATATATCGTTTGAGAAAAAACATGTCAGTTTAACGGGGTCTAACGTTTCCACGTGCAATCCCAATGAGGAACTCATACTAGGTATCTCAAAATACATCATTTGCGAAAAAAAAAAACATATCAGTTTAATGGAGGTCTGAAGTTTCAACATACGATTCCATACATTCCATCAACAGTCGAAAAAGACGTATCCCTCTCATTCTAACGTGTGATGAGTAAATACTGCAAATGAATAACATAGTAATTGGAGATTAAAAGGGAGTTAGCGTTTCAACGTACAATAGTGTTGAGTTCATAAATGGGTAATATTTGAATGGTACAGTCTATGAGGAAACATTATAACAAATATGTGTTATGGATGCAAAAAATTTCAAGAAAAAAGTCTATTTTGAACCGGCAAGATTTTTTTTCTTATACGCTGAATTTTGGAACACACCGTAGCCCATTGAGATCACACGTTAAAATGCCACGTTTTTTTTTTTTTTTCTTTAATGACGTATTTAGAAGCACTCTATATATATATATATATATATATATATATATATATAAAGTGAATAGAGTATTTTCGTTTTAATTCCGAGAGCTCACGATCCGTGGACAGCGCTGTTTCGTTGTTACCAACTCATCAGCACGGCTTTATGAGGTCTCTCGAAGTTGAAACGAATGCACTCTGAATTAGTACCATAAGGCAAAGAGAGTATAAATGAATAGTTACTATTCATTTATATATATATATATATATATATATATATATATATATATATATATATATATATATTGTTACGATTTCGAGACCGGCCCCGAGACCGGCCCTGATCTAATTAGTTATGCACCCTCGTTCAACTACAACTGCATATCTGCTGGCGTACGGATCGCCGAGAACAAGCTGGAATAAATCGATTGTTCGATACTATTCGAAGAGCCATCTAGACGAAATGTTCTATACTCCAGAATAATCGAGAGAGGCTTGCGACTATATAACCGCTGGAGGACAGTCAGAGTGGGAGAGTGAGTTACAGTTCCAGAGTTCGCTGATAGATAGCCACAGTAGAAATAAATTGAAATAGTAAATGTTTAAGTGAATAATTGTGTAAATAGTGCAGTTTTACTACATTTGGTTGTCAGAAGTCGGATGTTTAAAATAAATAAGTGTAAAGGTGTTCGTCGCGTTGAAAAACTGATAGACATTTATCGCGCCTAATAGACAGTTAGTGAGTGACCCGTTGAACATTTGAGTGCAAAGTGGACAGTTTTGCGCGTCGCGGGACAATAAACTGAAAACTTTTTGTGTGAAATAAATAATAGACTGATATTTCGGCAAAGACAATAAGAGACAAAATGTTTCCGAGAAGAGTTCACCTAGTTGACCTAAAAGTTAGTGAATTAAAGCAAGAGTTAGAGGAGCGTGAATTAGAAACAACTGGAAAGAAGGCCGTACTACAGAAGAGACTTTCAGATGGACTGATTGAAGAAGGAGAAGACCCCGAAACATTTTTGTTCGAAGTTTCTGGAGTCGATTTGAGTGCTATAATGAACAAACTCGAGGAAACCACGAATAGTTTGAAGGAGGAACTTCAACAAAATTCGGTGAGTCTGGAAGATAAATTTCTTCAAAATTCGAAAAATCTAGAAGAGAAACTTCTAGACAATTCTGTCAGCCTGAAAGAAGAACTTCTAGAAAATTCGAATTGTCTAAAAGAGGAACTTCAAGAAAATGTGAAGAGCCTGGAAGAAAAACTTCACGAAAATTCGAAAAATCTAGAAGAAAAGCTTGAAGAAAATTCGAAAAATTTAGAAGTGAAGCTTCTAGAAAACTCGGAGAATTTGAGAGAAGAGCTTCTAGAAAATTCGAGAAGCTTGAAAGAAGAAGTTTGCAGTGTGGCGAATCGGTTGGAAGAAAGAATGGGAACTGTTGAAACAGAGATGGAGAAAATCAAAGATGAAATGGAAGAAGAAATGAAAAAAATTAAGGAAACGCTCCACGATGAGATAAAGGAAAAATTTAGTGAGCTAGAAAAGCGAATGGATTCTGTGCACATTCCAGAAATTTCCAACAGAAATTCAATGCCGGATCTGAGTACCAACTTGGAGGAAGTTCAAAAAGACATCAAAGATTTCAAGGTCAGTTCGGAAACAGGAAAGCTCTCATTGAAACCGCCTCAATTCGACGGAAATACTCCATGGTCAAACTACCACCGACAATTCGAAGCTGCTGCCAAAGCAAATGGATGGAATGCTGGGGAAAAAGCTTTAGCATTGACACTGGCATTGCGTGGCGAAGCAACAAATATTTTACAAACGCTCACCGCCCAACAACAGGAAGACTATGAACAGCTGGTAAAACACTTGGAACTTCGCTATGGCCAAGCCCACCTTGAACACGTATATCACTCACAGCTGAAGAATCGATGCCAGAAATCAAGCGAGTCGTTGCAAGAATTTGAAGCAGATATTGCACGCTTGGTTCGTCTTGCGTACCCAGCTACACCGGAAAATGTAATGGAGCGACTAGCGGTCCAGGCATTTTTGGATGGACTTCGTGACCAGGAAACCCGGCAAGCCCTAACACTAGCTCGCCCCGCACATCTCGTGGATGCATTGGCACGCGCTCTGGAATTCGAAGCAGCAAAACAATCCTGCAAAAGCCAGAGTAGAGTACGGATGATTGAGGAAGATCCACAGCCACAGGAGCCCGCTAATATGGAAGCTGTGATGCGAAAAGTGTTGAAGGAAGTTGTGCCTGAGAGAAGACTGATTCGATGCCGAAATTGTAGAGAACTTGGGCACGTGCGTAGCAAATGTCCAACATTGAAAAAATCGACATCATCGATGAAGATCAAGAAGGAGCAATCGTCAGCCCGTATCCAACAAGCCCCAGTTAACAATGCATATGTCGCTGTACTTCAAAGACAAGACAAAGGGGTCTTCGTAGACGGTCTCATTAACAACGAGCCTCGCACCATGCTCCTTGATACGGGTGCGACTAGGACAATCCTTGGACCTACTTTTGCCAAAACACTGGCAAGAATCGAATCGTCGAATTGGAAGCTACGCACAGCAACAGGAGAGCCGCCTTACTGTGTATGGTGAACTTCCAATTGAACTGACTTTGGGCAGCACTACAGTGAAACACCGGGCTCTGGTAGCGGATATTGAGGACGAGATAATAATTGGAATGGACATCATGAATTCTAGAGGATTCGAGCTGAATTTTAAAGACGGCGTCCTTCGTGTGAACGGAGAAGAGCTGGTACTTCATGGGAGAAATGAAGAAATGGTTCGAGTTCTGCTGGCTGAAGACGTAAGTGTACCGGAGAGGGCTGAAACCATTTTGGAGACTCGCCTGGATGGAGGTGCGAGCAGTGGAAACGTGGTGATGTTCGAGCCCAAGCTACATGATGAGAAAATTGGACGAGGAATTGCACTAGGAAAAACCTTGTTGCGTGCTGATAAATTTGTGCCAGTAAGGGTAATGAATGTCAATTATTACCCGGTGACCTTGAAGAAGGGAACGATTTTGGGGCACTGCTCGTCAATTTCCTCTGTAATCAGGAGTGCACGTGGCACTGTTAGCCAAGCCAGTAACATGCCAGCAGAATTGGAGAAGTTGGTTGCTATCTCGTCCAAGGACATGGGGCCAGCACAAAAGCCTAAACTGAGAGAACTAGTCAGGAAGTATCAGGACATCTTCGATACCGGAGTAGGCAGAGGCGGTAGAACAAAGGTGGTTCAGCACAAGATAGATACTGGAAATGCCCGACCAATCAGGCAATCAGCCAGAAGACTTCCTCTCGCCAAAGAGGAGGAGGCTGACAAAATAGTCTGCGACATGGAGAAAGAAGGAGTCATCGAGCCATCCGACAGTCCCTGGTCCTCTCCAGTCGTGTTGGTGAAGAAGAAAGATGGATCAACACGGTTTTGCGTAGACTACCGTCAACTAAACAACGTGACGAAAAAGGACAGCTACCCTCTCCCAAGGATAGACGACACGCTAGACACGCTGGCTGGATCTACGATTTTCTCGACCTTAGATTTGAAGAGCGGATACTGGCAGGTGGAACTGGCCCAGGAAGATCGAGGAAAGACAGCTTTTACCATCGGCTCCGGATTATGGCAGTTTACAGTTATGCCATTCGGCCTCTGCAATGCTCCAGCCACGTTCGAAAGATTGATGGAGACGGTTTTGAAAGGACTATCATGGAAGACGTGTCTGGTGTATCTCGACGACATTATTGTGGTTGGCAGATCGTTCGAGTACCATGTAAAAAACTTGGAAGAGGTATTTCAGCGACTGAGAAGCTCCGGACTGAAACTGAGCCCCAAGAAATGTCATCTGTTTCAAAAAGAAGTACGTTATCTCGGCCACGTTATCTCTGGGAAAGAAGTGGCAGTAGATGAGCAGAAGATCAAAGCTGTTAAGGAATGGCCCGTTCCGAAAGACATTCACCAGCTTCGAAGTTTTCTTGGCTTGTGCACTTACTATCGCCGATACGTGCTGGGATTTGCTAACATCGCAAAACCACTGACCAGGCTCACGGAAGGACAAACAAAGTTCCAGTGGTCAGATGAATGCCAAGATTCATTCAGGAAGTTGAAAGGAGCTTTGATCAACGCACCAATCCTGAGCTACCCCCTTCCAGACGGGAAATTCATTTTGGACACGGACGCCAGTAACGTGGGACTTGGAGCTGTCCTGTCTCAGATCCAAGAAGGACAAGAGAAGGTCATCGGTTACTTCAGCAAGACCCTCAGTAAACCGGAGCGGAATTACTGTGTCACCAGGCGGGAACTGTTGGCTGTTGTCAAGGGAGTTGAGCACTTCTACAAGTACGTGTATGGACGAGGATTCCTACTGAGAACTGACCATGCAGCTCTCAAATGGCTCCTACAGTTTAAGAATCCCGAGGGTCAAGTGGCACGCTGGATTGAGAGGCTCCAGGAATTCGACTTTGAGATCGAACATCGGGCGGGGACCAGCCATAAGAATGCGGATGCCCTATCGCGAAAACCATGTCCAGACGACTGTTCGCATTGCCGACGTCTTGGTGAAGAAGTGGATTTGTCGATTCGGTGTCCCGTTAGAACTGCATTCGGATCAAGGCAGGAATTTCGAGTCAAACCTGTTCCAGGAGATGTGTCAGATGCTGAACATCCGGAAAACGAGGACCACAGCTCTACATCCGCAGTCCGATGGAATGGTGGAGCGGATGAATAAGACGATAAACCGCCACCTGTCCAAGGTAGTCTCTGACCACCAGAAGGATTGGGACCAGTACCTCCATCTGTTCCTAATGGCGTATCGTTCCGCAGTTCATGAGTCAACCGGCCAAACCCCTGCTAGTGTTATTATGGGCCGAGAGCTGCGACTTCCATGTGACCTGAAGTTTGGGACGCCACCAGGACAAGAAACTACGGGAGATGACTACGTCAGCAAACTGCGACAGAGAATGGACGACATCCATGAACGGGTCCGTTTGAATATCCAGAGTGCCAGCGACAGAATGAAGGAGACCTATGACATCAAGGCGGATGCTGGTGGATATCAGACAGGTGATCTTGTCTGGCTATACAACCCTAAACGCCGCCGTGGACTATCACCGAAACTTCGTAACTCGTGGGAAGGTCCATACAAGATCATGAAAAGGATAAACGACCTCGTCTACCGCATATATAAGCCACCACGAGGAAAACCTAGGGTAGTCCACTTCAATAGGTTGTCCCCCGTTAGCTCACTGTGTGGCAGAAGATCTCCAAATGTCCAGAGGCATTGCAGTAGTTTTCTCCAAGAAGTTCGGTCGAATCCAGGAACTGAGAGAACAGAACCCGGAAGTTGGAGGGGTGTTACAGCTGAGGAAAGGCCAGAGAAACATCTACTATCTGGATACCAAGAAGCGTTCTCGAGATAAGCCGTCTTATGAAGATGTTTGGAAGAGCCTTACGAGATTGAGAGACACGATGCTGGACCAGAATATTGTAGACCTGGCAATCCCAAAATTGGCCTGTGGGCTTGATGGGCTGGACTGGAGAGTTATAAGAAGCATGTTGGAGACAATATTCAGATCCAGCGGCATCAAAATTCTGGTGTGCTGCAACCATCTTCCTCGACCCAACTTGAAGACTGTGGAGTGCTATTTCCATCGAACGTCCAGGTGCAGACATGGAGAATCTTGCAGATACCTTCACACTCCAAGAATGACGTTTCGGGGCGAAACGTCCTTAAGAAGGGGGCAATGTTACGATTTCGAGACCGGCCCCGAGACCGGCCCTGATCTAATTAGTTATGCACCCTCGTTCAACTACAACTGCATATCTGCTGGCGTACGGATCGCCGAGAACAAGCTGGAATAAATCGATTGTTCGATACTATTCGAAGAGCCATCTAGACGAAATGTTCTATACTCCAGAATAATCGAGAGAGGCTTGCGACTATATAACCGCTGGAGGACAGTCAGAGTGGGAGAGTGAGTTACAGTTCCAGAGTTCGCTGATAGATAGCCACAGTAGAAATAAATTGAAATAGAAAATGTTTAAGTGAATAATTGTGTAAATAGTGCAGTTTTACTACAATATATATCTAATATATATATATATATATATGAAAACTAAAAGTTCGGGTTGAACCGCGTCTAGAATTTGTTGAAATTCGACGTTTCGGCTCCGATTTTGGAGCCATTTTCAAGAACTGAAAAAGAAAGAAAATTAATAAATGGTTGAAACGTAATTCTACGCTGAGGTCTCAATCTGCCTACTCCTCAGGTATAATTACGTTAGGTTTTTGTGACTTGTAGGCAGATTGAGACCCCGACGTCATCTTGGTAGTCTTCATAATCATCTGTATGACTATCATTATTGGGGTATTGTGGTTCTTGATGATTAGCAGTATAATCATCAGAGTTTGGATTTTGTGAATTCAGATGATGAGTTCTTTGGGTGTTGAATCTGTTAAAATTCGGGTTTTGATGAATGGCTAAGGGCCTTTGTTGGTTGAAATTTGGATTCGGTCTTTGTGGTCTGAATTGGGGTTGAGATTGATTCTTCGGTTGAGTTGGTTGATTGGGTCTTGGATTCTGATTGAATCTGGGATTATGCTGAAAATTTGCGTTATTTTGGGGAAAGTTGTGTCTTTGGAAATTTTGGAAATTTTATTGTGTATGCGGGAATATCTGAAATTGCCTTGTTCGACATTCATTTAAATTATGGCCTTGACGTTTACAGAATTAACAAAATTTTTGTTGATTTGGGTTTGTATTCACTTTTCTCTGTTGGTTTGTATGTGTGTTCGGGCTTCTGCAATGAAGTTTTGTGTTGTTGGAAATAATTCAGTTGCATTTGCCTACGTACTCTTTGCGTTGCAGTGAGCATGTCTACGGGATTACCTGCCCTAACAATTAATCCTATTTGGGGATCTAAACCTGCCAAAAGGGTGTTTAATGTCATTGTTTCAATTAGTGCACCTTGGGAATTTTTCTGGTCGGGGGTTAGATTTTGTTTCTGCACTGTAGAGTGCATTTTGGCATTATGTGTTTGTAACCTATTTATAAATGTCAGAGGTGATTCGCCAGGTAACTGGTGAATTCTCTGTAGGTCTTGTAACAATGAGGTTGAATCACGTGTATCACCAAAATACTGATTTAGAAGTATTCTAATTTCATCCCAAGTTTGGGGATTTCGAGAACTAATCAATTCCGCTGCTTTTCCTCTCAGTTTGATTTTGATATGCAAGATTACTAGCCTTTTTTGATCTTATATAGCCATGCGGTAAGCAGTATTACACGCTTGGGTAAAAGTATTGAGGAATATTTAATCGCGATTATATTCTGGAATTATTGAAAATATTTTACTCAACTTGTAAGGTTCAACTTCAGGTGGGGGATTATTTTCTGCTTGAGCTGGAGCCATAGTTAATTTGATAATAGAACTGGTATTTCGAAAAAAAAATGAATTGAAAATTGAAAATAACGATATGATTCTTATAGTTGCTTACCAAAGAATGTCCATGCGGAGGATGAAATCCGGTTTCACAAGCGTTGCTCCGGAGGAAGTTAGCGTTCGCGTGTTCTTCTTCCGTCGAAAAGACCGTCCTTCCGTGGTTCTTTGATGTTGTGTTGTTTGGTGGTGTAGTTGCTTGAAGTGCGTGACTGGACTTCGTGTAGGTTCTTTCTTCTTTTTGAAGGATTGGAATCCACCTCCTTCGTTTAGGTTTTTCTTGTTCCGCAGGAGTTCAAGAATCCGTACGACTGCGCCAATTATTATATCTCACTTTTCATTAATGAGTTTTTTAAAAAAGATTTATTTTTATGTGAGAATAAGTGTTTCTTACTGAACAAACTTTATTCAGATTGATACATGGAAAAGTAAAGTGATTGAGTAACAATTCAAATGATACTAGTTATGATACTCGTAGTTATTGTTGCCACGAAGGGCTATTTATAATGTTAGAAAAATGACGCTGCTGATCATAGCGAAATCAACAATTAATTGCGTCTCCTGGAAGGTGACCCATAGTCTTGGGAACGTCGTCATTGAATTGGCATATAACACCCATATAGTATATCAACGTGCTGGCTTCTTAGTTAGCAACCCTCTGTTTGTAGGAGGGTTTTTGGGCAAGGCTTCTTCACTCAGTTCAGTTGACTAGACCCCATATCGTCGTAGAAAATGAACTAGAATCGATCATCATAGTTTTGTTGTTGAAACAATAACCATTAAAGGATCCAGACAGATCTGTCAATATTAAATTTCCATTTTGGTGCAGTAGCGCTCCTGTCCTCCCTGGAGACATCAGCCTGAATGCTCACGCTAGACTTACTAATAATCCATGGTGACATCTCATAACAAACGATGATACAGTTCCTGTATTTGATGTCCCATCCATATTTAACCATTCCACATAAGCAGTTTTCTCACCAGTCTTTCAAGAAACCAGTGACCGTAGGATGACATGCCAGTTATATATATTTTTCCACTGTCTATTGAATAATCTCATTATATAAATACATTTTTCCACTACCAATACCTCAAAGGACAGGCCAACTAAGATTATCTCATTGTTTAGATTCATTCACAATGGAAGAAACTTTGGATGGTGTTGCGATGCCTACATGTGCGAAGTGCAAAGAGAGGAGGAAATGCACGAAATCCCTATCAATTCACAAATTCCCTAGTATTCTAGTAATCCATTTGAAACGATTCTCTCCGATAGATAGGTTCAGAGGAAAGTTAAAATAAATGTCACTATTGATTTTCCTTTGGAGGATTTGGACCTGAGTAATTATGCTTCAAACAACGAAGCCCCTTGTCTTTACAGTCTCTATGCGTGGTCTAATTATAGGGGGACTCCCTATAGCGGACACTACACTGCTTGCTGTAGATATCCGTATGCTGACACATGGAATGAGTATGATGATTTACGTGTGTCCCCAATTTCATCTGAATCCCTCGTGAGTGGAGAGGCGTATGTTCTCTTCTATGAACAGGAAGGCACTAAATCGCACCTTGGTGATCTTATTTAGTTATATATTTTTATAGATTCTGTATTTTGAATACTTATTATAATTATATAATTTTATATCAGAACAAGCACGATCTCTGCTAACATAAGTTTTTGCATTCTACTGCTATACATGTGGGAAAATACACATTAATTGATCAAAGTGGTATCATATTTTATTTCACTACTGTAATCACTCTCCACTTTTCAGGTTTCTGGTTCACTTTCATAGCGAACATCAATTAAAAAAATCAGTGGCGTCCAATAGAATTCAATATTTTTTTAAATAGCTATCACCCACACCTTAATGCCATCGACGAAGAGCTGCCGTTCGCATTGGTAACGTGGTTTTAATACTGTAGTAAAACTGCACTAAACAAATTTTTATAATTTATTTACACACGTCTTAAACACTAATTTATATCACAGTTACTATTTTTATTTATCTTTACTGTGTCAGTCTCTATCTGCGAACTCTCGAACTATATTGGTTACTCTCTGTGACTGTCTCCGACTATCCCGCCTTCTAATGACAAATAATAATAATAGCCGTTCTCTACTCAACGAGTGTTTATGAGGGAGTATTATTATTATATTATATTAATATCCAGTGGCTTATATACTCCTTTTTACAATTCTCGACCATTCGAGCCTTTCGGGCGACTTCTAAGATGTCTCCAGAATCTTCGTTAGAAGGTTCGCGATTCTTCCGCGTGATGTATGTGATGTAAGTATGTGTTTGTCAGTGGATAACAATGTTTACATTTCGAGTTGATTGGATGATCAGGGCCGGTCTTGAGGCCGGTCTCGAAATCGTTACATTGCTCCCTTCTTAAAGACGTTTTGTCCCGAAATGTCATTTTTGTAGTGTGTATATGCACCTGGACGTTCGATGGAAGTAACACTCCACAATCTTCGAGATGGGTCGAGGAAGGTGGTTGCAACAGACAAGAATCTTGACGCCGCTGGATCTGAATATTGTCTCCAACATGCTCTTTATAACTCTCCAGTCTGGCCCATCAATCTCACAGGCCAATTTTTGGGATTGCCAGGTCCACAAGATTCTGGTCCAGCATCGTGTCTCTTAATCTGGTGAGACTTCCAGACATCTTCATAAGATGGTTTATCTCGGGAATGCTTCTTGCTAAACAGATAGTAGAGGTTTCTCTGGCCCTTTCTCAGCTGTAGCACCCCTCCAACTTCCGGGTTCTGTTCTCTCAGTTCCTGGAAGTAGATATACAAAGAGAGAATTGGGACCGCATTTGGATTTGGAAATTTTCCTGCATTTTTGATTTGCATCCATAACACATGATTCTCATACACTTTATAGTTTGAAACATATTTTATATAATAACTTGACACCTCTTTTGAATACTAAAGAATATACGAATTTTTACTTGTCCTTTGAAATTCATCCCGAGTGTTGGCGTGAGAATCACAATTTTCGTCACGACTTGTAATGCTGTAATAAAACTCACTTATCTCAAAATCCTCTGAACTTGCAATTATAGAATGAATTTTATTGAGCCACAAAACTACACACAACACCAATATTTCTTGGTACCTCGGCATCGACGATACTTTGGATAAACTTATTTTGGATCCCACATTCAACAGGACGTGCGATAAGACGTTGGTTGCAATAGGAAATACGCCTCACATATCTGAAAATGTTATTTCAAGTCTGTGGTATGCCCCAAAGATCCATTACATAGGCATTTTTTTCTTTATAGCTTTAATGAAAATTAAACACGTAAACTCAAACTTCTTTTGGTGTTAGTTTGATAAAAATAGTTGTTGCCGGGTATTTCAAACGTGAAAAGTAAACCTTAGCATAAAATGAAAAACTCAATCATTACAGCAATAGAATTATTTAAATACACTTATTGACATTATTTGTAATGGTAGAATTAGAGAATCTGAAAGAATGTATAGAATAAGACTATCTGTACACGGCTGGAGACATAAATAGCTGTCATTATATTGTGACAACTTATCATTAATACATGACTTTTCAAAATCAACCATACCTCATAAACACTTATGGAGTGTTCTCAAAGGCGTAGCCTGTGCAAGTAGAGAACGGTGATTATTATTATTTGCCGTGACGCTCTGGGGTGACTTACTAATTTTTAGTGGCGTATTCGCTTACAGTTTCAAGCTGAAACGCAGTTTTACGCATGGATATCGCACGTTCAAAATGACGGCCTACCCCATCATGACATCCAATGAGCAGCCGCCATGTTTTTCCTCTTAAATGATGCGTTTTGAGACACCCTGTTGTTTTTTCTCTCAAATGATGTGTTGGTACACCCGATATAGCATTTAACAAGCAGCCGTCATGTTTTTTCCTCTTAAATTATGCCTTTTAAGACACTGTTGTTTTTTCTCTTAAATGATACATCCCTAACCTCAAAGGTTAATTTTACAACCGGCAACGCCCTATCCCCTAATCCAATGTTTAATTTTACAACCGACAACACTCCATATCATCTGCTCGTTTTTCTATTAGCCTCTACAATTATTTCCAGTACAACTCTCATCAATATACATGCTGATATTGTGTACATTATAACAACCGCCTTTTTTCTATTACCGGTGATATTTTTTCGAAACATTCGGTATGTTTTTTTCTTTGATAATTACACTTGAAACGCTTTGTAAATATTTTCCAGCCGTAGTTGGGGTGACTTCACTGCGGCGGCGAATCTCTGTAAAAATGTGATCAAAATGGACGTTTTTCGCGTTCCATAAAACAACTGAAAATTGAAACGCTTAAACACGCAAAAATGCAGCCACAATAAACGTTTTCGCGTTCTAAAAAACAGCTAAAATTTGAAACGCTAAAGCATCCAAGAATGCGACTAAAATAGACGTTTTATAAAGTTAGTTTAGTAGTTCGTTCTGCATCGATCAAACTGACTTTCTGACTGTCTGTCAATTTGTTTGTCTCTTATCTCCTATCACCGAAAAAAGAACAGAATCAAACTGACACATACTGGGTATCGCACGTTAAAAATGACGGACCCCATCAGTGACTGATTTCTTCTCTTCATATTTTTTTTCAAATCATGTTTCAAATAATATTGGTCGTTTGTATGAGGACATAAAGTCGCATCAAAGTGCGACTTCAAAATGTGTGCAATCTAACTCAAACTTCATTATTATTTCTAGGATTTTTGAGTTGATTATCGCTTCCAAGATGCCCAAAGCCCAAGAGTTTCGTCAATGGATCCATTCAAAAATAAAGTTACCTAACCCTCTCCCCCACCCACCTGATAATGAATACAAAAAAAGAAACAGAGTCAAACTGACATGAAACAAAACGTACTGCAGCGGCGATTCTCTTCAAAAATGTTATCAAAATAGACGTTTTTCGCGTTCCAAAAAACAATTGAAAATTGAAACGCTTAAACACGCAAAAATGCAGCCACAATAAACGTCTTCGCGTTCTAATATTAAACAGAAAAAAATGTCTGATTACATGCATTTCATGTGGAGATTTGACACTTCCAAATTGCTGAAAATACACGTTTTCGCGTTCGAAAAAACAACTGAAATTTGAGTACGCTCGAACACGTAAAAATGTGACCACAATAACCGTTATTTGCGTTCGAAAAAACAGCTAAAACTTGAAACGGTAAAACATGCAAAAATGCGACTAAAATAGACGTTTTATAAGGTCAGTTTATTTCTTCTCTTATTTTTTTTTTGATAATATACTTCAATATGTCCTACTATAGCTCAATGATGTGTTTTTTCTTTAACCTCTATGATTGTGCTCTGAGGGGCTTAGGTTCTTAGGTATATATGTTTTTTCTTTAACCTCCATGTTTCTCCTCTTAAATGATATGTTGGTACATCTGGTATACTAAATTTGACAAGCAGTCGTTATGTTTTTTCTTTTAAATAATATATAAGACATCCTATATATATTTTTGCTGAATACTTTGCTACCCTCCATTGCCCCAATGACCCATTTCCCACATGATATTTGACACACACACGCAAGTCACGTTAAATGAACGTGACTTTCATTTCTCTTAAATTATACATTTTGAAACACCTTGTATACTTTCCTCATTGGAATCACACCTTCAAACGTTACACCCTCGTTACCTCGCAATTTTTCACATTTATTCCAAACATCATTATTATTATTAGACTCACAATCATTATTTTTTTTTCAATATTCAAACAGCGTGCTCTGGTAGCTGGAGAAATATATTCGAAGTCTCCGTGGAGACAAGGCTAGCGTCACTCGCTACCAATCAGAAGGACGATGGTTCAAACCTCTGCTGCTGAAATCTTTTTTCTTTTTAAATTCAATTCAAAATATGTGTACGCCGTGCTCTATTGGCAAAATGTTATCAATCTAAGGGATCTCTTTCGACTACGTCACACGATGAACGCGAAGCAGCGACGGCCGACTCCCTAGCGTTGTTTGGCATGCTTGACCGTACTGCGCATGCGGTCCCAATTCTCTCTTTGTATATCTACTTCCAGGAACTGAGAGAACAGAACCCGGAAGTTGGAGGGGTGCTACAGCTGAGAAAGGGCCAGAGAAACCTCTACTATCTGTTTAGCAAGAAGCATTCCCGAGATAAACCATCTTATGAAGATGTCTGGAAGTCTCACCAGATTAAGAGACACGATGCTGGACCAGAATCTTGTGGACCTGGCAATCCAAAAATTGGCCTGTGAGATTGATGGGCCAGACTGGAGAGTTATAAAGAGCATGTTGGAGACAATATTCAGATCCAGCGGCGTCAAGATTCTTGTCTGTTGCAACCACCTTCCTCGACCCATCTCGAAGATTGTGGAGTGTTACTTCCATCGAACGTCCAGGTGCATATACACACTACAAAAATGACATTTCGGGACGAAACGTCTTTAAGAAGGGAGCAATGTAACGATTTCGAGACCGAGAATTGTAAAAAGGAGTATATAAGCCACTGGGTATTAATATAATATAATAATAATACTCCCTCATAAACACTCGTTGAGTGTACCCAAAGGCATAGCCTGTGCGGGTAGAGGACGGCTATTATTATTATTTGCCATTAGAAGGCGGGATAGTCGGAGACAGTCACAGAGAGTAACCAATATAGTTCGAGAGTTCGCAGATAGAGACTGACACAGTAAAGATAAATAAAAATAGTAACTGTGATATAAATTAGTGTTTAAGACGTGTGTAAATAAATTATAAAAATTTGTTTAGTGCAGTTTTACTACAGTATTAAAACCACGTTACCAATGCGAACGGCAGCTCTTCGTCGATGGCATTAAGGTGTGGGTGATAGCTATTTAAAAAAATATTTTTATTAATTTAGTGATATTGAATTCTATTGGACGCCACTGATTTTTTTAATTGATGTTCGCTATGAAAGTGAACCAGAAACCTGAAAAGTGGAGAGTGATTACAGTAGTGAAATAAAATATGATACCACTTTGATCAATTAATGTGTATTTTCCCACATGTATAGCAGTAGAATGCAAAAACTTATGTTAGCAGAGATCGTGCTTGTTCTGATATAAAATTATATAATTATAATAAGTATTCAAAATACAGAATCTATAAAAATATATAACTAAATAAGATCACCAAGGTGCGATTTAGTGCCTTCCTGTTCATAGAAGAGAACATACGCCTCTCCACTCACGAGGGATTCAGATGAAATTGGGGACACACGTAAATCATCATACTCATTCCATGTGTCAGCATACGGATATCTACAGCAAGCAGTGTAGTGTCCGCTATAGGGAGTCCCAAACAAAATCTAACCCCCGACCAGAAAAATTCCCAAGGTGCACTAATTGAAACAATGACATTAAACACCCTTTTGGCAGGTTTAGATCCCCAAATAGGATTAATTGTTAGGGCAGGTAATCCCGTAGACATGCTCACTGCAACGCAAAGAGTACGTAGGCAAATGCAACTGAATTATTTCCAACAACACAAAACTTCATTGCAGAAGCCCGAACACACATACAAACCAACAGAGAAAAGTGAATACAAACCCAAATCAACAAAAATTTTGTTAATTCTGTAAACGTCAAGGCCATAATTTAAATGAATGTCGAACAAGGCAATTTCAGATATTCCCGCATACACAATAAAATTTCCAAAATTTCCAAAGACACAACTTTCCCCAAAATAACGCAAATTTTCAGCATAATCCCAGATTCAATCAGAATCCAAGACCCAATCAACCAACTCAACCGAAGAATCAATCTCAACCCCAATTCAGACCACAAAGACCGAATCCAAATTTCAACCAACAAAGGCCCTTAGCCATTCATCAAACCCCGAATTTTAACAGATTCAACACCCAAAGAACTCATCATCTGAATTCACAAAATCCAAACTCTGATGATTATACTGCTAATCATCAAGAACCACAATACCCCAATAATGATAGTCATACAGATGATTATGAAGACTACCAAGATGCTGATGGTTATACTGCTAACTATCAAGAATACCAAGATAATACGAATTTTTACGATCATTCCGCTGATCCGTATAATTCTGAATACACGGAAACTCAACCAAATTCGTATGAAAACTTTCAGGATTTTCCTCTAGGTCCCACATCCTTCGATCCACCGATCAATCAATCGATCGACTCCATTTCAGAGCTCCAAGCACAGGTACAAACTCTGAATATATCGGACAATCTCAGCCCGAACTTGAACTTCCCAGAACAAATGTTCCTGTAACCCAATCACTCACAATAAATTAAAAAAATTTATATTACATCATGGACGCAACCAATACCTATATAATTCTCATAGATACAGGTGCTGGTATATCCATCTTCAAATCAAAAACAGTTCAAAATTATTTCAACAGATCACATGAAAACATCTTAATGTATTACTGATCAAAAAATTGTAATTTCAGAATCAGTAATGATCCCCTTCTGTACAAATAACCCCCACAAAGTGTTAATTTACAATTTAGACATAGATTTTGACGGTCTCTTAGGATCCGATTTTTTGGAACACTATCACTGTATAGTGGACCTAAAAAACAAACAACTCTTCACTGATTTCAAAACCATTTCCCTAATTAAAGTAACTGACTCTGAAGACCAATGAAAAATATAATTGATACGCCCATGGATGATATCCAAAACATTATTTCGATTGAACCTCGTACAGAATAGATTTTATCACCTAAATGCAACCTTCGTAATACTGAAGCTATACTGATAGTCCAGGCGAATGAAAGTGTAAGCCTACCCAACGCACTATTAAATATAAATAACAAAGGCGAATTTCTCACCTCAGTGATTAATGCTAAAGCAATACCAAAAACTATCAATTTTTCAGAAATAAAACTTGAACCAGTTCGAAATTACTCCATTAATAATTTTAACAAAATCGAAAATTCGAACATACAGACAGACAGAAATTTTGAAATTCAAAACATACTGCGGTTAGACCATCTGAATGAAGAAGAGGCTGAACTCATTATGGATGTTTGCCTTGAATATTCGGATATAATTTATTTAGAGGGTGACCGACTAACGTTCACCAACGAAATAAATCACTCAATTGGCACAAAAGATGCGAAACCAGTTTTCACGAAGTCATATCGATATCCCCAAATTCACAAGGAAGAGGTGAAGAAACAAATGAGCAAAATGCTGGAAGACGGCATTATACGTCATTCTATTTCCCCGTGGTCGTCTCCTGTGTGGGTCGTCCCGAAAAAAATCGACGCTTCTGGTAAACAGAAATGGCGGTCGACTACAGAAAGTTGAATGAACTTACTGTGGACGATAAATACCCGCTACCGATGATCTCTGACTTTTTGGATCAACTTGGCAAGTGTCAATATTTCACCATCCTAGATCTAGCTTCTGGCTTCCACCAGATAGAGATCGATACTAAAGACATTTCGAAAACTGCCTTCACAGTTGAAAATGGTCATTACGAATTCAGTAGAATGCTATTTGGACTGAAGAATGCACCCGCGACATTCCAGAGAGTGATGGATAACATACTACTCGGAATCCAAAATGAGCAATGACTCGTTAACATGGACGACATCATCATTTACTCTCCGGGAGCGTTCCGTGGATATGCGCATGCGCATTGCAATTTGAACTACAAAAAGTCGTTCATTGTGCCAATCATTTTCCACATTTATCCGGATACGACAGTCATTTTATTATTCGAGATATTGCAAAAAGGGGTCGAGTCAGCCTGTTGCCTGTCAACAAAGAAAAATACATTTCTTTCACCCAGTACGACGGCAACACTGACATTTAATCGTTTCGTTTCATGGGCATGAGCTTGGAGCATTTGGTGCAAACACTGACTATCCATGACTTGAAGATATCAAGGCGCGAATTTGCCCATTTCGATGCCGACCGGTACGAGTTACTCACTCGAAAAGGGGTATTCCCATACGATTTCATCGATTCGATGGGGAAATTGGAATGCCCAAGTTTGCCGGCGCGCGATCAGTTCTACAACAAGTTGAAAGATTGTGGCATCACCGATGCCGAATACGAGCATGCGCAGAACGTGTGGCGGTCGTTCAACTTGACAACACTGGGCGACTACTCTGACCTATACATGAAAACCGTCATATTGCTCTTGGCGGATATTTTCGAAGATTTTCGAAATATCGGTCACGAGACGTATGGGCTGGATCCTGCGTGGTATTACACCCTCCCGGGATACACGTGGTCCTGTATGTTGAATTACACCCAGTGCAAATTGCAGATACTGAAAGACGTCGACATGCTTCTCTTTGTCGAGCGAGGAATTCATGGCGGCATCAGTCAGTGCTGCAACAGATTCTCCTCGGCCAATAACAAGCACATGGGTGAAAGGTATGACGCCTCCAAACCGTCGACCTATTTGCTATATCTCGACGTGAATAATCTGTACGGTTGGGCCATGATGGAATATCTTCCGTACGATGGCTTTAAATGGCTCGAAAATGCAGCCGCTTTCGATGTGTCGGAAGTGTCGGACGCTTCGCCCATCGGCTACATTCTCGAAGTCGATTTGGAGTACCCCGAACATCTGCATGACAAACACAAAGATTTACCCTTGTGTGCCGAGCACCGTACACCGCCAGGCTCGAAATTACCAAAATTGATGACCACGCTGTACAACAAGGAAAAATATGTTGTGCACTACAGGGTGTTGAAACAAGCACTCAAACACGGCCTTGTACTCAGGAAAATCCACAAGGTGTTGCAATTCAATCAGTCGGCTCTCAAGCAAAAACTACTTCTGGCAAAAATAACTACAAACTAGCCAATAACGCAGTGTTCGGGAAAACCATGGAAAACATACGGAAGCACCGTGTGGTGAAAATGGTCTCCAAGTGGGGGGGACGATATAGCGCAAAAAATCTGATTGCCAGTCCAAATTTCAAGAGTCGCACCATTTTCGACGAGAGCCTCGTCGCTATCAAGATGGCAAAGACGGATTTGTTGTTCAATAAGCCCTTGTACATAGGAATGTCGATTCTTGATATTTCCAAGGTATGCGTGTACGATTTCCATTACGGCTTCATGATGGAAAAGTACACGCACGATCAGTGCAAATTGATGTATACGGATATGATTCGCTCATTTATGAAATTAAGTGCGATGATATTTATCTGGATTTGATTAGCAGTCACATTGAAAAATTCGATACGAGCGACTACCCAAGCGACAACCCATTTGACATCTCCCTCGAAAATAAAAAAGTACCCGGCTTGATGAAGGACGAAGCCAATGGTCGTATCATGACAGATTTCGTGGGGCTTCGATCAAAGTTGTACACCTATAAGATACAAGGTGGAAAAACCGTAAAAAAATCCAAAGGGGTCAAATACAGCGTTGTCGAAAATCACATCACTTTTGAAGATTATGTGGAATGTCTGAAAGACAATGTGGAAAAAATAACTTCGCAACGCTGTATTCGATCCTTTTCACACAAAGTTTTTAGTGTAGGGCAAACAAAGATCGCTCTCAACCCCGACGACGACAAGCGCTGTTTGATTGTCGGCTCTCATGACACTCTGCCATGGGGTCATTACAGTCAGTTAGATATCTAATAGAATTTAAATGTTTTTTCAGAGAGCACATACCCACACACGCACACACACACACACCACCACCATGGTAGACACTTTGAAAAGTGTATGCTGTTTGCAAGTAGTCAGATGTACATCATCCATAGTTGAATTCATCGAGGCCTCACCTCTACCATGGACGCTTACTGATCGAATTTTCAAAATGTTTGCCGATGAAAAATGGGTACAAATCTATAAGCAGGCTCAGAGCGTCAAACAAAATTTCAATGATTTGAGTCACTTAGAGCACACGAGAGAAATCAGCTTTGAAGATAGGTGTGAAGCTCTCAAAAATCAAGACTGGGAGGGTCATTTGCACGAAGACCAATACTGTGTGTGGACGAATGCATATCGTATTCCAAAATATAATTTACGATTTTGCCGCACTTGCTATAAAGCATTCAGAAGGGCTATGCAAAACCATCCGGTTCACAGCATCAGACACCATCAACATATGGTGTTCGGTGTAAAGCACATGGACAATATATATCAATGTGACAAATTTTGGTGTCACAACAAATTTGATGAAGTACTGTTCACTTTGAAAAGGAGCAGCCAATGCTACTGTGACCTACATCTGCGTGGTGGTGGTGAGCCCTACGGATTAGATCTCACATATTAACGCTTCATAGGCTCAGGGGATGAGGATTCAGAATTCGATGAATGAGATTGCCAAACACACACACAAAATGTTAAATGAAAATGCAAGAATTTGTGCTCTCGTTTGTTTCTTTCCACGCACACACATTACATTATATATTAATAATCAAATAATAGCCGATTATGTTTTATATTTATGATTGAATAAAATCAATATGTAATCCGTGTCTGGATATTATTATATTTTGTTTCACCCTTCCAATCACCCATTCAAAATCCCACATACTTTTAGAGATCACTTCTGCATCAAAAAAGGGTTACTTTTTTGCTAAAAAAAGTATCATTTTTTTATACGAAAAAGTGTCACTTTTTTTCATGCAAAAAGGGTAAATTTTTCAAGCAAAAAAGTGTAACTTTTTCATGCAAAAAAGTAACACTTTTATTGACATGGTGGAAAAAGCTGAGTGAAAGCTGAGTGATTCACTCAGCCACTCAGCTTTCACTGAAAATGCTTCACTCAGCTTTTACCACCATGTCAATAAACGTTTCACTTTTTTTCATTCAAAAATACATGTATTCTTATGGGAGAATGGCAATTTTTTTTATTAAAAAAATTACCCAAAATTGACATGGTGGAAAAAGCTGAGTGAATGCTGAGTGAAAGCTGAGTGAAAGCTGAGTGAATGCTGAGTGACTCAAAATTCACTGAAAATGCTTCACTGAAATCCTTCCACCATGTCAATTTTGGGTGTTTTTTTTTATCGAAAAAAGTGTCACTTTTTGCATCAAAAAAGAGCACGTTTTGCACCAAAATTGGAAGAATAATTCAATAAAAAATGTGATACTTTTTTGCATAAAAATTGACATGTTTTTTGAAGCAAAAAAAAATGGGAAAGGGTATTTTCGAGTAGCAAAATTAAAAAATCAAAAATATTCTAAGATATATATATTTTCATAAATGTATTGATGGGTGATCTACAAACTACGCATGTGTCGCACCTGATGGCGCACTGTGAGCAGCACGCCAAGTGTCTACATGGCATAAACAATACATTTAGTTCATTCACAAGACATACACGACACATCATCACCGTGTTCTGTGAGTCTATGTTCACATCACATCAGCGCCATCTGTCGTCGGTCTGTGTCTGTGCTCAGAGTAATAACTACGAACGAAATCACAATGGGGGCTCCATCGACGATGGTCAGCCATAGGATCGTCATTAAGCAGCCATCTGAACCCTTCTACTTGACACGAAAGACATGCAACTACATCTTCCAAACCGGTATACGTAAAGCCTGCTTCGGCTAACTTACTTGCAGGAAATTTCGAAGTCCAGCTTCGATACGAGTCGAGTCTTGTTTCGTACTGCTGCATCTCTCTCTCTCGGCATACACACAGACACACTGCACACTGCATACTGAATTAAAACGCCAACTCTGCTCTCAATATATACATTTATTTCGTTTCGTAATCAAACATTACTTTATCCGGCAAATTGCATAGGTATTCACGAAAACATAGATGTTTATCATCTTTTGATGATATAATACACAAGTTTATAGCCTCATCAAATGACAAACCATTGTTTTCAGCTAGAGTTTTTGCACTGCTTAATAAATCGTGATAATACTGACTAAAGTTCATATTCAATAGATATTCAAATCTTGTCGCCATCACAGTAGCATCTAGTGCATTGCATATGGTGTATTGGACCTTGCACACGAGTTTCACTGCAGGCACGAAACTCCGAGCAAAATTTATGCCGCATTGCAAGCTCAAAACGTCGGTGTTGCGAAACTCGTAGGTGGCGTTGCACGCGAAGAAACGTTTCGCTTTGATGGCCTCCTTGTACATGTCACATATTCGATCTGAATCTGCCATTCGATCTGCCCACTCTCGGTCCGATGATGATGATGATAATGATGATGATGAAGCTGACACCGCCGACGCCACCGACGCCGACTCGTAACCAGAGGACTCTTCAGAAGACTCGACAACGACGTTGTTCACTGCACCAAACATGTTGACTGACTAATCTCTCTGCACCGTTTGGCATCAGTTTATTTCTCCGCTGCCGCCGCCGCCATCACCCCCCACCCTCCCCCCATACATCGGCTCGGGTTTTTACGTCGTCGAGAGCTGAGAGACGACGACGATGAAAGGCCCCCTCTTCCAGTTGAGATTGTGCCAATTTTCCATTGAATTACATGTGATTTGTCGCATCAATCCAACTATTGTGCGTACTATCGAACCCCAGCCATTTCACAAGTACTTTACGACCCTTACGCCTGAGGATTTTTTCCACTAGATAGACTTCGGGATTTTTGTTTTTTGTAGTTCTTGTTCGTAGAAATCGCCGCTGATTGGTCGCCCTTCCAAGTCCTCCAGCAAATACGTGATTGGTTGGGTGATTTTCACTTTGACAACTTTGAATAGTTCCGTAGTCCAATTAGGCGTATACCCTTTTTCGAAAACATGCTTGGCCTTGCTAATTCTCACGAAATCGCCAATTTTGAATTTTTTTCGACCAGCACGTTCAGCATAATCATACGTTGACTTATACACCTGTTTTTCATTGTCTTTGGTGACGTCACACGGTTTCATACCGATCGTTCGATGTTTGCGCTGGTTGCAGTTTTTGGCAATGTCCGGCAAAATGTCCAGCCATTTGTAGGTACCGTTCAAACTGAAAAACTTGAAGAGATTCTCCTTGAGAGTACGTATAACCCTCTCTGCGATCGCGGCTTTCTTCACGGTATACGTGCTGTAGTGTTTGATGTTGTACTTTTTCAGGAGAGTCTGAAAGCTGGAATTGTAAAATTCAGTTACGAGATCTGACTGGAGGAGCTTGGGACATCTTTTCGCTTTCGACAATTTTTCACTCATCGCTTTGGTGACGTCTCGGCCAGTTTTGGTCTTCAGGGGGCGCATCCATAGGTACTTGGAAAAGGTGTCAATCACCAAAAGAATATAATTGAAGTTTTTATTAGCTTTGGAGTATTTTTAAAGATCAGCCAAGTCCATCTGCCACAGATCGTCGAGTCCTTTGATGATGGTACGTCTGCGAGGAAAATTCCTTCTGGCTGGAGCATGGAGCTCATCAACCAATTGTTTTTTCTCAGATGATGATGATGATGACGTCATTTCGCTAATGGCGGAGTCAATACACTAACTGCACTGGGCGTTACACCTTCTACTTAAGAGGCTGGAATATCAACAATATCCAGTGCCAATTTATCCAAGCGTTTCTTGGTATTTTCATGCTTTTTCATCGAAAGTGACATGAATTTCATCACTCGAATATCCAAGGCTGTTAGATTGTTTTTGGTGGTGTCCAGCTCGTCTTTGAGTTTGTGTATGACGTCATCTTTGAGCTTCTGTATGACGTCATCAACGTATTTTTTGTTGGCAACATCATTGAGTGCACTTGGCGTTTCCACATTACATATTTTCACATGTTCAGCATCAATGTCCCCATTTTTCGTATAGTTGAGTATAACACCAGGAAAATGATAGGGCTGCTGCTGCCGTGCACGGCGAGCTGACGAAGTTTGACCGAACTTGTTGATGCTCATGATGCGACTGTGGCATGCAAAATAACGTCTACGCTTTTATTTATCGAATATAGCCTGCTTCTCTCAATTCATTGATGATGGCCACGATCTCGTTGTCGGTAGAGGTGCTGCCGGCATTTTTGGCGGCTACCAGAAGCCTATACCTGTCAACGAGCTCGTTCACATCGTCCCAGTACACGTATTCTATGGGTTTCGTGTTGGATGTCAACTGATCTGGGATACCACTGCCGTCGGTGAAACGACCTCGACCTCGACCTCCACCACCACCTATTTTTGATTGAGGATCTTTGAACATTGGTCGAATCAACTGTTCGTATTTGGCAGTCTGAGATGGATTCAATCTACCTCGCGCATCTACATGCGCACCTGTAGCTGTCAAAATTTGCTTGTATGCCGCCAAATCGGCTTTAGCGTATTTGGGATTTTTGTAGAAAATCAAACTATATAGTCCCGGAGTGCCATCGTATGTTAGTTACACCATCAATGCGAATGTCCCCCGTATCTTCGTCGAAGTCCATCAGCTTTCTACCGAGCAACCATTGCGCTCTTGGTTTGTCGTAAATGGGACCGTAATTCACATCTATTTTGCCGGATTTGGCGCGATGGTCATTCACGAATTCAGTTGCTACTTCGGGATAAACTTCCAAGTAGTCATCCTCATCATCATAATCACCATCATCTGTGTGGTAGCTTTCTTCGTCTTCTTCCTTTATCATAAAGTCTGGAGTCGTTGGTGTCGACGGTTCCTGTTTCTCTTCTTTTTTCACTGCCAGTCGTGATCGCTTGGTGAGTGGCGGCACTGACGCACTCAATCTTTTCAGCGGCACCGTAATGGGTTTGAATAATTTACTCAGTGCTTCATCATGCTCGGATTTTCACACGCAAGCGCAAGCTGTCATAAAAATGGGGTTGGTATTTGATCAGAATGATGATCATGATGCCTTCGGGCATAAAAGTGCAGAGGGTGCTGGCATCAATTCAGCAGACGCAGTCGAAGAGAGCAGACGCACACACTCTGTCTCACTCCAGCATACACTTTCTCCAATCGCAAGGACATCATGTTATCAAGACAAGTGTTCGACGTGTACAATCATCCAAAGTTCGACGAATCCATCAACAGAGTTGAGACTCGAACGCACCACCCGTACGTCAAGTCCTTTCAAAATAATGACATCATCGAAATTGTCATTCAGCAGAGCGATGTGTGGATACTGATGAACGATGCCCTTGTGTGCATAGAGGGCTCTCTGACTCGTACCGCAGGAACGGGCACTGTTAGATTTATCAATAATACCGGTGCATACCTTTTCGAGGCCATCTACTATGAAATCAATGGCAAAGAGGTGGACTCTGTTCCATCGCCGGGTATAGTGAGCACCCTTCGCGGCTATACTTGTTACGGGGAAAATGATGTGCGACACTTAAGCACAGCCGGCTGGACCTATCCTGGCGGAACTGTTCACAACGCCCCCGACGGTTCGTTCGCCATGTGGATCCCGCTTGAGCATTTGTTGGGCATATTCCATGACTATAGATATGCCACCATTGGACGACAGTGCATTCGCTTGGTGAGAAGTAGAAATGATAATAATTGCATGCTGATAGAGGAGGTGGCGAATCCAGTAGTCGAAGCCACCACAGCCACACTGACGATCACGAGCGTTGTACTCAGAGTCAAACATGTGGTGCCCAATGACGACATTCGTCTGAAATTGCTGCAGTCCATCAAAACAGACGCTCCTGTAGTGATTTCGTATCGCAAGTGGGACATACACGAGTTGCCTGCACTCACTCAGGGTTCCACCAAGGAAGTTTGGGCTGTGAAAACTTGCACGGCCATGGAGAGTCCCCGATTCGTCATTGTGGCCTTCCAAACAAATCGGCTCGAGATGCGTCTTATTTCGATCACATCGACATCAGCGACATACGCCTAACCATGAACAGCGATACTTACCCGCATGAACGTATGCACTTGGAATTCAACAGAAATAACTTTGTAAAAGCCCATCGAGCCTACACGGAATTCTATCCGAGCTATGCCAATTGTCCGAAGAAGCGCCCTCTACTCGATTACGGAGCATTCAAAAGCAGAGCGACCGTTTTCGTAATAGATTGTTCCCGCAGAGCGGAATTCATGAAATCCTCCACTGTCGATGTCAAACTTGACATCGAGGCCAGAGTCGGATTTCCCGCCAATACTCGAGCCTGTTGCATCATCATTCACGACTGTATGCTGGAACACTTGCCCTTGAGCGAGATTGTACGCCGTCTGTCATAAATAAATAGTGAAATACAGTAGTAACAGTAAGTTGTGGGGGAATCCACTCTTTGTTTGTGTGTATGCATGTAATGCAGGCATCGACAGGTCGAGAGCGTCAGTTGTGAGCCAAACGTTCAGTTGTTCAGTCGGTGTTTATTAATCTCGCTCTCCCTCTCTCTGAGTGTGTGTCTCTCAGTTAATCAAAGCAGTAAATCAGTTCAACAATCATCAAACAAACAAAAACGCAACAAGATAAAACTCGTAGCCTGTGACATTCAGGGTTTCACTGTGGGCGGTGAATTCCAACCCAAAGAGCTTGCCATCACCGACGGGCATCGCACAAACCACTTTTTATTTAAAGCCGTAGTGCCATTCCATGACCTGAGCGAAGCAGATAAACGGCAAGTACGATATTTGGAGAGAAATATTCACGGTATTCCATACTCTGATGGCTATGTCGAATTCAACGAGATCCAGGAAGTGCTGCGCCCCATCATCGAGGCTGATGTGGTATACGTGAAGGGTAATCAAAAATTCGATTTTTTGCTGAAGTGTGTGCTCGGTCTGCCTAAGAGACCACACATCGTCAATATTGCGGCTACTACAAGTACAGTCGTCACAACGCCTCCACCGACACTCGAGAAGCAAAGCCCGCTCTGTTTGAATCATATAGCATCCGGAGAAATAGAAGTGCATTGTACCGTGAGACACTTTTTCGATATCTGGCAATGGATATCGTCACACCTGATATGGTGAGGCCCCACGGCGATCACGACGACGACGACGACCACGACACTCCTATCAATCGGCACTTGCAAAATTTGCGCAAGCTCAAGGCGCACATAGCAGAGTACGAGCACAAGCTGTGTATTTTCAAACGCTTCTAAAATATGCAAATTAACGATAGTAAATGGATGGGGCAGCAGCAGCAGCATTCACCGATCCACCACGTTCCGCCGCCGTCGCCGCCAGTACCAAGTCCATGACGTCAGCCACACCAAGACTAGCCGAAAAACACACACGAAATATTATTATTCATATTGTATTATTATTCATATTGTATTATTATTAGTATGTATTAATAGATGTATAAAACCAATTTTTTTCGATTTATTTTGCGGATCGAATGAATGAGAGAGAGAGAGAGAGAGAGAGAGAGAGAGAGAGAGAGAGAGACTGAAAGAAATACGAGTCATGTACATTGAGCAATGGTGTATGTGTGTATGTGTTCCTCTCAGTGTATATATTTGAGTGACATATACGCTGTTTCTCAGTGTACATTGAGTTGTCGTCACGATGACAACAAATTATATAATTCTAGCAGCCGTTCTGTCGAACGTACTGTATATTAGCCCGCCATATGAGTACGGTGAGGTATTGGTATCGTATTTGCACGACGATGATTCGAGTACTTCGAATTGGACGAAAATGACTCAGGCGCTAGCCAATGATGGATATTTGCCTGTGTTGAGAGCCGAAATCCCGATGAACACCTCATCGTACAGACTGCGGAAGATTTATACAAATCTCACCTATAGCGATACGCAGTGGTTTCCGCTGAAGATATCTTGCCCCTATAGCAGCAGCACTTCGAGACCATCGTCGTCTTCGTCGACGCCCCACCCAACTACCCAACCCGTGGACGTCAAGATGCAAGCCCCTGCTGCTGCTGATCGAGAAAGTAAGGATTCCAAATGTGAGCTGCCGCCGTCGCCAACACTGCACGATTGGTTTATGTTTTTCGTGTCAATGGTTCTGAGTGTTCAAATATCCGAATCCATATATAGATTTATTAAATCCATGCATCAAAAATATTTTTTAATCGATAATGATAATTCATCTTCATACTACGCCACTGGCACTGAAGTGTAATTTTTTATGTGAAAAATAAATGTATTTTTCTCGAACTGACGTTATTCATTTCAATAAATGCAAACAGAGACAAAGACAGACATACAATGCCATGGGTTAGAGTGAGACATTTAAAATGCCTTGAATCGATCAATTTGGCTTCAAACTCGACTCTCTTATCTCTTCCTGGAAAACAAACATCTGAGACAGTAAACAACTCCAAGGCCAATTTAGCTCGAGCTAAACAGATACCGGATGTGTGATAAATCTGAAAAACAAATTCAAGGTCGAAAATGGATCATCGTCGTGATTACTGAGAATTTCGTTCAACTTGAGAGAGCAGACAGTAAACATTCAAGATACGTGCTTTATCGCTATTTCTTAGAATTTCATTGGAGAGAGAGTGAACACCAGATGTGGCTCTTATCGCTGTTTACGACTACAGCGCGCGGAGACGCATTTTTTTCTTTTGGAATTTCATTCGAGAGCGAGTGAATTAATAATAAGTCGTCCATTATAATTTTCTGTTGTGTGTGTGTGTTCTAAGACAGTAGAGACATTTTTCATATTTAATTTTTTTGTTTTGTCAATTAAGGTGGCGGCGGCGGCGGCCATGTTTTTTTCTCTTCCAGCCAATTGCTCTCAGCGAAGTACGTGAGGGAAAGAAGTTTTTTCATAACTTCCGCCATCGCGCCATGTTTTTTTGCCTTCCGCTCCATCGCCGCCATGTTTTTTGCGTTCCGATCCATCGCGCCATGTTTTTTTGCCTTCCGCTCCATCGCCGCCATGTTTTTTGCGTTCCGCTCCATCGCGCCATGTTTTTTCGCCTTCCGCTGCATCGCCGCCATGTTTTTTGCGTTCCGCTCCATCGCCGCCATGTTTTTTGCCTTCCGCTCCATCGCCGCCATGTTTTTTGCCTTCCGCTCCAACGCCGCCCCTTCCGCTCCATCGCCGCCATGTTTTTTTGCAAAAAAGACGCGCTACTTAGGGTGAAACATTTTGAAGCATCCCACCCCGAAACTCTTCGACGAACACGTCATCTTCTTCAGCACCAACCCTCCACCAACGGCAAGAATTCGATGGACGCGGCCATCGAGAGATTCACCGTGTGGAGCAATGCCGATTCTGTGACACTCTTCGGTCACAGAATCGGCATTGTATATCTACTCCCATACTCATATACCCTAATTTCGAAAAGACATTTCTATTGACGACAGATGCAAGTGCATTTGCCATTGGTGCTGTACTTTCCCAAGGCCCAATTGGTAAACATTTGCCGATCGCATATGCCTCAAGGACACTCTGTTCTGCAGAATCCAAATACTCCACGATAGAACGAGAACTTTTGGCCATAGTATGGGCTGTCAAACATTACAGACCTTACCTATTTGGTAGAAAGTTCAAATTGATAACTGACCACCGCCCACTTACGTGGTTATTTTCTATCAAGGACCCTGGAAGCAGACTTGCCAGGTGGCTCCTTAAATTAAAGGAGTATGATTATGAAATCATCTACAAACCAGAGAAGATCAATAAAATCGCTGATGCGCTATCTAGAATCAAAATTGATCCATCCAAAGGATGTTTTATCATAAATTCAAAAATTATTACCCCCGGTCCATTGATTTTACCCTCGAACGAAGACCCTGATATACAGATAATTTCAGACAGTAACGAAGAACAAAATGAACCAAACCTCGAAGTCAAAGAGAAACCACCTGATTCAGAAAATACTTCTGAAGCAGAAGAAACTCCGGAAAACCAAGAACAATTTTCTATTGAACAAACGGCACAAGAATTCCGAAATTTTATAAACCTATATAAATCAAGATCTCTCATTGATTATTCAAAAGTTAAATATTCAAACAGTCAATTACTCGACAAAGAAAATAAACATATTTAGATTTTTCCCCAACAAAATAATGTCAAAGACTACACAATATTTGACGATTTATTCGAACAAGAATATGATTTTCGCAGTCTCAAATTTAACATCTTATCAACTAAAACAGTCAAAAACCGGAAGTATTATATTGTCCCTCTAACATTTGATGTAGACTCTGTGGTAGAACATTTGTTTCTATCTTTGTATAGAAATCAAAATGAACTTGTACTCACACACTTATAGTGTTGAGAATAATTTGGAATTACCGATTCTTGAGATACTTTGTTTTATTTTTGCAGAAAAGGAAATAAAATTCAAAGTGTGTCAAAATATCATCACCAACCCAAACCCTGACCAAATTCCAATAATAATCGACCAATACCATAATGAAAAAACTAATCTACATAGAGGAATCAACGAAACCATTCGGAGAATTAAGGATAAATACAATTGGCCCGTTTTAACGAAAAATGTCGAAAATTATATTAGAGCGTGTGAAAGGACCCCGCAAAATCCTTATGGAATTTGGGTCTCGGTATATTTTTTGAATTTTTGATATGATGTAGTCCATGTAATTCTCAACCAATGTTATCATAGCGCCAACCCCAAAAAATGGACAGTTTTGCCGCTAGGGGTCGTTAAAATCACCCCTTTCTCAGAATACACTATTTATTTCCGAAACCGAGAACGACATTTACACCCGTTTCATTGTAGATAATGTTGCATATGATTATGCTCTTTTATCAAAAAAATCTTCACCCCCCTCCCTCTTCCCCCCACCACATATTATGAAACACAAAAAATGATATCTGGATTACTTTGAAATGCATCGTCAGATGTTTGAACATGCTTGAATTAGGGAAATGGCAATTTTTTATGATTATCCCCCCTCCCCCCGAGGGGTACAAAACAAAAAAAAACGGTGGATTTTTCTGAATTTTCAATATGATGCAGTTCATATTATTGTGAATAGAAATTATTCAGGTGATAAACCCAAAAAATGGATAGTTTTGGTGCTAGGAGGCGTTAAATTCACCCCTTGCTCAGAATTGACTATTTATTTTCAAGACGTTTCCACCAGTTTCATTGTAGCTAATGTTGCATAAGATTGTGCTCTTTTATGAAAAAATTATTCTTCCCCCCTTTTCCCCCCACCTCCTATTATGAAACGCAAAAAAATATATCTGGATTATTCTGATGTTGGAATAAGCTTGAATCAGGTAAATTGCACTTCTTTATGATTTTCTCCCCTGTCCCGATGTCAAAACAATTTCGCTGGATTTTTCTGAATTTTTAAGATGCAGTTTATGTTACTGTGAATAGGAATTAACTAGGTGAAAAAACCAAACATCGGTAGTTTTGATGCTATAGGGGGCGTTAAAGTCATACCTTGCTCAGAATAGACTATTTATTTGCCGCAAATTTCCTCGCCTTACTTTGGAATATTTAAAACGGTTATCTCTAGGTGATATTTTGGTGTTGTAATAATAGACTTAAACTGGATTTTTAACTTCTGGTATCTTTTTTAATTCACACCCATGATTTTAGGTGTCTATCAAGTTGGGCTGGCTCCATCCTATATTCATGACAAGTTTCAGAGAGATGCGGGTGAAACTATTCAAGTAGATGAACATTTGAATGAGAATGGGTTTATTAGAATGCGCATTTACTCAAGATATACCAGGCTCTTCAAACATCAGCTTTGGATTGCTTTTAACCCCAACATGCAAGACGAAGAGGAGGTTGTGTCAATTTTAGGATATTACTGCACCTGCAAAACGGGGGCAAGAACTTTGGGCTCTTGTGCCCATGTGGCAAGTGTGTTATGGTTCTTGAGCTTTGCACGCCATGAACCGAATATCAGATACCCATGGACAGGCCTGCACAAATTGATCCAAATCAAGCACTACCCAAAATTCAAATCGTTGATGAACTTATTCAAATTGTTACAAGACTATGACAGTACTTAATATAGGCATGATACGATGGGCGGCAAGGCGTGAGTGTCACCGGGGGCAATATCCTGACGGGCCTACATGGAGGTAGAGGTTTTAGTGAGTAGCCCTGACATCTGAGAATCAGTGGAGTCTCACAGTAGGTCTTGAGTTTTGAGGTTTTGAGACTCATTAACTCCCTATAAAATATATCATTCACGTCATACAAAAAAAAATTCGCGTCATTCACCCTAATTTTTTTAAGTGGGGGAGGTATAAATGAACAAGTATGATTTCCCTCATTTGAGCTGAATAAAACATTAATTTTGACTACGCCTTCAAAAGTATAGTCAAGAATTATTTTTTAGTGTTTTAAACTAGGGGTTGGGGGAGGTTTTAGAATTCTTCATATGAAATATTACAATATGACTCATCGTAATCTAAAATTAAACACATTCAAATATCTTTCCCTCCTATAATAATAAATAGTCTATTATGAGCAAGGTATGATTTTGAAGCCCCCAAGCATCAAAACTATCAATTTTTGGGGTTTAGCACCAAGTTAATCTCTATTCACAATAACATGAACTGCATCATATTAAAAATTCAGAAAAATTCCCCATTTTTGTTGTTTTGTACCCCTCGGGGGAGGGGGGATTATCATGAAAAAGTGCTATTATCCTATTTCAAGCGTATTCAAACATCCGACGATGCATTTCAGAATAATCCAGATATAATTTTTTTGCGTTTCAGAATAGGAGGTGGGGGGAAGAGGCGGGGGGGCGTTGAATAATTTTTTTGATGAATAATATTTTTATAAAAGTGCACAATCTTATGCAACATTAGCTACAATGAAACTGGTGGAAATGTTGTTCTCGGTCGTGAAAATAAATAGTCAATTTTGAGCAAGGGGTGATTTTAACGCCCCCTAGCAGCAAAACCATCCATTTTTTGGGTTTATCACCTCATTAATTTCTATTCACAATAACATGAACTGTATCATATTGAAAATTCAGGAAAATCCACCGAATTTTTTTTGTTTTGTACCCCTCGGGGGAATAATCATGAAAAATTGCCATTTCCCTAATTCAAGCATGTTCAAACATCTGTCAATGCATTTCAAAGTAATCCAGATATCATTTTTTGTGTTTCATAATATGTGGTGGGGGTAAGAGGGAGGGGGGTGAAGATTTTTTTATAAAAAGCATAATCATATGCAACATTATCTATAATGAAACGGGTGAAAATGTCGTTACCGGTTTCGGAAAAAGGTAGTGTATTCTGAGAAAGGGGTGATTTTAACGACCCCTAGCGGCAAAACTGTTAATTTTTTGGAGTTGGCGCAATGGTAACATTGGTTGAGAATTACATGGACTACATCAAATCAAAAATTCAAAAAAATCCACCGAGACCCAAATTCCATAAGGATTTTGCGGGGTCCTTCGTCAAAAAATCAAAATATGTAGGAAAAATCTCAATAATCCTCGCGTAATAACTGAAACCCCTAGAACTGCATTCGAAAGAATAAACAAAGACACACTAGAAATTCCGACTAGAAATTATGCACTCAGCATACGAGACGAACTGACAAAATTTACGCAAGTATACGCATTAGAAGACAAATCAGGACGTACCGAAGCCAATGCCTTAATTGGATATTTTCAACATTACGGAACACCTTTAAGAATTCACTGCGACTATGGCAGAGAATTTAACAATGCAATCGTGAAAGATCTTTGTCTTTCCTATGACATAAAACTTACTTATTCCAGTGTGAATCACCCCCAATCAAACGATTCAGTAGAACGATTCCACGCAACCCTACTCGAAATGATTCGGATACATATGGCCGAACACCCAGATGAACACCCTTTCAACATCCTCCCATACGCAGTAATTTGCTACAACAACTCTGTGAATAAAACACATGGATTTACACCCCATGAATTAGTATTTGGTCACACAGCTAGTAGACCCCCTGAAACCCTCTACAATCAAGAACAACTCATTACGAAATATATTAAAGACAACAAAATTTCACATTTTTACAGAATTTCTCGCGAACGAATAATGAGACAAAAAGAAAAAGATAAAGCCAGTTTCGACCGGAATATATTAGGCGAACCCCCGGACTATAAAGCTATGGACAAAGTCTACGTGAAAGAATCCCAAATAAAAGACGAATTACAAAACAAATTCAATGGACCCTTCATTATAGAACAAATTCTCAAAAACTCCGCGATTCTTTTGAATCCGAAAACCAACCAAACATCGAAAGAACTTTGTGTCTTACTTTTCTATAAAACAGAATTGTGCTCCGACATGTTCGCGTATCCAATAGACTCTCTCGATTTGTGAAGCCCAAATTTTCAAAAACTTCAAGGACATTCCGCAAAACTGTTAAAGTTCTTTTATTTTTAGTCAAGGCTATAATGTTCAAAAACTTGAGAACAATCTTTGGCTTGTGATTCTTTCCGAACCCTGATTCTTTCCGAACCGTGAATTGCCCCAATATAAACACAAGAACTGAAATCATGTACAAGAACTCAGTTGTAACACTTCAGATTGAGTGTAGTGTCTTTATTGAAATTACGAAAGTTCAAGCTAACTTCCAAAGATCAAAAATGTCCAATATTACTTTTGGCACTCATCCAGTTTTAATCCCATACGAGTGTTGTGCGGATATTCCCGAAAAATCACAACTTCAAAAACTGAAGCCGCTCCGATTGATGACTTAGTCATCGCCAAACATAAGTTGGACTCGTATTCCAAAACCCTAGATGACTTGATTCAACATCTCTTTGTCAAGAAAAACATCTAATGGTTTACCTATTTTACAATTTCCCTAATTGTATCCCTTTTGGCCCTTTACCTATTCTGCAAATGTAAAAGAAGAAGAACCAGATTGGCTCTGACGGGACCAAATGATTCACCGCCTCCACCTGATAGACCTTTCAAGGCGCTGAGAGGAATCAAGAATCTTCCCAAGAAGAAGGCCTGCACTGGGACACTGATGATTAGAAATGTTTCATAGCATCGAAATGTTTCGAGAATGTGACGTCATATTCGAACGTTAGAAATGGGAAGCATAGTACCGATATTTCGAATATGACGTCACATTTCGATTCTATAAAACATTTCTAATCATCGGAGTCCGGGGGCAAGTCTTCGTGAAGAAATGCAAGAGTAACCCTTCGACATGGAAGAAATTCAACTTTAAAAGTTGATGCATGGCACCAATTTTTTCTTTATGGAGGGAGTTGTTATATGCCAATTTAATGACGACGTTCCCAAGACTATGGATCAACTTCAAGTAACTGCTGAGTCGCTATCATCCCAGGGCCAGCGCTTCCGTTCCAGGAGACGCAATTAATTGTTGATTTCGCTATGATCAGCAGCGTCATTTTTCTAACATTATAAATAGCACTGCGTGGCAAAAATAACTACGAGTATCATAACTAGTATCATTTGAATTGTTACTCAGTCACTTTACTTGTTCGTGTATCAATCTGAATAAAGTTTGTTCAGTGAGAAACACTTATTCTCACATAAAAATAAATCTTTTTTTAAAAACTCATCAATAAAAAGTGAGATATATCATGGGTATTGTTGTTTCAAAAAATACATCTCGGATCTCATAAATACATGAGTTCACCACACTCTTGGCTATATCAACAAATTAATGCAAAATGACACCTGTTCACCTAAATTACTTGTGATGTCTAGAGGTTCAGCATATACCCGTGCTTCAGTCTCCGAGCAATAAAAATATAGAGATGCCTTTCTGTCCTTGTTTCTTAAGCCAGCATTAGCTTGTTTATATTTACGACAGTCCTCTGAAGGTCAAAATAGATAATACCGGTTCGGGACGTTCGGATTTCTTCGAGGTCTAACGATCCTTGGTTTTCGTTTTCCATTGTTTATTCTCATGTTTAGCTTGTGGATGACGTTGTGGTTATTTTTTAATGTGTTGTTTTTTGGAAGTTTTTTGGTGATTTGAGTGCTTATTGATCGAGATATTGACTCTATAGTGCAGAAAGTTATTTTGAATATGGTGAAAACCTGCATTGTTTGTGGATTTTCGCAATCCTCACATGTTGATTTAACATTTCACAGGTAAACAACACATTGACCATGGGCGTAACCCAGAATACTTGATATCATGAATATGTTTTGTTCACAGGTTTCCCTCTGATAAAAATGTCTCGAACTTGTGGTGTGAGGTTCTTCAACTAGATAGGAATAAATTGAGGAAGTACTCATTCATTTGTTTCACCCTGAAAACATTGTTCACCTGCCAGGGAAAATTCTCATCAAGAAGAATGTTTTACCAGTTTTAATTATGGAGAATGTACAAAATATGGAATTGAATACTTCCACACAATCTGAGCGAGATATTGGAGTAGAGGAAGGTGGAATGTAAGTCAATTAAATTTTATCACTTGGTTGTGTCGATTTAAATTGTATCCAGGACTAGCTTTACAATACACCATAAGTATTGAAAATTGAATTTGAGGTGATTCATTTCATGAACTTGATTGAATAGTTTCAAATAAAGATTTGCAAAGGTTGGGAACATCGTTTCTCTTTCCTAGAGGCCAATAACGTGATTATATCTGATACTAGTAAATAATAAAAACAAATGGTGGCTATTTAAACTAAATAGAAAATAAACAAAAAAAAATATATTCTGTGTCCCTATTTCTCTTTGATTATTTATATGCCTGGGTACAGAAGGCTATTCTCGCTTCGCTTCCAGTAATACAGCTCTTCCGAGAAAAGTGTCTTCTGCACCTTGCAGTATAATTACTATTTCTGTACTGATTTATGGTTAAAAAAATGTAATGTCTTTAAGGGTTAACCAATCATTTTCATCCTCATCAACAGTAACAGCACCAGAAATGTTGGAAGCTGAGGCTACTCAACACTCAGAATTTACACAGGACAGGTAGGAAAAGAAAATTTTGCAAAATATTAAAACATGATCAAGAATCGGTATCTAGGAGAACAAAACATTCCCTTGAGATCATCAATACCCTATTATTTATATTTTCTGATGAATGAAGGGGAGTCCGAAAGGCGGGTTTTTTGCTCTATGGCGTAAATTGATAAATGTTGAGTGTGTTTAGCGAAACATGTTCAATAACTAACACATTTGGATGAATGGGTTTCCTAGTTTCAGAATAACCTAATATTCTGTGTCTAAAAATGTTTATCAAACTGATATATTTTTATCTTTCAGATTGGAAGAATCATTTTCAACATCTACAGCTTCAGTAGTAGGGTTAGAAATGGAAATAATTGAAGGAAATGTTCAACCAGAAGAAAAGTAAGTTGAACAAAATCAGAGTTTGAAATATAAATGCAGTTTAATCAATCAAGGGGTGGTAGATATACATATAAAGAGAAAAATGCAATTGGTATAACCCTCAAAGTGTAAAGCAACCATAGATACGTGTTTCAGATTGTTCGGCATCATCAGTAAGGTGTAGCCAAGTACAAAGTGCAACACAGAGATAAGAGTGAAACCAAAAAAATATGTTTTTCCCAAAATTTATGAATGTTAAAACCTTTTATTTTTACACTTGAATTACGAAGAAGATGATAATAATAATAATTACACATTAATTTGTAAAACATGGTGATATTCTGAAAATTTTCAATTTTTTAGTGTTTTGGGAAATCCTAAAGTCCTGAGCCATGGGAGTGGTGGAGCTGAAAATATAGAAAATGTATCTCCATTGAATGAAACTGAATTTGAAATGGCTTCAAATTCATGTAAACGTTCCAATTCTATAGAATTTCCACCAAGAAAAAGGTACAGTTGAAAAAAACAAGTATAAAATTGATTTTATGAAATACTATTCCAAAATCAAGAAAGTCCATCGCTACGTTGGTGATTGGGATAGTGAAGATATTGAGTGTGCAAATAACAGTAACCACTTCTTCAGAATTGCTAAAAAAAACATTGCACGGCAGATAATGAAAATCAGGAGTCTTCAGCAGAAAAATTGGAGATTGAAGTTTAAAGTCAAATCGTTACAATCACTAACAAATTATTTGAGGACAAGGTATTTCATTTCTGAACAAGCAGAATCCACTCTGAATTTGAGTTTATTTGAATTTTGTCAATTAATGAGTTTCATTTACATGTATTTTTAGGCATCTCTCACTGGATCTGCAAAGGAACTATTCAATCGCTTGCTGAAAAAATCTCACAAATATTCACCAGAATTAATTAAGAATTTGCATCAACACTTAATTTCTATTCAACCAAAGCCTATAATTATGTAAGAAAAACGTTTCTTAAAAATCTTCCTCATACCAGGACCTTGGCAAAATGGTACCAAACAATAGACGGTTCACCAGGGTTTTCCCAAGAAGCCTTGGCTGCACTCAAATTGAAAGTAGCTGCAGCAAACTCCACTGATCAAAAAAATTTATGTAATCTTGTGTTTGACGGAATGTCAATCAGGAAAAGAGTGGAATCAGATGGGAAAAAACTTTATGGGTATGTCGATTTGGGGACAGACTTTGAAACTGATATCTCATATGAAGCGAAGGACGCTCTTGTTTTCATGCTTGTTGCACGGAAAAGGCCAACCTTGTTGAAAACTGTCTGGAATTTGTTCATCACAGTGGTGTGATTGTAACATCAATCACCTTTGATGGAACTTCTACCAATTTATCTGTAGCCAATGAGCTGGATGCATGTATGAATCCCACAAAGTTGAGAACCAGGTTTTTACATCCCATAACGAATGAGAAAGTTTTCATTTTCCTGGATCCAAGTCACATGATCAAATTGATAAGAAATTGTTTGGGGTGTATTGAGAGTACGAGAGATTCTCAACAAAAAAATTATTTATGGAAAACCAATAAAATGGGAGTTTATTGAGAGGTTGTGTGAACTACAAGAAAGTGAAGGCCTTCATGCTGCTACAAAGTTGAGGAAACGGCACATTTTATGGACGAGGGAGAAAATGAAAGTCAAACTTGCTGCTCAAACATTGAGTAAAAGTGTTGCAGAAGCTCTGAACTTTTTAAATTTTGACCTTAAACTGAACGATTTTAAGGATTCCGAGGCTACTTCACATTTCTGTAGAACCTGCAATAATCTCTTCTCTATATATTCAATTCGAGAAATAGACTAACAAAAAAACCATTTGAGAACCCACTTTCTCCGGCCACAATGCAAAATTATTTCAGTTTTATGGAAGTTGTGTTAAATACATAAAATCTCTAACTGTGAATTTCATATCTGATTTAAAATCTAAAAGAAAAACTGGATTTTTAGGATTTCTTGTGTGTATTGAAAGTTTGAAAAATTTGTATCAGTCTAGAGTGGTGGAAAAACAGCAACTGAAATATGTACTAACTTATAAACTTAGCCAAGATCACTTGGAAATATTTTTCAGTTGTTTAAGAGCAAAAGGAGGAAATAATAATAATCCCACATCCCGCCAGTTTCAAAATACGATGAAACGGTTACTGATTCACTCTGAAATCAAAGGGAGTGAAAAGGTTAACACCATTGTACTTGATTCTTGCTCCATTTTACATTGTTCAAGCTCTTTACTTCAAACTGAATGTGATGATGTTGATAAAGAATTGGTTCAGAGGAAGGATCAATTTGATCACGAATATATTGCCTCTAATGTTTGGGATTTGACCTTATATGCTCAAGACATTATTGCATACACAGCAGAATTTGTCAAGTGTATAGATTGCCTGAATGTTCTTACCACCGATGAACATTTATCTCGCTTACAAATTAGAAAAACATATGGTGTAATGGTGAAGGCATCCCAATTTGTGCCGAGTGTATGTAAAAAGGGGGAAAAATGTTTACGTTCAGTTAAGCACAATTCAAATCTCTTTTCAAATAAAAATCTAAATAATTTTCTCATAATTGAAACTATGAAGAACCTACCTGCTAATATATTCGAATATTTTAATGAACATTTTTTTGATGAAGAGCCATTGAGCAATCATGGTTATCAGTTAATTAAATTGATATTAAGTGAATATTTCCAAATCACATGTCACCATGAAACATCTCTGATAGAAAACACGAGGGATGCACGAGTACGTTCTTTATTAACAAAATCAATTTTATTCAAAAATCAATAGGAATATATTCGATGTTGATTATATCCTTTCTGTTTCTTCATTATGTATTTATTTAAGTTTAGTTTGGTCATGATGTTAGAACGCTAGTCTATTAATCCAAGGGACGTAGGTTCGATTCCCCGCATGGTCACTGGTCTCGTGCTAGGAATCGCACGTTAAAAGGTAAGACCTCTTTAATCCTTAGCTCGCACAAGTTTCGACTTCTGAGGGATGTCGTTCATAGGGGGATGACAGCTGGTTAACAAAAAAAAAACAAAAATACATCCCTTGCACAATATGTAGGTAAACAATTGTTATTCGTAACGAAAAATCTTTATTATTAAGTACCTATTAATGATGATATTATTTGTGTTGTTTGTTTAGTACGAAAGCGTCTAAGGGCCACATAGTTTTTTTTATTATTGTTTTTTCGACTTCAAACACGGAATTTAAACTCGGAAAAATAAAAAAATCAATGTGGCCTTAGACGCTTTCGTAGTTTAGAGAATTTGAATACAGTTTTGTTTCAAAAAGTTTTTAAATTATTCAATTTCAGAACCCCCAGTCACTAATGTTCAATATAATGATAATAATATTGAATACAATTATGGTCCAATATCGTTTACAATTTCTATTTAGACAGAATTATAATGTACCCTAAATCCCCTCCGTTAAGTAAGGCCGTTGTTATCACACATTTTTTTTGATGATTATTGAATTATTACAAAAAATCTCCGACCCCAAAAAGACCTTCATTTGGTTTGTATTTTGAGTGGATCATAAATTGGAAAACTGGTTCGCCATTTTGAATTCCTGAATTTTGCATCAAATTTAATCATCTCTAACCAAATACCAATTTTGAATAGAATCGTTCAATAATAAATCGCAATACTCCACTACCTTGAATTTTTACAACAAATGATTCATCGTGATCTCCGACCAAGTAAAACCCCTACATACCAGTTTCAAATAGAAAGAGATCGAACCATGATGATTAATCATAATGTCTTGATCTCCCAAATTCAATTCAAAATAATTGACGCACAGATATTTTTCCGCACGCCCCTGGGTCCTCAGTCCTCTGAATTGTATGTAAACAATCCCCTCAGCCTCCTTGCCCACATTTTATAATGAGAGAGATGAACATTATGGTTGTCTACATTTCTGTTGGGTTTGAATAGGGAGGCCACCTTTATATTTTTATTGCTCGGAGGCTTCAGTCCCTTCCAACAGGTGACAAAGTGGAAGTGGTCTTTTCTTATCACTACTACGCAATACGCATGCCCTTCCTTCAATTGATATCTGTCAATCAACGTCAGAACCTCAGAACGAAAGAACATTAGATATTCGATTTGGAATCTTGGAGAGGATTTTTAGACAGAGACGGACAATATCACCTAACTGCATAGATAACATAAATGATTATTTGACATCCCATTCTAACTAAATTGGTAACTGAAAAGAGTGAATGAACGTTATTGTACTATTTCCGTAATAGTAGATATGAGAAAACATTCTCATGGGAAATATGTCTCTCAACGCTGTCCGTCACCGTCCGCCGAGATGAATACTGCAATTGCTTACAGGATCCACCTTGACGACAGATTAGAGAGCACTCCAGAAGGACATTTCGGATACGAAATGGTATATGTAAAATACTTGTTTCAAGGAGCAAATAATGTCCAAGTGACTGTAAAACAGTCGATAACAATCCTTTAGGAAGTGACTATAACTTTGTAAAGTATGTATGGCATGTGTCCGACAGAAAACAACTACTTCTCTGGCTAATACCGCGACAGATATTGAATTATATCAGTCAGACACATGTGCAAAGATCCTTACTTTGAAGGAACAACTTTGCAAGAACTCTCTGAACAAACAGCAGGACTTCACCCGATTCAAATGGTGAACCAACTACAGACCGGTCTCGGAATGTTATCCCTCATCAGTGCAGTCCAGGTTATCACAAATTGTATACACGCGAGGTCTCGATGTCCGTCACCGTCCGCCGAGATGAATACTGCAATCGCTTACAGGATCCACCTTGACGACAGATTAGAGAGCACTCCAGAAGGACATTTCGGATACGAAATGGTATATGTAAAATACTTGTTTCAAGGAGCAAATAATGTCCAAGTGACTGTAAAACAGTCGATAACAATCCTTTAGGAAGTGACTATAACTTTGTATAGTATGTATGGCATGTGTCCGACAGAAAACAACTACTTCTCTGGCTAATACCGCGACAGATATTGAATTATATCAGTCAGACACATGTGCAAAGATCCTTACTTTGAAGGAACAACTTTGCAAGAACTCTCTGAACAAACAGCAGGACTTCACCCGATTCAAATGGTGAACCAACTACAGACCGGTTTCGGAATGTTGTCCCTCATCAGTGCAGTCCAGGTTATCACAAATTGTATACACGCGAGGTCTCGCTGTCCGTCACCGTCCGCCGAGATGAATACTGCAATCGCTTACAGGATCCACCTTGACGACAGATTAGAGAGCACTCCAGAAGGACATTTCGGATACGAAATGGTATATGTAAAATACTTGTTTCAAGGAGCAAATAATGTCCAAGTGACTGTAAAACAGTCGATAACAATCCTTTAGGAAGTGACTATAACTTTGTATAGTATGTATGGCATGTGTCCGACAGAAAACAACTACTTCTCTGGCTAATACCGCGACGGATATTGAATTATATCAGTCAGACACATGTGCAAAGATCCTTACTTTGAAGGAACAACTTTGCAAGAACTCTCTGAACAAACAGCAGGACTTCACCCGATTCAAATAGTGAACCAACTACAGACCGGTTTCGGAATGTTGTCCCTCATCAGTGCAGTCCAGGTTATCACAAATTGTATACACGCGAGGTCTCGCTGTCCGTCACCGTCCGCCGAGATGAATACTGCAATTGCTTACAGGATCCACCTTGACGACAGATTAGAGAGCACTCCAGAAGGACATTTCGGATACGAAATGGTATATGTAAAATACTTGTTTCAAGGAGCAAATAATGTCCAAGTGACTGTAAAACAGTCGATAACAATCCTTTAGGAAGTGACTATAACTTTGTATAGTATGTATGGCATGTGTCCGACAGAAAACAACTACTTCTCTGGCTAATACCGCGACAGATATTGAATTATATCAGTCAGACACATGTGCAAAGATCCTTACTTTGAAGGAACAACTTTGCAAGAACTCTCTGAACAAACAGCAGGACTTCACCCGATTCAAATGGTGAACCAACTACAGACCGGTTTCGGAATGTTGTCCCTCATCAGTGCAGTCCAGGTTATCACAAATTGTATACACGCGAGATCTCGCTGTCCGTCACCGTCCGCCGAGATGAATACTGCAATATATATATATATATATATATATATATATATATATATATATATATATATATATATATATATATATATATATATATATATATATAGAGAGAGAGAGAGAGAGAGGTAGTCTCTTGACTGGACTAGTTGAAAAAAACCAATTTATCTAAGAATATTCTCAGTGAAAATATCCCTTGGGGTTGCAGTCAGAAAAAGTGGCCTGGTAAAGAACAACTCTTTGTTAAATTGTCGAGCTTTCGAAAATATTTATTTTCATTTTCAAGACATCTGAAAATATTAATCGTGTGAAAAAAAACAGAACACTCTTAATATGATGTAAAACAACTTACTAACGTGAGATTAATTTTGTAAAAACAGCAGAGGAACTTCTTGGTCATTCCTTATGTATGTAAGGTTATGTCACAACACAAAACGAGATGAAACAACAATAATAAAACTATGTCATGTACATGTATGTACATGAACACAATTAAAAAACATTATGATTTTATGAGTTATGAAAGAAAACTTTTAGTTAAAATTTGGAAAAATGTTAATCATTTTAAAACTCGCCTTTGAGACCGCACGTGGTTCAAGGGACGCACAAGGGCGGTAAAAATATGTCAAGAAAAAGAAGAAGAGAGTATTGACAGATTTCAACGTCAAACACGTCAAATGTCAACAGTCAACCTTGTATGTTCCATGAAACACGCTTCAGCTCTGTGCTGAGGTATGCCCTCTATGGGGGATTGTGAGAACTATTATTAAAGTTATTTGAATTTGCAACATTATTTTTGTGGAAAGAAAGAATATAATTATAAATTATACTAAGATTGGCTATATCAGACCGCTTATTCATACTATTAGGTTCTTTACTAACGTAAACCATCTCTAGAAAATTTCTCTTGGAGTAATTTTCTTCAATTGCTAAAATTGTGGGTTCATTGAAATTAATATTGTGAAAAGTTGAAATGCTGTGTTCTGCAAGTGCACAGCTGGGTTTTTTAATTTGCAGTCACTCTTATGTGAAGCAATACGTCCGGAGAGATTTCTACCTGTCTGTCCAATATATATTTTGTCACAATTGACACAAGATAATTGATAAATTACATTAGTTTGTTCAAATTTAGAAAGAGGAGTTTTGGTTTTTGAGTATAAAAAATTTACAGTTTTGAGATTTTTCTTCGCTATGCGAATTTCTGGAGATTTAAAAATATTGGTGAGTTTGGGTGTTAATTCCTGTATATAAGGAAGGCTCCTATATTTACATAAGATTCTTTGCTGTGATTGTGTTTGATTATTCAAAGTGTTAACGTTAATTTCAATGATATTATTAAAGTTATTATTATTTATGGTAGAAGTATTAAAAAGAAATTTATTAATCATGTATTTAGGATAAGAATTGTCCAAGAGGATCCTTCCCAACTCCTTCAAACACTCCTGTCGATGAACAGGATGTGACAGACCTATCACTCTGTTTTTCAGTGCGACAATCAGATTTTGCTTCATGCTCTTATGATGATAAGAGTGGAAATTCAGGAAACGATTTGAACAAATCGGCTTCCTGTACCACTTTGTACGTAGAACGTTATGATTGTCTCTACAAACTCTCATATCGAGGAACGGGATACTATGATTCTCCTCTACCTCTGAAGTGAATTGTAGATTAATGTCATAACTATTGAAATAATAGAGCGTTTCTTCCACTCTTTCTGATGGAACAGAGAGTATCAGATCATCAACATACCTCTTCACAAAAGGAACGTCATAGGGAATCAGAGATTTTCCACTCTTATCATCATAAGAGCATGAAGCAAAATCTGATTGTCGCACTGAAAAACAGAGTGATAGGTCTGTCACATCCTGTTCATCGACAGGAGTGTTTGAAGGAGTTGGGAAGGATCCTCTTGGACAATTCTTATCCTAAATACATGATTAATAAATTTCTTTTTAATATTTCTACCATAAATAATAATAACTTTAATAATATCATTGAAATTAACGTTAACACTTTGAATAATCAAACACAATCACAGCAAAGAATCTTATGTAAATATAGGAGCATTCCTTATATACAGGAATTAACACCCAAACTCACCAATATTTTTAAATCTCCAGAAATTCGCATAGCGAAGAAAAATCTCAAAACTGTAAATTTTTTATACTCAAAAACCAAAACTCCTCTTTCTAAATTTGAACAAACTAATGTAATTTATCAATTATCTTGTGTCAATTGTGACAAAATATATATTGGACAGACAGGTAGAAATCTCTCCGGACGTATTGCTTCACATAAGAGTGACTGCAAATTAAAAAAACCCAGCTGTGCACTTGCAGAACACAGCATTTCAACTTTTCACAATATTAATTTCAATGAACCCACAATTTTAGCAATTGAAGAAAATTACTCCAAGAGAAATTTTCTAGAGATGGTTTACGTTAGTAAAGAACCTAATAGTATGAATAAGCGGTCTGATATAGCCAATCTTAGTATAATTTATAATTATATTCTTTCTTTCCACAAAAATAATGTTGCAAATTCAAATAACTTTAATAATAGTTCTCACAATCCCCCATAGAGGGCATACCTCAGCACAGAGCTGAAGCGTGTTTCATGGAACATACAAGGTTGACTGTTGACATTTGACGTGTTTGACGTTGAAATCTGTCAATACTCTCTTCTTCTTTTTCTTGACATATTTTTACCGCCCTTGTGCGTCCCTTGAACCACGTGCGGTCTCAAAGGCGAGTTTTAAAATGATTAACATTTTTCCAAATTTTAACTAAAAGTTTTCTTTCATAACTCATAAAATCATAATGTTTTTTAATTGTGTTCATGTACATACATGTACATGACATAGTTTTATTATTGTTGTTTCATCTCGTTTTGTGTTGTGACATAACCTTACATACATAAGGAATGACCAAGAAGTTCCTCTGCTGTTTTTACAAAATTAATCTCACGTTAGTAAGTTGTTTTACATCATATTAAGAGTGTTCTGTTTTTTTTCACACGATTAATATTTTCAGATGTCTTGAAAATGAAAATAAATATTTTCGAAAGCTCGACAATTTAACAAAGAGTTGTTTTTTACCAGGCCACTTTTTCTGACTGCAACCCCAAGGGATATTTTCACTGAGAATATTCTTAGATAAATTGGTTTTTTATATATATATATATATATATATATATATATATATATATATATATATATATATACATATATATATATATTAGAATATTATTAGAATTACGTTTTAACCTTTCATTAATTTTCTTTCTATTTCAGTTCTTGAAAATGGCTCCAAAATCGGAGCCGAAACATCGAATTTCAACAAATTCTAGACGCGGTTCAACCCGAACTTTTAGTTTTCATATATATATATATATATATATATATATATATATATATATATATATATATATATATATATATATATATGTATATATATATATATATATATATATATATATATATATATATATATATATAAAGTGAATAAACATTTGTCTGCCTGTCAATGTTGTAGGTAAACATCTACCTTTGGATTCCATGGCTCGTGTCGAATTAAGTTTCAAACTAGTGACTGTAGATGTCACAAGTTACTATTCATATATATATATATATATATATATATATATATGTGTATGTATATGTGTTCAGATAGGTTTCCGCGGTCAGATATTTGAAAACTTAAAGTTCGGGTTGAACCGCGTCTAGAATTTGTTGAAATTCGACGTTTCGGCTTCGATTTTGGAGCCATTTTCAAGAACTGAAAATGAAAGAAAATAAGAAAATTAATAAATGGTTGAAACGTAATTCTACGCTGAGGTCTCAATCTGCCTACTCCTCAGGTATAATTACGTTAGGTTTTTGTGACTTGACGTCGGGGTCTCAATCTGCCTACTCCCCATGTCTCGTCACTGGTTCTCTCTAAGGTCTCAATCTGCCTACTCCTTCGAGAGAACTGAGGAATTGTGTGTTGAGGAACTGTATTTATAGTGGACGTGACTGTAATGGCCGTGTGCAATGTATTGGCGCGAGGTGAACTATGGGCGGGAACTGAGTTGGCGCTAGATGAGCTGTGTGCGGGAACTTGGTTGGCGCTAAGTGAGCTGTGTGCGGGAACAGGGTTGGTGGGAAATGAGTTGATGCGTGCAATGAGAGGCTTCCAGGTATTGGGAAGTCTACGTCCGTCGTCGCGAGTGTTGAGGCAATTGGGGCGCTTCTCTATCTCAAGGGCTTCTCGGATGATCCTGGTTTGTAGAGTTTTCTCGGTGGAAATTGTTTTTGTGTTTTTGAAGTCTATTTTGTGACCTGTGTCTTCTCGATGTTTATAGAGTGCGGAAGTGGAAGATGCCTGACGCACAGCAAGTTCGTGTTCGTAGACTCTGGAAGTTACTCGTCTGTTAGTCTGGCCAATATAAGTTCTCGGGCAGTCTGAACATGGTATTTCATATATACCTTGAGAATCGTTTGGTATTGTGTCCTTGGGAGATCTGAGGAATTTGGATATTTGGTTGTTGGCCGTGAATATTGTTTTTATCTCGTGTTTTCTCAAGATATTACTGATTTTGTCTGTCACACCTTTGATGTATGGTAGGAAAGCTTTGTGTGGCTGAATACTCTCTAGTGGATCGTTCGTTTTTGGAGGACGGGTCAGTTGATGGCGGATAGACTTGTCGATTAGCGAATTGTTGTAACCATTTTGGAGTAAGGCTGATTTCAGTTTGTCCAGCTCTTGTGGTCTATTCTGGTTGTCGGTAAGCTGAATTGATCTGTATATCAGGGAGTTCAATACGGAGTTTGTTTGTGCTGGATGGTGATGAGAGTTTGCGTGTAGGTATCGGTTGGTGTGGGTCTGTTTCCTGTGTACTGCGTGGGTGAAAGAGTTGTTGGATTTCGTGATGAGAACGTCCAGGAAAGCTAGGGAATTGTTCATTTCGGTCTCCATTGTGAATTTCATGTTGGGATGGATATCGTTTAGGTGATCTAAGAACGTGTTTAAGATTTCGTAACCATGAGGCCATATGACGAAAATGTCGTCAACGTATCTGAACCAGCAAGTAGGCTTGTGGTCAAATGCTTCTACAGCCCTAGTTTCGAAGTCTTCCATGAAAAGGTTTGCAAGGACTGGAGAAAGGGGGGAACCCATGGGAGCACCTTTCACTTGTTTGTAGTAAGTTCCTTGGAAGAGGAAGTACGTGTTGTTCATACAGTGACTGATGAGGTCCAGGGTGTCTTTCGGAATTCTGTGTTTAGTTTTAAGGATTTCTAGCGTGTCCGTTAGGGGAATGTTTGTGAAGAGGGAGACAACATCGAAGCTCACTAGGATATCGGTGTTCTGGATTCTATAGGATTTGAGAAGGTCTAAGAAGTGGAATGGATTTCCACCGAGAAAACTCTACAAACCAGGATCATCCGAGAAGCCCTTGAGATAGAGAAGCGCCCCAATTGCCTCAACACTCGCGACGACGGACGTAGACTTCCCAATACCTGGAAGCCTCTCATTGCACGCATCAACTCATTTCCCACCAACCCTGTTCCCGCACACAGCTCACTTAGCGCCAACCAAGTTCCCGCACACAGCTCATCTAGCGCCAACTCAGTTCCCGCCCATAGTTCACCTCGCGCCAATACATTGCACACGGCCATTACAGCCACGTCCACTATAAATACAGTTCCTCAACACACAATTCCTCAGTTCTCTCGAAGGAGTAGGCAGATTGAGACCTTAGAGAGAACCAGTGACGATACATGGGGGGTAGGCAGATTGAGACCCCGACGTCAAGTCACAAAAACCTAACGTAATTATACCTGAGGAGTAGGCAGATTGAGACCTCAGCGTAGAATTACGTTTCAACCATTTATTAATTTTCGTTCTTTTTCAGTTCTTGAAAATGGCTCCAAAATCGGAGCCGAAACGTCGAATTTCAACAAATGTTTTTATTTAATTTTTTTTAATGATATTCAAATAAAAATGTAATATTTCCCGGGCAGTTGTTGTTAATAATAATGGGATTTTAAATTGCTGTGATGGATAACTATGATGTTATATTTATTATAAATTCGTAAAAGACTCTTTTACCTGTTCTTTCTTTCTTTATTACCTGTTCTATCTGATTTTCAGCTCAGTCGAGTCCACAACAGAGACATGAGACAATCTCTCTCTCTAAGGAGGGTTGCAGCTTGGGACTTTTTCTTGATGTAAATTTTTATTTTGTGATTTTAAGAATGTAATTGGGCTTAATACCACTCGGAAGTACAAAAAATTTGCCACTAGATGGCAAGGACATTAAAATGGCGGGAATATAATTTTCATAAGCACAACATGTAATCATGCAAGCACTGAATTATAAATTACATTATGAATATGTAGATATTCAGGAATTATTGAATTCCACATCATGAATAATATATATAGGAATATAAACACAATATAAAACAACCCGAACAACCCATGATTCTACCCATAAAGACTATTCAAAAGTAGTAATATTTTCAGAATCTTTTCATTTTTATTATACATTGATGCCAATAGTGCAATAGTTAGGACGATATTTAACACATTTTCACGAATTTTGACATGCCAAATAATCATGAAATCGATGGAATCATCAAAAAACATCAGAAACATTAATAGTTTATGTGCAAATTAATAACAAAATTATTGCTGGTAACTGGAATGACATTCGTACATAGATTAACTTAACAATAATGACAAAAGTTGAAAGCTTTACAGATTTTATCACAGCAGAAGTGTTCGTTTTGTTCTAGATTTTAATGGATACGAGATTAATGAGCAACTATAATGAGAGTGGACAATCTCATCTCATTCATTTAAGCATCGTTGAGTCCAACAATAATTTAAATTTTTGTCAAAATAGTGAAACATCATTCACATGGATTGTGTTCGTCAGACAGCAGATATCCCAAGGATAGAATATTCTTTATTCGATTTCAAAAGCCTTGGATTGATTTGCCAAAATGCAAGCAATGGCTTTCATCCCGTAGGAGGAAAAATTTCGAAGTGAAGAATATAAATAATAAGTACCTAGTACATATATTTCTTCCCTTCATTTTATAGGAGGAAATGGACCAACTCTAGCAAAATCCGGAACCTATTTCAAAAGTGAGTCCCTGATTTATTTCGATACATTATTCTATTTTCTACCTTTAAATTTCAGAAGTCAGAAGAGCCATTTGATAAATCATGTCTGAAGAGAAGACAGCCATGAAACTTTCGAACCATCATGTTCGAAATACCTGAGAAGTGAAAATGTCATTAGGAACGAATAAAAGTTATTTGGTGAAAATGTCCAGGTAGATGAGGTCGAGGCAACAGCAATATTGTAGGAGAGAATGTTGATGCAAAGAAAGTCCAAGGAGATATGTGTTTGCCAATTTTGTAATTCAAGATGAACCATGTCAACCTATATAGTGCATTGGAATATTTCTCATAATAATATAGAAAAAAGTAATGAAGTGGAAATTGCATACTTGACTTTTTGCAGCAGTTTGAAGTTCTGTGGGGAATTTTTGGATAAATGTTTGAAAGTATGGTGTGGAAAAGATAGTAAAAGGGGAGTGTCTGTGCCTAAATAATAAGACTCAGATGTGGATTTCTAGAGTAAAACTTAGCATACCGCTTCAATGTGAGTCAAGGTATGGTATCTAGAATTATAAGTTGGATCCCATATTTGTTCCACTACTTCAAACATTTGGATAGTTTTCCTTCCAACCTAAGGTTGTAAAATATTCAAGAATTGCGTAATATTAGATAGTTTTAAAGTAATTACGAAAAAACCTCAAGATTATCGTGAGCAAGGAAATACTACTCTTGTTACAATGAACAATCAACTTTCAAGTTTATCTTGGGAGTTATACCTACAGGAGGTATCTGCTTTGTGTATGAAGCCTTTGAAGGATCCATCAGTGATATAGAGATATTCATTAAAAGTGGATTGTTTGATAAACTTGAATCTGCAGATACTTTTATGGTGAATGGAGGATTAAATGTACAGGATATATGTAATAAAATATATGCCCCCTTTTCTCAAAGACAGACCACAGATGACTGCAGTGCACGTGTCCTTAACGACCTACGAGCTGGCAAATAAAATAAATACTGGAAGTCTGGGTAATTAAAACGAGTTAATATAAACATACTATCGATGACTCAGCAATAATGCACGTGGCTTTAACGAGGTCACGAGCTGGCAGATAACATAAACACCGGATGTCTGATATCAAAATGAAATTTTGCTTGATTTTTTCATTTCCAAATATCTATGGAGTTATTACCCTGCCATTCACTGTATAATTAGGTAGAATGATTTTTCAATGAAGAAATATGTTTTAGCTGCAGTTGAGGATAACTATTTTTCTATTTTGAAAGACCGCCATGCCATGGTTTACTAAACTGAGGTATTCAAGAAGAAACTATGTGTTTCATTTAGTCAATCGCAATTTATCTTAAAATATTACAATAAAAAAAAAGTCTGTATGCTCTGGCATCTCACTCCATAAATACTCAAATTGTAAATAGTGTAACATAAGTGTAAAAATAGTGTAACAAAAGTGTAAAAATATTGTAAATAGAAAAAGACGGTCTAATAAAGAGTTTTCTTTATGTAGAGTTGCTACAGAAATCATTGACGAATTGCTAACCGGTACGAGCTCTGGCTTTAGTATAGAAAGTATTATTCAATTCACACAAAATAGTATTACAAGAATTGAGTGGCGTCATACCTGTTCTCAGAAACCAGAAGTCTTCTTCTATGAGTGTTTTCTGGAGCCATAGATCTGAGTGAATGAAATCTAGACTTGGACCTTCTCCTTCAGCTGTCTCAGTCCTCGTCATAGTTAGTAAAACTCTATTCAATAGCTCAATCGTTCTCGGAGATACACTGATATGAATATTGGTAACTATCAACTGCAAAAGAAGATATCAACTCATTAGAATGTTGTTCATCAATTATCTTGGGAAATATGCTTTCAAAATTTCGTAGAAGTATTAATATACAGCTTTCATGTCACCATGATTCTATTGGTATTATCTACCTTCACCTTTCTCAGTTTAGAGTACATCCGTTGATTGTTCATGAAAGTAGTAAGATGAAACTCTGAAAGAACCTGGATGATTACAAACACCACCTTGAATTATTTTGATGTGCCCCTAATGGTCAGTGGTCGGCAGACTCAAGTCCGTGGCCGGGTAGTTTGATTAAACGGCTTTGAGGGGCCTAACTTCCATTGGCTTATTTCACAAAACTTGAAGCAAACCACGGGCTTCACGGTATTTTTAGCAAACCATATATTTTTTTCATTTACGATCTCATACCTACCGTACATAAGATTGGGCCTCATTAGTTCAAACGGCTGTTCTCATAGAATCACTCAAGTATGAATGGTGTAATTTTCTTCACAAGCCTGTCTGAATCCGCAAGAAATTCAGTTTGGGAAGTATAATTTTCCCAGACTAGTGCGGCAAAAGTTTTCCCGCACGCATGAGTTGCTTCACAACAGGTAAATGTCGGGATTATATCGGCATCATCGGTTCTATGTCGGCATCGGTTACACACAAGCTTGCCAGAGTCGTTTCGTCTTCCTCATTTATGCATTCAGAGATTGATGAATTTCACATGTAGATTCGACGCTGGGCCGACGCATGTATCTATACAATCACTGACGCTCGGCGATCGTGCTACGATAATGAAACTATCCGGATTTCAGTTTACGACGACTCTAAACAACATGAACTTTCAAATTTCCCGGGCTGTCCTTTGTCGTGGAGGTTGTAAGTGTCATGTGTTATGTTGGGTTGTTCAATGTTGAAGTCGGAGTCGTAGTATTTTGTTTAGATTTTGTGTTACAAAAATAATTCAATCAAATACAACTTGATTTCTTTCATTTCAACTGTGTGTCAACATAATGGTAAGTGCATTTTTTGCTCATGATAATCGTCTAGTCGAAATCAGAAGTATACTCATACCAAAACACTTCCATTCTCTAATGAAATTGATATCTTGATGATTAAGTACCTATTCAACTTTCATTTTGATATTCTCTATCATAAGTCTTATAAAGGCCACAGTTCATTTTTGACACTCATTTTGTTTTTCAGCTTGTACAATCATAGTCATGAGGGGATCTATGTAATGAGAACCAGGGAAGTTAAATTCTTAAAGAAAGGGTGAGTAAATAATTTTCAATTTCAGTGACATTTCAGCTGAATTCATTCGTGAATGTTCAAGTGATATCTACCTGTTCTCATTGTGATAAATTGTTCAAAAATAAGACCAAATTAAGTTTTTTTATATTTTTCAGTTATTGAAGTATGGCCTTTTGTTGATTGGGGACAGAGAAGAATACTAATAGGGCACGATTTGTCTCTAAATATGAATTAGTCTGGACGAAATTATAAAAGTGGGTTTGACTCGCTCTTGAATATGGTAATAGTCTTTAAAATTCTAAAATTATTCATGTATTACATACTATATATATCCGAGTCACTTAGAAGAAATGCTTTGTCAAAAAATGTAACAAATGCAGAAATCATAATAGCAATAAAAAACTGGTTTAGAAATGTCTCAGACAGAAAAGAAGGCAGATCGAAAAGGAAAGAACAACGGTAAATAACAATTACTCAGAGGAAAGTTCATGGAAATAAAATCAATTTTATATTTTATCCAAATATTATTTCATTTTATGTTAAACAGAAATTATTATATTTTATTTCGATTATGACTTTTCATTTCTCATTAGAAATACTAATATTGTTTCAATGGTTTCATAGAATGCTTGAGTGATATATAGGTGTAAAACTTGGTTTGATTTTCAGATTGGAAGTACTCGTTTTCTGGCAGATATTTGCCTCAAATTTTCCACTTCGTAAGATAGTGTGGAAAGAAGAGGATTTTGATTTGGACGAAGTTATTCGTTTCATTTGTAGAAACTTTCATAAAATAATCCGTTATAAAAATAGTAGGGCAGGTATAATCTTTTGTTCTGATCAAATTGAATAAATTATGCAGGGGAGCAATTACCTACTTACTTTCCAAGGCCTTGGTGAGTTGAGACACCACTTTCCTGAGCAACAGGTGCGAAATCGGACCGGCAGCTAAGGCGCACCCTGGAATACTCATTCCCTAATAATGTCGGCCGTGGGTATAGTGAACCCTGTCAATTACACCTCACGGAATATGGGTCAACAGTAAAAGTTGGTGGGGTCCAGGACAATATATTTCCACATTATAATGACCGCAACCACAACGGACGCTTTGAGTGGACGGACGAACCAAGTGACGGTCTTCTACATTGCTATACGAGGCAATAATGCATGCTCTGTGGTGTGAGATACACCCAGAGCATGCTGCCTTTTTCACACAAAGTATGAGAGATTATGTATCTCATCTTTGGGATCGAGGCATTGTCAGAACCCCTCCTCAGCCGGTAAATGAAGTCACAGAAATGAAAAGTGTCCTTCTAGCTGTACAGGAGGCCCGCATCATACCGCCATTGGAAGGCTTCACAATACCAATCCCCCGAAGCTACAACAACTGGCACGGGTGGATGCAGATATTCACGATGTCCTTTCAGACACAACTTAGACTTCGTCTTGAATAGAGAGGAGGGATATCGCCTCACTGATTGGGAGGCATACGCGGCGCTTGCATAAGATGAGCTCACCGTACACTAAATTAAGGCAAGCTGTTTAGCATTACACAGTACTGTCTTGATAGGATATGAATGATGATGGATGCAAAGGTCATCCATCTGTTTCACTTGGATGACCTCAAACTGTAGGTCTCGTGAGAGAAGGATCTAGTCATCAGAACTGTCGGGGAAGAACAGAGGTTGCTGCAACTAATATGCTCGCTGTTCCGATTCTACTCTACTCCTTTGAAAATGGACTCGGGAAGAGCTGCGACAACTCGATGTTGAAAATCGCAAAGTGATGCATTTTCATAGGAGCTTGCATCCTGAATCGTCTGTTCCAAAGTTATACTTCCCCAGACAACGGGAAAGCCGTGAACTTTTGAGCTTGGAGTTTCTACATATCAGAATGGTACTGGATGGAGTCTGTGAAGTCAACGGGAGTTCAGATCCTCTTCTCTGTTTAGAATGCGATCATGAAAAGGCAGGGATTGGATCATTAATAAGGAAGTTTATAACTTTTCAAGTACTTACACTAATAAAGAAGCATGGCAGATAATTTGACTTTGTAGGAGAATATTGAAATGGAAAAGACTTCACGGTTACAACGACATATCCGAAATCCGAAAGGAAAGTAAGTAGAATCAATAACATGCATTAGCAGAGCTACAGTCGGACGAGCAAACAAAATTTTCAATCAGTATGGGGCTGTTTGTAAACATATTTTGAAGAATGATAATACTGTACAGTACAGTACACTACAGTACTGTAAATTCGAAATAATTTTAAAAATAATCTGAAAACAAATGTGAGAATTGCAAGTTTGGACATTAACTTAACTAGTGAAACAATAAGGGGAAATCTCAAGGAATATAATAATATAAAGCCCTTCAAACCAAAGTTTCTTCATACCTCAAAAGGCGATAATGAAAAGAGGATGGAATTCAGTTCAAATGGGCTCAAACGGAATATCTGAATAGAAGGAATCTTCTGAAAAATATGTTGTTCAGTGGCTAGGCAACCTTCACAACCAATGGAACATTAATTAATTCTTAAAATTCAAGGTAGATAATAAATTGCGACAGACAGTACTCACAAAAAGTTTATGATTTTTGTGAACATTATTTGATCATCTCGTCTATAAATAAGGTGAACAGCATTGGACTCAGTCCTCCTCCTTGTCTTAGTCATTCTCTTGTTGTACATTTTTCTGAGATTTTGTTATGTCGAATCACACAGTTAACATTATTCCTATAATATTTTTTATTATATTGATTATTTAGTTCTCAATTCCTCTATTCTTTGAGATTTCCCATAATTTCATCCCTGGTACCTTGTAGAACGCTTTTTTGAGGTCAATGAATTCTAAATATACATCTTGCTGGAACCCTTTTTCTGCAATTATCTTCAACGTAAATATATGGTCTTGAGTACTTCTTCCGTTCCTAAAACCGCTTTGTGATTCTTAATTCTAGCGTTATCTTTACTATAGGTCATATATTTTCATCGCTGTACTTAGCAATGTTATGCCTCTATAGTTCGTGCAATCATACTCATCTCCCTTCTTGAATATAGGAACTGTTTTCTTCCAGACGGTAAATTCTGGAAGGCCTATCGATAGCTCGATATCAATGGTTCAATAAACAGACTGTAAAACAATAGGGTAGGAAATACGCGACTGAATTTAAAAGAAATAGGGATAACGAGCAGAAACAAACTCACCTTGAATCCTTATTCCTGTTCTTAAGGCGATTTTTGGTGTTAGGGAAGAGTTCTTGGTCTTCGTGCATGCATGCAGGGCCACACAGGGAAATACAGACGTTCCAGTGGAGAAAACGGGTTTTCTTGTTTTATCAAGAGCACAAAAATAAAATGCGTATCACTCACACCATATACTGATATATTCGTTTATCGAACATGTACTACCCGAGACAGCTACGGCTTCGTGGTTTTTCGTTGTCCACAAAAACTCGTGAAATCTGTTAACTGCTTTTCAACGCGAAAAGAAATACAGGTTGTACAAATAATTGATTATGACGGTAAATGTATCTAGACCGAACAGGAACAATCATTGCTCCAGTCATTAGGTATCTGCTCTTCTGACCATGCTTTGTTAAATATAGTACTCAGTATTTTTAGCCCAGTTTCTCCCATATTTTTGAACATTTCAGTTTTTAATTTGTCCTCTCCAGGTGATTTTCCAATTTTTAGTTTTTGTATAACTTCTCATTTCCTGTGATGTTATATAATTTATTTCTTCGTTTTCATTATCTATCTTGAGGTTCTTTGTTTTTGTTTGTTTCTTTTTCTATTTGTTGGTGTCCACCTAGTAGCTCTTGAAAATATTCTCTCCGTCTATTCATTATCTCTCTGTCTTCCCTTATAATGTCTCCCTTTTATTTTTAATGCTGTTTACCTCCGGTGGTTTCTCTTGTCTTAGTGTTTTAAGCGTTTTATAGAATAATTTCTGGTTTGATTTGCTATCGGCTTCTATTTTTTTCTCCAAAATCATACCACTTTTTCTTTTTTATCACTTTGTCAATGAACTCAAAAACATGACCTATGAAAATCATGCAGTTCAAATACCATACCAGTGTTGTGAATAAATACTGGAGGAATCGAAGCTACCTGAACTGAAGCCGCTTAAACTCAACAAACTAAATACTGAGGACCTTAGTATTGCTGAACATAAACTGAATCAATACTCGGACGATTTAGATAAATTGATCAATGAACCCTTCGTAAACAAATATATTTCCTGCAAAGCACTAACTTTTCTTTGAAAAGGGGAGTTGTTATATTGTAATTATGCCTCAATCTACGCAATACCTTTATCGGGTCACCTTGCGATAACGACTTCTCATTATTCCGAGTCGCGGAATCAGCAGAATAGGTACTTTTGTTTACTTCAAGTCTACTGCTGATGAAGCTACTAGGAACATATAAATAGGCCCTGCAAGATCAAATATAGTTAGTTGATTTAGAAGTTTCAACCAAGTAGTTGTGTTTTTACTGTAATAAAGTTATTGAAAGTAATTGTGTTTTATAAAAAGTTTATTTTGAAAGTTTGGATATAACATACATTACGGTTAAGTTAAGGGTATACATTGCACGTCTCGCCTCATATATACCAGGTACTCACCCCGAGACTTGTTTCGCGAGGTTGTTCCGCAGCTAGCCACTCGGTTTTTTGACGCGCATCAAAGAGCCTCGCGTTCCGTGTTTGTCACAGTGTAAACGGCCACCGTGGTTCACACCAATGGACCAGGAAAAAAGCATCCGCCTCATCTAATCCAATCTTACCGATTTTTACGGGATGCCAAAGATAAGGTTCACCATAACCGAATAAAGAGAGAGGGTGCATGAAAACTTCGATAGGTTCCTGGATCCGGTATGTGAATTTTCATTAATTTTTTTAAATAAATACAATCACACAACTAATTACTTTTTTATGTTATATTTCCTACAGGTAGCAAGGATGTGTACTAGTCGAAATGGTTCGCCTTCAAATATTTTGATTTCTTATCTGATAAAGACAGCCTAAGGGAAACTTTGAATAGTGGGAGTGAGGGTGGGTGGATTCTCAGAAGTTGTACCGACACGACAACGGGTCATTCAAAATAAAATGGTTAGCTAAATGCAAATGGACCTTCTCGTGGTGTTCGGATATCCTTCGCGGAACAATGCGTAGTGACAGTAACAATTTCATTGGATCATCACTGCGCCACCTACCACTTATAATCGTGCCATCTTTTTCAGTATCTAAACTTCCAGGCGGTGTGTACGTTTGCGTAGAAAGTTAAGTAAATATATTGTTCTTAATGTAACTTTTGTTGCTATTTCTGGTTCCAAAAGCATAGGTTTTCACATTATACGAAATACTGAACTCATTATCGCAAATGCATTCTCAACGACGCGGCGAGCTCTAGAATGACGGTAATTAAATACATGTTTCGGTGCTAACAGCTAAAATGCTAAAAGAATGTTTATAGTTGTAGAATTCAGTCCCTGAATCAATAGGTGCTTGTGAAACAACTTGCTTTCAATCCATGGCTCCGATAGCGTGCGGATATTACAATTTTCTTTCAATTTCGGCAGATATTTGAAGCCACTCTTCTGTATTAGATGGTACCTGAAACCATTAACAAAAAAAATTATGGAAATAAAAATTCAAAGTGGAGGAAATAACACAATTACCTTTGTTAAACATGTTCACGACAGAGCTAAAACTGAATTTTTCACGAGAAAAAAATACTGAAACCTGGTTGAAAAAAGTGAGGTTTTTTATTGATTGGAAGTTTGATTTGATGTAGGAATTCGTTTGTTTGTGCATTTCAACCTTCCACAGACTGGAAATTAAAAATTGTAACTTGAAGGGATCTTTTCAAAGGTCCAATGAATCAATTTGCCGTGAGCATTTATTCTCGCAGCAACTCTTCGGGAAAAATTTGTTTGCATTTATACCCTTGTAGATATCTCTTCGAATTCACTTTTTTCATGTTCAGACTATGGAATACTGAAATATCCAAAAAAAATATGTCAAAAAATATTTTTTTTGTATTTTCTTTTCAGAAACCATTCGAAACAGAAGTTTTTTTATGAAGTTAACTTCGCCTTGGGTCGCCCCCAAAGCCACCATATTTGCAGCTATTGCATCTACGGCTACTATATCTGAAGCTACCACACCTACCGCCATAGAGCAACAGATATCACAAGACACTACCATTCGAGTAGATGAACAGAAAATTTTGAGTATGTTCTGGTACACATGCTCCCTTGGCATCGGCGATCGGTGACAAGACCTTTTCTGATGCCGCCTCTGTCGCCACCGTGGTTAGTGAAGTTGGCGCGATGGGCTAAGCTGCCCCGGGATGTTTTCATTTTCTTGGGCCTTGAGCGAATTCGTTATATATTGCTATTGTCAACAATCTCGCTTATGGGCGTTTTCACACTGACCTATTCGACGACACCGGCACCGATGCCGGTGGGCGCGAATTTGCATATAAGTGAATTCACACTAACCGGCAAATCGGTATCGTGTCGGTAAGAGCAAGCCCGCCACTCATGTTGGCGCCGATTTTTATGAAGTTGTAGTCACTGCTTCACTTGCACCCTCAAAACAATGCTGTCGTTTAGCCGACAGCTGATTCCCGGCCGGTATGCCGTCCCAATATGAAAAGCAGCTGTCGTTGTCGTGTCGGCTGAAATAGTGTCGGTGCCGGTGTCGGTCGATGTGAAAACGCCCAATCTCTGTTAGAAATAACGTCGGCATCTGGCCTTATCGGAGGCCACCCATGATATTTCTTAGAATTGCAAATGATTAATGGCTCTGTTTTTGAACTTCAGCCTTGTTCGAAGTGATTGTCTTTGTAATTGTAACTAAAGGATCTTCGTTGCGTCGCCTTTGATATTTCCAAATAAGATTTATGCGGCTTCGTTTTCGAATTCCACTTCTGTGGTGTTTATTCGAAAGACGAGGACCGTTGGTCATCAATTTTTAACCTGGCACAAACATTGGCCAATACATTCGCCAAAACAATTTTAAAAAAAATTGTCCGAATATTTGTATACAATTATGCCACCCACACAATGGCGATATCGTCCAAATATTTGCGGCAAATAAGTTTTCGTCGAACACAGAGGAATGTACAGGCAGATATGGCGGACGTGGAAATTATTGCCACAGCAACAGCAGCGGCGTTGCTAATTGTTTTTAATCATTCAACTATATCAAACGCATAATGGACTTGACTTTCAAACAACACTGCCACTGGGTCAGGGGGTCGACTAATTGCATGAAAAAACTCTCCCGAATTCATTTTGATTTGCCATCATTTATCGACAACCAAGCGAATGCCGGCAAACTTGGGCTACTCTCGGCCAATCCCAACAAACAGACCAACCACATATTCATGTTTGCCGACGTTTGCCAGACCTCGCCAGATGTGTATGTATTATAGGATTTTAATAATAACCAGGATTTTTAGGAAAACGAAGTTTTGCTTTTATTTAAGAAAAAAACAAAAGTACATTCAACTTTTACAACAAGAAAAACAACTAACTCAACTGACACCCGACAGTTTACATATGACATATGTACACAGATGTCTATTGACACATTCAATGTTGATAACCTAACCAAACAAAATAGTCCCATAATAAATGAAATAAAAACTTTCCTCAACACTCCCACCTTTAATTTTCATTCATACAAACCTAGCAACATCCTATTCCTTTTGAATTTGTCGCTTGCTAGTGGCTTTGTCAACATATCAGCCTCCTGACTGTTTGAGTTAACAAATCTGGGTTCAATAACACCTTCTTCATATTTTTCTCGCACAAAATGATATTTAATGTCTATATGCTTTGTGCTAATATGGTATTCTGGGTTGTGGATTAGCTAAATCGCACTTTGATTTTCAATATATAGGTGTTGGCTTAACTACTTGCTCAAGAAGTTCCTGTAACCAAACTGCTTCCTTAGCAGCTTGTGCAGCAGCCACATATTCAGACTCTGTTGTAGATAAACACACACTAGATTGTTTCTCACTTGACCACGTAACGGGACCTTCACATAATTTGAATATGTACCCAGTAGCCGAGTGCCTGGTATCACAATCACTGGCACAATCTGAATCAGAAAATCTAACTAGACTAAGAATTTCTTCTTTTCTATAGGTTATGCCTAATTTTGAGGTACCCAGGAGATACTTCAAGATTCTCTTCACAGCATTCCATCTCCCGATTGTAGGTTTATTGAAATATCTGCTTACCACTCCCATTGAGTGGGCAATACCTACTCTGGTAACGATGGCAGATGACAGCTTGTCGATACGGTACTTCATTATCGTCTAGCACATTACTTTCATCATATGATAGATTAACATGAGGGTCACCTGGTGTGGACACTGGATTTGCATCACTCATTTCAAAACGATCAATGATTTGTTTTATGTATTGTTCTTGTGATACAAATATAGAACTGTACTTTTCATTATAAGAAATTTGCATTCCCACAAAATAACTGACATCACTAATAGTTACTTCAAAATATTACTGTAATGTCGGATGACAATAATTCCATCATCAACATAAAGAATTAACAGTACTCTGACATTGTGAAATTCACCTCAATACACACATTTATCAGCATTACTGCGTACAAAACCAAAAGTCTCAATAAAATTGTCAAATTTATCGTTCCAACAACGTGGAGATTGTTTCAGTCCATACAACGACTTTTTAAGCTTACACACTACCCAGGTTCACATTTTAGTCCATCTGGAGGTAACATGAACAGCTCTTCTTTCAGTTCTCCATACAAGAATGCTGTTTTAATGTCGAATTGCTTCATTTTAAAACTGTTCTGGGCAGCAACAGCCAGCAACACTCGAATTGAGTCATACCGTATAGTTGGAGCAAAAACTTCATTGTAGTCTACTCCTATCTCTTGTGAGAAACATTTTGCACATAGACGAGCTTTAAATCTTGAAATGTCACCATCTGGGGATTTCTTAACCTCAAAAACCCATTTCGATTTAATGACTTGTTTACCATCTGGTAATTTACAAAGTTGCCATATTTAATTTTTCTGATGGGAATTGAATTCATCTGCAATTGCATGATTCCACTCTGCAGCTCTGTCACTATTCAAAGCATCTTCATATGTTTGAGGCGTATCAACCTCTGCAAAGTTTAAAATATATTCATCATACCTTCTTAGCATTTTTCTATTCCTCTGTGGACGTAAATTTGGCATTTCTGTTTCTTTTTCATTTTCAGAAACCTCATTTCTCTCATTTTCTATATTATTCTCACTTTCCTCAAATTCTACTGTTTTCTTCTTGAGATAATTCGTTTTGTTCATTATTTTCTTCAATATCAATTGTTAGACGAAAAACTTCAGTAACTGGACCATTATTCTTGACATTTTCATTGAACAAAACATTTCTAGAAACAATTACTTTCTTGGTAATCGCATCAAAGAGCCTGTAATTACTTGATTCTTTTTCATATCCAACAAGAATATATTTTTTACTTTTTGGATCTAATTTGGACCTCTTCTGTTCAGGAATCAAGGAATATGCATCAACACCAAATGTTCGCAAATGGCTTACACAAGGCTTTTTACCATACCATAACTCATATGGAGTAAAATTAGGCGCTTGTGTAGTTTGGGTTCGATTTAAAATGTAAACTGCTGTATTTACAGCCTCGGCCTACAAGAATTTGATAACACAGGTCCCATGTATCATGGCCCTGTCACACTCGATAATTGTCCGATTTTCACGTTCCGCATGACCATTTTGTTGTGGCGTATACGGCGCGGTAAATTCAAATAGGATTCCTTCTTTTGAGAGATAGTTTTTAAACTCGTAATAATTATATTCGGTGCCATTATCAGTATGTAAGATTTTCATGGCATAATCAAAATGACTTTTAACTTTATTTGCAAAGTCTTTGAAACATCTGAACACATCAGATTTGTGTTTAATAAAATTCACTTCACGAAAACCAGAAAATTCATCTTTGAAAGTGACAAAATAACGTGAACCTTTTACTGATGGAGTGTTCATGGGTCCAAAAACGTCACTAAAAGTTTGCTCTCCAATTTTAATTTTTTCATGAGAAACTTTCTTAAACGGTATCATCTTATGCTGTTTGCCATAAGCACAAAAAAAGTGTTTATATTGCCCAAGTCTACACCATATATAAGTCCTTTTGACACCATTTCACGAATTGTTTTCACACTAATATGTCCAAGTCCTTCATGCCACACTTTACTTACTGGATGTGACATTCACTTCAATGATTTCTGTACGAAACATCATTTTATAAATGTTGGTACAATCTCGCACTTGTCTTTATTTATTCTCATACCTTTATCAGTTACAACACCTTCAGAAAAAAAAATTTTCTTCAGATCCGGTACATAAAGTACGTTGTTGATAGTAGCATTATACCATTTGTTGTTGACCAACTTCTGAATCTTTATCACTCCTTTACCTTTCACAGGAAGTGACATTGGCATCCTCAACTTCTTCTAAATTAGAGAAAAATTCTCTACAATGGCTCATGTGAGCTGATGTACCACTATCCATGATCCAAACGCTTGAGTTTTCAAAAACTGTATTCTGTTCTACACTGAAAGCTGATGCTGAACTGTTCGATGCCTGCTCCTTTGCCCTTGACTGGCAATTTTTTGCTATGTGCCTCCTCTTGTGGCACTTGTAACATTTAACAGTAAATGATTTCCTCTTAACTATATCTTTAACAGATACTGCTGCCAATGCTACTTGTCGAGGGACGACAAACTAGCCTCTTCATCCTAAAGAGACGAAGTTTTGCTTTTATTTAAGAGAAAAACAAAAGCACATTCAACTTTTACAATAAGAAAAACAACTAACTCAACTGACACTTGATACTTTACATATGACATGTGTAGACAGATGTCTATTGACACATTCAATGTTGACAACCTAACCAAACAAAATAGTCCCATGATAAATGAAATAAAAACTTTCCTCAACAGTATGTCCGGCATTAGAAAAATATTACGAGAGATTTGCGTCTTGGAAATTTTGTGAAGGATGACTCAGTTGTTCATGCCGCTGGGTTCGAGAGCTAATTCTGGAAAATAATAAAGAACACCTGTGTCAACATTGGCGAGATTGTTTCGTGTGGAGTGTTCGTATTTTAGATGTATTCGTCGTCTCACTTCAACTTTGTGTCTGCCTTTATTGTCGAACTAATATATAATTAAAATTTAGCCTTGGAGAAAATTCCAGAAAATCACACGTGTGCGTGTGATCACGTGATACCAAGATGTCTTTCACCCGAATAATACAGTAGGGAAAAGGGGGTTTTATTCTATTCTTGTCTGAGCTGTCGGAGTGAACAGAAATGCCTTCGTATTTGTCTCTTTGAATTTGTTTGCACTCGTATCCGACGCCTAAGTTTTATCGACGCCTGAGTAGTTTCAGAAATGCCTATTCAATTTTAAAAAGTTAGTACATTTTCCAATTACCGGTGCATTATTCAAAAGTGTTTCCTCAATTGCATGCTTCAAAGTGTTTTATAACTGAGAAAAATCGTCAGTTTGTAGCGTATACCTATACAGTGCGGGTCAATTTTTTTATTTGTCATTTTGCGATTTCAAATATTTAGTGTGTAAGGATGGAACACACATTTTTTTCAAAGTGAAATATACGGAGTGGAACAAGATATTTTTTGTTGAATATTTATTTCATATTCATACAGCGCAAACAAAAATTGTTCGGGATATTTTCATTTCATCTATACAGCGTGGAGCAGAAATGTTTATGTTATTCATTATTCAATTCTATGAACATTTAAATGAAATATTTTGATTTTTCGCTGATGGATCATTTGATTGAAATTAACAAGATTGCTTTTGGACTATAAAGAAGCAGAAGAAGTTGGCCAAGCTATCGCTGAACGAGTCATAACTGATTTTGGACGCAACTGTCAAAACAACTTGATTTGGGGAAGCTATCCTCATATAAATCGAGGATTGCAGGGTGTTCATACCAAATCGAGCCACCGCTACCCACAAGAGCCACTTAGAAAAACCCTCCGAGTCCCAACACGTACTGTACTATAGAGGAGAAGACGAGTGTTAGAACATACTCATAGTTACCATTGTTGTTGGGGTTTGTCAATGCAAGCTTCATAATTGTCATTATCATTATTAATAGGGTTGCTAGTTCATGCGTATATACTCTGAAGATTCATATAATATTTGATTTCTATTCTTCGTCCCGACGAAATTGTTATCAGTGATTCATGACTTTGTCACATATTTTTCATAAGACGATGAGAAGTCCGTGTTCCACTTGCCGAGTACGAATTGAGACCGAATAAATAGATCTGTAAAAACAGTGTCGTGTTTTATTCGAAATCAAGAACTATTAATTATTTCTTGATAATTCGCGCAGCCGTTAGTGACACTGGAAGTAGAAGTAGTGAAGAATATGGATGTAGATGAAAATCATCAGAAATACCGAGAGAACGTGAAACATCAAGAAGAAAGCGTCGTAAAAGGGAAACATCGACATCTTCAGATGAAAATGGATCGATACATGCGCAATCCAACCAAAGAACTAACGAAAATCACAAAAAACAAAAATTTAGAAGAGCTGGCAAATAAAAAAGTCAATGAAATCTTGGCAAATCAAAATATCCAACAAATTGCCCCGACATTCACTGCAACGAGTTCTATGGCCAAGAATGATGTAGTACCAACTTTCAACCCTGAAAAAAGTTATTTGACATCAACTAATTGGCTGCACAAGATCGAACCACTAGCCATCATTCATGGGTGGAAGGAGACTACCAAATCATACTACATGCAGTCAAAATTAAGCGGATTTGCAAATATCTGGTATAATTCTCTCCAGGATTACGGTAGGACATGGGATTAATGAAAAAAGGCCATCACTGAAGCATTTCCAAGCCATGAATATTTTATAGATAATGTCAAGAAAATGGTGAATCGCAAAAAAAACGGCAGATAAGAGATTGATGCAATTATTTTATTCAAAATGCTTACTCAAAATGTTAATGCGGTCTCGTACATTGTAGACGGACTCCCGTTATATTTCTAAGGAGCAGCAAAATCGGGAAACTATAAAATTTCCGAAGCCCTATTCCAAGAATTCCTAAGTAAAATTGAAAATAACATTGCTGACAAGAAATAAGGAAAAGTTACAACTAGACATACAAAAAGTGAAAAACACCGGAAGTGATCTGCTACCTTTGTAGGAAACCCGGCCATGTAGCAAGAAAATGTTGGTTTCACTCGGAAGGCCACCACCATACAGGTCCATCCACAAGCAAAACTTCTGTGAACAACGGCCAACACCCGACGCCTATTCAATCAACCATGATCATATAGAAATGCAAATCAGCGGAAAAGAAGTAGTTTTGAAAGAAACTAAACCAAAAAATAATTTATTGGAAATCAAAACTATTAACAAATGTTTGAAATTCAATGTGAAAGCAGTGGAGGCCATTCAAATTCCACCAAATTGTACAATGCTTGTCAAAGTTGAAAGTGAACGTCCTAACTCATTAATCCCCTCAAAACGATACCACAAGTATTAGTCAGTTTCCTTAACCCATCCCCGTAGGCAATTTGATGATTAGGTATTTCAGGTGGTTTTATCCCTTCAAGTACTTATTGGAGAACATGAAATGTGATGGTGGAGGTCTCAAATATGCGACTAGCCAATATGGCGACCATTCCAAGATGGCTGCCAAGCTACATATTTGAAATTTGAAAATACTCATTAGAGCTATATTTTAGGTGATCACACATTTCACGCTCAGGTCTCAAATATGCGACTGGCCAATATGGCGACCATTCCAAGATGGCCGCCAAGCTACATATTTGAAATTTGAAACTACTCATTACAGCTATATTTTAGGTGATCACACATTTCACGCTAAATATATCAGCTTTTAAGTTATGGTGAAAACAAACGATTATTGAACAAAAAACTGTTTGTTAATTGGTCTATTGTCATGGACAGTCGCCAGTGGTAGAACTAATAATGAAATACAAATATTTTTACTTCCACTTGCCGAGTACGAATTGAGACCGAATAAATAGATCTGTAAAAACAGTGTCGTGTTTTATTCGAAATCAAGAACTATTAATTCTATCAATTCAGAAGTGGTGATTTTTTCTTGATAATTCGCGCAGCCGTTAGTGACACTGGAAGTGGAAGTAGTGAAGAATATGGATGTAGATGAAAATCATCAGAAATACCGAGAGAACGTGAAACATCAAGAAGAAAGCGTCGTAAAAGGGAAACATCGACATCTTCAGATGAAAATGGATCGATACATGCGCAATCCAACCAAAGAACTAACGGAAATCACAAAAAACAAAAATTTAGAAGAGCTGGCAAATAAAAAAGTCAATGAAATCTTGGCAAATCAAAATATCCAACAAATCGCCCCGACATTCACCGCAACGAGTTCTATGGCCAAGAATGATGTAGTACCAACTTTCAATCCTGAAAAAAGTTATTTTACATCAACTAATTGGCTGCACAAAATCGAACCACTAGCCATCATTCATGGGTGGAAGGAGACTACCAAATCATACTACATGCAGTCAAAATTAAGCGGATTTGTAAATATCTGGTATAATTCTCTCCAGGACTACGGTAGGACATGGGATGAATGAAAAAAGGCCATCACTGAAGCATTTCCAAGCCATGAATATTTTATAGATAATGTCAAGAAAATGGTGAATCGCAAAAAAAACGGCAGATGAAAGTTTGATGCAATTATTTTATTCAAAATGCTTACTCAAAATGCTAATGCGGTCTCGTACATTGTAGACGGACTCCCGTTATATTTCCAAGGAGCAGCAAAATCGGGAAACTATAAAATTTCCGAAGCCCTATTCCAAGAATTCCTAAGTAAAATTGAAAATATCATTGCTGACAAGAAATAAGGAAAAGTTACAACTAGACATACAAAAAGTGAAAAACACCGTAAGTGATCTGCTACCTTTGTAGGAAACCCGGCCACGTAGCAAGAAAATGTTGGTTTCACTCGGAAGGCCACCACCATACAGGTCCATCCACAAGCAAATCTTCTGTGAACAACAGCCAACACCCGACGCCTATTCAATCAACCACGATCATATAGAAATGCAAATCAGCGGAAAAGAAGTAGTTTTGAAAAAAACTAAACCAAAAAATAATTTATTGGAAATCGAAACTATTAACAAATGCTTGAAATTCAATGTGAAAGCAGTGGAGGCCATTCAAATTCCACCAAATTGTACAATGCTTGTCAAAGTTGAAAGTGAACGTCCTAATTCATTAATCCCCTCAAAACGATACCACAAGTATTAGTCAGTTTCCTTAACCCATCCCCGTGGGCAATTTGATGATTAGGCATTGCAGGTGGTTTTATCCCTTCAAGTACTTATTGGAGAACATGAAATGTGATGGTGGAGGTCTCAAATATGCGACTAGCCAATATGGCGACCATTCCAAGATGGTCGCCAAGCTACATATTTGAAATTTGAAACTACTCATTAGAGCTATATTTTAGGTGATCACACATTTCTCGCTAAATACATCAGCTTTCAAGTTATGGTGAAAACAAACGATTTTTGAACAAAAAACTCTTTGTTAATTGGTCTATTGTCATGGACAGTCGCCAGTGGTACAATTAATAATGAAACACAAATATTTTTACTTCGATCACTACCAGAGGGTTCTATAAGTTAAATTGAAAGCAACAGAGTAAAATAACATTGTTTATCAGTAGTCTGCAAATGTGTTCTTCGGACTGCAGGACGAAATGAAGCTCAAGTTGGAGGCAGATTTCAAATTGCTTTTTAGAAAAAAGCCACCACCTTAGTTTACTTAAGCAGTAATGCTTTGGTTACCTTAAGTAGACAGAAGAAAGATTTTCTTCTAACCAACTTCAGATTTCATCTGTTAAGGACAAAGTTCTACCAAGAGATATAAAGTGCCTGAAGCACTCTCTCATTCGCATCCATGAAGCGGTTCCAAAAAGTAGTTTCTCTTTTCCCAGAAAACGCTTCAGTGACATCAGCACCTGAAATTACATGCATTCCAGGCAGCTACTCACTGTAGCCCAAGTTTTGCGTGAACTTTGTCAACTTCAATTTCCCCATTTCAATTTCCTTAGACAGAAGGACTTCTTCTTTGGGAGCTGTTGATACCAACTGACAAGCAGGACCAAAACATCAGTGTCAGGTATAATGCACCTCTTTTAGTGGCATGTAGTGCATACAAGATCAGTTTTGTGTCCGCCTTTTCTTGAGTACTCTTCAAATTTGCTGCACATACCCATTTTATATGGAATCGACTTCCCGGTCTAACGACGAAAATCTATTCTTCAAGTTTAGTAATCGTACTGATGAAGTTAACTTGGTTAACGAAATGCGCATCTAGGAATGAAATTACTAGTGTGGTGAAGGGGAAAACTTCTTTTGTTCTCATTGAGTGACACCACAGGCGTCCAATACCTATTTTCTATGGAATCGACTTCCAGGTCTAACGACGAAAATCTATTGTTTAAGTTTAGTAATCCTACTGATGAAGTTAACTTGGTTAACAAAATGCGCATCTAGAAATTAAATTACTAGTGTGGTGAAGGGGAAAACTTCTTTTGTTCTCCTTGAGTGACACCACAGGCGTCCAATACCAATTTTCTATGGAATCGACTTCCAGGTCTAACAACGAAAATCTATTGTTTAAGTTTAGTAATCCTACTGATGAAGTTAACTTGGTTAACGAAATGCGCATCTAAGAATGAAATTACTAGTGTGGTGAAGGGGAAAACTTCTTTTGTTCTCATTGAGTGATACCACAGGCGTCCAATACCCCATTTTCTATGGAATCGACTTCCCGGTCCAACGACGAAAATCTATTCTTTAAGTTTAGTAATCCTACTGATGAAGTTAACTTGGTTAACAAAATGCGCATCTAGAAATTAAATTACTAGTGTGGTGAAGGGGAAAACTTCTTTTGTTCTCATTGAGTGACACCACAGGCGTCCAATACCAATTTTCTATGGAATCGACTTCCCGGTCTAACGACGAAAATCTATTCTTTAAGTTTAGTAATCCTACTGATGAAGTTAACTTGGTTAACGAAATGCGCATCTAAGAATGAAATTACTAGTGTGGTGAAGAGGAAAACTTCTTTTGTTCTCATTGAGTGACACCACAGGCGTCCAATACCCTATTTTCTATGGAATCGACTTCCCGGTCTAGGGACGAAGATCTATTCTTCAAGTTTAGTAATTCTACTGATGAAGTTAACTTGGTTAACGAAATGCGCATCTAGTAATGGAATTACTAGTGTGGTGAAGGGGAAAACTTCTTTTGTTCTCATTGAGTGACACCACAGGCATCCAATACCCCATTTTTTAGCACAATGTCAATTCTTCAAATCTAGTATTGACTATTTGGGGTATGAGATTAGTGAAGATGGCATAAAACCAGGCAAACAAGAAAATATGTGCAGTTTTAAACTTCCCCGAACCAAAATATGTTCACGAAGTCAGGCAGTTTCTGGGTCTTTGCTCGTATTTCAGAAAATTTGTGAAAAACCATGCTATTATAGTTCAACCTATATTCCAATCACTCAAAAAATTGCCAGTGGGTACGGCAAAAGCCGCAGAAGGAAGCATTTGAATCAATTAAAGCTGTCCTCACAAACCGGCCCGTACTGAGCATCTTCGATGTCAATCTGGAGACAGAATTGCACACAGATGCAAGCAGTAAGGGCATAGCAGCAATCTTGTAACAAAAACATAGGGCCTTAAGCCTGTTATGTATTGTAGTACTTGTATGCACTGAACTAGTTTTTATAATTTATTTAAAACACTGCTTGAAACAATTATTCGACTAAAACAGAGACTTCACTAATTATTTCTTCGACGTCCTTAGAAAATTCGGTTAGAAAGTTCGCGTTTCTTCCACGCGTGACTCATGTGTTTGTGAGCTCAGGAATGTATACACTTGGGGTGCATACTTAATGCGGTGAATGCGTAATGAGATAATCAGGGCCGGTCTCGAGGCTGGTCCAGAAATCGTTACATTTCCGCCTTCTCAAAGACGTTTCTTTCCGAAATGTCATTATTGGAGTGTGGACTGAACGTTCGATGGAAGTAACACTCCACAGTTCGGTCGAGGAAGATGATTGCAGCACACCAAAATCTTGACGCCGCTGGATCTGAATATTGTCTCCAACATGCTTCTCATAACTCTCCAGTCAAGCCCATCAATCACACTCTTCCAGATATCCTCATAAGACGGTTTATCTCGAGAATGCTTCTTGGTTACCAGATAGTAGATGTTTCTCTGGCCCTTCCTCAGCTGTAACACCTCTCTAACTTCCGGGTTCTGTTCTCGCAGTTCCATGAGTCGACCGAACTTCTTGGAGAATACTACGGCGATGCCTCTGGACACAGTGAGCTAACGCGTAATCGGCAGGCACCTTAAAAAGATCTCGTGGCTCCTCTCGGGTTACCCCATGTTGAACTTTCTGTCCGTCCTAGTACAGGGACATGAACCTCTGAAACGTCATTTCATCGTCCGGTGTTCTGACGGTGCGGACTTGGTCGTGGTATCCGCGGTTGAAATAGACTACTCTAGGTTTTCCTTGTGGTGGCTTGTGTATTCGATAGACGAGGTCGCTTATCCTTTTCATGATCTTATATGGACCTTCTATCGAGTTCCGAAGCTTCGGTGATAGTCCACGGCGACATTTAGGGTTGTACAGCCAAACAAGGTCACCTTTCTGATATTCACCAGCATCGGCCTTGATGTCGCAGGTCTCCTTCGTTCTGTCGCTGGCACTCTGGATGTTCAAACGGACTCGCTCATAAATGTCATCCATCCTCTGTCGTATTTAACTTACGTAGTCATCTCCCGCAGTGTGATGTCCTGGTAGTGTACCAAACTTCAGGTCACAAGGAATAGAAAATAGAAGAGAATAGAAAACTTTATTTGACTATATTATACACAATCGCATATTAATAGCACTACTCTAGGTTTTCCTTGTGGTGGCTTGTGTATTCGATAGACGAGGTCGCTTATCCTTTTCATGATCTTATATGGACCTTCTATCGAGTTCCGAAGCTTCGGTGATAGTCCACGGCGACATTTAGGGTTGTACAGCCAAACAAGGTCACCTTTCTGATATTCACCAGCATCGGCCTTGATGTCGCAGGTCTCCTTCGTTCTGTCGCTGGCACTCTGGATGTTCAAACGGACTCGCTCATAAATGTCATCCATCCTCTGTCGTATTTAACTTACGTAGTCATCTCCCGCAGTGTGATGTCCTGGTAGTGTACCAAACTTCAGGTCACAAGGAATAGAAAATAGAAGAGAATAGAAAACTTTATTTGACTATATTATACACAATCGCATATTAATAGCACGTCACAAATTTTTTTTGTATATAATTAGAATTCGCACGAAGTCGCAGCTCTAGGCCCATGATAATACTAGCAGGGGGTTTGGCCGGTTGACTCATGAACTGCGGAAAGATAGGCCATCAGGAATAGATGAAGGTACTGGTCCCAATCTTTCTGGTGGTCAGAGACTACCTTGGACAGATGGCGGTATATCGTCTTATTCATCCGCTCCACCATTCCATCAGACTGTGGATGTAGAGCCGTGTTTCTCGTTTTACGGATGTTCAGATCATCTGGAACAGTTTGACTCGAAATTTCTCCCTTGATCCGAATGCAGCTCCAACGGATCGCCAAATCGACAAATCCACTCCTTCATCAAGACGTCGGCAACGGTGATGGCTTCTTGGTTGGGCAGGGCATAGGCTTCAGCCCACTTGCAACAAGGATGCACTTAGTTCCGTGATTAGATTGGGGAAACGGGCCAGCGATATCCATGGCGATCCTTTCGAATGGGCTGCAAACATTATACTGGCGCATCCGGGCCTTAGGTATTGTTCGAGGCCCATTGCTGGCAGCGCATACAGCAGATTTTTTCTACACCAGTCCTTGACGTCAGCTTGACAATTGGCCCAGTTAAACCGTTGCCTCACTTTCTGGAGGGTCTTCGTTACTCCCAGATGTCCTCCGGTGACCCCATCATGGATTTCTCGGAGCACTTCCTGTCTTCTGCTCCTGGGAACTACTATCTGAAGTCTTTCTTCCCCGCCATCCTCCGACTTCAACACACGTTTAAGACTCCATTGTACAAGGTGAGAAAGTTCCATTGGGCCCAGTAAGATTTACCGACTAGGGAACAACTGGCTATTTCTTGCCACGACGGTTTTTGATTACTCTTCTTCCAGCCGATGACTATACCAAGTCTAGATCTATCTCTTGGTCTTTCTGGATCCTGTTGTCATTCCAGTTATCATCCATCGCCATAGTTTTGCAGAGTGTCGACTCCTACTCCTCTGCTCCTCGGCAGTGCAAACAGTCGTCTGGGCATGGTCTTCGCGATAGGGCATCTGCATTTTTATGGCTAGTCCTAGCTCGATGTTCGATCTCAAAGTCGAAATCTTGGAGCCTCTAGATCCAACGTGCCACTTGACCCTCGGGATTCTTGAACTGTAGGAGCCATTTGAGAGCTGCATGGTCAGTTCTCAGTAGGAATTTTCTCCCATACACGTACTTGTAGAAGTGTTCTACTCCTTTGACAACAGCCAATAGTTCCTACCTGGTGACACAGTAATTGCGCTCCGGTTTACTCAAGGTCTTACTGAAATAACCGATGAAATTTTCCTGCCCTTCCTGGATCTGTGACAGGACAGCTCCAAGTCCCACATTGCTTGCGTCCGTGTCCAAAATGAATTTTCCGTCCGGAAGGGGATACCTCAGGATTGGTGCGTTGATCAAAGAAACTTTGTTCGACCTTCCGTGAGCCTGGTCAGTGGTTTAGCGATGTTAGCAAACCTCAGCACGTTTTGGCGGTAGTAAGTGCACAGGCCAAGAAAACTTCGAAGCTGGTGTATGTCTTTTGGAATGGGCCATTTCTTAACAGCTTTGATCTTTTGCTCATCCACTGCCACTCCTTTCCCAGAGACAACGTGGCCGAGATATCGTACTTATCCGGAGATTTTTAGTCGTTGGAATACCTCCTTCAAGTTTTTCACGTGGTCCTCGAACGATCTGCCAATTACAATAATGTTGTCGAGATACACCAGAAAGGTCTTCCATGATAGTCCTTTCAAAACCGTCTCTATCAATCTTTCGAACGTGGCTGGAGCATTGCAGAGGCCGAATGGCATAACTGAAAACTGCCACAGTCCTGAGCCGATGGTGAATGCGGTCTTTTCTCGATTTTCCTGGGCCAGTTCTACCTGCCAGTATCCGCTATTTAAATCTAGGGTCGAGAAAATCGTAGATCCGGCAACGTGTCTAGCGTGTCGTCAATTCTTGGTAGAGGATAACTGTCCTTCTTTGACACGTTGTTCAGTTGACGATAGTCTAAGCAAAAGCGTGTTGATTTATCTTTATTTTTTACCAACATGACTGGAGAGGACCAGGGACTGTCGGATGGCTCGATGACTCCGTCTTTCTCCATGTCGCGGACTATGTTGTCAGCCTCTTTCTTTTTGGCGAGAAGAAGTCTTCTGGCTGATTTCCGGATTGGTCGGATATTTCCAGTGTCAATTTTGTGCTGAACCACCTTTGTTCTACCGCCCCTGCCTACTCCGGTATCGAAGATGTCCTGATACTGCCTGACTAAGTCTCTCAGTTTGGGCTGCTGTGCGGGTCCCATGTCCTTGGACGAGATGGCAACCAACTTCTCCAATTCTGCTGGCAAGTTACTGGCTTGGTAAATAGTGTCGCATACTCTCTTGATCACAGAGGAAATTGACGAGCAGTGCCCCAAAATTGTTCCTTTCTTCAGAGTCATCGGGTAATAATTGACATTCATTACCCTTACATGCACAAATTTATCAACTCGCTACAAGGTCTTCCCTAGTGCGATTCCTCATCCAATTTTCTCGTTATGGAGCTTGGGCTCGAAAATGGTTTCAGCCCTCTCCGGTACACTCACATCTTCAGCCAGCAGAACACGAATCATTTCTCCACTTCTCCCGTGAAGCACCAACTGTTCTTCATTCACGCGTAGAACGCCGTCTCTGAAATTCAACTCAAACCCTCTGGAGTTCATGATGTTCATCCCTATGATTACATCATCCTCTATATCCGCTACTAGAGCCCGGTGTTTCACTATAGTGCTGCCAAAAGTCAATTCAATTGGAAGTTCACCAAACACAGTTGCCGGCATTCCTGTTGCTGTGCGTAGCTTTCAATTCGATGATTCAATTTTTGCCGATATTTTGGCAAAAGTAGGCCCAAGGATTGTCCTAGTCGCACCTGTATCTAGCAGCATGGTGCGAGGCTAGTTATTGATGAGACCGTCTACGAAAACACCTTTGTTCTGTCGTTGAACGACAGCGACATATGCGTTATTATTTGGGGCTTGCTGGATACAGGCCGACGACTGCCCCTTTTCATCGATCTTCTTTTGGTTCCCTGTGACGGCGTTGCTTCCTTGAATGTGGGGCATTTGCTACGCACATGCCCAAGTTTTCTACAATTTCGACATCGTATCAGTCTTCTCTCAGGCAGGACTTCTTTTATTACTCTTTTTACGACAGCCTCGATATTAGCGGGCTCATGTGGATCTTCCTCAATCATCCTGACTCTACTCTGGCTTCTGCAGGATTGCTTCACCGCTTCGAATTACAGAGCGCGTGCCAATGCATCTACGAGATGTGTAGGACGAGCTAATGTCAATGCTTACCTCGTTTCTTGGTCACGAAGCCCATCCAAAAGTGCCTGAATTGCTAGTCGCTCCATTACATTTTCCGGTGTGGCTGGGTACGCAGGACGAACCAAGAGTACAATGTCTGCATCAAACTCTTGCAAGGATTCGCTTGATTTCTGGCATCGGTTCTTCAACTGTGAATGGATACGTGCTCTAGGTGAGCTTGGCCATAGCGAAGTTCCAAGTGTTTTACCAGCTGTTCATAGTCCTCCTGTTGCTGGGCGATGAGATTTTGTAAAATATTTGTTGCTTCGCCACGCAATGCCAGTGTCAATGCCAGAGCCTTGTTCATACCCTCGCGAAAATTCGCAATTTTTCTGCGATTCGCAAATCGCAAGAAAATCGCCGCATGAACGTTCATACCCATGCGGCAAAAAATTGACGTAAGTGAATCATAACATGTCATTTTTAGGTATTTTGGGTTAGGAATTGTTTGTTAATTTTCCTTTTTTTAAATATTAATGGAACATGGAAGAAGTTCAATGTTTGCCAAATAATATTACATATTCCGACATTGATATCATATGTTATTGTTATCTCCAGAAGCCAAATATCTTCAACAATAACAACAATGCAGTTACAGTACAACTAATATCAAGGATCTGTGGTCAGAAGATTTAGCAGATCGAGTTTTTAATACAGGGTGTCCTTAAAATTAAAGTCAGATCCAAAGTTTTACACCCCTCAACAATAACGCCCAGCAAGATGCTCAAGAGTTCTTAAGATACAAGATACTACTAGGTAGTCTGCATTGAGATGTTATCAGACCATTGCAGTAGCTGTAACATTATTATTTTTCCACTATCAGCTACTCAGAGTTTTAGTTATAAAATTGAATTCGATTTATATTTATTAGACTGATGATTGAATTTGCCTACCTTAATAAAACTAATTGTAATTGAAACATTATTTCTTCCTTGGTTTGTTTACTTTGGATATATTACAGTGATTTTGTATCTTTAGCGCTGTCTATTGTCAGAGAACAGCTGTTCAGTTCAGTGACTGTCGCTGGGTCATAGATCACTTTTCCAGGTAGATACGACTTCTCTGTGATGTATCAGTGGAAATGACCTTCAAAGGCCGTCGGTGACATGAATTTAAAAAGACTCCATATCGTGATAATAGTTATCTGACTGGACGAATTCTCGTATGTTTGAGTATTAGATAATGTTAGCTAATGAAATTTTGCACGGAACATTTAAGAATCCTTTGTTGACATTTGGACACTTCGAGGAATGAAGTTACTTGGCAACTCCGCTAAGGTTCTTGATATCGATCTTAATAAAGAAGAAGAAAAAGTCTCTCTGCCATATGTGGAAGTGGTGGACATTTTCAGTTGAATATTGATTATTGATTTCTGCAATCATCCAGTTAATGAGATTATTCTTTCAGCTGAATTAATGTTTTCCGTATTTTGTCACGTTGGTGATTTGATGGGAAGCTGGTTGATTTTTGGAAAACATACCCAATAGGGGATTATAACCTCACTTTCTAACCACATATTCTTCGGATAAGCAGAACCCCCTAACTTTATCCTTTGAGACTTTAGCAATTCGGTTTATTTTGTAGGCATAAATTTTGGAAAAGCGTGTAAATCAAGCCTGACGTCGTTGACCCTTTGACTAGGACTATGACATGAAATAACATCTGTAGAGGAGCCTTCTGACAGGATCTTTCTCGCAGTTAGCACCAGGCCTTCCTAGGCAAAGGTATGAGGTCTAGTCAAGTTGGTATCAGACAGTCAATGATTTCATTTCAGGGTCTTTTTTCTCGGTGTACTTATCGTCATCCCAGAGCACTAGCCGTCTGGGGGGAGACTCATCTTTTGTCTCGGTGTACTTATCGTCATCCCAGAGCACTAGCCGTCGGGGGGAGACTCATCTTATGTATCGGTGTACTTATCATCATCCAAGAGCACTAGCCGTCTGGGGGTAAACTCATCTTAGTACTGGAGAACTCATGTTTCATTCAGGTGCCACTACCCTGAAGGCTGACCTGTACCTCGCACCTTCACTACTGGTATCCTTCCACCTGGTAGATTCCACCGTAAATGCCTGGCTGAAACCAATCTAACGTGGCACGCAAGTTAACCAGTTCATTCAATATATATATATATATATTCTTCCCAATACCTGGAAGCCTCTCATTGCACGCATAAACTCATTTCCCATCAACCCAGTTCCCGCACACAGCTCACTTAGCGCCAACCAAGTTCCCGCACACAGCTCATCTAGCGCCAATTCAGTTCCCGCCCATAGTTCACCTCGCGCCAATACATTGCACACGGCCATTACAGCCACGTCCACTATAAATACAGTTCCTCAACCCACAATTCCTCAGTTCTCTCGAAGGAGTAGGCAGATTGAGACCTTAGAGAGAACCGTGACGAGACATGGGGAGTAGGCAGATTGAGACCCCGACGTCAAGTCACAAAAACCTAACGTAATTATACCTGAGGAGTAGGCAGATTGAGACCTCAGCGTAGAATTACGTATTATCCTTTCATTAATTTTCTTTCTATTTCAGTTCTTGAAAATGGCTCCAAAATCGGAGCCGAAACGTCGAATTTCAACAAATTCTAGACGCGGTTCAACCCGAACTTTTAGTTTTCATCTTGATTGGACTAGTTGAAAAAAACCAATTTATTTAAGAATATTCTCAGTGAAAATATCCCTTGGGGTTGCAGTCAGAAAAAGTGGACTGGTAAAGAACAACTCTTTGTTAAATTGTCGAGCTTTCGAAAATATTTATTTTCATTTTCAAGACATCTGAAAATATTAATCGTGTGAACAAACAGAACACTCTTAATATGATGTAAAACAACTTACTAACGTGAGATTAATTTTGTGAAAACAGCAGAGAAACTTCTTGGTCATTCCTTATGTATGTAAGGTTATGTCACAACACAAAACGAGATGAAACAACAATAATAAAACTATGTCATGTACATGAACACGATTAAAAAACATTATGATTTTATGAGTTATGAAGGAAAACTTTTAATTAAAATTTGGAAAAATGTTAATCATTTTAAAACTCGCCTTTGAGACCGCACGTGGTTCAAGGGACGCACAAGGGCGGTAAAAATATGTCAAGAAAAAGAAGAAGAGAGTATTGACAAATTTCAACGTCAAACACGTCAAATGTCAACAGTCAACCTTGTATGTTCCATGAAACACGCTTCAGCTCTGTGCTGAGTTATGCCCTCTATGGGGGATTGTGAGAACTATTATTAAAGTTATTTGAATTTGCAAAATTATTTTTGTGGAGAGAAAGAATATAATTATAAATTATACTAAGATTGGCTATATCAGACCGCTTATTCATACTATTAGGTTCTTTACTAACGTAAACCATCTCTAGAAAATTTCTCTTGGAATAATTTTCTTCAATTGCTAAAATTGTGGTTTCATTGAAATTAATATTGTGAAAAGTTGAAATGCTGTGTTCTGCAAGTGCACAGCTGGGTTTTTTTAATTTGCAGTCACTCTTATGTGAAGCAATACGTCCGGAGAGATTTCTACCTGTCTGTCCAATATATATTTTGTCACAATTGACACAAGATAATTGATAAATTACATTAGTTTGTTCAAATTTAGAAAGAGGAGTTTTGGTTTTTGAGTATAAAAGATTTACAGTTTTGAGATTTTTCTTCCCTATGCGAATTTCTGGAGATTTAAAAATATTGGTGAGTTTGGGTGTTAATTCCTGTATATAAGGAAGGCTCCTATATTTACATAAGATTCTTTGCTGTGATTGTGTTTGATTATTCAAAGTGTTAACGTTATTTTCAATGATATTATTAAAGTTATTATTATTTATGGTAGAAGTATTAAAAAGAAATTTATTAATCATGTATTTAGGATAAGAATTGTCCAAGAGGATATATATATATATATATATATATATATATATATATATATATATATATATATATATATATATATATATATATATATATATATAAGTAGTTATTTTGTGGGGTTGCAGATGCTTTTCAATCAAACTCTTTTTTACTTCATTGTGAGAGCTTTCGAAACTATTTAATTTCTTCTTCAGTCAGATAAAATAACATTCAGAAAAATAAATAGTTTCAGGACAGAAACGTGAAAAGTCAATTTGAAGTTTATGAATGATGGATATAGGGTGTATAGAATTGGTATAAATTTTATTGTAAAAGGTCGATTCAAGTTATTGATGAAATAGATACTCTATGATTTTTATTGTTGCTCAATTTTATTTCAATATCTAAAATATTAGAATAAATTATATTTAAATTTTGAACATCGGTCTTCTTATTCATTGAATCTTTTTCATTCTTTATGTAAACCATTTCTAAATAACATCTTTTGAATAAATTATTTTCTTTAGTTAGAATTGAAATATTTTTAGTTAGAATTGTAACATTTACATGTTGTGATAAAGCGCAAGCATTGGGTCTTAAACGTATATCACTTTTGTGGGAAACAATCCTTGATTTCAAATTTCTTGATGTTTCACCAATATAGTTCTTTTCACATTCACGACAGTTAATTTTGTAGACAACTCCTGCTTGATCCAGTATAGGAAGGAGTTTTATCTTTCAATTTGGTAAATAATTTATTGACAGTTTTAACTGGTTTATTAGATAAGATAATATTAGTTTATTCTTTCAGAACATTATTAATTTTGGAAGTGAGTTCTTTTATATATTGTCGCGTTTTTCACGTTCAATAAGTGGTACACTTACTTATAAACTCGCCTTTATTGTCACAGAACAAATAATACAACTGACAACACTGTTTGACACTTTGCAGTTCAAATAAATACGTCAAACTTCACTTGGTAACGTTACAACAGTCAAATGTTAAAAAATAAACAAAACTCAATAACCTCCCAAACTTGGCAAATTTGATCGTATTTATAGGATAACATTATTCTAGAAGCTATAGAACTTTTAACAGAACATTCCATACTAAGTTCTCGAATAAACTTTAATGATTCTAGTACATTCTAATGGGTTTCTAGAAGGCAAACAGAAGGATTCATGATTTTTCTATCTACTACCAGGTTCGTAACACTGCCTCCTCTTCTAGGTTACTCCGTCCCGGATAACATCATCTCCATCTTGATTCCTGGCGGGTGGCATTCCAAATAGCAGATCGATTGGCAGTTTCAGTTCTCTCCCAGTGATTAACATTGAAGGGGTATATCCGGTGGACTCATGCTAGGCACTTCGATAGGATAGGAGAAATAGTGGCACCAACTCATCCCAATCCTTTTGATTCTTGGAGATGAACATCGACAGATACTGGCTGATGGTTTTATTGTGTCGTTCAACCATTCCATCTGATTGTGGATGTAATGCTGTTGTGCGAGTTTTCTTCACGCCTAAAATGTTCATCATTTCCTACCATAACTCGGATTCGAAGTTTCTTCCTTGATCTGAATGTAATTCTAGCGGAACTCCATGTCTGGCTATCACATTTTCTAGGAAGGCCTTTGCAACTGTCTTTGCCTCCTGGTTTGGAATGGGCACAACTTCGGGCCATTTGGAGAAATAGTCCATGGCTACCATCAAGTATTTATTTCCATGCTCAGTAACAGAAAACGGCCCCAGAATGTCAACTGCTACTCTTTCGAATGGTTCACCAGAAAGACACTGGGCCATTTTTCCTCGAAGTCTGGCTTTCGGTCTCGAACTCTAGCTAGGGTCCTCTTGATTCCGAAGTGTTCACCTGCACGACTACTATGAAGTTGTTCAAGCACATCTTTGACATGAACCTTTGGCAGCACCAGTTGGTACATCACGGTTGCTCCATCTGGGCTCTCCCATCTGCGATGTAATAGGCCATCACGTAGACATAGGGAATCCCACTGAGCCCAGTATCCATTGGCAACTGCACTAAACTTGGATACTTCCTGCCACTCGGGTCTTTCTCCATTTTTTAGCCAGCTTAGGACTAACTTCAGATTGTTATCTTTCTTCTGACTTTTACTCATTTCTTCTGTTGTCCATAAATCAGATTCTTCGGACTCGACTCTCACGGTAGTGGCTTGCAAAATTTCCTTGCACTGCTCTTCATTGTAGAAGTTGGTCTCTTTGTTTTCAAGTTTCTGACAATACTTCCTGCTCCAAGCATGGACGTCTTGATAAGGTGTCTGCATTGCTGTGTTTCCTGCCCCTATGATGAATTATTTTGAAGTCATATTGTTGGAGTCTTTCTATCCATCTGGCAACCTGACCCTCAGGCTTCTTGAAGTTCATTATCCACTGCAGAGCGCTGTGATCAGTCCTCACGAGAAAACGTCTGCCATACAGGTAGGTGTGGAAATGTTCAATGGCTTTGACTATCGATAAAAGTTCCTTTCTCGTAACACAGTAGTTCTTTTCGGCTTTGCCCAGAGTTTTACTATAGTAGGCTATAACTTTCTCTTCGCCATCCTGTTCCTGAGATAAAACAGATCCAATACCATGCTGAGACGCATCACAGTCCAAAATTAAAGTGCGTTTCTCTTGTGGATAAGATAAAATATGTGCAGTTGTTAATTTCTTCTTCAGTTCAGTGAATGACTGCTGACAATCAGAACTCTAATCAAACTGTACGTTGTTCTCAGTCAAGCGATGGAGTGGTTTGGCGATTTTTACAAAATCCTGTACGAATTTTCGATAGTAAGTGCATAGTCCCAAGAAACTTCTTACTTCGTGTTTGTCTCTGGGACGTGGCCAACTCCTAATAGCCTCGATTTTCGCAGGATCGGTCTTGATTCCTTCGGCCGAGATGACATGGCCTAAGAAATTAACTTCCATTTTAAATAAACAGCATTTTTTTGGATTGAGCTGTAGGTTGGCGTTTTCTAACCTCAAAAATACTTCAAACGTCTTTCCCATTACCATTACGTCATCCAAGTAGACAAGGCAAGTTTTCCATGTCAAACCCCTTAGTACTAGTTCCATAAGTCGTTCAAAGGTGGCAGGAGCGTTACATAATCCAAACGGAAGAACTTTGAATTGGTACAGCCCGTGTCCGGCAGAGAATGCTGTCTTGTCTCTGTCATCAGGATGGACTTCCACTTGCCAGTAACCGCTTTTCAAATCCAACGTTGAAAACCATTTTGAACCAGATAGTGTGTTAAGCGTGTCACCGATTCTTGGCAATGGATAGCTGTCCTTCATGGTGACGTCATTCAATCGTCGATAGTCCACGCAAAATCGGGTTGATCCATCCTTTTTAGTTACTAAGACTACCGGTGAGGACCACGGGCTTGCGGATTCTTCAATTACGTCATCCTTCAGCATGTCGTTGATCATGTTGACTACCTCTCTCCGTTTGGCAAATGGTAGTCTCCTTGGAGCTTGTCGGATTGGTTGGGCGTCGCAGGTGTTGATTCGGTGTTGGACTAGATTGGTACGTCCCGTTGAAGTTTCTGTCGAGAAGATGTCTCCATGACCATCGAGAAACTCTTTGACCTTCTGTTTTTCTTCCAGAGATAGGTGTTCCGTGGATTCCATCATTTTGTCGATTGTTCTATGATCGATATTGGTAGTTTTTCTTCGAAGTGTTCGAGTTTGGTTTTCACAATTGATAACTAGAGTGACGGGTTTGCAGATGCCCAATTGGTCGTTTTTCCTCAGGAAAACTTTGATATCTGTAGTATTGGCAACCCTGACAGGAATTTGTTGTTCCGTGTTCACAAGACAACGGGCAATTAGAAGACCATCGTTACGGTATTCATCGTTTTCAATTATTCCAGTGCTCAAATCCCCAGGTTCACCTTCCAGTCTGGCCATAACAATGGTTTCGGAGTTTTTCGGAATATGGATGTCTTCCTCAACATAAATCTTCATTGGTTGGAGTTTTTCTTCGTATCTGCTCAGGAAGATTTCTTCATTGCCGATCCGCAATATTTTCTTTCTGACATTAAGGATGAAGTCGTTCTTCTCCATGATATCTAGACCCAAAACACATTCATCCTTTATGTCTGCAACCAACATAAAATGTTCCATGGTAATGGGGCCTATCTGGATGTGTACAAGCGTCTCTCCAATGATTGGTGAAGTTTGTCCCGTAGCTGTTTCCAAAACCATATTCCTCTTTATCGGCTTTACAGATTTTTGTATGAGGTCTGGACGAACAACTGTTCTGGAAGCTCCTGTATCTATAGTGAAGGTGCATCTTCGATCTTCTAATTGGCCCTGGACTAGTAGACTTTGTTCATTTCTCTTCAACGTCGAGATGGGAATCTTGGGGCTTTGAACACTGAAAGTCGACACACGCCCCCTAGTGCCGACTAATTCTCGTTTCCCTGGTTGGAGGAGAGTCTTCTTTCAGGCGTTCGAGGTCTCCCTTCTGGCGTGGGTGACCTCCTGTAGCCTCCTCTGATAAAACGACCACTTTGTTCCTTTCTTGCTTTCTCCTTTTATTTTCTTCAGAAGTCATTTGTTTACCCAATGCCGATATGTAGTCCAATAACTTATTCAACAGCGCCTCGCTCGTAGAAGAATCTTCGATGAATTTGACTTCTCGTAACTTGGATCTCGTATTTCTTGATGCATTTTTAGCCGCTTCAAACTCCAATGATGCTATTAGTACCCCGCTTATGGTCTGAAGACGTCCTAGTCGAAGGACTTGCTGCATGTCAGGATCTCTTAGGCCGTCGATGAAGGTTTGCACTCCAATTTGTTTTATGAACTCTTTCGGTGCTTGTGGATAGGCCAAATTAATGAGTCGCTCCACATCTGCTCCATATTCCTGCAGTGATTCGTTTGGTTTTTGGGATCGACTCTTTAGCTGACTCTGGAACACTTGTTTAAGATACTGCTGCCCATATCTTATCTCTAAAGCTTCCACGATTCTAGAATACTCCTTCTGCTTATTTTCGGGGATATTCTGCAATATCTTTAACGCTTGGCCTCGCAGACACAGGACTAGTGAAGTGGCCTTTTCTTCCTCGGACCAGCCGTTTGCGTTTGCTGCCGCCTCAAATTGACGTCGATACATAGACCACGAAGATTGCCCATCAAATGTTGGAGGCTTCAAAATTTTTGCTTGAGCAGGCCTTGGATATGTCAGTGAAAATTGCCTTTCACTGGTGGGAGAAATTTCCTCAGAGGGTGCCCGCTTGTGTGGAAGGTGTATTGTTTCTATCCTCTCCTTGATCCTATCCACTTCTTCGTTGAATTTCTTGTTTACTTCTTGTGCCACCCGTTCATTCATTTTGGACAGTTCAATTTCGACCTCCTGGACTCTTCCTCTGACTTCCTGGACTCTTCCTCTGACTTCCTGGACTTTTTCGGTGATCTCATTCTGGAAGCACTGTTGGCTGTGACTAACTGTTGCAGGAGATCGACATGCTGCTGTTGTAACCGTTGGACTAACCGCGCCTCTTGCTCCTCTTGTTCTTGTCTTCTTTAAGCTTCTTGTTCCTCTTGCTCTTGTTTTCTTTTAGCTTCTTGATCCTCTTGCTCTTGTTTTCTGCGCAGTTCAAATTGTTGAAAAAGCCCTTCTTGTTTGTTTTGATCTTCTTTTCTGTGTATTTCAAATTGTTTGAGAAGCTCTTCTTGTTCCAGTTTTATTTTCGCTTCTTGTTCCTTCAAAAACTGGATTATGTCTAACGTCGCCATTTCGTCGTAATTCTGTGCTCGAGTATTCACCATCAAATACTGTAAATCTGCTCCACTCTTCTTTCTTCAGTACCACTTATCCCACCGCTGTCACCAAATGTTGCGTTTTTCAGGTTCAATAAGTGGTACACTTACTTATAAACTCGCCTTTATTGTCACAGAACAAATAATACAACTGACAACACTGTTTGACACTTTGCAGTCCAAATAAATACTTCAAACTTCACTCAGTAACATTACGAGAAAACTCAAAAACCTCCCAAACTTGGCAAATCTGATCGTATTTATAGGATAACATTATTTTAGAAGCTATAGAACTTTCAACATACTAAGTTCTCGAATAAACTTTAATGAATCTAGTACATTCTAATGGGTTTCTAGAAGGCAAACAGAAGGATTCATGATTTTTCTATCTACTACCAGGTTCGTAACAATATGGAAAGGATCGAAATTTTTTAATGATGTTTGTTACAGGATTTTCGTTATTAGCGAAATCGGTATTGTTGCTAATTTGAATTGGAAAATTATTAGAGGAAAATATTAATTTATTGAGGAGTCGTTTAGGATAAGAATTGTCTGAAAGAAAATGGAATAATTTTTTAAAATTTTTCATCTTCAAAGTAGGATGACATATTTTGTCTATTCTATTTTTCATTCCAAGTACTAAATTTATTTTGGTTTTTTCACTATGATAGGAGAAATAATTCATGTATTTCCCAGAATTGGTTGGTTTAACATACCAGTCTAATATAATTGTGTTATCGGCGGTTCGTATGAGTTTAGTGTCTAAAAATGGAACACCTCTGTCGGTTTCTGTTTCAATCGTGAATTTGATATGGTTATCATAATTATTAAAAATATCGAAAATTTCGTTTTCTTTTCTTTCAGGTATGGTGCAAATAATATCGTCGACATATTTTTTTAAAAAAGGAATTTCAAAAGATAATTTAGGTATACAACAGTACAATAAATCATCCATAACATATTGAGCAAGAATTGGTGAAATTTTTGATCCCATAGGTGTTCCAAAAATTTGTTGATAAAACTGATCATTAAGTGAGAAAAAAGTAGTGTCCACGATGAAGTTTATTATTTTTATGAATGTATCTTTATTCAAAGAACAATGATTATTGATTGAATTCCAGTTTTTTGTGATACTTTTAATGACTGACTCTTTCGAAATGTTGGTAAACAGTGAAACTACATCTAGACTTATAATAATATAATTTGGTGGTAATTGAAAATTATTGATGAATTCTGAAAACTTGAAACAATCTTCAATATAATACTCATTATCAACATTATAAGCCTTAGTGAGTATATCGGTAATGAAAGATGTTAATTTACTTGTGGGTGCATCAACAGATGCAATAATAGGTCTAAGTGATAGAACGGGTTTATGAATCTTTGGTAATCCATAGAATTTTGGACATACAGAGTTTTAGATTGTTAAAGATTTTGCAACATTATCTTCAACATATTTATCTTTTTTCAACTGACTTACCAATTTATTCGTTCTCTGTTGAGTACCTGAAGTTGGATCTTTGGAAATTTTTTTGTAATAAATTTTATCATCAACACACTTTTCGGTTAATTGAATGTATTCTTCTTTTTTAATAGCTACTGTGACGTTGCCTTTATCAGATTTGGTTATGAAAATTTCCGGGTGTTCTTTCAGAAAATGACTAGTTTTGTTAAACCATATATTAAACTGTGAAAATTGAAAAGGTTCATTGTGTAGAAAGTTAGTGACTATATTGGTGATTCAAGAAATGTAAATATTTTTTTGTTCAGAATCTTTTATTTCATTTAATGAGTATTCAATATCTGCTAAAAGATGTTTAATAGATATGTCATTAATACTTGGTTGCAAACTGAATTTAGGACCCAGTGATAACATATTTTTGACCTCTTTTGAAAATTCCGTTTCGGTTAAGTTTTCAAACCAATTTTTTTTATTTTTATATTAGGTCTAGAAGAAATTTTTATTTCTTCGATCTATTTTAAATTAATTTTCTTAACATCATTTTATTTTTTATTATATTTGTTAATTAATGAATTTTTAAAATTGTTCCAAATATATTGTGGAAGAATTCTAATAATTTGTTCTTCTAAGTTACTTTTTTCGTTAATAATTCTTTTAACATATCTATGTATGATATCTATTTCTATATTCAAAACTTTTTTGTTCAACCTTTTACTCAAATTTTTGACGTATTGGTAAGTTCTTCCTTCATTTATATCAATTGAACCATACACATCTTCAGTTCTGTCTTGAATATGTCTTGGTGTTAATCCATAAGTTCTGCATTGAAGTAAAAATATCTTCCTGTTATTCTGAGATGCTAATTTGATGTTATAATTTGCCCATTTTTTGAGATGTCGCATATAGTTGATCCCATATCTTGAAGCAGTGTGAAGTTGGCAGCTAAAGATAGCAGCCAAAATTTCTGATCTTACCCGATCGTGCAGTGGCGTACTTTGCGAACCTGTTCTACAAGAAACATCACAAATAAATATAAACTATAGATTTACACGAATCATTGTGTTATTTCAAACATGATCTCTACCCTTGTGAAAAAGATTCGAATATTATAGCCTACAGTGGAATCCCAATGTGAAAGGAAACGAAACAATTTCGCAATCCATTTTTTCCACCATTTATAAAACAAAAATCAATAATTGAAATATGAACCGATTATACTAGACAGTTGATTCCGGAATTTTGTCTTGCTAATTCTGATTAGGGGCTTAGAATCGCAGATAATGTCGGCAGTCAAAGTCCTCTCTGAAAATAAATAATAAAATAATGTTTTTTAATGAATTCGCAAACGTTCCCGATGACGAAATATATCGCAGCTGGCTTTAGCAGCCAAAGTGCTATTCTGGAAAATAATTTTTTTCAATGATTTCGCAAACTCCCGGAGACGAAATATGATCAGAATTAATGAAAATAGTCTGTAGAATCCAAATACGACAAAATCGTTACTTGCTAATTATGTTTGGTGTCTTAAAATCACGGCTGACTTCAGCAGCCAAAGTATTCACTCGGAAAATAATTTTTTTCGATGATTTCGCAAACTTTTCCAGGGACGAAATGTTAACAGAATTACTGAAAAAAAGTGTGTAGAATCTGAATATGACAAAGTTATTACTTGCTAATTATGTTTGGTATGTCAAAATCGCGGCTGACTTCAGCAGCCAAAGTGCTCGCCCAAATAATAATTTTTTTCGATGATTTTGCAAACTTTCCCGAAGACGAAATATGAACAAAATTACTGAAAAAAGTGTGTAGAATACGAATATGACAAAATTATCACATGCTAATTTTGTTTGGTGTCTCAAAATCGCGGCTGACTTCAGCAGCCAAAGTGCTCTCTCGGAAAATAATTTTTTTCGATGATTTCGCAAACTTTCCTGGAGATGAAATATGAACGAAATTACTGAAAGAAGTGTGTAGAATACGAATATGACAAAATTATTACTTGCTAATTATGTTTGGTGTCTCAAAATTGCGGCTTACTTCAGCAGCCAAAGTGCTCGCCCGGAAAATAATTTTTTTCGATGATTTTGCAAACTTTCCCGAAGACGAAATATGATTGAAATTACTGAAAAAAGTTTGTAGAATACGAATATGATAGAATTATTACTTGCTAATTATGTTTGGTGTCTCAAAATCGCGGCTGACTTCAGCAGCC